>JAVGWX010000009.1:32598564-33263564 GCA_036924085.1 Ariolimax columbianus
GCACCTCAACAAAAACCACAGATTCTCAATCAGAGGATACCAGACCTTCCGTCTTGATAGAGAAGGTCACAAAGGAGGGGTTCTGATACTGACACGAAACTGCATACCAAGTAGCGCAGTATCTGTAAATCGCACGGGACAAGCAGAAATTGTAGGAGTCAACATAATGACACAGGAAACAAAAATCCGTATATTCAACCTGTATGGCCCACCCAACAAAGACCTGTCGCTCTCGAGTATGGAAATCAAGGACTCCAGCTGCCTAGTGGTTGGAGACTTCAACAGTCACTCGGAGAGATGGGGATATTCAGATACAGACAGCAGAGGTGATGAAGTGGAAGACTGGGAGATAGACACAAATCTGGGATCAAGATGCTGAGCAGCACATGTGCTGCAGTGGTCAGCAACCCATAGCTGACTGCTAGCTTCAGGGCCAGCGAACCATAGCTGCCAAGACCCTTCTACACCTCCACGTGGTGATCCTGGATAACAGGCTGCAGCAGGGCAGACTGGCTAAGGAGAAGGGATCGAAGAGGGAATGCTAACCCGGTACTCAAAAAATGCTTGCTGAAGTCGGATGTGTTGGACCGAAAGGTGCAAATATCGCAGCCAAGCTGTAAACTACGACACAACGCATTCCGTTCTCTGGACTACATTCTGCTACTTAAGCCCTTTCAGGGTTTGGTAGTGGGAGATTGAGAACGAACGACGAAGAAGAAGAAGACACAAATCTCTATCTTATCAATAGGTCGGACGACAGCCCTAGCTTCTATTCTAGAACATGGCATACCACTTCCACCCCAGACTTGGCCTTCTCCACGGGGGATATTCACCACAAAATAGATCGTCAGGTGCTCGACCAATTGGCAGGTAGCGACCACAGGCCAATTAGGCTAGAAATTGATATGGAAGTAGGCCCCCAGGAAATAAAACCGCTGCCACGTTTGAACTATAGACGAGCCGACTGGGACAGATTTGCAATGCTGACAGATGGACTGTGTGAAACCATCAACACACGAAATAACAATATGAAACCTATGGTGGAAAGCCTAAGCAAAGCAATACTGCAAGCAGCCACCGAAACCATTTCAAGAGGGGCAAGGAAAGACTACAAGCCATATTGGAATTTTGAGCTGCAGAAAGCGGAGGATGAAGTTTCAAAGGCTAGGAACATGGCAGAGATAGAGCAATCTATGGAGGCCAATATCGCTCTCAAGGCCATCACTGCGAAATACAAAAGAACACTTAACCAAATAACAAGAGACAGCTGGAAAAACAAAACAGAAAGCCTAAATTTAGACAAAGAAGGGAACAAACTATGGAATTTAGTCAGAGCCATGAATGACGAAACACCATCAAATAAACAAATTACCATCAAGCAGGGCGACAACATGCTTACCGGAAAAAACGCAGCAAACGCCTTTATAGAACATTATGCCAGAGCAAACCACATTGATGTCCCTACAGACAGGCATACAGACATTAGTGAAGAACGAAAGAGCCACGACAACATCAAGATTGCACCAGAGGAGCACATGATGGCAAAACTAACAATGAATGAAATGGATGAGGTCATGAGAACTTTAAAGAAAAAGAAATCGCCTGGAAAAGATGGGGTAACAAACGAAATGCTGATGGGGTTGGGCCAAACAGCAAAGAGGAAGTTACTATCAGTCCTGAACCAAAGCTGGAAAAGGGGAATTGTACTGCAGGCATGGAAATATGCTGTACTTATACCAGTACCAAAGAAAGAAAAAGATAGAACAGATCCAAATGGATACAGGCCCATCAGTCTACTTAGCTGTGTAGGCAAACTGATGGAGCGTATGATAAACACCAGACTGATGTGGCACATGGAAGAAAAACACATATTAATCCCACAGCAAGCAAGATTTAGACAACACAGATCCACTGAGGACCAGATCACTCTCATAGCACAGGAAATAGAGGATGCTTACCAAGAAAAAAAGCAAACAGTAGCGGTTTGGGTGTATCTAGAGAAGGCATTTGACAAGGTATGAAAAGAGGGACTTAAAGTCAAGCTACGAAGAAGTGAAGGATCTGGAAAAATGTACAGATGGATCAGCCACTACCTCGAAAACAGAACAGCCAGAGTTCAAGTACAAGGGCAGATGAGCAAAAAGGTGACACTGGAGCAAGGAGTACACCAAGGGGGGGTACTGTCACCCACACTTTTCCTGGTGTGTATAAACAACATCACAGATAATATACTAAGAAGAGTCCACAGCTCCATGTTTGCAGACGATCTGGCTATGTGGACCTCTGAAACGAATAAAATCTCACCGTAGCAAACAATCGGATGCAGCAGGCCCTAACATTGTTGGAGGAGTGGGCGAACTCATGGCTGGTCAAAATAAACGAGGAAAAAACAACATGTACGATATTCTGGCTTTCAAATAAACCATAGAACACCAAAATAAGTCTTAACGGCAAATATATGCGGCCAAACGACAACCCAAACTACTTGGGAGTCACATTTGATTGGCGCATGACATGGAAAAGTCAGATCGAGAGAAACCGAATGAGAGGTAGATAAAGAATGGCAATCATGAGGAAACTTGCTGGCACATGCCTGCCCATCAGCTGCAAAAAATCCTTTTTTTATGGGGAGATGCAGAAAGATAAATACTCCCTTGGTGGCCAAAAAAAATGCTTCAAAAACACGCTTAAGGATTCACTGAAAGCTTTGACATAATACCTGACACTTGGGAAGCTGTCTGCACAAAACTGAACAGCATCTCTTCGGGAAGGTACAGCATCTTGTTAGTCATCCATAAAAACAGGAGCTAAACAACAAAGACAGGCTAGTAAATGAAGCTTTTACACCAGATGCACATTCCCTGCCCACAGTGCCAGAGGTATTTCCAGACCTACATTGGGCCCCTCAGTCATCTTCAAGGTCATCGACTGAAGATATTTCAAATGGAGGAACAGAGAGAGTGATCTTCATCACACGTGATGGACGAACATCATCATCATCAATGGTTATGTTATGTTAAGATTAAGTGGTTAAGGGCTTGTGAGCTCAGTATTCAATGTCAGCGCACCATGATCAAATCATGTCATGCTCAGCTTGACAGACGGGGCATGTTGGGGTTATTTTATGGCATGATCACTTCTTCCAATCAATCAGCTGTAAATGGGTACCTGATGAAGTGAGGCGAATATTTTGGAGTTGGTGCAGGAACTGTGGAGTTCGTGCTCTGTTCTCAGCACTTTTAGCAATGAAAGAAACTCGGCGCATATGGGGGCGCCCTGGTGTAATGAAACCTGTTCTATGAACAATTTTCCATATTAAATTTAGTAGCCAAACTGGTAGCTTTTGATAGGATGGGACATGAAGCCCTATGGGAAACTCTGCGCAAGTACATGATAGGAAGGCGGCTCACCTACGTCATTGAGAAACTATACTTCAATGCCAGCAGTGCAGTTTACCTCAACGGGCCCACAAGTGAATGGTTCCGCATGATAGTCTGCGTGCGTCAGGGGTGTCTCCTCTCTCTGACACTTATCAATATTTTTCTACAACGCATTATATTAGAAGCATTGGATGAACATGTAGGGGCGGTCAGTATAGGTGGACACATACTCACCAACCTCCGGTTTGCCGACGACATTACCAGTCTGGCTGGAACAGAACCTGAACTTGCAAGGCTAGTAGCAAACCTGGACAATGCTGCCCAGAAATTTGGGATGGAAATCAGTTCAGAGAAGAGTAAGATTATGGTCAACGTCCCAGAGGGTATTTTAAACCCGATTATGGTCAAAGGTGAACCTCTGGAAAGTTTTACGCGGTTCGAATATCTGGGAGCAGAAATGAATGCGGAGGGGTCTAGAGCAGAGATCCAGTCATGAACAGCAATGGCCATGGTCGCCCTGACAAGATTGCGAATAATCTGGAAAGACAAGAACATTAGCCTTAAATCAAAGTTGATTTTAATGTATACAATGGTCACCTCGATATACCTCTACGCGTGTGAGACTTGGATGACGGCTGCAATAGAATGTAAAATTTGTGCAATAGAAATGAGATGCTTGCGAAGAATTCTTGGCATTTCATATCTGGACCGCGTTACAAATGAGAGTGTTCTTGAAATTGTTAGGAAAGAGTTAGGCCAGTATAAATACCTACTGCCTATAGTAAAGTAACCCATAGCATTACTGCCGTAGGGGTGTGAGGTGTTAGCGATCTCACATTTCCAAGCCTCGGCTATATGAGGGTGGGAGCCATCTCCTCTCCCTCACCGTTTTTTTACTTCCCAGACTGAACCGGTACCCATTTAAGGCTGGGTTGATCCGGGAGCCATTGCGGTCTTAAAAAACATTACTGCCTCAACTGGGGAATGAACCCAGGACCACTCAGATGCGAAGCCAGCGCGCTAACCACTGCACTACATGGCTCCCTTGACTATAGTAAAAACACGAAAATTGACATGGTATAGACATATATTACGATCTGTGGGGCTGACCAAGACCATCCTGCAAGGCACTGTACCTGGGAAGCGTAGGAGAGGGAAACCAAAAAAGAGATGGGAGGACAATATAAAAGAGGGGACGGGAAGGTCTATAACTGAAACTAATACCCTGGCGAAAAATGAAACGTATGGTGGATCGACAAAGCGCAATAACGGTGCCTCAACGACCTTCTAGGTAATGGGACTGATGATGAAACTGGTAACAAACATGTCTTTTTGTCAGAACACACAGGTTTGAACATCGATAAGAGCATAGGGTTTTCTAGTGGGTGCAAAATAAAACATAGTCACCATGCTGCATAATGACTGCCAGGGTGACATAAATTCACCCCTCACCCAACCCCCAGTCAATGCCAGCATTGAGAACATTGCTGCATTGATGGATAAATCAATAACAATTGCATCAGCATCCTATGGGGCATAGATTTTCATACCAAGTCATAAAACGTTGGCGTGTCTGTTGAAGCTTATTTGGCTTAAAGTTTCTACAGAATGGAATAACAAGACCATTGCCCAACTCTTCTTAACCATGTCTTGCAACATACCTGGCAGGTTGGAATGTTACTATTCTTTACTCCCCTTTCTGGCCCTGACAACACTGGCTGTATTTATAGTTTACAAATAGTATTAATGTTGTCTTTAGCAGAACGGACAACACAGCACTCTGGACAGACCCAAAGGGTCTCCATAGCTACCAGCAGATGGTACATATATTGATGGCTGGCTTTTTGTTTAATATCTGCAGGTTAGAGAAGGAGGCCCTGAAAATCGATTCCTTGGGAAATATTGTGGTTCTGTAAACCCATTTACCATAACTACTACAACAAACAAGATATTGCTGACTTACAAGACATATCTTTTGACCTACCATAGAGGATTCATGCTTCAATACCTTGCTAGTAAGTTCTGATGGTTGAAACTGAAAGTGCATTATGATGATGTCATATCCTCGTTAGGGAGTGGGTTAGTGTACTGATTAGTGACATGGTTCATAGACCAAACTTACATGTGTTTAGATTCATGAATCGGTAAGGCCTTACCCTTGTGGAGAGTAAATCCATATTTTTTAATTTAATGCACTGAAGTTGGATGCAATGGTTTATGAAGGTGCATAACACAGTACAACATATTTCATTTTAGGAAACAAGGCAACAAAAAACGACATTATTGGCTATGTCTTTCTTGGAGTTTCATCTACCATGTCTTCATGGGGGTGTCAACCACCCTGTCTTCATGAGGGTGTCAACTACCCTGTCTTCCTTGGAGTTTCATCCACCCTGTCTTCATAGGGTGTCAACTACCCTGTCTTCCTTGGAGTTTCATCCACCCTGTCTTCATAGGGTGCCAACCACCCTGTCTTCCTTGGAGTTTCATCCACCCTGTCTTCATAGGGTGTCAACTACCCTGTCTTCCTTGGAGTTTCATCCACCCTGTCTTCATAGGGTGTCAACTACCCTGTCTTCCTTGGAGTTTCATGCACCCTGTCTTCCTTGGAGTTTCATCCATCCTGTCTTCCTTGGAGTTTCATCCACCCTGTCTTCATGGGGTGTTGTATGTCTTTCAGAATTGTGGAGATTTTGCATTCGTTGGTTGCAGAGAGTGATTCCTACCAAGCGTCTCTCAAGAGAGGCCTGGGTCACTCTCAATTTATCCTCCAGTGATTTTTTGAGTGTCCATGTCTCTGCATCTCGCAGATATCACACATCATATATTTATTAGAATATCATCCATCACATCTTGGATAAATCACACATTGTATATTTATGAGGATATCATCAATCACATCTTCTTTGTGATATCCATAATATTCTCTTGTGGATATCATCATTCATATCTTCTTTGTGATATCCATAATATTCTCTTGTGGATATCATCAATCATATCTTCTTTGTGATATCCATAATATTCTCTTGTGGATATCATCAATCATATCTTCTTTGTGATATCCATAATATTCTCTTGTGGATATCATAAATCATATCTTCTTTGTGATATCCATAATATTCTCTTGTGGATATCATCATCCACCATGTTTTCTGAAGAACTGCTGTCCCTTGTGCACAAACTTGAGCTTGTGGGACTGCTTGAATAATCCTGTAAGCTATGTCGATGGGAGTCTTGTTCTTCTGGTAGGCTCTACCATACCAAGCCAAACAAGTCTCCAAGGGACAGGCCAGAATAAAAGTACACAACCATCCCCTGGTTTTGTGGATTGGGTTATGGTTAACAACCCAAACCTAGAAAAACAACTTTTGTTACAGAAACAACTGAAAATCAAAATACCAGTGTTATTGGCTGGATTCCACACAAATGAGGCATGTGACTCGAATGACAGTAAATGAAAGTCTGGTTGCTGACAAATCTTCTGACGTTGAAGGAGAAAACCAGGATAGTGCGCTGGAACATCAGAACCCTTTACAAAATGGGGAAGGCGGCCCATGTTGCCAAAGAAATGAAATGATACCAGCTAAGTGTTCTGGGTCTTGCAGAAGTAAGATGGAAGGGCGCAGGATCCACCACACAATTAGTACAGGAGAAACCATCACATATTCAGAGCGTCACCTTCTTATCAATAGAATCAAGGAAGGCGCTTTGAACCTGGTGCATTAAAATTGTGAAACAGACATTGCGCCCAAAGGCCATGCTGAAGGATGCAATTATGATACAGTTGCTAGTATTTCCACAATTTATTTGTTGTATGTCAGTTAAGAAGTGAAGTTTAAACTGTGGATATAATGCTGCAAAAACAACTAACAATTTGTGTTAATGAAGACCAGAAAGCCGGTGTTGCACAGCGGATATAATTTCTGCAACCGACATTTCTTTTGTTCCACCAACACATATATTTTTTTAATTTCATCAATACATATGTTGTTTTGCAGACACAGCAAGATAGCTTGAATGACTGGTAACACCATTGACATTTGCACTGTTGATCTCACTTATGAGTTGTTCAAATGGCTTCAATAATGTCACAACACAAATTGAAACTGAAAGTATTCCAACTTTTTGGTCTAAAATTATCATGCTGTTTTTTGACCTATTTGTATTTGTTACAAGGTACTATTTAATCCCATATGAATAGTCCGTAAAATGCACTATTCTGCACCATATCAAATACAAATCTGTTATTTGATGCACCCCTAACTAAAAAGTCTGTAGACTAATTTTTATACGCAGTGTTGGACAGAGCAACCACATTTTTTAGGTGGAAACAAAACTATGAAAGATATGCCACTTATATGTCATTATTTTCTTCTTAACTAATTGATTGGGTGGTGGACAGACCACAAAAAACACACCAAGAGGAATAAGATAAACATTATTTGCTAACTACGATATAGAATATGTAAATGACATTGCTTTATTTGCTCGCACACCAACACATTCGAGAGAAACAGAATGATTAAGTGCATATAGTCACCATGTGGGACTGAACATTATTGTCAAGAAGACAGTAGTCATGACACTAAATATATTTAATCCAACACTAACTGAAATAAAGAGCTAGTGAAGATGGACACATTTATCTACCTGGGAAGCACAGTTATGTAGACAGTAGAGCAGTCTAAGACTTCAAAAGCAGAATGAACAAAGCCGGAAGTCCTCACATTACAGCACAAACACAAAACTAAGAAAATACAAGAGGCCCATACTTTCTGTTTTTCTGCATGGTGCAGAGGTGAAGGAAGTGTCCAAAGTGTCCTCTTTCCACACAATCTTTTCAAGAAAGATTTAAAGAATTTTCAGGTCAAACACCATCACCAACCAATAGTTCATGCCCAGAAAATCTACACTGAAATTGGATTGGTCAAGTCCTAAGAAGGGAACATGCCACCATCACCAAAACTGCCATGGTATAGACCCCAGAGGGAAGATGAAAGAGGGGCTGATCTAAAACAACTTAGTGAAGAACCATGAAAACCAAAATGTATATTATGATTGAGAACTGGGGCATCATAAGAAAGATGGCTACAAACTGTGATATGGAGAGCATTTGCTGCTGCCCTTAAAGATTCCATCATGTGTGATTGTCACCAACTGCTTTGTCAGTCACTGACCAAGAATCTAATAGTTAAATTATGACCTCTTCAGTAATAAGTCATTTGTAATATATTTTTGTTCCTGCAGATTGCAGTGGACATTTAACAGGTAACAGGGGAGTTATTGAGAGTCCCAATTTCCCAAACCAATATCTTGATCATTCAAACTGCACCTGGACCATTGAAGTCCCTGCAGGGAACACAATCAGAGTGTTATTTGTATCATTTAGACTGGAAGATGGTTGTTATTCTGACTATCTCAAGGTTAGTTTACAGTTCGTGAAATCTGTGATTGTCATTTAGTAAATAATTTAAAAAATGGGTATAGCTCAGTCACCGCATCGGCACAGAAATATAGCGAAACCTACATTACAGCCCCAAGTTTAAGTGCCTTAATTACGGACAAAGAACAAACCAAAACACCTTAAAAGATCACAAAAACAATAATATGCATGAAATAGACATCAAATACAACACGACTTGCACTGCAGCAATTAGCCAGAATGTGACCAGACATTTGTGATAATCACGGCATGCCAGTTATGACAGAGAAATGAGTACGACACAAAAACACATATATTACAAAGTGCAAAAAGTGCAAATACATTGTAATAGTACATACTTTCATACATACATACATACAAATACACATATGTATCCATAAATACAATCATGTGTATATGTCCTAACACATGCCCAACCACATACATATATATATATAAAATCATCAAGTGCCCTGCCAGTTGCAGTTGGTGGTCATGGACCTCAATTTCCTATTATCACAAATGTCATTTATCAGTTCCACCATAGATCACCAATGACTTCAAGCTGTCAAATATTTACTTTCTTTGTCCCACTTCCCTTTGATTCTGCCCAATTTTACTGTGTGTTTTCACGCATCTCTTCTCATGACAGCCCCAAAAAAGAATGACTGCTTTGTCTTCACTGTTTTTGTGCCCGTGACTACCCAAGAACCATGTTATTATCTTTCCTTGCAGTTCATGAAATTATCAACATTCTTCTGTAAAACCACACTTCCATTGTCTTCAGTAATCTCTGTCCTTGCCTACTGATTGTCCATGACTCTGCCATATGTCATTACTGATTCCATATAGCAAACAAGAACTCTTCTCCTTAAATCCAGTGATAGGGTTATGTTGCACAAGATTCCCAAGATACTCTAGAAAACTGATTTTGCCTTGGCTATTCTGTTCTTTATTTCATAAAAGCATCTCATATCACTTCCAATGTCCAAAAAGATGACTTCCTCTGTTATACACAGCGACGGCTCTTCCGTCAAATTAAGAAGGATGGGAAGTTAAATCCAATGTTTGGTCAATTTATAGTGCTTTATTCACACCTCTCCCAGACCTAGCGAGTCACATGGAGTAAATGGCGCCACCTGTAGCCAAGTACAATGATTTTATATGACAGACTGTCCACGACACATGATGATATCCTCCTGCTGTTAACTCTGTAAAATTTCAGTGCGTGTTGATTAGCACAATGCGCCATCCCTAGTCAAGATTGCGACTAACAGGTTCCAGTTTATATCATGCAACCTGCAAAGTGGATTTGGACTACATAAACAAAGCCATCTAATAACAACTTTTGAAAACATCAGGTATGACATCATTGGGATATCATCAGAAACACGTGCACATTTAGATTAGAGGATTGTACATGGTGTGAAAATGCTGACAAAATCCATATCGGTCCAGGAGAGGGTCAGTACCACATTAGAGGTGTCAGTTTCATCATTGCTAGCCAGCATGTCAAAAAAGTAAAATCAGTAAAAATAGTCTCACGGCTTGCAACAATGGCAATATATGTTCGAGGCCAGACGAAGCCACTACTCATTTTCCATTGTTACACCCCCATATAGTAGTTATGATAACGATGATGCTGAGTCGTTCAATGAAGACCTTGAACAGCTCCTACTCCTACCTGCCTATAAAAAGGTTATTCTCAGTGATTTCAATGCCTAAACTGGTCTCAAACAAATAAGCGAGCACTATCTGGCCATTTTTAGGCCAGAGAAATGATCAAGGAGAACGTTTAGGAGTCTTCTCAGAAACCCAGAAATTGTTTGCGCTGAACACTCTTTTCAGAAAACCTTTGAGGGAAAAGATATACATGGTTTTGTGTAAACTGTAATACAATGGCAGAAATAGACTGTATTGTTCAACAATATCAAGTTTGTTGCAAATGTAGAAGTGCTACATTGTTTGGACATAAGCAGTGACCACAGGCCAATCAGAGCCTCAATAGCGCTGGACTGTCCCCCTCAAAAGCAGAAATACAGAACCATGACACTGCTAAATGGTATAAAACATGTAGATAAAATCAAGCAGCAGGACAGACAAATATCTGGATACCCAAAACAGCACTTCGACAAACTTGTTATGTTCCTCAATAAATGCATTGGTGGTGCTAAGTCTCCTAAATTAAAAAGGTGCACGTATTAAAGAATAGACAATTAAAATAATAGACATATGAAGACAACTTAAGGTCAGAGGAAAATTGGACATGGTCACACTATGCGAACTAAATTAAAAAATCAGTTTCCAGTTAAAGAATGGCTGAGCAGCATCGAACACAATGACTAATCAAAGCAGCTGAAACTAGGAGCAGGTTCATAAAGTTCTGTAAAACTGCAACAGAAGAGGAGTCTTTATAAAGCACTAAAAATGAACACCATCATAACAGATAGACGAAATCATCGAAGCAGAATGCAGACAATGCTACACAGACCTTTTTATTTTTATCAAAGTCTGAAATCCCAAAAAGGTTGACAACAACAGAGGGAGATCTCATTTTAACCGATCAAACCTGACGAAATCTTCCACGCCATCAAGCAGTTCAAACCAGGCACTGCTCCAGAATCAGATGGGATAATATGTCCTTAATGTGGGAGAGAAACTCAAGCAGTTCAGCTGTCAAAGCTGTTCAATATATGCCTCTATTCAGTACAAATTCCTCAAAGACTTCTAATTAACAAAAAGGGAACATCTTGGAAACTAATGTCCAATTTGCATGTTACCAATAATGTACAAGATATTCACTAGAGTTATTACCAACAGAATCGACAGGCAATTTGATAAACACAATCTTGAGAACAAGCCAGATTCAGGATAGGGTTCTCCACCATTGACCACCTCCACACGATCAATCAACTGATGGAGAGGACATGTGAACCGTGCATACCCTTAGGTCTTGTATTATTGAATACAAGAAAGCCTTTAACAGTATCAAGATTAATGTTGAGGTAAATGCTCTCAGAAGAGGTAGTGGAGGCAGGGACAGTTAATGCATTTAAGAATAAACTGGATGCGCATAGCTTTTAGAGCAAGGTGATGTAAATGTAACTGGTTGTATACAGACTCTACAGGGTCTTCTAAACCAGTATAAAGACGTTAAGTTAAGAAACCAGAGCATCTCTGAAACATATTTCCGACTGATTGAGGAAACCTGCAAAGACTGCAATAGAACCATCACGCTATACCACCTTCCAGAATATCTTACAATAGTAATAGGAGTCGGACAAGGCAACACCTATTTACAGCAGCTCTGGAAGAGATTTCCAACATATAAATTAGATAGACAGAGGTGTAAATATAGATGGTGATTGCAGATGACATCATGCTCATCAGTAATACAATTGAGGAAGCCCAACAATCCTTGAACGACTTAAATGGGATCAACAGGAGCTGCTGAAGATAAATAAAAGTAAAATACAATGTCTCAGAAAACTCTTACTGTCTAAAACACATTGTCAAGCTAGGAGAGAAAACTATCGAGGATGTCGACTCCTATGTCTACCTAGGGCAAACGATAAATGGCGACCACAAAACTGACCATGAAACTTCTGGATGAAGAAATGTCGTTTGGTATTCCTTTAACTTTATTAAACCAATACTCCAAGAGATAGATACGACAACAAGAGCAGACACAATCACTTCCATGGTCATTCCAGCAATGATTTATGTATGAAAAGTGTGGAACTTGTGCAAAGCAGATGCTGAGAAGCTCAGATTCAGAGCACTGGAACAATGTGCACTAAAAATGAATATACCGTATAAGATCCAAGTCAAAGAAATTCAACATCAAACTTTGTTTCAGAATGTTGTGGACGCTATCAAAGATAGCACCGGAAAAATAATAAGTGAGAATAGGAATGCTGCTAATATACTCAGTCAGTACTTTGGCACAGTCTAAACACAAGAAGACTGCTCCAAGATCCCAGAATCCATAATCCATTAATATTTTCCTAAGGGACATGGACATGGAGGGATTAATATCAGTCTGTATTATGGAGGAAATGGTTTTTAAAGGGATGAAAGTTGGTAAATGTCCGGGTTAAGATGGTATTCATCCAAAATTAGAGACCTGTTAGCAAAACCATTAGCTATGTTATTGCTCTCAATCACTTGCAAAGGGGATTGTTGCAGGGGATTTTATGGATGCAGGGGTGATTCCCTTGCTCAAAAAGATCAAAAATCGAATAACAAAAATGAAAGACCAGTGAGTTTAACGAGCATAGTCTGCAAAATGTTAAGTCAATAACAAACAAAAACATTGTAATGCATTTAGACAAATTTAATCTAATCAGAAATAGTCAACATGTGTTTACTAGAGGGAAATCATGCTTAACAGATCTATTAAAATTCATGAAGGAGATAACAAAATGATAGATGGAAGGGAGCCAGTGGATGTTATTTAACTAGATTTTGCAAAGGCCTTTGAAATAGTACCTCATCAAAGATTGTTTAGGTAGTTGAAATCACATGGTATAGCTGGCAAAGCTGCTGAAAAGTTAATAGGAAGAAAGCAGAGAATGGGCATAAATAAGAGTACTCTCAGTGGTGTGAAGTAAAAAGAGAGGTGCTACAGGACTGTTGGGACCAATTTTGTTCCTAATATATATCAATCATTTTGATAATGATATCGGATCCATAGTTGCACAATTTGTGGGAGACACAAAACTGTGCATAGGTGTCTCACCTAAAGAAGAGGTGCATATACTGAAGTCGGTTTTAGATAATTTAAGAATGGTCTGAGAGCTGGCAGATGGAGTTTAATGTAGATAAATTTACAGTCATACACATGGGTAGATTTACAGTCATACACATTAGTAGATTCAATTTGAAATAAAATACAGAATGGGAAAGAATAATATTAGAAATATAAAAAAGGAAAGGGACCTATGGGTTATAATAGATAATACTGGTAAGGTGAGTAAGTAAGTTCAAGAAGCAGTGAAGCAGGCAAATGGAATGTTGGGTAAGATAAAAATAAACATTAAACATAGGAGCAAAGAAGTGATAGTCAAACTGCATACATTATTGTGTTCAGGTGTGGAGTCCTTATTGAATATTGGATATAAATATACTGAAAAGAATGCAAAGTAGAGCAACAAAACTGATAATGGGATTCTATAATATAGTTATAACTTAACATTTTTTATACTGGTTTAGAAGACCCTGCAGAGTGTATTCAACCAGTTACATTTACATCACCTTGCTCTAAAAGCTATGCGCATCCAGTTTATTCTTAAATGCATTAACTGTCCCTGCCTCCACTACCTCCCCTGGCAATGCATTCCAAGCAGACACCACTCTCTGACTAAAAAAATATTTCCTAATATCTAACCTGGACCTCTCTTTAGTCAGCTTGTAGCTATGCCCTCGTGTTATTGTAGGTGGCTGTATTTTAAAAAACTTGTTATAGTCTAATTTATCGATTCCTCTGATCATCTTATAAACCTGTATTAAGTCACCACGAATTCTTCTCACTTTTGAGACACTGTAGGCCGGTTTTTCTGAGTCGTTCCTCATAACTGTAATTCTGGAATCCCACTATCATCTTTGTCGCTCTTTTTTGTATTCTTTCTAGCATGTTTATGTCCCCTCTATGATAAGGACTCCACACCTGTACACAGTACTCCAATCTAGGTCTAACTAAAGCGTTATACAGTTTGACGATCACTTCCTTGCTCCTATGTTTATAAGGAAAGACTCAGAAAAATCTACCTATAGTGTCTAGAAAAGAGAAGAATTTGAGGCAATTCAATACATTTATGTAAGTTAATCAAAAGAAAGAATAAATTAAACTATTGCAAATTTTTCAAAGTTCAGAATGCTACAAGAACAAGTGATTGAGAACATAATAAACAATGAGAAAACAATATTAGAAAGATAGATAAGGAAAGGGACCTAGGGGTTATAATAGATCATACAGGAAAGGTGAGTGAACAAGTTAAGGTAGCAGTGAAAAAGGCAAATGCAATGTTAGGTATGATAAAAAGAAATATTAAACATAGGAGCAAGGAAGTGATCGTCAAACTGTATAAAGCTTTAGTTAGACCTAGATTGGAGTACTGTGTACAGGTGTGGAGTCCTTATCATAGAGGGGACATAAACATGCTAGAAAGAATACAAAAAAGAGCGACAAAGATGATAGTGGGATTCCAGAATTACAGTTATGAGGAACGACTCAGAAAAACCGGCCTACAGTGTCTCGAAGAGAGAAGAATTCGTGGTGACTTAATACAGGTTTATAAGATGATCAGAGGAATCGATAAATTAGACTATAACAAGTTTTTTAAAATACAGCCACCTACAATAACACGAGGGCATAGCTACAAGCTGACTAAAGAGAGGTCCAGGTTAGATATTAGGAAATATTTTTTTAGTCAGAGAGTGGTGTCTGCTTGGAATGCATTGCTAGGGGAGGTAGTGGAGGCAGGGACAGTTAATGCATTTAAGAATAAACTGGATGCGCATAGCTTTTAGAGCAAGGTGATGTAACTGGTTGTATACAGACTCTGCAGGGTCTTCTAAACCAGTATAAAGACGTTAAGTTATAATAACGGCAAGAAATTTATCAAGCTCATGGGGAGTAATGTCAACCCAATGGGAGTACACTGATCGACGAAGAGATGGAGTGTTGATAGTAATTTTCTTCTGAGCATATGCATTTATAGAAACAACAAGTAAGGTCTTGACTTCTTGATCAAACTGTGCTGAAAAGCACTCGATTGCTGTTGACTGCCCTGTAAGACCTGACTCAGGAGACACACCTGGTTCTTGCTTAATAATAAATCGGAAAGCATTTTTTGTGGAACCTTTTCTGACTTCATGCCACTCATCTCTTTCTACTGGGGCACTTCTGTGACTTCTAAATCTAGTTGCAGAGTTCTTCTTCTTCTTCTTCGTACTCTGTCAGATGTCAGCTTGTATTTGTTCGAAGAAAGCAGCTGTCATCCTGAGGCTGTCGACACTGCCATAGAGCTTGTCTAGTGTTGGCACTGGTAATGGCCACATGTGCTTTCTCTGGTCCTCGTATGTCGGGCAATTTTGCAGCAGATGTTCAGCGGTCATTTTTCCCTGAACCACAGGTGCTTTCGTCAGTGCCACCTATCTTCAGTTTATTGAATAGATGGTACCTCAGTCTTTTGTGGCCTATGCGGAGTCTGAAGACCACGACCTGCTCTCTTCTGTTCAACTGGTAATAGACATAATTTTTTGTGTAGCCAGTGTGTTCTGTTTCCCATTTGGCCATATATCTGGCTCTAATAAACCTTTTGGACTCTTCGTAGGTTACACTAGAATCTGGTTGTGGTAATCTTGCACCTTCTTTTGCCAGTCTGTCTGCCTCCTCGATGCCTTGAATGTTACAGTGGGATGGAACCCACTGTACCACTACTATTTTTGGTGCGGACTGCTGGCATAGTTGACAGAGTACTGCTCTTAAATCATTAAGTTCTGAATTTTTCTGGCTTTTTAGTGCTGTAACCACGGCCAGGGCATCTGTAAACAGGACTATCTGGCTTTCATTGCTTTCACCTGTCAGCATTGTTTTTACTGCAGCCTTCAGTGCCTCTGCCTCCGCTCTGACATTGCTTGAGAATTTTCCAGTTGCCACTGACAGTGTTATGTTTCTACCATTTGTTAGGCTCAGGAATACCTTTCCCCCTCCATTCTGTGTTGTATTTGTTACAGAACCGTTGGTGTATGCATGGGTCCAGTCCATGCTTGGGTAGTTTTCCGCTATGTACCCCAGGGTTATGTCTCTTCTTTCTTTTTGAGTCTGGCTGTTCTTGTTTCCAATACCTGGTATATTTTCTACCACCTCTGGAATGTTATGCTGCCTCCAGGTAGGTTTGCGTACAGTAGGGATGGGCTTTGGTGTTGTTAATGCGTTTATAGGGTCTTCGCTCATCTTTGCTTTGGCTATTTCTGCAAAGTTTCTCCGCTTTAATTTCCCATTTCCAAAGTTATTTAGTCTCTTATGCATTGGATGGTCAGTCAGTCTTCTGAGTTTTTCCGCTTGCTGCTGGGCCTTGCAGTCTCTTCTGTCGGTCATGGACTGCAGATTTGTAATCTTTTCAAGTTCTACAATTGGCATTGACTTCATGCCTCCTGTTATAACTCTCATGGCTTGGTTTTGAAGTTTGCTAATTTTATCAAAGTTCGCCTTTGCTGCTGTTGTCCATGCCGCAATGCCATACTCGAGAACTGGTCTCACTCTTCCAGTGTACAGTTTCTTTAGTATACTTTCGTCTGCTCCCCAGCTTGTGTCAGCAAGTTTCCTCATGATTGCCATTCTTTCTCTGGCTCTCATTCGGTTTCTCTCGATCTGACTTTTCCATGTCATCCGCCGATCAAATGTGACTCCCAGGTAGTTTCGGTTGTCGTTTTGCCGCAGGTATTTGCCATTTAGACTTATTTTGCCGTTTTGGGGTTTGTTTGAAAGCGAGAATATCGTACATGTTGTTTTTTCCTTATTTATTTTGACCAGCCATGAGTTCGCCCACTCCTCCAGCGATATTAGGGCCTGCTGCATCCGATTACTTGCTATGGTGAGGTTTTTTTCAGAGGTCCACATAGCCAGTTCATCTGCAAACATGGAGCTGTGGACTCTTCTTGATATATTCTCTGTGATGTTATTTATATACACCAGGAAGAGTGTGGGTGGCAGTACTCCCTCTTGGGGTACTCCCTGCTCAAGTGTCACCTTTTTTGCTCATCTGCCCTTGTACTTGAACTCTGGCTGTTCTGTTTTTAAGGTAGTGACTAATCCATCTGTACATTTTCCCACAAACTTCACTTCTTCGTATCTTGACTTTAAGTCCCTCTTTCCACACTTTGTCAAATGCCTTTTCTAGGTCCACCCAAACCGCTACTGTGTGCTTTTTCTCTTGGTAAGCATCCTCTATTTCTTGTGCTATGAGAGGGATCTGATCCTCAGTGGATTTGTGCTGTCTAAAGCCTGCTTGCTGTGGAATTAGTATGTGTTTTTCTTCCAGATGTCACATCAGTCTGGTGTTTATCATACGCTCCATCAGTTTGCCGACACAGCTCAGTAAGCTGATAGGCCTGTATCCGTTTGGATCTGCTCTGTCTTTCTCTTTCTTTGGTACTGGTATAATTACCACATCTTTCCATGCCTGCGGTATGATTCCTCTTTTCCAGCTTTGGTTCAGGACTGATAGTAACTTCCTCTTTGCTGTTTGGCCCAGCACCATCAGCATTTCGTTTGTTACACCATCTTTTCCGGGCGATTTCTTTTTCTTTAGAGTTCTCATGGCCTCTTCCATTTCATTCATTGTTAGTTTTGCCATCATGTGTTCCTCTGGTGCCAGATTGATGTTGTCGTGCCCCTTTTGTTCTTCATTAATGTCTGTGTGCCTATTTGTAGGAACATCAATGTGGTTTGCCATGGGTTTTATGTTGTTATTCCGTGTGTTGATGGTTTCGCATAGCCCATCTGTCAGGCTTGCAAATCTGTCCCAGTCGGCTCGTTTATAGTTACAACGTGGGAGCGGTTTTGTTTCCTGTGGGCCTACTTCCATATCAACTTCTAGCCTAATTGGCCTGTGGTCGCTACCTGCCAATTGGTTTAGCACATGGCGGTCTATTTTATGGTGAATGTCCACCGTGGAAAAGACCAAATCTGGAGTAGAGGTGGTGTGCCATGTTCTAGAATAGAAGCTAGGGCTATCCTCCGGCCTATTGATAAGTTGAAGATTTGTGTCTATCTCCCAATCTTCCACTTCATCACCTCTGCTGTCTGTGTCCGAATATCCCCATCTCTCCGAGTGGCTGTTGAAGTCTCCAACTACTATGCAGTTGGAGTCTTTGACTTCCATTCTCGAGAGCGATAGGTCTTTGTTTGGTGGTCCGTACAGGTTGAAGATGCGGATCTTCGTCTCTTGAGCCATTATGTCAACTCCTACAATTTCTGCTTGTCCGGTGTGATTGACAGATACCCCGCTACTCGGTATGCAGTTACGGGTCAGTATCAGAACCCCTCCTTTGTGACCTTCTCTATCCAGACGGAAGGTCTGGTATCCTCTGATTGAGAATTTGTGATTGTTGTTGAGGTGCGTTTCTTGGATACATGCCACGTCAATCTTACCTTCATGCAAGATGTGTTAGGGAGAGCTTTTTGTTAATGACACCCTCCGCATTCCACTGTAGTATTCTGAGGGTCTTGTGTTTTTGGTCAATAGATTTTGTCCAATAACCATGTGCGTCGCCTCCACAACACATTGGTGGGTGACCACCAGTAGTCAAGGGTGGGCCCCTTCGAGGCGTGAGGCCCGGCACTCTCGCTGCCTGGCGGGACTCCACAGGATGAGCGCCATACTTTTTTCTATAAGGTTGTGCTGTCATCATACTGCGATATACGTTGCACTGTTTCGTTAAGCCTGTGGCCCAGTGCATCCGATTTCAACAGGCATTTCTGTAGGGATGCCCTCCTTAGCCTTTGGCTGTCCCCAGTCTATCTGCAAGGCAGCAGTTGTTTTTTGTCAGAGTTGTCTCTCTTAGGAAAGTTGTCTTGCAGGACTATCGAGTCTTCTCCACTCGTGTCTATAGGGTGTGGTGATGATATATGATATGGACTATGTACTGGTTTGTACTATACCGGAAGAGAGGCAGTCCAGTGTGTCTGTATCCCAGGATCATCACATCCTGCCAGAAACATAACATGTGCATGTGAGTGGGGTATCTCTTTGCTCCCTTTATTTTCTCGGCTTCTTTGCAGTGATGGTACGCCTGGCATTCTCCGCCACCTGGGAGATTGTCACAATAGGGCAGAGGTGCAATGTCCGCTGGCCTGCATCTCTTCTGCGTCCATTGAGATGACTGATAGCAGACAGAGGTAGAGAGCGGGGCATAAGTGGATTTAACCAGGGGACAAGCCTGGCCATGTCACGGAGATGTTGTTCGCCTGGTGTGCGGACATATCTCATGATTTGAGTCAAGGGTTGAGTCTCAATAGTTCGCAGTGAGGTGGCTGCTCTACTGCTTATGACACCCCGACCGAGAGCTAAGTCTTCTGCTAGTGGTTTCACACCTCATCGCCGTATGGGGTGAATATCGCGCAACTTCCCGCCCGCTTTGATCAGCGGACGGCAGATACCTCTTTCTGTGGCTCGACCGGATTGGGCTGGGACGCTAGCCCCAACCATATCGTAGCCTCCCATCGCCGTGGTGCTGAGATTTTGGGCGGAATTTCGGCTTAGAGGCGTTCGGTCGAAGTTCCTCATATGGTAGCCTCGCACCATTGGCTTATCGGCCAAGCAGGTGGACCAAATGTCTGCGACCTGCGATTTCTCTCGAATTGAGCAGGATTTTCGTAGCAACGCCCTGTCATTAGTAGGGTAAAACTGACCTGTCTTCCGAGGGTCTAATACCAGCACCCGTTCATTATTAGACCCATCGAATAGCGGGCTTTTTGGTCAGTCAATGGCCAAGTATCCAGAACCTGCGATTTCTCTAGGGTTAAGCAGGGTTACCGTAGCAACTTTCTTTCATTAAGAGGGGAAAACTGATCTGTCTTCTGTGGGTCTAATTCCAGCACACGTTCCCTATTAGACCCAACGAAGAAGATCTCAGTTTGTCAGTCATTTTTCAGTGTTGGCATGTTCAGTCAAATTTAGCCACAGGCTCCACTCCTGGTGGTGCCCTTCCGTCAATTCCTTTATCGGACACTGGATGCAAGACAGCCGAGCCACCGAGATACTAGTCCCAGATTTTCGAGGGTCTAATTCCAGCACGTTCTCTAGACCCAACGAAAGTGCTCTCAGCCTGTCAATCTTTTCAGTGTTGGCGTGTTGAGTCAAATTAAGCCGCAGGCTCCACTCCTGGTGGTGCCCTTCCGTCAATTCCTTTATGTTTCATCCTTCCCCTGGAACCCAAACACTTTGGTTTCCCGGAAGCTGCCCGCAGAGTCATCGAAGCAATTCCTGCGGATCGCTAGTCGGCATCGTTTATGGTCAGAACTACGACGGTATCTGATCGTCTTCACGCCTCTGACTTTCGTTCGTGATTAATGAAAACATTCTTGACAAATGCTTTCGCAGTAGCTCGTCTTGCGGCGATCCAAGAATTTCACCTCTAACGCCACGATACGAATGCCCCCGTTTGTCCCTGTTAATCATTACCTCCAGTTCCGAAAACCAACAAAATAGAACCGAGGTCCTATTCCATTATTCCATGCACCATTATTCAGGCAGCCGAGGCCTGCTTTGAACACTCTAATTTTTTCAAAGTAAACGCAAAGAGCAACCGCAGGAGACAACGGGCAGTGAGCCGGACCGCCCGCCTGCGCCTGAGATCCAACTACGAAATTTTTAACTGCAACAACTTTAATATACGCTATTGGAGCTGGAATTACCGCGGCTGCTGGCACCAGACTTGCCCTCCAATAGATCCTCGTTAAAGGGTTTAAAGTGTACTCATTCCAATTACAGGACCTCAAAAGAGTCCCGTATTGTTATTTTTCGTAACTACCTCCCCGTGCCGGGAGTGGGTAAGTTGCGCACCTGCTGCCTTCCTTGGATGTGGTAGCCGTTTCTCATGCTCCCTCTCCGGAATCGAACCCTGATTCCCCGTTACCCGTTACAAACATGGTAAGCATGTCACGTACCATCGACATTTGATAGGGCAGACATTTGATAGATGCGTCGCCGGGACATGAGGCCATGCGATCAGCACAAAGTTATCCAGAGTCACCAGTGGGGACGCCACAACCCAGCGAGGGGAAACGACGATTGGTTTTGAACTAATAAAAGCGCTCTTTCCGCGAGGGTCGGAGCTTGGTAAGCATGTATTAGCTCTAGAATTGCCACAGTTATCCAAGTAGGATTGTGTCATCTAAGGAACCTCGACTGATTTAATAAGCCATTCGCGGTTTCACCGTGAGACAGTGTGAACTTAGACATGCATGGCTTAATCTTTGAGACAAGCATATGACTACTGGCAGGATCAACCAGATATCTGTCGGAGACGTACGAACCACACACACCGGTCGGCGATGGATGGATGTGTGAAAAGCCTCTCCAGGACGGCCGCAGGGACCGACTGACGGACGGACGGACGGTTGTTCCGTCCCTCACTCCGTCGACCTAGGACCGCCTGGCAGGGGCCCGTACAAACACCAACCGACCGACCGACCGGGCTCGCTCGGGGAGGGATGGCAGCGCTGTGTGCAGAACGGATCCCAACGACCCCGGCCATGAATTTCACTGGGACTGGAGACGATTTTTGCCTACCGACTTGCCCTTCTCCGACCGGTTGGTCGGGCGAGGACAGGGCATTAAGGCACGATTCCTGCTTTCCATTTGCCAGTCACTAGCTCTTTGCGAGAGAATGACCACAAGCGAGAACTGTCAAGATTGGCTATAAGCCTTCGAAGAACCACAGACGGACTGACAAAGCTTCTCCATACGGACCACAGTAACGCACCCTTTCCAGAGGTACGACTCCACAAAATTAGTCCTGCTTACAGTGCCGGGGAAAGGCGGGCAAGCCCGCGCTATCACTCCATCTGGCGGGACTGAGATCGCTGTACGAATACTGGATGATAGTCAATCGCGGCGGCGAGAGACCAACCCCTGGTTCCATTCTCATTTGTTTATGTTTAGCAGCAAATAAAACCACTTCAGAAATACAAGTTAAATCGACAATAGAAAGGTCAAGGCTGGAATAATTCACAATCAAAACTGACGCTGTTATTGCAGTAAACCAGAAGGATAAAAATAAACACTGAAGGATGTAGTTGTAAAACTAGAAATACAAACATTAACGAAACAACTCACATGGCGCAGGGTACGTCGAATCGGCTGCAAAATAATGCGCTGCGACGCAGTGTGCGGCGTATGGCATGGAATGAGGTAAGTTAAGTTTAAGGATGAAAAGAGTGAGTTGGATAGAAAAAAGGTCAAATGAACAAGTGCTTAAAGATATAGAGTCACATAGACAACTAATAAGGAGTATACTAAATTAAGTAGATTGTCTTGGCTTGGTCATAACATGAGAAAATAGAATTACTATTGAAAATACTAAAAGGCAAAATTCAGGGGAAAAGAAGAAGACAACGTCCAAGAAACAATTACATTACATTACATAGGGGGACGGTGTGGGCTAGTAATTAAGTAACACGGCTCACAAACTGAAGGTGCTGGGTTCGATCCCCATCACAGCACCAGCCGTTACCCCAGGGAAGCAAACCCTTATGCAGGAGGACGCAGACCCTTACATAAAATGCATGCCGAAGTCGGATGCACTTGGCCGACAGGTACAAAATAAAAACCGTAGAGCAAC
This sequence comes from Ariolimax columbianus, assembly GCA_036924085.1. Lineage (NCBI taxonomy): Eukaryota > Metazoa > Mollusca > Gastropoda > Stylommatophora > Arionidae > Ariolimax > Ariolimax columbianus. The sequence continues at coordinate 32,621,719 of JAVGWX010000009.1, forward strand.
GCACACCGCCTTGAGGAATTGAGAAATAAGGCGAACACAAAAAAAAAAATACATCACACAGGCATGCAATAATATTGGGATGCAGACTTATACTGAGCTGAAGAGATCTGCTCTGAACAGAGGACAGTGGTGCGTCATGATCAGAAGACTTCAACACCAGTCTCCAAACTGACTAACCTTATGATGGTGACCCTCTTGTATTTTTAATAATTTAACAATCATGCATTGGACCACACAAAAAGGGCTGTGCAGGTTCGCATGCAGGTTTGAGGTCCATGTTCTAGAGCTTTCTTTCAAACCCAAAAGACTACTTTATACTCAATGGTGAGATGTGCAGAAACTAGTTAGTAGAGTCTTCTAGCCTAAGAGGATTAGACTTCAACGTTAGTCACCTCTTAAGACATGCATTTAGTGTGACATTGGTCACTCACAGAGTTCTCTTGAAAACCACTTGGCATGCTCTCATGCTTAGGAAATTATATACAGAGGGGATGACCAAGCAATTTGGATGCAGTCTCTAGTCCAAGGAACATGTGTTCAAAACCATTGTAAGACTTAGGTCATTTTCTATCGGTGCTAAAAAAAACACCTAGTCTGCACACTTTGTGATGATTACAGAGGAAAACAGTTTTTATTCCTCAGCCATATAATAAATCTTATCCCTCTCCACACAATGACTCCAGCAATGGCAATAGACACAATGATGATAGTTTAAAAAAAAATTGATAATGGGATACATGTCTTCATTGGCTTCTCAAACATTTCAGATCAATGATGGAGGTGATGTCAATGCAACAGAATTGAGAACAATATGTGGCAGTGATTTACCAGATCAGCTCCAGTCAACAGGCAATCTACTGTGGCTTAACTTTGTGTCTAATCCAAATACAACTTATGATGGATTCAGGCTTGAATGGAAAGTAGTTGGTGAGTGATTACTTTTGGGTAGGAAATAGTTCAGTGTTTGGACTGCTCCAAGATCCCAGAGCCTATAGATATCTTTCAAAGAGACATGGATACAGCAGGATTAAGATCAATCTGTATTGCAGAGGAATTGTTTTTTTTAAAATTGGAGGGGTTGAAAGTGGATAAATGTCCAGGTCAAGATGGTATTCATCCAAAATTGCTGTTTGAAATTAGCAAAACTAGCAAAACTATTGGCTATTTTATTTTCTCAATCACTTGCAAAAGGGATTGTTCCACAGGATTGGAAAGATGCAGGAGGGATCCCCTTATTGAAAAAGGGCAAAAAATAGATCCAGCAAATTATAGACCGGTGAGTTTAATGAGCATAGTTTGTAAATTGTTAGTCAATAACCAAAGAAAACATTGTAATGCATTTAGACAAGTTTAACTCATTCACTCCCACGAGCCGATACAACGGCTTCCGGATTTTTCTAGAAAACCCAGAAGCCGGTGTATCGGCTTTTGTTACTGTGTTCACAAAATCACATATTTTCCCATTCCTAGTTCTCCTAAATGTTTTATTTTGGTTATTGGCGGAAGTCCAGATTTTGCACTTTTTCATTCCGGAAGAGTTAGTTTGAGTTTCGTTGAAAAAATGTTTAGTTTCGTAACTTGGAAAATATAATTTTTTTTCGGAGAGCAACTTTGAAGCTATCCCATGCACCTTCAGCCACACCAAATAGAGTTTTTTCAGTACAAGCTCAGGAATAGATAGATTATATTATTGCTAATGGTAGTGATGATGAAGATATCGATCGTTATGATAGCGCTGTTTCAATTTATTTACCTAGTCTTAGTTCCACGTCGAGCGATGAAAGTAAAACTAAGTCTACTGACGAAGGGGCGGTGCCCTCTTTTGTCTCAAGCAATGGTAATAACAGTTCACAAATTCAGTAAAGGTTCAAGATCCGACACAATCATTCTAGTGTGTATAAAATTTTTGTGTGTGTATATATTTTGAATACAGCAGGAACATTCTTTCCGTGTGCGCGTAAATTGTAAACACTCACGCTGATGTTGATCGGAGCTTTTTTTTTTTAGCACGTTTTCAACTTCACGTGCCTTCAGTAAAATGTAAATACTGTGAAAACAACTGCACCAAATTAGGTGCAACTTTTAGAACATCGTCCTTTGAGGATTTCCGTCAATAGAAATTCATTACGTTATTTGTTTATTGGTTTAGAGCTGAATAATGTATTGATGAGGGGAACATTTTTGTTCATAATTTTTAAAAATAACAAAACGATAATGCAACTTTAATTCATCAAACACAAATTTACACCTGCATTTGTAAAATATATGTATTCCATTCTATTCTAGCCTCAATTGTGAACAGTTTGGTATATAATACGTGTTATTTTAGTGAAGTCTATTGAAGACAAATAGATCGCAACTAAGTGATGCTGTTTTTCAGTTTTATATAAAAATAAAATTGTGCCCAGAGGTCCAAAATATTTGGGAGTGAATGAGTTAATCTAATCAGAAATAGTCAGCATGGGTTTACTAGAGGGAGATCATGTTTAGCAAATCCAATAGAATTCATGGAAGAGGTTACTAAATTGATAGATAAAGAGGATCCAGTGGATTTTATTTATCTAGATTTGTAAAGGCCTTTGATAGAGTACCTCATTAAAGATTATTTCAAAAGTTAAAATCACATGGAATAGGTGGAGAAGTTGCCAAATGGATTGAAAATTGGTTAACAGGAAGAGGGTGGGCATAAATAAGGAGTGGTGTGAGTAGTGAAAAGTGGAGTGCCACAGGGCTCGGTTTTGGGACTAATTTTGTTCTTGATAAGTATAAACGATCCATGATTGCAAAATTTGCTGATGACACAAAACTATGCAGTAGTGTCTCATCTAAAGCAGAAGTGGATATATTGAGGTCAGATTTAGATAAAATTCAAGAGTGGTCTGTAAGCTTGCAAATGGAGTTTAATGTAGATAAATGTAGATAAATGGAACATAATTACAGAATGGGCGAGAAAAATATTAGAAAGATAGATAAGGAAAGGGACCTATAATAGATATAATAGATCATACAGGAAAGGTGAGTGAGCAAGTTCAGGTAGCAGTGAAAAAGGCAAATGCAATGTTAGGTATGATAAAAACAAATATTAAACATAGGAGCAAGAAAGTGATAGTCAAACTGTATAAAGCATTAGTTAGACCTAGATTGGAGTACTGTGTATAGGTGCGGAGTCCTTATCATAGAGGGGATATAAACATGCTGGAAAGAATACAAAAAAGAGCGACAAAGCTGATAGTGGGATTCCAGAATTACAGTTATGAAGAAAGACTAAAAAAAACCCGGCCTACAGTGTCTAGAAGAGAGAAGAATTTAAGGTGACAATACAGGTTTATAAGATGATCAGAGGAATGGATAAATTAGACTATAACAAGTTTTTCAAAATACAACCACCCACAAGAACAAGAGGGCATAGCTATAAATTAACTAAAGAGAGGTCCAGATTAGGTATTAGGAAACATTTTTTTAGTCAGAGTGGTGAATGCTTGGAATGCTTTGCCATAGGAGGTAGTGAAGGCAGGGACAATTAATGCATTTAAAAATAAATTGTCTTCTAAACCAGTATAAATACATTAAGTTAAGTTTATTTAGTTTTTAGTTTTCCCAAACTTCTAGATATGAAAAATGCAAAACGTTTTTCTTATTCTGTATTACATTCTAGATATGAAAAGTTCAAAATTGTCAATATGGTTTATTTTGTTTCCTTCATGTTAAGATGAAAAAAATGCACAGCTTTTTATGGATATTTTTCTTCTTGGTATGAAATTTTCAAATAGGATTCTTAGTTTTCTTCTACATCTAGATTTCAAAAGTACAATTTTTAAAAAAAGGTATTTGTTTTTATAGAAAAGAACAATTCAAATAATTGTCTTTTTTTGTGTTAGGTTTCTTAGTTTAAAATAAAATATAAATAGCTCAAAATAATTTCTTAGTTTTGTTTTTGTAGATATGCAAGGGGCAATGTAGTTTCTTAGTTTTCTTTTATTTCAATATAGGAAATGTGCATAATTATTGTATTTGTTTTGTTTTTCTAGATATGAAGAGTGCAAAATGGTTTCCTAGGTTTCTTTCATTTCTGAATAGGAAAAGTGTTAAATTATTTCTTAGTTGCAAGCGAGTGCTATCTATATATGACTTACATGACTTAATTCTTCTGACTTGTATTGACAAATAGGGCTACAACAAATGCCATCTTTTTCTATGTTGGGTCTTCTTAGACTCCAGTTCTGGGACTCCTGCTGCCCTGGCCTCCGGTTTGGCAGGTGTTCTTTAGCAACACCGCTCTTGTCTTTCACTTCGGGTTCCAATCCAGTACATATCTGGTTATGTTTTTATGTTTTTTCTGAGAATGTGTCCTATCTATCACAACTTTGTCTCTCTCCAAGTGTACTTGGCTACAGTTCTGTGTTTGTTGTACCTAGGTATGATTGTTCAAAATTGCCTTTTTCTCTCATATCACATCTTAGATCAATATTGGGAGAAAACTACACTGGTTATTTAAAAGACAATGCCCATCATGAGCTCTTCTCATGACTAACATGTTGTGTATTAATTCTTAGCAAGACTAACATGTTTAGCCTCCATATGCTTCTGTAACAGTTGAACAGTCATCATGTTATTTCATAAGCAACCCATTTCTTGACAAGATATTTAGTCTTGTGCTGGTCCCAACTCTGTCTCATTTAAGTTGTGTAGTTTTGTCACAAAATGATCAGTGGATGGTTGGATTGTTCTTGCCCCTCGAAGTTGTCCTCATACAGTCATGCTGGCGCTGTGGGGGTCTGTGCTGTTGGTTCTGGGGTTGGCATTGGCCATCTCTTTCCTGATCAGCGGGTCAGGCTTGATCAGGGTCAATGGTTTCATTAGTGGAGGCAGGGTAAATTAATACACTCAAAAGTAGATTGAATGCACAAGGATTTTAGATTAAGGAAATGTAAAATAAACTGTTTGTATACAGACTTAGCAGAATCTTCTAAGCCAGTATAAAGATGTTAAGTTACGTTTATGTTATATAGTAAGTATCTCATTGTCCAGTACCCTATATTCTAGAGTGTTTTTTGCTCTATTTATTTTTTTCATTTTGCTAAAGATGTTGTCTGTCATCCAATACTTGATTTGTCTCAAAATCTGTTGATGAGTAGAGTTTTATTCACTACATGTGTGGTTGTGTTAGACAATCTCAACTAGTGCTTTCATTTGCTTCTGGGCTTTTTCTTTTGTATGTTCCTATGTTTTCTCAGAGAGGGATATCATATTTATTTGTACCTTGCACTAGACATGCTACAGGATTGTGATAGATACTTATGTCTAAACCTGGATAATGTTTTGCCATTGTGAAACCTTTTTACAACCTGTCCTATTGTAATAGTCAATCTGATTTTTGACTATATCTCCTGGACATGTATAATTTTTTGAAACTTGTCAGACAAATATGTTATATATAACTAATTGTTTATCTTCTGTACAAAGTCCAGACTATTGTGAAATTGGGTGACCAACCAGCAAACACTAATTCAGAAAGTGACTATTTGAATGTCTGTTCTTTACTCTAATTCATGTATTGACTATATGAATGTCTGTCTCTCTTTACTCTAATTTATACAGTGACTATATAAATTATGTTTTTCACTCCAGGATGCGGGGATTACCTATATGGCAGCTCAGGAACTATCAAAAGCCCTACCTTCACAAACCCTCATTATCACGAGTGCCAGTGGGTCATAACTGTTGAAACTGGCAAATCAATTGAGTTCACCATCTTGAGTATTGACATGGAAAACAGCTCCAATTGCTCCAATGATGTTTTGGAGGTACTCACAAATCTTCCAGCTTCTTCTTTATGTGAGATATGAGACAGAGATGAAAAAAAAGTAACTTGTCCTTGAAGTCAGCACACAGTGTGCTGCCTAGATTGTTTTATTTCATCTTTGATAGACAAAACATATGCATATTAGAGTGTTGGAACCTGTGTCTTCTTGGTTAAGAGACATGTATCCAAACCACTCAGCCACTCCCCCAGCAGTAAAAAATCTTTAAAGTTTGCAAGACTCACGACCATTAACCAACATGCAGTCAAAATTCTTAAAATTTTGTAAAATCCACAATCAACATGCGGACAAGACATTTTAAAAACTAAAGATCACAATCACTAAAGAGACTGCAAACTGACATTTCTTCTGCTTTAGCATTTGTCCTGAAAAGAAAAGGATATTTAAAATTAACATCTTCATTGGTTTAGAAGACTCTACAGAGTCTGCATTCAACCAGTTTATTTTACATTAACTTGATCTAAAAATACCTATGGGCATCCATGCATTCACCACACTGACTACAAAATATTTTCTGGTTTCTAATCTGGACCATTCTTTAGTTAATTTGTGGCTGTGTTCTCTTGTGTTTTTTTTTGTTCTTCTGCGTTTGTTCTCAATCTCCCGCTACCAAGCCCTGAACAAGTAGTATGATGTAGTTCAGAGAACGTAATGTGTTGTGTCTCTAGTTTACAGCTTCACTGCGATATTTGCACCTTTCAGTCTGACACATCTGTCTTCGGCAGTACCCTCTTGTGTTTGTAAGTGGCTGTATTTTGAAAAAACTTGTTATAGTCTAATTTAATCTGTATAAGTTGATTATCTTATAAACCTGTATTAAATTACCTCGACCTGATGTTGTAGCTACAGTGAGAATACGATATCCACACTTTTGGGCCCAACATATCTGATCTAAGTCAAACAACTTTGGGACCAGTTTTGCTTTCCCTTTTTGATCTATAATCTCATAGCCAGTCTGCAGTGTTGCAGTCTGTTTCCAGGGCCGGCACTTGGAGATGAAATATGGTCTTGGTCAGTTATGGGTCACTGACCCTGATGCAAGCAGCAAGCTTTGTGTAGCTGACTGCTGTCGGTTCATTCACTGCTGCATATTCAGCCCCTAATTGACATCTCATGTACTTGTTCTCAAATAGATGGTTGTTATAGCAGAAACAACATTTAAATTACCGATGTAACACATAAAACTGTTCTTTATTATCTCATGTAATGACTCAGTTAATTAAGTTCAGCTAAACCAATATCACTGCACTCCATGTAAACCTACAGAGGCTCAATTTCTGAGAATCAGTGACAAATGGCACATATGCAGATGTGTCCACTAGATTGCTGGTTTATTAGACTACTTGGTCTGTCATCTCAAGTGCTCCTGCCAGCTTGCCCTACAAATGGTATCAACTCAACAGTCTCTATTGATCACACATTACTTGGTCTGTCCTCTCGTGGTGCTCCTGGTCACTTGATGTCACACTACTTGATCTGTCCTTTCAATTAGTGGTTAGATGTTAGTTACCCATCGCAAGCAATGTGGATGACATCATCAGATGGTTTTGTCTTGTTAATGTAACTTGCACTGTTTCTGGATTAAAGCAAGGAAGAAAAGCGCGCCTGAGAGAGCATGTAACCTTTTTTATTTTGTTTTGTGTGTGTAGAGACATAAATTAATAAAGGACTTGTTGGTGTTATTGTTTTTGTTGTGCGTGTGTTAGTTTCTGAGATACAAGAAGATTAAGGCGAAAATGTAGAAAAACAGCCCACATATTTAGACTCATGTATATCTGGGTACACCATTTATCCAGTAAATTTTATAAATTACCATAAAGCGCTGATAGTGTTGTTAACAAGATCGGCATATCTGTTAGTTTCAGCTACAAATGTATTTATTACATCTACATAAACAAACTAAACAGATCTACCTCAGAAATTTCGTTGCTACAACTTAACTTCATCTCCCTCAATAATGGGATAATCTTCAAATCCCAGTGAAAATGAGAATATATCATTTCAAAATTTAAAATAAAAATCCACAAGGACATATCCCATTTGAAACGTAAACAAAATCGAAGTGACGTCTATTTAAATACCAGCGTGTTCAGCTGTTTCCATAGCATAAACCGGATTTTTTAAAAAATGTAATACTAATGTCACTGGTGTTTCGCAGCCTACAGCGCCTTCCGTAGGGAAATGTCGTTTTTTTAATAAGGTTTCATGGAAAGCCCTGTGCATGGCTAAGGCTAACTGCCTGAGCGTTAATATAGCATCCGTACATACCCTGTTATTTCGGATTCATGATTGTGAAGCACTGAGCAGTAGGTTCCACAATAGCACATACTCGTTATTCAAGGACCTGTGTGAAAATTATTCCGACATGTCTTTGTGAGCCATCTTACACCTACATCATGACAAGCTTTTATGACATCTGCCAATATGTTGTTTTCACTTGGGGCCATGTAGTTATGGCTTCTTCTAATTGCCTCACTGACTTCTTGCTCAAGTATTAATCTGTCATTATGCGCAATATATTTTGGGGTTTGTACCAATAAATACCATCATCTGCTTGTGCACATGGGACAAGTAAGTCTGTGAAATACTACTCCCATCTGTCTCTTATCCTTTCAGGTACATAGAGTAGTTGCCCCTTTCTGTCATTTACCACGGTGTAAGAATTGTATTGCTCAACCATTTTTATGTCTTTTATCTGTTGACAGCATGCTGAAGACGAATGCACTGGGTCCTCTTGGATACAGAGTGCAGTGCAACTCAACACACCTCATAAAGACAAGACATAGAAATGGCTTACCTTACATATAAATTTCTTACTAGTTGTGAGCAGTTCACTTTGATATCTTCCAGATCTATGCAGGCAGAGACAGACAAGGGCCTCGTTTATTTCAGCAGTGCAGCAAACACACCCAATCACAGACTATACATACCTCTGGCACCACTGCATTTGTTTACTTCAGGATTAATTTCTATCGCAGTGGATTAGGTTTTAGTCTGACATACAGAGCAGTCAGTGGAGGTGAGTTGATCATGAGAAAGAGCACAAAATTACAAGTAAAGTTAGTTCCATACCAGACACTCTATAGCAGGTTAGATTCTTGAACATGTCTGTAAGTAGAGCAATGTATTCTTTTTATGTTACCTACTATGGCATATAATTCACTATGATCATTATATGTGCGAAATTGCAGTATCAAATGGGGGGTAATATAGACGATTGTCGTATTTCCTGAAAAATGAAAAAAAAATAAATGTGGAGGTATTGAAAACGTTAGGAATAAAAAAAGAATTAATGACCAAAATCAAGGTTACACAGTTAAAATATTTTGGCAATATAACAAGACTTGTTAAAGACCATACTAGAGGATAGGTTGGAAGGCAGTTGTCCAAGAGGCAAATAATGTTATAAGTGGATGAATAATATCAGGAGATGGACTTAAAAAAGCCTGTCAGATTGCACTATTACGGCAAGAGATATAGTACACTGTAGATCCATTGCAGCCAACCTTTGATGTAGAGATGGTACGAGCTGAACTGAACTGGACTGGGTCACTATATTTGTGCACATCTGATGTAAATAAATCATTTGTAAGTAAAATAATGACTGCACACCTTATTTGCACTAATCACTGTCCATTCGTCATTAAGTCCTGGGACTGGTTTGGGGTCCCTGACCCCCATCATAATCATCATATTATTTAGTTCTGGAACTGGTTTGTGGCCCTCGACCCCATCATCAACATCATTATCATGTTATTTAGTTCTGGAACTGGTTTGTGGCCCTCGACCCCATCATCAACATCATTATCATGGTATTTAGTTTTGGAACTGATTTGTGGCCCTCGACCCCATTGTCATGTTATTTAGTTCTGGGACTGGTTTGTGGACCTCGACCCCATCATCAACATCATTATCATGTTATTTAGTTTTGGAACTGGTTTGTGGCCCTCGACCCCATTGTCAAGTTATTTAGTTCTGGAACTGGTTTGTGACCCTCGACCCCATCATCAACATCATTATCATGTTTAGTTCTGGAACTGGTTTGTGGCCCTTGACCCCATCATCAACATCATTATCATGTTATTTAGTTCTGGAACTGGTTTGTGGCCCTCGACCCCATCATCAACATCATTATCCAGTTTAGTTTTGGAACTTGTTTGTGGCCCTCGACCCCATCATCAACATCATTATCATGTTATTTAGTTTTGGAACTGATTTGTGGCCCTCGACCCCATTGTCATGTTATTTAGTTCTGGGACTGGTTTGTGGACCTCGACCCCATCATCAACATCATTATCATGTTATTTAGTTTTGGAACTGGTTTGTGGCCCTCGGCCCCATTGTCATGTTATTTAGTTCTGGGACTGGTTTGTGGACCTCGACCCCATCATCAACATCATTATCATGTTATTTAGTTCTGGAACTGGTTTGTGGACCTCGACCCCATCATCAACATCATTATCATGGTTAGTTCTGGGACTGGTTTGTCGCCCTCGACCTCATCATCATCATCATCATCATGTTATTTAGTTCTGGGACTGGTTTGTGGACCTCGACCCCATCATCAACATCATTATCATGTTTAGTTCTGGGACTGGATTGGGGACCTTAACCCCATCATCATGTTATTTAGTTCTGGGACTAGTTTGTGGAACTCGGCCCCATCATCAACATCATTATCAAGTTTAATTCTGGAACTTGTTTGTGGCCCTCAACCCCATCATCAACATCATTATCATGTTATTTAGATCTGGGACTGGTTTGTGGCCCTCAACCACATCATCAACATCATTATCATGTTATTTAGTTCTGGGACTGGTTTGTGGACCTCGACCCCATCAGCATGTTGTTTAGTTCTGGGACTGGTTTGTGGACCTCGACCCCATCATCATGTTGTTTAGTTCTGGGACTGCTTTGTGGCCCTCAACCCCATCATCATGTTGTTTAGTTCTGGGACTGGTTTGTGGACATCGACCCCATCATCATGTTGTTTAGTTCTGGGACTGGTTTGTGGACCTCGACCCCATCACCATGTTGTTTAGTTCTGGGACTGGTTTGGGGCCCTCAAGCCCATCATGTTGTTTAGTTCTGGAAACTAACAATGAATGAAATGAATGAGAACATTAAAGAAAAAGAAATCGCCCGAAAAAGATGGGGTAACAAATGAAATGCTGATAGGGTTGGGCCAAACAGCAAAGAGGAAGTTACTGTCAGTCCTGAACCAAAGCTGGAAAAGGTAAATTGTACCGCAGGCATGGAAAGATGCTGTACTTATACCCATACCAAAGAAAGAAGAAGATAGAACAGATGCAAATGGATACAGGCCTATCAGTCTACTGAGCTGTGTAGGTAAACTGATGGAGCGTATAATAAACACCAGACTGATGTGGCACCTGGAAGAAAAACACATATTAATTCCACAGCAAGCAGGATTTAGACACACACATCCACTGAGGACCAGATCACTCTCATAGCACAGGAAATAGAGGATGCTTACCAAGAGAAAAAGCATACAGTAGCGGTTTGGGTGGATCTAGAGAAGGCATTTGACAAGGTGTGGAAAGAGGGACTTAAAGTCAAGCTACAAAGAAGTGAAGTATCTGGAAAAATGTACAGATGAATCAGCCACTACCTCGAAAACAGAACATCCAGAGTTCAAGTACAAGGGCAGATGAGCAAAAAGGTGACACTGGAGCAAGGAGTACCCCAAGGGGGAGTACTGTCACCCACACTTTTCCTGGTGTATATAAACAACATCATAGAGAAAATACCAAGAAGAGTCCACAGCTCCATGTTTGCAGACAATCTGGCTATGTGGACCTCTGAAAAAAATCTCACCGTAGCAAACAATCGGATGCAGCAGGCCCTAACATCATTGGAGGAGTGGGCGAAATCATGGCTGGTCAAAATAAATAAGGAAAAAACATGTACAATATTCTCACTTTCAAATAAACCACAGAACACCAAAATAAATCTTAACGGCAAATATCTGCGGTCAAATGACAAGCCAAACTACTTGGGCGTCATATTTGATCGGCACATGACATGGAAAAATCAGATCGAGAGAAACCGAATGAGAGCCAGACAAAGAATGGCAATCATGAGGAAACTTGCTGGCACAAGCTGGAAAGCAGACGAAAGAATACTGAAGAAATTGTACACTGGAAGAGTGAGACCAGTTCTGGCATGGGCAACAGCAGCAAAGGCGAACTTTGATAAAATTAGCAAACTTCAAAACCAAGCCATGAAAGTTATAACAGGAGGCATGAAGTCAATGCCAATTGTAGAACTTGAAAAGATTACAAATCTGCAATCCATGGCCGACAGAAGAGAATGCAGAGCCCAGCAGCAAGCAGAGAAACTAAGAAGACTGACAGACCATCCAATGCATCAGAGACTAAATAGATTTGGAAAAGGGAAACTAAAGCGGAGAAACTTTGCGAAATAGCCAAAGCAAAGACGAGCGAAGACCCTATGAACACCATAACAACACCAAAGCCCATCCCTACTGTACGCAAACCCACATGGAAGCAGCATATCATTCCGGAGGTGGTAGAAAATATACCAGGTATTGGAAACAAGAACAGCCAGACTCAAAAAGAAAGAAGAGACATAACCCTGAGGTACATAGCGGAAAACTACCCAAGCATGGACTGGACCCATGCATACACAGACGGTTCTGTAACAAACACAACACAGAATGGAGGGGGAGAGGTATTCCTGAGCCTAACAAATGGTAGAAAAATAACACTGTCAGTGGCAACTGGAAAATTCTCAAGCAATTTCAGAGCGAAGGCAGAGGCACTGCCGGCTTCAGGAAAAGCAATGCTGACAGGCGAAAGCAATGAAAGCCAGATAGTCCTGTTTACAGATGCCCTGGCCGTGGTTACAGTACTAAAAAGCCAGAATAATTCAGAACAATGATTTAAGAGCAGTACTCTGTCAACTATGCGAGCAGTCCGCACCAAAAAAAGTGGGTTCCATCCCACTGTAACATCCAAGGCATCGAGGAGGCAGACAGACTGGCAAAAGAAGGTGCAAGACTACCACAACCAGATTCTAGTGTGACCTATGAAGAGTCCAAAAGGTTTATTAGGGCCAGATACATGGTCAAATGGGAAACAGAACATACTGGCTACACAAAAAATGATGTCTACTACCAGTTGAACAGAAGAGAGCAGGTCGTGGTCTTCAGACTCCGGATAGGCCACAACAGACTGAGGTACTATCTATTCAATAAACTGAAGATAGTTGGCACTGACGAATGCACCTGTGGTACAGCGAAAATGACTGCTGAACATCTGCTGCAAAATTGCCCGACATACGAAGACCAGAGAAAGCACATGTGGCGATCACCAGTGCCAACACTAGACAAGCTCTATGGCAGTGTCGACAGCCTCAGGGTGACAGCTGCTTTCTTCGAACAAATTCAAGTTGACGTCTGACAGCGTACGAAGAAGAAGAAGTTTAGTTCTGGGACTGGTTTGTGGCCCTTGACACCATGATCATGTTTAATTCTGGGTCTGGTTTGTGGCTCTCTACTCCATCATCATGTTGTTTAGTTCTGGGACTGGTTTGTGGCCCTCAACCCCATCATCATGTTTAGTTCTGGGACTGATTTGTGGACCCCGACCCCATCATCATGTTGTTTAGTTCTGGGACTGGTTTGTGGCTCTCAACCCCATCATCATGTTGTTTAGTTCTGGGACTGGTTTGTGGCCCTCGACCCCATCATGTTGTTTAGTTCTGGGACTGGTTTGTGGACCTCGACCCCATCATCATGTTGTTTAGTTCTGGGACTGGTTTGTGGACCTCAACCCCATCATCATGTTGTTTAGTTCTGGGACTGGTTTGTGGACCTCGACCCCATCACATGTTGTTTAGTTCTGGGACTGGTTTGTGGTCCTCGGCCCCATCATCATCATCATCATCATGTTGTTTAGTCCTGGTACTGGTTTGGGGTTGCTAACTCCATCACCATCATGTTGTTTAGTTCTGGGACTGGTTTGGGGTCCCTGACTGCATCATCATCATCAATAATTCAGTCCTGGGACTGATTTGCAAGCTCAGGATTCCATATTTCCATTTATGCCCATCATCTGGACATCTTCAGCTCAGCACGTTCTCTTATGTCTCGACATACTTGTGTCACAAAGATATTTCTTGGCCTGCCGCTTCCTCTCCTTTGTGTTCTGTTTTCCAAGACATTCTTCACTGGGCCCTCATGGTGTAGGTTATGGCCCGGCCAGGCCAGCAGTTGTTTTTGTATTTTTTGTAGCAGCTTTCTTTCCTGTCCCAATTCCGCCAACACTCATCCGCTTCATTTATTTTCTGTCCAGCACACTTTATTAATCATTTGGTAACATCATATTTCAAAAGCCTTTAGGCATTACCCCTCTTTTTTATTGTCCATGTTCCAGAACTGTGCAACATCACAGACCAGACAAACGTGGTTAGGATTCTTTTTTGCAGTGTCATACTAATGCTACAGGATATAAAGACTCTGTTTTGTCAAAGACATTCCTGCTACTTGCAAAGCCCTGTTAAGGGCTTGTTAGCTGGAGATTGAGAACGAACGCAAAAGAAGAAGAAGATGTAGAGACTCTCTGTTTCTGTCTAAATGTCTAATTTGCCAATAAAATTCTAGTTCTTATTTCCCAATTGCATCATCTAGATTGATTGAAGACTAATATATGTTTATGATTTTTAAATTGACAGGTTGTGGAGGAAACTACACCGCTAAGAATGCCAGGATCACGTCCGCGAACTACCCAAATTATGACATTCATGCTATGGAATGTGAATGGAACATCACAGTAGCAAAGGGTCATGTGGTCGTTCTGAACTTTACCGGCTTTGAGCTGAAGAGTGGCGATTTCATGTCCTGCAGTGATAGCTATGTCAACGTAAGTCTCATCTTATTTCATATAAGATTCATATAAGATTCCTAGATGTAAGAACATACCAAGGTGTGTCCTTATAAAACATAGAATGACCATATACAGGAAGCCTGTATCAAAGCTGTACTTAGTGTGCTCTTGTTAATGCATACATTATTTAAAGTGAGAATGTTTCATTTCTTCTTATTCTTCTTTGTTTATTTTCAATCTTCCATTACTAAGCCCTCAGGGCTTTGCAAGTAGCAGGATGTAGTTCGGAGAATGTGAAGCAGACGGAACAGGTTCTTGCTCTATAAGGCCACAACTAGGCTATCCACCTTACTGTCAAAATAATCTAACAACACAATAAACTACTTGAGAACACTACCTCAAAAACATAAACAAATTCTATATTCCTTACTTTTTTCTACACTGGCACTCTTCTACTATTCACACAACTCACTCACTCCTTTCCAGGGATTACCTAACCTAACTCTCCCTACCGCTACACCTAAACTATTGTCAACAGTCACTTTTTCCATGCTTGGCCTACCGTGACGCAAGTCCGAATTATGGCGGAATGACGCAGATAAGAAATTTGTGGTGTAACCCCAACCCAGGTAGATCGTCCTTGGTCCTGTTCCTCAGTGTCGCCTGTTGAACTGTGGTGGATGTCAGGAAAAACTAAATAAAGCAGCCACAGGTTTGAACGACGTGTGTTGAACAAGGGCCGGCTGACCACATGATAACTTATCGCGGGTCAACACACGTTTCAGATGACAACAGTCACTCCCACAGCGGGCAATTATGACTGACAACATAAAAGATCACCCACGTGGCTGGTGCTGGTCATACCCCAACCTAGATGAGATGCTACTCACAATTGAAAACTCAGACGATGTTACGTTCAGTTCAAAGTAAAGTGGCCAACTCGTTCAAGGAGTTGAGCTCTGGGAAACCCCGTGCAAAGTGTCGAGCGCTGGAAAACCTTGTGCAAATTGTCAAGCACTGGAAAAACCTCGTGCTGACAATCTCTTAATTTACGCCGTTCAAATGTGTCGAGCGCTGGAAAACCTCATGCGAAGTGTCTAGCTCTCGATTGCTTAGACTGAACTCGTGCAGGGTGTCGAGCGCTGGAAAACCTCATGCAACTCGTGCTGGGTGTCGAGCACTGGTAAACCTCGTGCAACTCGTGCTGACAAAATCTTGATATATGTCGTTCAAATGTCTTCCTCTTCTTCAATGTATCGCTCTGCAAATCGCGTTAAGTCCCTCCCTGCAAATCGTATAGTCTCTCTTCTTCAATGTATCGCTATGCAAATCGCGTAAGGTTCTTCTCTCTGCAAATCGTGTAACGTCTCTCTTCTTCAAATCGTGTAAGGTTCGTCTCTCTGCAAATCGTGTAACGTCTCTCTTCTTCAATCTCTGGCGCTCTGTAAATCGCGTCTAGTAACTCCTAGCTCCTGGCCCGCCATCGGCTTTTATAATACCGGACTATTTTCTTAGTGGGCGCTACTTTCAAAATGGCGTTGCTAGTAATCCACCACTGTACTTGCCGCCGTGAGTGGTCCTGTCAGATGGAAGGCCCACCTCTAAATTAATACAAGTATACAACTACGCTTGAGCGTTACCCTAGACAACAAAATGTGTCAGTAGGGAGACAAGATTTATCTGCCCAGGCTAAATCTGTCACAAATGGAATTTTTGAATACCTGGCTATCTTCCCTCTTCAATCCCTTCTACTAAGCCAGTCTGCCCTGTTGCAGCCTGTTATCCAGGATCACACATGGAGGCGTAGAAAGGTCTTGGCTAATCTGGTTCGCTGGCTCTGATGCTGGCAGTCAACTTTGGGCTGCTGACCGCTGCAGCTCATGCACTGCTCAGCATCTTGACCCCATTTCTTTATTTAAGAATAAATGAAACATATTTAATAAAAACATGTTTTTGTGTTTAAACATAAATTTACAATTTTCAGTGAGAATATATTTCTTTATTATAGATATATATATAACTGTAACCCTTTTAATAAAAATGTTTGTAATTTTAAATTGATATTTACAATATGCATTAATAATATGTTTCTTTATTTAAGTATAAATGCAGCCTGCTGTTTAACAAAAATGCTTATATGTTAAAGCATAAATTTACAATATTCAGTGAGAAAGTGAGAATATGTTTCTTTATTTAAGTATAAATGTAACCCTTTAATAAAATGTTTTTAGTTTTAAATTTAAATTCACAATTTGCAGTAAGAATATGTATCTTTATTTAAGTGCAAATGTAACCTGTTTAATAAGAAAATATTTTTGTTTTTAAGCATAAATTTGCAATGTACAGTGAAATTTATTAATTTTCTTAAAACATAAATTAAAAATATTGAGCGAGAATATGTTTTTTCGTTTAGCAAAAGCATCAAATGCTAGAAACAAACTACAATTGTGATGTTAAGTGCTGTAAAGGACTTTAAAGAGTATACAGGTCACATTTGTTTTTGTGTTCATGCCATGGCTCTGAGAGAGCTCTGTGTGAAAGTTAGATTAGAATAGGTCTACTGCCATAATGAGATGATGCCATAAGAGACTAGTTTGTATCACCTATGGTGTAGAAGACTGCAAATCATGGCATTGTACACCCTGACCTGCCGCCAAAAGTCTGCTGATTGTGAAGTTGTCTTGTGGTTTAAGAAAAAGGTCTAGAAAGAATATTTTGTTTATGATATAGAAATATTTGAGTAAATAACTAGTTTTCACGAAGTTTGGAGTAAAGACACAATATTGTTCACATTGGACGGAAAAACAGACAAAGAGAAATTTAGCAATCACTGCATATTACAGAAAATTTACTCCTCAGCATCGCTGAAAAAAGGTTAGATATTTTGATCATGTGAAGAGACCTAGCGGTCTGGAGAGAGTGATAATGGAGGGCATGGTTCCTGGAAGGAAGAAAATAAGCTTAGTCTGTAAAATGTTGAAATCAATAACCAAAGAAAACATTGTAATGCATTTAGACAGGTTTAATCTAATCAGAAATAGTCAGCATGGGTCTACTAGAGGGAGATCGTACTTAATTTAAAAAATCTATTGGAATTCATGGAGGAGGTCACTAAAATAATAGATAAGGGGGAACCAGTGGAGGTTATTTATCTAGATTTTGCAAAGGTTTTTGATAGAGTTCCTCATTGAAGATTATTTAAAAAGTTAAAATCACATGGAATAGGTGGGGAGGTTGCCAAATGGATTGAAAATTGGTTAACGGGAAGAAGGCAGAGAGTTGGGATAAATAAGGAGTACTCTGAGTGGTGTGAAGTAAAAAGTGGTGTGCCACAGGGCTCGGTTTGAGACCAATATTGTTCTTGATATATATAAACAATTTGGACAATGATATAGTATGCATGATTGAAAAATTTGCGGACAGCACAAAACTATGTAGGAGTGTCTCATCTATAGCAGAGGTGGATATATTGAAGTCGGATTTAGATACAATTTTAGACTGGTCTGTGAGATGGCAAATGGAGTTTAATATAGACAAATGTACAGTCATCCACATGCGTAGATCCAAATGGAACATAATGACAGAATGGGCGAGAATAATATTAGAATGATAGATAAGGAAAATTACCTTAGTGTTATAATAGAGCATACAGATAAAGTGAGTGAGCAAGTCCAGGTAGCAGTGAATAAGGCAAATGCAATGTTAGGTATGATAAAAAGAAATATTAAACATAGGAGTAAGGAAGGGATTGTCAAACTGTGTAAGGCATTAGTTAGATCTAGATTGGAGTACTGTGCACAGGTGTGGAGTCCTTATCGTATAGGAGATATAAACATGCTGGAAAGGATACAAAGAATAGTGACAAATCTGATAGTGGGATTCCAGAATTACAGTTATGAGGAAAGACTCAGAAAAACCGGCTTAAAGTGTCTAGAACAGAGAAGAATTCGAGGTGACTTAATACAGGTTTATAAGATAATCACAGAAAAGGTAAAATTAGACTATAACTAGTTTTTCAAAATACAACCACCAACGAGAACAAGTGGGCACAGATTCAAATTAGCTAAAGATATGTCCTGATTGGATATTAGGAAATATATTTTTAGTCGGAGAGTGGTGAAGGCTTGGAATGCATTGCCACAGGAGGTAGTGGAGGCAAAGACAGTTTATGCATTTAAGAATAGATTGGATGTGCATAGCTTTTAGAACAGGGTAATGAAAATGTAACTGGTTTTCTACAGACTCTGATGAGTCTTCAAAACCAGTATAAAAACGTTAAGTTAAAAGAGGTTGGCCCCGAGAAATATTGCATCATGACATTGCGGACAGTTTGGGGATGTCTTTGTATGATGTAGCCCACTCGCTCTAAACCGAGACTATGTTCTGGAAAGATTATGTTGCATAATGATGATGATTGTTCACACTGAGAGGCACACGCTGCGTCAGGCCACCATTTTCAGATAGAAAATAGAGATGAAACTGAAAAGGTAAACAACAACGTATAACCAGACAACAGTGTAATGTGGGATTCCTAAGGAATAATGATATACAAGATACATTTTAAGTTTTGCTATCCTGTGTTTACAACAACTAGAAAAAATAGAGCGCACAGAAGTGCACTGGCAACATATAAATAATATATATAGAATGGAACTTGTAAAGAAAATGCTGCTACAAAGCATGGATAGCTGAAACTGAAACTTCTGACACCCAAAAAGATGGTGGCCTCCTGTACACAGTGACGGTTTGTTTGTCGATTTCACGAGGAGGATGTGATCAGCAGATACCGAAAGAGGTAGGTTCTGTTTAGGGCCGAACCCGCAAGGTTCACAACTCTCAATGGTACTGTTCAAGATCTACACAATGAAGGTGACCAATCCACTGAGCCACTAACATTTTCAGATGACATCCTGATGTACAAGACTCACTCAGAAAGGCATGCAATGGTCAAAGATATCCAGGAGACCTTGCAGGCAGTCTCACAGTGGTGTGTGGACTCCAGTTCCCAGATCAATCCTGACAAGGCCTGCATGATGTGGTGTTCCTTTAACAACTCAATAGTGAAGACTGACCTCCCGGATGTTATCTTTAATGGATGTGCCATTGACAGACACAGCAAATTAAAATACCTTGGAGTAACCGTTGATCATAGCCCCTCTTGTAGATACCACGTGGACCAGACCATACAAAGATGCAATCAAGGTCCAGGAGCACTCAAGACCATGCCAGTGGCAAACTTGGAACAATGACAGCTTTTCATTTTATACTGTCAGCTGTACTGTCAGTTGTTGATTACAGACTGGGCATTCTCACACTTTGAAGATTACAGTGTGATGGTCGAAACGTATCCAGAATGAGAAGATGTGACTGGTTCTGGAATGCACCAGGGGTACTCCAATCTTGAAGATGCAATACATGTTGGGGCTTCTGTGTGAGACATCTAGATATAAAAGCCTGTATGTGGGTTACCACAAACAGGCAGCACCCACTGCACAATAATACCTCAGACATCAAGGGATCAAGAATCAAGAGAAAAGCGTCATGAATGGCATAGGCAGAGAGAACTATTGGACAGGTGACTACAGTTAAGATAATAGGCAAGGGAAATGAATAGGTCAACACTGATGATAGAATGTCAGATTACCACAGAGTTATCATAAGCCTAGGTAAGGAATGCAGAGAATAGTGCAACGGGAGGGCAGAGCTTGAGATTAACAAACTATAAATTACAACATGCAGTACAGTGAAGCTAACATAAATACTGATGGATCAGTGTTAGGCAACGAGATATCTGGTTGAGGCTTCTTTGCTAGAGCGAGAGGACAGATCATTGCTAAGCTGAGCAAGACATACAGAACATCACCCTCCAGTACGAGAACGGAGAAGGAAGCAGTCAGTGACTGCAGTTCTGAGATGGCTATCTGAGACCTCTTTAACCGGGCAGTCATCGTGTCAGACTTCCAATCTTTGCTACAGAAGGGCTGACTATGGCAAGAGTTGGTGGTAGCTGTAGACGCATCAAACCTGGAGGAGCTGGTGTGGATTTACTGTCCAGGACCAGGGCAACGAAAGAGCTGACATTTTGACTTCACACTCACTGATTATGGGTACATTAAATATGGGGGGGGGGGGGGGGGCCGAGGTCTGGGCTGGACGTCCCGCTCGTTAAAGGAAAGGGAGGCATCTGATAAAGCACTGTTCGGCTTGCCGTTCACGAGTTTCCATGCCAATCGCCTCTCCTACATTATTGTGTCCCCAGCAGCACCTTTATGAGGGGCTCCCTGTTTCTTACAGAGCCTGCTATGGGGCGCGACCGAGTATCCGGCGGTATAACTGGGCGGGCAGATTGGGCTCATTAGCCTTGGTCGGCAGCCAATCTAAGAGAAGGTTAACTCTGAGTCTAAACCCAGGTGGACGAAGCTCGCTATCCTGTTCAGGCAGTTCGCTTAGGAGAGGAGGAACTCTGATTTTAAACCCATCTAACTATCATCTGCGAGCAACGACTCCACTGCCTTGTGGAAACCTCGGGAGAGGGTAGGGCTACGGGAGTAAACCCAGACACAAAATCCAGAATGGTAGCACCTAAGGCGGATGGTTTCAAAAATTGCGCAAATTCATTCCGGCAGCTCCTGCAGCTGAACTGGTGCCAAATTGTCATGCTTTGCATTCCTTTGGATTACACCAGCGATGCCAATAGGGGGATCCTGCAGTTTGAGCAGCCCAGGGTCTTCATATTCAGTGCCCAGGCTTGCACCTTGAGAGGCTACTCACAGGGTGCGACTCGCATGGTCTGCAAAGACTGAGATGCCTATGAATGAGATATGGATAAAAGTGACTTTTTGAAGTCAATCAATGACTGCATGTTGCATAATGACACAGCAATAGATCAATCAGCAATTCACAGACTGCAGATCTTTGATTTAAAACGAGGCTCGAGCAAACTGGGCCGCAAGAGTGTGGAGCAGAAGTATGTACAATCAATGAGCGGCAGGAACCATTAGAAATCACAATCTACCATATACTGTGAGAGACTAAGCACCTAAGTTCAGTGAAGTCGATTTTTAGGAACAGAATATAATTTACTTACCTGTTGAGCTGTAATTGTGTTAATTAATTATCTGTTTTACCCCTAACTTCTCCATGGGGACCTTCTGTCTTTTAAATTCATGGACACTGCAGATATCAAAGAAGGAAGATTAAAGAGAGAAATGTGATGGATGGCATAGGCAGGGAGGATGATCTGTCAGGTGACCATGGTAGAGACAAAAACTATAGTGGAAGAATGTATCCGCACTGGAGATAAATATTTGTCATGATGCCATTATATAGACTATAGCTATAGTGGAAGAATGGATCCACACTGGAGAATAATATTTGTCAGGTGACCATGGTGGAGACAAAAACTATAGTGGAAGAATGGATCCGATAATGAGGCTGTCATATATACAGATGAATCTGTATTAAGCTGTGAGAAATCTGCTTGTGGCTTCTCAGTTAGCATGAGAGTCAAGGTTGTTAGGAAGTGGAACAAGGCGTTCATACAACAACCATTAGTATCATAATGGAGAGTGAAGTAGTCGCTTTTGCACTGAGACGGCCATCTGGTACCTCTTGAATGAGGAATGTTATCGCTTTGGACTGAATTTCTGCTTTGAAAGGTAGAAAGGTAGAAAGTGCTGGCTATGGTATGAGTAGCTGACACAGCAGCCTCGAACCTTCAGGATCTCATGTGGGTTTATTTTCCTAGTCATGTTTGGGTTTGCAGAAAAGAGATAGCTGATATGCTGACCTTGAAGGAACCTTCATTGAGGACATTCCTAATGGATAGGGAGGACATTTTGAAGTTGATCAACGATCCTCTGTCATAAGATGACACTGCAATTTGTCACATAAGAGGACAGAGAAGAAGTGAACCAGCAGAACCAGCAGGCTATAAGAAATCAGTATCCACATCCTATGTCATTTGCTGAAAGCGACTAATCACCTATGGGTCTTCCCAGAGTTTAGTGATGTATATTCTTATCAAAACAAAACATTTCACAATATTTGCTCTACTCCTCAATGTATCCACATTTCAAAGGTCTCAATTCTCTCTTGCAGCTATTTTTTGTTCATTGCTCATATTTCTATGCTGTGCAGTCATGCAGAGAATACATAACACTTGAATGCTCTAATTTGTTATATGATTTATTTGTTTGTATGATAATTGAAACTTTACTGTAATGCATTTGTTATGTTAATTGCTGTATGCTGACTGTCTAAAGTAAATATGCCGGTGTAAAAAGTAAATAACCCATTTCATGCACTGCGGTGTATTGGAAATATGGTTATAGGCCCATATTATTTGGTGATCTACAGCACATAAAGCGTGATGTGGTCAGTATCACATTGACTGCCTTACTTCCGAGATTGCTCTGGTACCCAAATTTGAACATAGGCGACAGTTTGCGATCAGAAAAAAAATCAGGCACCAGCTTGGGATTGAACCCTGATCGCTGGGCTGGATACCCACTAATCACTGCATTACCGTGACGATGACTCACAAAATATTAATGCAACTATCATTGCAAACACATTCTATTTTGGATTATCAGTTTCCTTCCTCTCATTGCCTCAGATAACAAAATCTTCACTGTCCTTCGTTAACATGAATATGTCTAAAGAAAACTTTAGGATATTCATCTTGAGGATATTGAAATCTCCATAGGAATTGTATCTGTGATGGTGATTTGTACTTTCACTGTTCCTCATGTGTTTGTCATTTTTGCTGCAGATTATCTACATATTATATGTAGCCTGTAGCTTAACACTCATTAGTTGCTTCTATCTTTGATTTGTTGAATATATGGGTGTCTCAGTCTATCTTGTCATTTGCTATGTCTGAAGATTATTACTTATTCATTTCTGTTGAGCTATTGAAATGCACAATTATTTTTGAGGCCTTCATGCACTGCTTAATTTTGTCCTGTATCTATTCCTGACAAGCATTTTAGTCTTCTTATAAGTTACACCTGTTTCAGGATGGAATTTACTGTTCAACATTTGTAATGTAAATATGGGTGTTATGACTGGAATGGGTATATAAGGACCATGATTTTATTTACAGTTGTATGATGGACCTGGTGTAACCT
Organism: Ariolimax columbianus; assembly: GCA_036924085.1. Lineage (NCBI taxonomy): Eukaryota > Metazoa > Mollusca > Gastropoda > Stylommatophora > Arionidae > Ariolimax > Ariolimax columbianus. The sequence continues at coordinate 32,645,542 of JAVGWX010000009.1, forward strand.
CAACCCTTATTGCAAACCTGTGTGGTACAACTTCACTCAGCCCAGCAATATATAAGTCAAATGGAAACCAAATGTTTGTGCGTATGATATTCAACGTTGGGAATATTGAAAAAAGGTTCAGTGCTACCTACACTACAGGTTAGAATTGTTCACACACTACAGGAGACAGACTGAAAAGACAAAGTTGACTAATTCTCTTATTTTTCCTTATATAAGGAAATGGAATGTACTGATTATATCATTTATAGATCAGGAGAGCCTGTCACATAAGTGTATGAAAGTCTGCCAGATAAACATTATATATATCACATTATCCTTGGCGTCAGTCCTCGAGCAAAACAATAATATTCTGCATGAGTCCCGATCTTTTGCAATGCTGAACCAATGCAGACCTAGGTCTTTCGTCAGTCCATCTCGCCATCGCATAGGTAGGCGACCCTATGGACGTGTACAAGCAAACGGCCACCAAAACATTGTTCTACATATCCATCTGTTGTCAGGCATATGTACTATATGTCCAGCCCAACAATGTTTGCATGATATCGCTGCTTCCACATCCCGAAACAAAGCTTGATGTAGAATTTCTTCATTTCAGATCTTATCTCGTATTAACATTTTTAGAAAGCACTGTTTCATTGCTCTCTGAGCTTCTCATTATCTGTTTTGGACAAGTTCTACACTTCACATACATCATTAACTTAATATTTTTATATTGGTTTAGAAGACTCATCAGAGTCTGTAGACAACTAGTCACATTTGCATTACCCTGCTTTAAAAGCTATGCACATGCAATCTATTCTTAAATACATTAACTGTCTCTGCCTCCACTACCTTCTGGGGTAATGCATTCCAAGCATTCACCACTCTCTGACTAAAAAAATATGTCCTAATATCCAATCTGGACCTTTCTTTAGTTAATTTGTATCTGTGCCCTCTTGTTCTTGTTGGTGGTTGTATTTTGAAAAAAACTAGTTATAGTCTAATTTAACCTTTTCTGTGATTATCTTATAAACCTATATTGTCACCTCAAATTTGTGTCTTATCTAGGCACTGTAGGCCAGTTTTTCTGAGTCTTTCCTCATAACTGTAATTTTGGAATCCCACTATCAGATTTGTCGCTCTTCACTGTATCCTTTCAAGCATGTTTATATCTTCTCTACGATAAGGATTCCACACCTGTACACAGTACTCCAATCTAGGTCTAACTAATGATTTATACAGTTTGACAATCACCTCCTTACTCCTATGTTTAATATTTCTTTTTATCATACCTAACATTGGATTTGTCTTATTCACTGCTACCTGGACTTGCTCACTCACTTTATCTGTATGCTCTATTATAACACTTAGGTAGCTTTCCTTATCTATCGTTCTAATATTATTCTAGCCCATTCTGTCATTATGTTCCATATTGGATCTACGCATGTGGATGACTACATTTGTCTATATTAAACTCCATTTGCCATCTCACAGACCATTCTCAAATTGTATCTAAATCCGACCTCAATATATCCGCCTCTGCTAAAGATGAGACACTCCTGCATAGTTTTGTGTCGTCCACAAATTTTTCAATCATAGATCCTATATCAATGTCCAAATCGTTTATATATATCAAGAACAAAATTGACCAAAAACCGAACACTGTGGCACTCCACTTTTTACTTCACACCACTCAGAGTACTCCTTATTTATCCCCACTCTCTGCCTTCTTCTCGTTAACCAATTTTCAATCCATTTGGCAACCTCCCCACCTATTCCATGTAAATTTTAACTTTTTAAATAATCTTTGATGAGGTACTCTATCAAAAGCCTTTGCTAAATCTAGATAAATAACCTCCACTGTTCCCCCTTATTTATCATTTTAGTGACCTCCTCCATGAATTTCAATAGATTTGTTAATTAAGCACAATCTCCCTCTAGTAAACCCATGCTGACTATTTCTGACTAGTATAAACCTGTCTAGAAGCATTACAATATTTTCTTTTATTGGCTCTATCATTATTGATTCTAACAATTTACAGACTATGCTCGTTAAACTTACCGGCCTATAATTAGCTGGATCTGATTTCTTTCCTTTTTTGAATAAGGGAATCACTCTTGCCTCTTTCCAATCTCTAGGAACAATCCCTTTTGCAAGTGATTGAGAACATAATATAGCCAATGGTTTTGCTAGTTTTTGGATGGATACCATCTTGACCTGGACATTTATCCACTTTCAACCCATCCAATTTTTAAAAATCATTTCCTCCGTATTACAGAATGATTTTAATTCCGCTATATCCATTTCCAGTATTTCACTCGTGATCTATGCTTTCTTCTTAATCCTGCACCTACCTAGAACCTCAGATGCCATGGAGATTAATTCCGAATTCAGGGCTTCAGTCATCATCTCAACATCTGCCTCCTCGTTAAGAACCAGGAGAGGTGCGAATCTTCCCCCCATCACCGCTCCAAAGGTCTCCACTATATCCGGGTACTTCAACTTCTCGAAGTCAAATCTCAGTCTAGTTATCTCTCTTTTCAGAACTTTCTTTAGTCTGAGATGCATGGTCATCAGTACCAAGTCGTGGTCGCTCCCTATATCGGCCCCTGGGAAACTTCTTGTCCAGGCGCTATTGACGCTAGATCTGAATCTCCATTGGACCAAAATGTAGTCTATTTGACTATGAAGCATACTATTTGGGCTGTGCCACGTGACAAGAGACGACAAATGAAGAGAGTGAAGAAAACACTAGATGGGATTCAGCAATATAGAAAGATAAATGGAAACATAAAGGCTAAGATGAAACAGGCCAAGGTGGTATGGATAACGACTCAGTGTGCAGATATTGAACAAAATCTAGGAAGAAATGATGCCAAGGGGGCATATAAATTAATCAAGGACTTAGTAAGGTCTGTACAAAGTCGAAATACAATGATTCAGGACAAGAGTGGGAAATGTCTCACAGAAGCTCAAGACATTCGTAAGCGATGGACAGAGTACTGTTCGGAACTATATAAGCATGAAGGTCGAGGTGACCCAAGAAATGCAATATCTCCTGAAGTGAGTCTGATAGAGGAAAATCAAACGATAACAAGGGAAGGAGTAAGTAAATGAAGCCGTGAAAATGCTGAAGAGAGGGAAGGCAGAGCTCCTACAAGTGGGAGGTGAGGCAACAATTGATACCCTGACATACATCTGCAATAGAATTTGGCAGACAAGAGAGTGGCCCACCAGCTGGACAAAATCAGTAATTATACCACTGCCTAAATCAGGAAACCTAAATATGTGTCAGAACTATCGAACAATCAGTCTGATAAGTCATCCAAGTAAAGTTCTCTTGAGAATAATACTTAACTCTTTCAGGACTTGATTCTTTTTAGGTCTGGACCAAATTAATTTTCAGCTGTAGCCAAATTTCACTGCATCCCTTTTACAACTGACTATTACGCACCATAGCATAGACAAATATAGTACTCATTATATATCATTGTCAAGAAAAATGGGAACAGAAAATGAAAATATCAGTAAATTGCCAATATCTCATTATTTGAAAAAATAATTATGTTGTACAAAAAAATAATTTAAAGGGTAGATAATTTATAAGTCAAAATATTGTAACTCACCATCATTTTTCATTGGCCTGAATTGTTGATTTCAATTTGTCTGGTAATTTTGCAGAATAGTATCCAAAGTCCCTCAAAACACTGTTTATTTGATGCATTTATCTCCAAAAATGTTGAAATTATGTACAATTTTCCTCAATGACCAAAATCAATAAAAATATAAACAAATTCACAACTTCCATTATTTTAGGTATCACGCCACCCATCACCAGGCCTAGTAGTCCTCTGTGGTATGGAATTTGCCTTTCTCCTTGCAGAATTGCCAGGCATTATCACCATCATCACCATCAACTCTAGACGTACCTGGTATATCCTCTAAATCAGTCTCATCGCTGTTGCTTGATGATTCAGGAGCACTGATAGTCCCTGACTGGAAGCAACCACCAACTAATCCTAAGCCAGACCGTTTTGATTTCTTGGCACTAGGTCTACTAGTACTATCACTGTAATCGCTATCCTCTGAATCGTCTAATTCTGTATCAGAATCACTAACTAATAAGCTTTGAAACACAGCTATAGCTTGTTCTGCACTATATCGTTTTGGTCTAGTAGAAGCAGTGGGCGTTGCCATTATTTTTTAGTAATCAACAAAACAGTTTAGCTACTTCAAAACGCAAATATATCACTTATTCAGTACCAAAACACACGTGGCTCGACTCAAATGTCACGAACGGAAGCTTCTCTAGTTCTGGTTGTAATTTTTAAGTAGTTTGGTTAACACAAAACCTGAATCACGACTCTACAAAACAAAAACCAAATTTTTGGTTAATGGTCCTCTGGGGTTTAAATAAGAGTCTGTTATATCGGTCATTGGTCCGGAATGTGTTAACAAACTGAAACCACAGGCAGAGAATATCATTGCCGAAGAACAAGCGGGCTTTCGAGCGGGAAGGAGTACCATCGAGTAGATATTTAATCTTCGGCTCATAAATGAGAAGTACTCAGAGTATCAACAACAACTCTACCTACCTTCATTGACTTTAGAAAGGCGTTTGACAGAGTGTGGTGTGCGGTGCTAATGTCAACAATGAAGCATTATAAGTTCAACAGTGATATTGTGAGGGTAATTGCAAACCTTTATGAGCAGGCGACAAGCGCAGTCTCGGTAGAGGGAACGCTAGGCGATTGGTTCCGTACGACGGTGGGTGTGAGACAGGGATGTATACTCTCCCCAACACCTCTTTAATATATTCTTGGAGAGAATAATGGAGATGATCTTAAACGGACATGTTGGCACGGTTAAAATAGGTGACAGGCTTATCACAAACTTCCGATTTGCTGATGAGATTGATATATTGGCAGGCACAGAAAGGGAACTCCAGGAGTTGATTGGTAGATTGGATAGAGCGGCCCTGAGTTTTGGTATGGAAATAAATGCAGATAAAACAAAGCTCATGACCAATAACATAGCAGGGTTTAAATCTGTAATAGAGGCAAATGGACAGGAACTTGAGGTGGTAAAACGTTTCAAATATCTGGGATCGTTGATCAGTGAAGAGGGATCGAAGCCAGAGGTAATTGCAAGAATAGCACAAACAACAGCAGCGCTGACTCGGCTGAAACCTATATGGCAAGACAAGCGGCTCGCCCTCAGCATAAAAGTTACTAATGCGCTCTTTGGTGCTATCAATATTTCTGTATGCCTGCAAGACCTTGACCATTACAGCAGATATCCAGGGCAGAATACATGCAATGGAAATGAGGTGCTATAGAAAACTCCTACATGTTACATATAAAGATCGTGTCACGACCGTAGAAATCCGCCAGAGAGTTGAAGACGCTATTGTTCTTTTTAAAGATCTGTTCACAGCTATCAAAAGACGAAAGATGGCCTGGTGCCGGCACGTCGCGAGGTCCAACGGAATTACCAACTCGATACTCTTTGGTTCCGTACCGGGACAGAGAGGGTGAGGACGTCCAAGGAAGAGATGGGTGGACAACATCACTGAGTGGTCAAGCCTTTGTCCCGGTGAGATACGTCAGGCGGCGACAGACAGAGAGGGATGGCATGGGATTTTGGGTGTGTCTTCATGTGTGCCCCAACGACCTGATGGGTTACGGGATGAACTGAACTGATCCATTTCACATTTGAAAATATCTATCGGCTCTGGGATCTTGGAGCAGCCTTGTTTTGTGTAGACTGTGCCGAAGTATTTATTTAGTAGATTAGCTGTCTCCCTATTTTCTCTAATCATTTTACCTGTGCTATCTATGAGAGGGCCTACCTTGTCTTTCGTTCTCTGTTTATTTCTAACATAAGAAAAGAAACTTTTACTATCAGCCTTGATCCTATTAGCAAGTTTTTTTCCGAAGTCTAGTTTTGCTGCTTAATTCACTTTCTGAGCTTTCCGCTTGTCCAAATATTTGAAATAATGTTTCTTTTGATTTGCCTGCCTCTATATATTTTTTCCTTACTTAATTTTTAGCTCTTCTACATTCAACTACAAATCTAGTTATCCACTTTTTATGCTTGGTGTTTACCTCTCAAAATGGAACACATTCCACTTTTAGTTTTTCTAAAACTGTTTTGAAACTCTGCCACTCTTGTTCAACATCTGTACCTCTGTCAATATCTGTCCAGATGATGTGGCTGGCTGTCTCTTTCATCTTCTGTACATCTGTCTTAGAGTAGTTTTACACTCGCGAGTTTATATTTACATCTCTACTTACTATAAGATCCCAATGGATGATCTAATGGTCACTTGAGCCAAACAGTTTTCCAATGATAACATTTTCAATCATATTTTTCTCTGTAGTAAATATTAGCTTAAGTATGTTTTTGCCTCTGTTAGCTTCCTCTACATTATTATAAAGTCTTTAAGTATAAGTATTTCAACAGCGGCATCAAAGCCAAGATTTAAAAAAGATGGGGATGAAAGGGGTGGGGGAGGTGTGGGGAGGGGTGTGGTCATAGGTCAGCAAAAAAAGCACTGTAAGTGTATGTATTTAAACAAGTCCGTTTTTAAGTAAGTTCTGGTATTAATTAAACAAAAAGATAAAAATGATATATTGCTCCCAAAAGTGAAAAACACATTTACATTATTTCTCATTATAGTCATCATTGACTATACACATTTTTTGTATCGAGGCACCAGGTTGATAATTGCAGTGTCGAAGAAGTTGTCGCTAGTGTCTAGAACCACTCATTAATGTTTGTCTGCAGTTAATCCTCAGTTTCAAACCGCTGGTGTACAAGCCACTGTGACCTTAACAGACAATGGCAACTGATATGGTCCCCGAAAGCAAACAAAATTTAAGCAATCACCTTCTGTCAAAAAGATCACAGCCACTATTTTTCTGAGACAAAAATAGGGTCTTGCTTATTGATTGCAAGAATTTTAATAGGAAATTTGTTATCACCCTCTTTTCAGTGCTGATCTCATGCCAAGTGATTACCACATTTTCATGAGCTTAAAGAAGTGGCTTGTATCCCAGCATATAAATAAATAAAGTAAAGCAAGTAGCATGTTCTTCTCAGAACTTCCCTTCTTACAATTGTCAATCTCTTTGGCAGGTGTGCAGTACAGTAGGTTGCCATTACTTTCCTTATGTGGAGAAGCAATAGTACTTAAAAAATAGGAAAAAAAAAAATATATATATATATATTTACGAGGCGTGTTCAAATGAAACTGGACTGAACTGCAACAAGTGAACATACGAATGATGCGCATGATAATGTCACTTCTGGTGTAAACAGCACATACCAACCGTCAAGTTTGCAAATTTCATTATCCTTTAACTTATAGTTTCCTCACCAGTTGAAAACATGGCGGGTGTTGTACGGATTCCGTCTAGAGTTGATCAGCAAATGGTGATTCAGTTTCTAACAGCTGAAGGATGTCGACCAGTTGACATTCATCGCACAATGCAGGCAGTGTATGGTAACAAAAGTGTTTAGAAGACAATAGTGAAGAACTGGACAATGATGTTTAGAGAAGGACGTGAGTTAACGAAAGATCTTCCAAGACCAGGTCAGGTGCATATTGTTGCGTCAGAAGATGCCATCGCCAAAATTGATGCGCGAATTCAGGTGGACAGTACCGGAGCTTACGTTCACTAGCAGAGGAATTTGCTGTGCCGCCAGAGACAGTTCAAATGGTGGTTAGCAAGAAACAAATTGAAGGTGTGTTCACAATGGGTACCTTGGTTGCTGACTAACCATCACAAGGAAAAACGCGTTTTTGAACCACTTGTTGTGATACGAAGAGGAGGGTGATCAATTTCTTTTGCGCATAGTGACAGGTGAGGAATAATGGTACCACTACTTTGAGCCGAGCAGCAAAACTGCTAGCATGCAATGGAAACATCCCAGATCACCAAAACCAAAAAAAAGGAAGTCACACATTTCCGATGGTAAGGTTATGCTGACAGCTTTTTTTTACCATGAGAGACTTTTGTTGGTAGACTTTAAAGAGCCTGGCGTGAACATCAATGCCATGTGCTACAATGACACACTAGACAAGCTGCATACAGCAATCAAGAATAAACGACCTGGCATGCTTTTGCATGGGGTGATTCTGTTGCATGACAATGCGTGTCCACATGTCATGAACATTGTTCAGATAGCGTTAGCCACACCCATCCTATAGCCCCGATATGTCCCCTTGTGACTTCAAAAATACACAAATTTCTGAAGGGACAAAGATTTGACTCCGATGCAGATGTCATAGCCTCGGTAACCAAGTGATTCAAAGAGCAATGAAAGTAATTTTTTTCGGGCAGCATATGACCAAGCAGTGGGATGCGTGTCTGAATGCCTATGGCGACTTTTTCTAACTATTCCTGTGGCATGTTTGCTTCATAATAATTGCTATATTTATTGCTGTCACACCAGATGATTGTAACTTTCATATGTTTATAATAAAGCCACTGGGTCCGGTTTCATTTGAACATGCCTTATATGTATTCCTTTTCTATTTTATTTATAATTTATGTTTGTAATGAAGACCCATTAAAAAAAATTATAATAGAAAGGAAATAGATCAGGTCAGACATTTTGAATATCTGGGCTCCAGAATTGACAAAATGGCGACTGCTCGAAAGAAATCAGAAGAATAGCCATGGCAATGCAGAGACAGAACAGCCTGAAGAAATTATGGCAGAGCACCAACAAAACGATAAAAGTGTGAGCCTGTGTTTTTCCTGTGGCAGATTATAGCTGCGAATCATGGACGATTAACAAAACTTCCAGACATAGAATCGAATCCTTCGAGTCGTGTTACAGAAAGATCCTTAGAATACCCCGGACAGACAAAAAGACAACATAGAGGAGAACTGGTTTATCAATTCCATTTTGACTAGAAATTGCAAATACTGTGGTCACATCAAAAGACACAACAGTCTTGACAGAACAGTGATGGAAGGTATGGTGCCAGGTAAAAGAGGAAGGGTTAGACCAAAAAGACCGATGGCACAAATATATCCAGTAATGCCTAAATGGAGGAGGCTGAGTCTTGGTAAGAGAACGGGTTTCTTTCAGACAAACTGTTATGGGAGCGACGTTCTATAAATGACATACATGATGATGATAAAGACCTTTAAAAATCAACAATTTAAAAAATGTAATATTTGACTCCTTAAAAGTGCAACTAGTTTTTGAATTGATGGTTACTTATCTAGTTTGTGGAGGAACTCTGAATGCAGACATTGATGGAGAAATTGTGTCACCTGACTACCCCAATCAATACAATTGGAATACTCAATGTATATGGATAATCAGCTCTGCCTTCAATGGTAAGTGTCCATTACAGTTTCTGGTTTTTTAATATTGTTGTTCAACTTAATATACTGTTTTAGAAGACTCGGCAAAGTCTGTATACAACCAGTTTCATTTACATTTCCTTTAAAAACGATGTGCATCCAATCCATTCTTGAATGCATTATGTCCTGTGGCAATGCATTCCAAGAATTCACCACTCTCTGACTAAAAAAATATTTCCTGATATCTAATTTGGACCTTTCTTTAGTTAATTTATAGCTGTGCCCTCTTGATCTTGTAGAGGGTTGTATTTTGAAAAACCTGTTAGTCTAATTGATCGTTTTAATTGATTATCTTATAAACCTGTATTGTCACCTCAAATTCTTCTCTTTTCTAGACAGTGTAGGCGCGTTTTTCTGAGTCTTTCCTCATAATTGTAATTCTGGAATCCCACTATCAGTTTTGTCACTCTTCTTTGTATTCTTTGCATGTTTAAATCACCTGTACGATAAGGACTCCACAAGTGTATATAATACTCAAATCTAGGTTTAACTAATGCTTTACACAGTTTGACAATAGCTTCCTTGCTCCTCTGTTTAATATTTCTTTTTATCATACTTGACATTACATTTGCCTTTTTCATTGCTACCTGGAGCTGCTCACTCACCTTACTTGTATGATCTATTATAACCCCTAGGTCTCTTTCCTTTTCTATCATTCTAATATTGTTCACTTCCATTATGTAATCATGTTCCATATTGGATCTACCCATGTGGATGACTAAATTTATCTACATTAAACTCCATTTGCCAGACCATTCTCAAATTGTATCTAAATCCGACCTCTATATCCACTTCTGCTTTAGATGAGACACTACTGTATAATTTTATGTCATCCACAAATGTTGCAATCATGGATCTGATATCATTGTCCAAAATGTTTGTATATATATGTATATATATATATATCAAGAACAAAATTGGTTCCAAAACCGAGCCCTGTGGCACTCCCCCACTTTTTACTTCATACTACTCAGAGTGCTCCTTATTTATGTTTGTACATTTCCAGAAAAAATGTCAGAACACCTGGAGGAAGTGAGTTATTCTAGATTTGTCAATAAATCAATCAACTATATCCTATTGCTTCTCTTGATGCATAGGCCACTGACGATGTCTTGCTTGCATACACAGTCCTGGACTACTCTTTCTGCCTCTCTCATTTGATTTGTAGTTCCCTCTCACATTCTCTTCTCCATGTATTTTTAGGTCAGCCTCTCTTTCTCTTCCTTTGATGATTCCACGTGAGTGCCTCCCTTTCTTCTTTTGGCGGTGCCTTCCACATTGTATGTCCTATCCAGCCCCATTTTCTTATCTTAATTTGTTGTTCCAGTGTTGTCAATCCCTTTCCCACAGGTCTTCATTCCTCACCATGTCTTACCACTTTATGACCTTAATCTTTGTTGGCATCTGTTAACGAAGAATTCAAGTGTTGGTTGTATTGCCTTTGTCAAAATCCATGTTGTGGCTCCATTCAGCAGCACCGACTTGACACTGGCATTGAATATTATAATTTTGGTGCGAATCTTGATTTCTCTGGATCTCCTTATATTTATTAATGTCAGGCATGCCATTCTTGCCTTTCCAAAGTTGTCATGCTAGTCACTCAAATAATAACCAAAAAGACACATGATGAAAGCAAAAAGACACATCAGCATTATAAATTTGAACAGATACAAGATCTGCTCCCTATCTAATTATTCATTTAATGCGCATGAACTGACTCACATTCGAATGGTGGTTTGTTTTACAAAAATATCTGGCGGTAATCTTCTGTTTGAGATTTTAAATTGTGTTCTTTGTTGCCCTAATAACCAAAATAGTTAATAACAATACAAAAACAAAAATGTATCACTTCCATAAATATTTGTGTATATATCCGGTTCAAGATGGCGCCACACTTTTCAAATCAGTCAAATGCTGTGTATTTCACGACGCATTTTTGACTAACAATGGTGATATGTGTATCAGGACAGTGTGAAAAGCTTTTCTGAATGTGTCCTTCGTCATTATGAAGCATTATGTTTGCATAAGTATCTATGTTTGTTGAGAATTAAATTTATGGCGGTTGCTAGGGAGTACCATGATGTCATTAATCTCCAATATGATGTTGTGATTTCTTACTTAGTGGTCACAAGATATATACAAGTCAACAACCAACTGCTGCCAAGCAGTTGGGCTGGGAACAGTCAAACAACAACTTTGATGGTGAGACCCCCATTCCAGTAAGATCAAATAAGCAAAGTGGGGATGAGAACAATGTCAGGGCAAGTACAAGTATTAGTGATGACGGTCAATAGCTTGGCGGGAATTCAGTGGAAAGCCCTGGCGCTGGTCTGAACAAAAAACTAAGAATAGGAACATGTAACACAAGAAGGAACACTTCTCATGATTGTGAAGGAAATGGATAGAACTCAAGGAGACATATTGGGAATCTCGGAACACAGGTGAGCGGACCAAGGCCATTTTAGCACCCACACAGGAGGATGCTTTGTATTCTCAGAGAGAGAAAGGTTATGGCAGAGTTGGTTTCCTTTTATCCAAAAGAGCGTCTGCAGCACTATTTGTATACAATCCAGTTAATGATCGGCTCCTGAAGATCAGATTAAAAATGAAAAACAGAAACTTCACAATAATACAAGTGTAAACACCAACTGCATCAGCAGCGAAAGAAGATATAAACGAGTTTTACTATGATTTACAAGAGACTGTAAATAAAGTAGAGGAATGAGACATCACGATAATCATAGGAGATTTCAATGTGAAAATAGGAAGCAACAGAGTAAAAGAAGAAGAGAGAATACAGGGGCTTCTTGGATTATGGCTCAGAAATGGAAGTGGAGAAAAGCTCATGGAATTTTGTATGGAAAACAATCTCTCAATCGCAAACACTCTCTTTCAACAACACTCCAGACAACTATATACGTGGACTTCACCGGATGGGAAAAGTAGAAATCAAATAGACTACATTCCAATGCCACAAAGATGGAGGTCAGGTGTAAGATCCGTGAAGACACTACCAGGTGTGCAGACTGTGACGCAGACCACCAGCTACTAGTCGCAGACATCAAGATAAGACTAAAAGCTGTTGGAATGAGCTAGACCAATTCGCTATGACGTCAATCTAATACCACTAAAATATACAGTAGAGGTAACGAATAAGTTTGCAATGCTCATGGCAGTGCAAAAAGATATGACACTTGATGACAACACATTCTCATCTCATCTGCAAGTAGAATTATACCTAGAAAACGGCACAAACATCAGTTACATCACATAAAGGGCCATGAGACTCATAGAGGAAAGAAAAGTTAAAACAATCTGGGATAGAACACAGAAGCAACAAATACAGAAACAGCACAAAAGAAATTAGAAGAGATATCTGGAAGGATAAGAAACAACACACATTGGACCCCTGTAGCAGAATAGAAGCGTTACAAAAACTAGGGAAAGGAGATGCGTTTAAAGAAATCAAAATACTAACAGCCGAATTCAAACCGGCATTGCATGTCATTCACGATAAAGATGGCAATGCACTGACAGAAAGCAAGGACATACTAAAAAAAACTACTGCAGAGAAATGTATGAAAACACCCGAGGCGGCTCCAACACAACGCCTACGCCACCTGATCTAGAGCCGGTACCTAGTATAGAAGACGTCCGTTCTGCAATTCAAGGTTTTAAGAAATGGAAATCACCAGGATATGATATATCCTGTGAATTTATTCAAGAAAGAGGAGAAGCCAGTGTCAGCATCTATCACGCACTATGTAGGAAGGTCTGGTACAGTACAATATGACCAAGAGTATTGACACAATCTGTGTATGTACTTTTCCCCAAGAAAGGCAATTTGAAGCAATGCACCAATTATCGAGCCATCACTTTATTAAGTCATGGCAGCAAAATACTTTTACAGATCATCATGAGGAGGCTAGAAAACAAGCTCAACTAGGAGGTCCTTGAAGCACAGACAGGTGTTAAAAGAGGTAGGGGCACGAGGGATTACATCTTTAACATAAGAAATATTATAGAAAAATGCAGAGAGTACAATGTCGATGTACACACTTACTTTATAGATTACACGAAAGCTTTTGACTGTGTACAATACCAAGCCTTGTGGAACATAATGAGAGACATGGAGTTCCCAACGCACTTGATTCAGTTGATTGAATCACTTTACCAGGAACAACTAGCTTCGGTCAGAATAGCTGACTAACGTCAGACTTATTTGAAGTTCAAAAGGGTGTAAGACAAGGATGCATAATCTCCCCTTATCTATTCAATATATATCTTGATCTTGATGACCAGTTCCTCAGCGTAGCTGCGAGTCCCAACTTCGTCTTCAGCAGACCCTGTCTTGGGCCTCGGAAATCCAGTGTATGGTAAGTGTTCCTCTAGAGGCATCTTGGATGTTGCAGTGTACAGCAAAGGAGTCTGACCAAAGCATTGGAGGTCTTCCCCGTTAGAAAGGACGAAATGTGGTAGTGCAGTTTGTTTAATTGTTGACGATAATTCTGATGTAACCAGGATCTACATCTTGTTCCAACAGTGAACGATAGACAAAATGTGGTTCTACCTAATCAAAAGCCTTTTTAAGGGGGACAGCATGGTTAAGTGGCACAGCTCACAACCAGAAGGTGCTGGGTTCGATCCCCATCACAGCACCGGCCATTACCCTGGGGAAGCAAACCCTTAAAAAATGCAGGAGGAAGCAGACCCTTACATAAAATGCTTGCTGAAGTCGGATGCACTGGGCCGACAGGCGCAAAATAAAAACCACAGTGTAACGCACACCCACTTTGGGGGAATAGAGAAATAAGGCGAACCGGGGGGGGGGGGGGGGGGGGGGGGGGGCTTCTTTTTATAGTCGATGAAGGTGAATATCAAGGGCGTCTGGAACTCTCGGGCTGCTTCAATTAGGCGACAGCAAGTTGAAATAAGGTCCAATGTGCTGTACGAACGCCGAAAGCCTGCCTGCTCCACTGGTTGCGATTCTTTGAGAGTGGTGCGGACTCTGACAAGGATGCATCTTGTAAATAGCTTGTAAGTGACTGGTAAGAGAGTAATTTGTCGATAGTTTGTGTGATCCTCTTTGCCTCCCTTCTTGTGCAAGAAAGTTGTCTTCGAGTTGTATCATGCGGCAGATGTTCCTCCCGAATGAAGATAACATTTAAAACGTTGGGCTAAGGCTTGGTAAAGGGGTAGACTGCAGACCCGGATGATCTCCACAGTGATGTCATCTTCACCTGGTGATTTTCCAGATGGCATTGACTCTACAGTATGGTGAATTTCTGAGGGCAGGAGTCTGATAGAGGGGGTAAAGTGGATGGGAGGGCAATTGGAGGGAGTTCTGATGATCTGAACAAGTTGCTATAGTATGCTTTCATTATTGACTCTGTGCCCAGCTTTGATGTTGTCTTTGAGTTTTTGATGGCAGATCTTGCTTAGGGGGGGGGGGGGGGGTGAAGGCTGTGTTGTTGTCTGGAGAACGATCCATCTTATGCCGCTCCTCTAGCAAAGCTCGAGGGGTAGGTGAAATGCGATTTGTGGTGTGAGTGGGTGCTGAGAGACTGGCTGCCTTTGAAATGGATGTGATTGTTGCAATCAGATTTGTATAGTCAGGATTGATGTAGGAAGAAGAATGGATGATAGAAGCTCTAAGCTGCTTGCTTACTGTGAGGGTGGTAGCAATCAAGGGGCTGGTGAGCCTCTCTGGACGCTATTTTTTGTTTTGTTTTTGCGTTCGCCTTATTTCTCTAATCTCCAAGGCGGTGTGCATTGCACTGCGTTTTTATTTTGCGCCTGTCGGCCCAGTGCATCCGACTTCAGCATGCATTTTATGTAAGGGTCTGCTTCCTCCTGCATTTTCTAAGGGTTTGCTTCCCCGGGGTAACGGCCGGTGCTGAGATGGGGATCGAACCCAGCACCTTATGGTTGTGAGCCGTGTCACATAACCACTAGGCCACGCCGTGCCCCTAGGACGCTGATATGATTGCTGCTGCTAGAACTTTATAAGTTTTAGATTGAAGTGGAAATGAGCACGAAGATGACGATAGTTGCTTCCAGTGCAGAAGGAAGCAACCACTGAGACATCAGTTGCCGATCTATGATTGGACAAGACATGGTCAATTTCATGATGATGAAGTCCACTGGGTCCTATATGTGTTAACCTCTTGTGGATGAACTTCTGGAAAAAGTTGTTACCTGCGTCATTCCTTGCTTCTCCTTGCTTATTGAATCTATAATGAGGAACGTCAAAAATAAAATATAACATGTTCGAGCCATTAATAATCGGTGGGAATGAAATACCAGAGCTCAGATATGCAGATGACACAGTTGTTCTCTCAAAGAGGGCTTCGGAACTGGAACGGATGATCCTGTTGGTAAAATAACACAGCGATGACCAAAATCTATACCTGAATATAAGTAAAACCAAAACAATGAGCACAAACAAGACAAAGACCAAACCTGAAGTTATTTTAGATCGACAGGAAATTGAGAAAGTCACAAGTTTTGAGTACCTAGGCTCAATTTTAAGCAACAATGGAGATTGCCTGAAGGAAGTCAGATGGAGAATGGCTATAGCAATGCAAAGGTTGAATAAAATGAGAAACTTATGGCAGAACTCTAATAAAAAACGTGGACCGTCACACAAACACTTAAGAAAAGGATTGAATCTTTTGAACTAAAATGCTACAGAAGGGTACTTAAAATACAATGGATGGCGAAAAAGAAAAATGCAGATATCCTACAAGAACTGAATATCTAGAAAAATTGGTTAGTAAACAATATCTTGTCCAGAAAGCTCAAATATTTTGGCCACATCAAACATCATAATGGCCTGGAGAGGTCGATACTGGAGGGTATTGTGCCTTGAAAGCGAGGCAGAGGCAGACCGAGGAGAAGATAGACACAAGATATCACAGAGTTCTGAAGATGACAATGGCTGAGATGGGACTGGCTAAAGATTGAGAGTTTTAAAGATCAGCTGTTGTGAGAATGACATTCTGCAAAGGACATGCTACATGGTGTTCACTTCCATTTGGAATGAGATGAATATTTCTTTCAGAAAATTAAACAAAATTGTGTCTGGTTGCTGTGCCTTACAAATGTGACTAGGAAAAAATATGCGATTTTCAACGACATTTCAAAGCAAATCACTAATACTTGTCAATACATGGAATGGCTATACGTTGGTGGGTAGACGAGATTTCAAAGCAAATCACCAATACTTGTCAGTAAATGAAATTATAAAAATGCTACACGGTGGTAGGTAGCTTGTACAAACCAGGGGAATGGGATTGTCCAACTGAAACAAAGCATTGCGGGAATACAGAATAAGAGTCAGGTATCAGTACTAGGGAGGGAAAATACATCAGTAGCAACTATCCCACAGTCTGAGATACACAGTGCGGTGGAGAGTCGGCAGGGGCTTGGAGATTAGGATGCAAAAACAGACGATCAATATCTCTGTCGGTTCACAGACACTGTTGAATGTTCCCAACTGTCTCGTCGTAAAGTTCAACATGTTCTTTCCTAAGGGTCGCTTGATCAGGGAAGGTAGTGATAGGGTTGGCAACCTTACTTGCGTAAAATCCATTACCAATAAAATCACATCACAAATAAATGTATCCAAGATTTCTTATAAGCTGGATAGAGTGAATCCAAATGTAGTGCTGGGGCCTATGCTCCACAAATTTGAGCACTGTCATATGGTTATTATATACCTATACTGTTACTGAGGCTTTTATAGGACCAAAATAATAGCAACACTATAACTTGTTAGGCTTGTTGTAAAAGGCAACTGAAGGACTGGTGGTGATGAGGCCTATTACCCCATTTTTAGGAACCATAAGCTACATTACTTTCAACAAAACATTTTTAAAGGTTTTTATTGATTGATCTGTTTCATGGTTGCCCAAAGCGCTTTATGCCATACCCTATCAAACATCTTGGGTTAATTGTCAGTGATGAAGGATCAAAATGTGAGGTGTTGGCTAGAATAGCACAGACAATAGCAGCGCTTGCACGGCTTAATAAAATCTGGCAAGATAAACGGTTAGCACTATGCACGAAAATCAGATTAATGCGTACACTGATCCTGTCAATATTCCTCTATGCGTGTGAGACATGGACAGTTACAGCTGACTTTCAACGAAGGATACAGGCCTTGGAGATGAGATGTTTCCAAAAACTTTTAAACATCACGTACAAAGATCGAGTTACAAATGAGGAAATACGAGATAGAATTACAACAGCAATAGGGCCTCTCGAAGACCTCTTGGCAACTGTCAAAAGAAGGAAGCTCACTTGGTACGGTCACATATCGAGATCAAATGGTCTTGCAAATACAATCCTCCACGGAAAGGTGCATGGCATACGATAAAGAGGCCGGCCCAAAAAGAGATGGAAGGACAACATAAAAGAATGGACCAGTCTCCGACCAGAAGAGTCACAGGCAGCGACATCTGACAGAGAGGGGTGGCGTGGGGTTGTGAGGATGTCTTCATGTGTGCCCCGATGACCTCACCGGTTACGGGATGACCTGACCTGATTGATTGATACTTATATAATGACAACATTTGTATAGAAATTACTGATTTATTGAGGAATCGATCGATACTTGTATAATAATAACTTAGATATGAAAATTATTGATTGATTGAGGAATTAATTGATACTCATATAATAATAGCTTAGGTAGGGGAATGATTGATTTATACATTTAATAACAGCTTAAGTACATGCACGTATGCACATAATTAACTGCACAAGGTGGTTTTTATTGCTCACTTCTGTTTTTAGATCGGCGAGTGTCCTTAACCTTCACCCACATGGACATAAACTCAAACTGTGCAATGGAGTATGTGACTGTTAACGATGGAAGGGAACCAATCATAAACCAGACACTTGACCAGCAAAATGAGTTTTGTGGCACCTTTGTGCCTGAAACTATAACATCGGAAGGCTCAGCCCTCAGTGTTGTGTTTCAAAGCTATATGCACACTTTTAAAAGTGGCTTCAGAGCAGTCTATTCTTCAGAATATGCTTGTGAGTACACCATAAACTAGTGTGGTTGTAAGTACATTAAAAAAATGTAGTATGATTGTGAGTACATTTAAAACTGTAATATGATTAAGAGTACATCCAAAACTAGTATGATTGAGAGTACTTCCAAAACTTGAACTATGGTTATGAGTACATTAGAAACTAGTAAGTTTGAGTATACATCAGAAACAGTAGTATGTGATTGTGAGTACATCAGAAACTGTAGTTTGACTTCATGTACATTAGAGACTAGTATGATTGTGAGTACCTCAGAAACTATAGTTTGACCTCATGTACATTAGAGACTAGTATGATTGTGAGTACCTCAGAAACTATAGTTTGACTTCATGTACATTAGAGACTAGTATGATTGTGAGTACATCAGAAACTATAGTTTGACTTCATGTACATTAGAGACTAGTATGATTGTGAGTACATCAGAAACTATAGTTTGACTTCATGTACATTAGAGACTAGTATGATTGTGAGTACCTCAGAAACTATAGTTTGACTTCATGTACATTAGAGACTAGTATGATTGTGAGTACCTCAGAAACCAGTTTGATTGTGACTACAATCTGAGTACATCAGAAACTGTAGTGTGGGTGTGAGTACAATCTGAGTACATCAGAAACTGTAGTGTGGGTGTGAGTACAATCTGAGTACATCAGAAACTGTAGTGTGGGTGTGAGTACAATGTGAGTACATCAGAAACTGTAGTGTGATTGTGAGTACATCAGAAACTAGTATGATTGTGAGTACAATGTGAGTACATCAGAAACTAGTATGATTGTGAGTACAATGTGAGTACGTCAGAAACTAGTATGATTGTGAGTACAATGTGAGTACATCAGAGACTTGAATGATTGTGAGTACAATGTGAGTACATCAGAAACTGTAGTATGGTTGTAGTACAATGTGAGTACATCAGAAACTGTAGTATGGTTGTAGAACAATGTGAGTACATCAGAAACTGTAGTATGGTTGTAGAACAATGTGAGTACATCAGAAACTGTAGTATGATTGTGAGTACAATGTGAGTACATCAGAAACTGTAGTATGGTTGTAGTACAATGTGAGTACATCAGAAACTGTAGTATGGTTGTAGTACAATGTGAGTACATCAGAAACTGTAGTATGGTTGTAGAACAATGTGAGTACATCAGAAACTGTAGTATGGTTGGGAGTACAATGTGAGTACATCAGAAACTGTAGTATGGTTGTAGTACAATGTGAGTACATCAGAAACTGTAGTATGGTTGTAGTACAATGTGAGTACATCAGAAACTGTAGTATGGTTGTAGTACAATGTGAGTACATCAGAAACTGTAGTATGGTTGTAGTACAATGTGAGTACATCAGAAACTGTAGTATGGTTGTAGTACAATGTGAGTACATCAGAAACTGTAGTATGGTTGGGAGTACAATGTGAGTACATCAGAAACTGTAGTATGGTTGGGAGTACAATGTGAGTACATCAGAAACTGTAGTATGATTGTGAGTACAATGTGAGTACATCAGAAACTAGTATGGTTGTAGTACAATGTGAGTACATCAGAAACTGTAGTATGGTTGTAGTACAATGTGAGTACATCAGAAACTGTAGTATGGTTGTAGAACAATGTGAGTACATCAGAAACTGTAGTATGGTTGTAGTACAATGTGAGTACATCAGAAACTGTAGTATGGTTGTAGAACAATGTGAGTACATCAGAAACTGTAGTATGGTTGTAGTACAATGTGAGTACATCAGAAACTGTAGTATGGTTGTAGTACAATGTGAGTACATCAGAAACTGTAGTATGGTTGGGAGTACAATGTGAGTACATCAGAAACTGTAGTATGGTTGTAGTACAATGTGAGTACATCAGAAACTGTAGTATGGTTGTAGTACAATGTGAGTACATCAGAAACTGTAGTATGGTTGTAGTACAATGTGAGTACATCAGAAACTGTAGTGTGGTTGTAGTACAATGTGAGTACATCAGAAACTGTAGTATGGTTGTAGTACAATGTGAGTACATAAGAAACTGTAGTATGATTGTGAGTACAATGCGAGTACTCCAGAAACTATAGTGTGATTTTGAGTACAATGTGAACACTTAACTTGACTTAATGTTTTTATACTGATTTAGAAGACTTCATCAGTCTGCATACAACTTGTTACATTTGTATTACCCTTTTCTAAAAGCTATGCTCATTCAATCTATTCTAAAATACATTAACTGTCCGTGCCTCCAGTACCTCTTGAGGCAATGCATTCCAAGCATTCACCACTCTCTGACTAAAAAATATTTCCTAATATCCAATCTGGACCTTTCTTTAGTTAATTTGTATATGTGCCCTCTTGTTCTTGTTGGTGGTTGTATTTTGAAAAACTAGTTATAGTTTAATTTAACCTTTCCTGTGATTATCTTGTAAACTTGTATTGTCACCTCAAATTCTTATCATTTCTAGACACTTTAAACCAGTTTTTATGAGTCTTTCCTCCATTTTCAATCCATTTGGCAACTTCCCCACCTATTCCATGTGATTTTAACTTTTAAAATAATCTTCGATTAGGTACTCTATCAAAAGCCTTTGCAAAATCTAGATAAATAACTATAAATTGGTTTCGCTTCATCTATAATTATAGTAGACTCCTCCATGAATTCTAATAGATTTGTTAAGCACGATCTCCCTCTAGTAAACCCATGCTGACTATTTATGATTAGATTAAACCTGTCTAGATACATTACAATGTTTTCTATCATTATTGACTCTAACAATTTACAGACTATGCTTGTTAAACTCACCGGTCTATAATTTGCTGGATCTGATTTATTTCTGTTTTTGAATAAGGGGATCAATCCTTCTTCTTTCCAATCTCTTTGAACAATTCCTTTTGCAACTGATTAAGAACATAATATAGCCAATGGTTTTACTAGTTGGTCTCTAATTTCAAACAGCAATTTTGGATGGATACCATCTTGACCTGGAGATTTATCCACTTTTAATCCCTCCAATTTTTAAAAAAACTATTTCCTCTGAAATACAGATTGATTTTAATCTCACTATATCCATTTCACATTTGAAAATATCAATCGGCTCTGGGATCTTGAAGCAATCTTCTTGTGTGAAGACTGTGCCAAAGTATTGATTGAGTAGATTGGCTGTCTCCCTATTTTCTCTTATTATTTTACCTGTGCTATCTATTTAGTGGATCTACCTTGTCTTTCATTCTTTGTTTATTTCTAACATACGAAAAGAAGATTTTACTGTCAGTCTTGATCATATTAGCAAGCTTTTTTCTAACTTGTACTATTTTATTCAGTTTGTGAGCTATCTTTTGATTGTCCAAATATTTTAAATATGTTTCTTTAGATTCTCCTGCCTCTATATATTTGTTCCATGCCTTATTTTTAGCTCTTCTACATTTAACTACCAATCTAGTTATCCACTTTTTATGCTTGGTGTTTACCTCCCTACATGGAACACATTCCACTTTTAGTTGTTCTTAAACTGTTTTGGAACTCTCCCACTCTTGTTCAACTTCTGTACCTCTAGCAGTCTCTTTCCAGATCATGTGGCTGGCTGTCTCTCTTTCATCTTCTGAACATCTGTTTTAGAGTAGTCGTATGATCGTGAGTTTATATTTACTTCTCTCTCTGCTGTAAGATCCCAATGGATGGTCGCTTTAGCAGTTCCCCTTGATAACATTTTCAATCATATTTTTCTCTGTAGTAAATATTAGGTCGAGTATGTTTTTGCCTCTGGTAGCTTCCTCTTCATGCTGAATAAAAAAATTGTCAATTAAGCACTTCGCAGAAGGATTTGACTCTGCAAATGCTTCTGCCATATCCCATTTATATTTCACTAAAATTGAAATCCCCCATTAACAATAATTTCCCTGCACTAGCCTTTTTTATGTTACTAATGAGCTCCTCATCGTTCTCTTTTGTATTTGAAGGACATCTGTAGCATACTCCAACCACTGCTTTCACCTCCATTATCTATTACTCCCCATACACTTTCATTTTTGTTGCCAGATGATAGATAATCTTGTATAGTTATATTAACTGAATTTGTGCAGTATAATAAAACGCCACCTCTCTTAGCCTTGTCTCCAACTATCCTATCTTTCCTTAACATTGTATATCCCTCTATTTCAAGTTGACTATCCGCAATGTCGTTATATGTCCATGATTTTGTTAATCCTATTATATCTGGTTTTTCTTCTTCTACATACAGTTCCAATTCATTTCTTTTATTTACTATGCTTCTCACATTTACATAAAAACATTTTAGTTTGTTATTTTGTAGATTTACTAATGTTTACATCATCATACATCAGAACTCAGATGTGAGTACATCGGAGCATATATTAAAAATTGAAGTGTGGTTGTGAGTACATTGTGAGTACATCAGAAACTAGTATGATTGTGTGTACAATGTGAGTACATCAGAAACTAGTATGATTGTGTGTACAATGTGAGTACACCAGAAACTAGTATGATTGTGTGTACAATGTGAGTACATCAGAAACTAGTATGATTGTGTGTACAATGTGAGTACATCAGAAACTAGTATGATTGTGTGTACAATGTGAGTACATCAGAAACTAGTATGATTGTGTGTACAATGTGAGTACATCAGAAACTAGTATGATTGTGTGTACAATGTGAGTACATCAGAAACTAGTATGATTGTGTGTACAATGTGAGTACATCAGAAACTAGTATGATTGTGTGTACAATGTGAGTACATCAGAAACTAGTATGATTGTGTGTACAATGTGAGTACATCAGAAACTAGTATGATTGTGTGTACAATGTGAGTACATCAGAAACTAGTATGATTGTGTGTACAATGTGAGTACATCAGAAACTAGTATGATTGTGTGTACAATGTGAGTACATCAGAAACTAGTATGATTGTGTGTACAATGTGAGTACATCAGAAACTAGTATGATTGTGTGTACAATGTGAGTACATCAGAAACTAGTATGATTGTGTGTACAATGTGAGTACATCAGAAACTAGTATGATTGTGTGTACAATGTGAGTACATCAGAAACTAGTATGATTGTGTGTACAATGTGAGTACATCAGAAACTAGTATGATTGTGTGTACAATGTGAGTACATCAGAAACTAGTATGATTGTGTGTACAATGTGAGTACATCAGAAACTAGTATGATTGTGTGTACAATGTGAGTACATCAGAAACTAGTATGATTGTGTGTACAATGTGAGTACATCAGAAACTAGTATGATTGTGTGTACAATGTGAGTACATCAGAAACTAGTATGATTGTGTGTACAATGTGAGTACATCAGAAACTAGTATGATTGTGTGTACAATGTGAGTACATCAGAAACTAGTATGATTGTGTGTACAATGTGAGTACATCAGAAACTAGTATGATTGTGTGTACAATGTGAGTACATCAGAAACTAGTATGATTGTGTGTACAATGTGAGTACATCAGAAACTAGTATGATTGTGTGTACAATGTGAGTACATCAGAAACTAGTATGATTGTGTGTACAATGTGAGTACATCAGAAACTAGTATGATTGTGTGTACAATGTGAGTACATCAGAAACTAGTATGATTGTGTGTACAATGTGAGTACATCAGAAACTAGTATGATTGTGTGTACAATGTGAGTACATCAGAAACTAGTATGATTGTGTGTACAATGTGAGTACATCAGAAACTAGTATGATTGTGTGTACAATGTGAGTACATCAGAAACTAGTATGATTGTGTGTACAATGTGAGTACATCAGAAACTAGTATGATTGTGTGTACAATGTGAGTACATCAGAAACTAGTATGATTGTGTGTACAATGTGAGTACATCAGAAACTAGTATGATTGTGTGTACAATGTGAGTACATCAGAAACTAGTATGATTGTGTGTACAATGTGAGTACATCAGAAACTAGTATGATTGTGTGTACAATGTGAGTACATCAGAAACTAGTATGATTGTGTGTACAATGTGAGTACATCAGAAACTAGTATGATTGTGTGTACAATGTGAGTACATCAGAAACTAGTATGATTGTGTGTACAATGTGAGTACATCAGAAACTAGTATGATTGTGTGTACAATGTGAGTACATCAGAAACTAGTATGATTGTGTGTACAATGTGAGTACATCAGAAACTAGTATGATTGTGTGTACAATGTGAGTACATCAGAAACTAGTATGATTGTGTGTACAATGTGAGTACATCAGAAACTAGTATGATTGTGTGTACAATGTGAGTACATCAGAAACTAGTATGATTGTGTGTACAATGTGAGTACATCAGAAACTAGTATGATTGTGTGTACAATGTGAGTACATCAGAAACTAGTATGATTGTGTGTACAATGTGAGTACATCAGAAACTAGTATGATTGTGTGTACAATGTGAGTACATCAGAAACTAGTATGATTGTGTGTACAATGTGAGTACATCAGAAACTAGTATGATTGTGAGTACATTGTGAGTACATCAGAAACTAGTATGATTGTGTGTACAATGTGAGTACATCAGAAACTAGTATGATTGTGTGTACAATGTGAGTACATCAGAAACTAGTATGATTGTGTGTACAATGTGAGTACATCAGAAACTAGTATGATTGTGTGTACAATGTGAGTACATCAGAAACTAGTATGATTGTGTGTACAATGTGAGTACATCAGAAACTAGTATGATTGTGTGTACAATGTGAGTACATCAGAAACTAGTATGATTGTGTGTACAATGTGAGTACATCAGAAACTAGTATGATTGTGTGTACAATGTGAGTACATCAGAAACTAGTATGATTGTGTGTACAATGTGAGTACATCAGAAACTAGTATGATTGTGTGTACAATGTGAGTACATCAGAAACTAGTATGATTGTGTGTACAATGTGAGTACATCAGAAACTAGTATGATTGTGTGTACAATGTGAGTACATCAGAAACTAGTATGATTGTGTGTACAATGTGAGTACATCAGAAACTAGTATGATTGTGTGTACAATGTGAGTACATCAGAAACTAGTATGATTGTGTGTACAATGTGAGTACATCAGAAACTAGTATGATTGTGTGTACAATGTGAGTACATCAGAAACTAGTATGATTGTGTGTACAATGTGAGTACATCAGAAACTAGTATGATTGTGTGTACAATGTGAGTACATCAGAAACTAGTATGATTGTGTGTACAATGTGAGTACATCAGAAACTAGTATGATTGTGTGTACAATGTGAGTACATCAGAAACTAGTATGATTGTGTGTACAATGTGAGTACATCAGAAACTAGTATGATTGTGTGTACAATGTGAGTACATCAGAAACTAGTATGATTGTGTGTACAATGTGAGTACATCAGAAACTAGTATGATTGTGTGTACAATGTGAGTACATCAGAAACTAGTATGATTGTGTGTACAATGTGAGTACATCAGAAACTAGTATGATTGTGTGTACAATGTGAGTACATCAGAAACTAGTATGATTGTGTGTACAATGTGAGTACATCAGAAACTAGTATGATTGTGTGTACAATGTGAGTACATCAGAAACTAGTATGATTGTGTGTACAATGTGAGTACATCAGAAACTAGTATGATTGTGTGTACAATGTGAGTACATCAGAAACTAGTATGATTGTGTGTACAATGTGAGTACATCAGAAACTAGTATGATTGTGTGTACAATGTGAGTACATCAGAAACTAGTATGATTGTGTGTACAATGTGAGTACATCAGAAACTAGTATGATTGTGAGTACATTGTGAGTACATCAGAAACTAGTATGATTGTGTGTACAATGTGAGTACATCAGAAACTAGTATGATTGTGTGTACAATGTGAGTACATCAGAAACTAGTATGATTGTGTGTACAATGTGAGTACATCAGAAACTAGTATGATTGTGTGTACAATGTGAGTACATCAGAAACTAGTATGATTGTGTGTACAATGTGAGTACATCAGAAACTAGTATGATTGTGTGTACAATGTGAGTACATCAGAAACTAGTATGATTGTGTGTACAATGTGAGTACATCAGAAACTAGTATGATTGTGTGTACAATGTGAGTACATCAGAAACTAGTATGATTGTGTGTACAATGTGAGTACATCAGAAACTAGTATGATTGTGTGTACAATGTGAGTACATCAGAAACTAGTATGATTGTGTGTACAATGTGAGTACATCAGAAACTAGTATGATTGTGTGTACAATGTGAGTACATCAGAAACTAGTATGATTGTGTGTACAATGTGAGTACATCAGAAACTAGTATGATTGTGTGTACAATGTGAGTACATCAGAAACTAGTATGATTGTGTGTACAATGTGAGTACATCAGAAACTAGTATGATTGTGTGTACAATGTGAGTACATCAGAAACTAGTATGATTGTGTACAATGTGAGTACATCAGAAACTAGTATGATTGTGTGTACAATGTGAGTACATCAGAAACTAGTATGATTGTGAGTACATTGTGAGTACATCAGAAACTAGTATGATTGTGTGTACAATGTGAGTACATCAGAAACTAGTATGATTGTGTGTACAATGTGAGTACATAAGAAACTAGTATGATTGTGTGTACAATGTGAGTACATAAGAAACTAGTATGATTGTGTGTACAATGTGAGTACATCAGAAACTAGTATGATTGTGTGTACAATGTGAGTACATCAGAAACTAGTATGATTGTGTGTACAATGTGAGTACATCAGAAACTAGTATGATTGTGTGTACAATGTGAGTACATCAGAAACTAGTATGATTGTGTGTACAATGTGAGTACATCAGAAACTAGTATGATTGTGTGTACAATGTGAGTACATCAGAAACTAGTATGATTGTGTGTACAATGTGAGTACATCAGAAACTAGTATGATTGTGTGTACAATGTGAGTACATCAGAAACTAGTATGATTGTGTGTACAATGTGAGTACATCAGAAACTAGTATGATTGTGTGTACAATGTGAGTACATCAGAAACTAGTATGATTGTGTGTACAATGTGAGTACATCAGAAACTAGTATGATTGTGTGTACAATGTGAGTACATCAGAAACTAGTATGATTGTGTGTACAATGTGAGTACATCAGAAACTAGTATGATTGTGTGTACAATGTGAGTACATCAGAAACTAGTATGATTGTGTGTACAATGTGAGTACATCAGAAACTAGTATGATTGTGTGTACAATGTGAGTACATCAGAAACTAGTATGATTGTGTGTACAATGTGAGTACATCAGAAACTAGTATGATTGTGTGTACAATGTGAGTACATCAGAAACTAGTATGATTGTGTGTACAATGTGAGTACATCAGAAACTAGTATGATTGTGTGTACAATGTGAGTACATCAGAAACTAGTATGATTGTGTGTACAATGTGAGTACATCAGAAACTAGTATGATTGTGAGTACATTGTGAGTACATCAGAAACTAGTATGATTGTGTGTACAATGTGAGTACATCAGAAACTAGTATGATTGTGAGTACATTGTGAGTACATCAGAAACTAGTATGATTGTGTGTACAATGTGAGTACATCAGAAACTAGTATGATTGTGTGTACAATGTGAGTACATCAGAAACTAGTGTGATTGTGAGTACATTGTGAGTACATCAGAAACTAGTATGATTGTGTGTACAATGTGAGTACATCAGAAACTAGTATGATTGTGTGTACATTGTGAGTACATCAGAAACTAGTGTGATTGTGTGTACAATGTGAGTACATCAGAAACTAGTGTGATTGTGTGTACAATGGGAGTACGTCAGAAACTAGTGTGATTGTGTGTACAATGTGAGTACATCAGAAACTAGTATGATTGTGTGTACAATATAAGTACGTCAGAAACTAGTATGATTGTGTGTACAATATAAGTACGTCAGAAACTGTAGAATGAATGTGACAATAATGTGTGTACATCAGGAAACTGCAGTGCGGTTGTGAGTACAATGTGAGTATATCAGAAACTGTAGTGTGGTTGTGAGTACAATATGAGTAAATCATAAACCAGTATGATTGTGTGTACATCAGAAACTAGTGTGATTGTGTTTACATCAGAAACTCTAGAATGATTTTGTGTACATCAGAAACTGGTATGTCAGGCACACCTAGTAGTGACCCCCAGAGTTTATTGCAGTTGGTGACTGCCTCATAAAGGAAAATCGCCTATTGACTGAATAAAATTGTTGCATATCTGAACATCAGTCAAGGTTCAGCACACCACATCATCAATGATGTGCTAGAGTACCACAAAGTGTCTGCAAGGTGGGTGGTACGGCAGCTTATTCCAGAATCAAAACGACTCGTTGATGCTTGCCAGGTACTTTTGCTGTGCTTTTAAGCAGAAGGAGATGATTTCCTAGCAAAAATTGTTTCTGGAGATGAAACATGGGTTCACTACCACGAGCCTGAAATGAAGAGATCGAGCAAGGAATGGCGTCATCCCTACTCACCGAAACCAAAACTTTGCAACATTTACTTGAGTCCTATCTGCTCTGATAGGTGGTATATTAGATTATCTTTTCCTTTGCTTCCTGAAACAGTTGGAAGTACAACTGTCATCTGCGAAATCAAGATCCTTTAGAGTAATATCCTCCATCCATTTTAGGCGTAAATGTTTGTCAAGGGGCATAGTTTTTCATAACTTAAACTATAGCTGTGTCTAATAACAAAGGTGACAATAATGCAGCCTAATACACACATGACACCCTACAAAAGGTGGCCATGTCTTACAGGCGTCATAAATCACTACTATGTAAATACACATATAAGGGGCTTGTCATAAGTCTTTAGCCTGACCATGAAGGAGTAGGAGGTGAAAGTTGAAATTTGGCACATTGCTTATTCCTTCTCCATGTAGCCACCACCTGAATTTATACATTTCTGCCATCTATGCGTGACCTTGAAAAGACCTTCAGAATAAAATAACCTATTTTTCGATCTAAACCAGTTATCACAAGCCAGTATAACAGTTCCAGCAGGAGCATGGACGTTAAGGGCAGGGGAGATGGGGACAGGAAATCTGAAAACAAAGGTACCTGAATGTGTACCAAGGTCACCCACCATCTCGACACTATGCAATGTCACTCACCGTCTCGACACTAAGTCGACAAAAGAAAACAGGGTGTTGAGGGGAAGAATGTGTCTGGTACAGCCAGGTTGGGGTTAGGAGCTCACCACTCTGGCATTCCGTTTTTGGTAGTGGGGGCTTAGTGACAGACAGAGATCAGCAGTGCTTGCTGCGATATTTTAGAGTGACAGGAATTCAGAGTGATTCGTTCCAATAACAACTAAGTGGAGGTAGATTCAAACTAGAGTGATGGCTGAGTCAGACAGCCCACATAGGACATTGGACAACAATGATACTGCTTGAGACTATATAATACTAGGCAAAGTTTAACTCAAGCAGGCTGGCCATGGAGAGAGAGAGACTGAGAATTTAGCTTGGGGTCTGTTTAGCTCACCAAATATATAGAAGAGCGATTGTTAGCCTGCTACTAGTTTAGCAGGCTGTTTTACGAATATTAGAGTGATGGAATAAATTGCAGAGTGACTGAGACAGAATACGCAGTTGAGTCTTGGCCAGCTGCTCCATATAGTGTGTGTTGGGCACCCTGTGACTAGAAGAGATCTGGATGTGTGTGTGGGACACCGATGGAATGGTGTATGTTCCGGAGTGTGTGTATACGCAGATTGATTGAGTTTGTGATCACATGTGAGTATACTTTGAATAGATTGAATGTAATTGTCATGATCACCTGACTGAAGGGATCTGAATGTATAATGTAAAGATCAGCTGCCTGAGGGGATCTGAGTGTGAGTGAATGCACAGAATACGATCATGAGGACAAGTATTTTTGAGAGTGTGCTGAGGATGCGGATAAGGGGAGGGGAGTGTTCGGCAAGAACTATGTTGGATTAGTAAATCTTTGGCTGTTTGCAGCACAAACCTTGCTTTATGGGAAGGCGCGTTGTCTTGAAGCAAAGGCAGAATTTGAGTGCACACAATCCCTTGTTTTCTGGTCACAGTCTTTCTTAGTTTGGTAAGGAGATCTGCATAATATTGCCCATTAACCGTGTTGCCATGAGGCAGGCAATATTTCAATATGACACCTTTGATGTCCCAAAAAAACAGTTAGCATCACCTTTCTTGCAGATTTCTGTGCTTTTGGCTTTGACATGTGTTGGTTAGCCCGGGGTTTTCCACTGCATGCTGGAAATTTTGGATTCTGGGTTGCATCTACTGTCACCATGGTCGGCAACACATTTTGAGCAACTGGCCACAGCAATCAACCTTCGTTTGTTTATGTTTACATGTCAGCAGACGTGGGATCCAGCGGACACACACTTTTCTCATGTTCAGTCTGTTGTATAAAATTCTAAAAAACTATACTTTCATTCAGTTTTGCTGAATTGTAATTTTGCTATCCTGGTCAATGATTTTCTTCTCTCTTGCAGCATTTTCATCGCTGCACTCTGACGATGGTCTTCCTGATCTTGGAAGATCAGCAGCATGGGAACGGCCACACTCAAACTGCCTACACCAGTTTTTCACAGAAGCATATTAAAGACAGAATTCTTCAAACACTGGTTCCATCTCCCTGTGTATTTCTGTAGTTGTTTTTCAATCAATTTTATCACAGTTCTGGACTGTTCTCCATTGTTCTGACTAACCGTTCAATAAGGTGTGTTGCGCCATGCACCATACCGGGTAAAACCCATCGGGGAGAGAAATTCATACTTCTCAATTCCAGTACAAATTGAATGAGCTACATATGTGCCAAATTTAAACTTTCTCCTCCTACTCCTTCATAGCCAGGGTAAAGACTTATGACAAGCCCCTTGTACATATATATGGAAGGTAGTAAAATACTGACACTGCCATCACGATTGAAGTGTAAGAAACATTATACAAGGTCTCACTTTATTTTTGAGATGGGTGGCCAGATCCCTTTCTTGCTGCTGGATTGTCATATTTCTAATTTAGGTACCCCTTCACTGCAGCTTATATATATATAGTTGAACATCCACATGCTTCTGCAACAAGCTCAGATGGACAGGACATGATTGCATGACCGATGAGCGTCTCCCATAGCAGCTGTTATACATTGAACTCAAAACAAGCAGGCGCTTATCAGGGAGAAAAGAAACACTACAGAGACTCCTTGAAAGTGTCTCTGAAAAGCTTCAACATAGATGTCACCCCCTGATAGATGCCTGCACTAGCATCACACACTGCTCAAATCCCAGTTCGTAACTCCATCGTCAAAGCTCAGAGAAAGCGTGCTGCTCAAAAGAGCAGAGCAGCCGACTCTCTTCATGTTTGTTCTGAGGGCAGTAGGCTCTGCCGTGCCAGGATTGGTTTCTTTCTGTCACATGAGAGCACATATCGCAGCAAAAGTTTGATGCTGTTGTCATCTTTACTTGCGTTGGGCAACTATGCACTGGGTAACTAATATTATGATTATTATTATTATTATAAGCTTATAAATAACAAATATCCTCATTTAACCCTTTAAACCCTGGCTACCCGTAAAATAAACTTTCCCTGTGCTCCTGAGAAAATACGCACTACTTAGACATTTGATTTAAGCTATTTACTATGGCAAAACTATGTGCTCTAATTTAGTTATTCTATCTAAATTTGACTGAACTGCTAATCTCCAATGTTCCTACTTCAGTAGAGTGTGGAATATATTCATCAAAATTACTTGATATATTATGATCTTCCAAGGAACAGATCTAGCTTGATCCTAATCAATGAACGAGGGATAATCCAAATTACACACCTGTTGTCATTCAAATAACAACTGATCCTTTTCAAAATAATCAGTAGATCCAATTTATGAGCCTCAAAATATTTGAAATCACTTTCAATGACTTGTTCTGTTGTTAGTCTTTTAGAATTGCCATTTTCTGAATTTTCAAAACCATTTTTCATCACAAAAATCTTCTTGAAGGCATTCTTCAATACTTGCGCTGCCATATTTTTGGAAATGTGTGCATTGTGAAGATGTCACTATAAGATGGCCAACATCCAAGTGGTACAACCAAAATGATGCCTTAAAATAATGACCCACTGGTGGTTTGGGGAATGGGCTATTTACACACACCCCGATATATCGGTGTCAGTAGTTCAAAGGGTTAATCCACATTCAAGAAACACATGCTAAATAGTTCTGTTCTATTTCTAGCATGTAATGGAGAATTCACTGCACAATCTGGGAGATTCATAAGTCCCAGTTATCCTGATGGTTATCCTGTCAACATTGAGTGTGTCTGGCTCATCAAGGCTTCTCCTGGCAACCGAATACAGCTGTCATTCCCGTAAGTAGATGCTTTCATGTCATCCGGCAATGTTCTATACAAGGGAGACAATTCAAGAACCAGAATTTGAGTACATGCATGAGGTACACAAGAAGAAAAGATGTAGGAAGTTCCATAGCAGACACTTGTCATGGTAGATGAAGTGTTGGTGACTCCATTGAGATCTCCAATTTATATAATACTCGATGGCCTTTTCCATTCATCGCTGATTTGCCTTCCCTCAGTTATGTGCCATATCAGTTTGTAGCCAGCCAGTAGAACATGTTTTCTAAGTTTGTAGACTCCATGAAAAGAGTAAAGTGACATGGTTCTTACCAACCCAGTTAAGGGGCCATCTGTTTGATGACAACAGAAAATCTTAGACGGCTAAGTTTATGAGGAAATAGATGTGATTATTTGAGAGCAAAATACAAGAAAGTATATAACAACAATTAATTCTTTAGTAAAATAATGCCCGTAATCTATATGTTGTATGTTTTTGTCTTGACAAAGTTCTGAATGTCTTTCCTTTCCTTGCTATTAATTTCAACTTTCCCATCTATATATAGTTCCCTAGTTCCTTCAGTAAATACACAGAAAAATCATAAAAATCATGGAAGTAAAGTGGGGTATGCGAGCATCACTCTGTAAACTGCCTGCATGTTCAAACTTTGTTTAGCATTGGATGTACAACATACATTTAGGTTTTTAATACTGGAATTTTAAAATGTGAACAAAGTTTTGATAACTTTTCTTAATGTTAATCACTTAAGTGAATTACAGTGAATATCTAATGAAGTGACAGTTGCAACTAAATGTTTGTGTATATGTATTTTTGTACATGTATTTAGAGACTTCAGTCAATAGTGCAGTGTCATGAGCACTAAAGACAGGACATGAGTGATGGAACGGAGGGTCACAGACTGCCTACAGGACACGATAAAACTGCAGTGATTCATTGGTATCAGTACATCCTTAAATCTCCACCATTTTGTTGTGAAGCCAGGTGTCCTGCATGAACCTGAGCCTGCACTGCACAACCAAATATATGTTATGGAATGCAGTCCTTCTGGATGATGAAGATGGGTCACTTTGGAATAGTCCAAATGAATGGTGCTTTTCATCCAGTAGGATCTTGATAGTTGCTCAATTGGAGCTGTTAAATTGAAGACGCCTGAAGTATTACACCAAGCTGAGTGAGCCCACCATCTTGGATCTCCTGTTTGCTGATGCCCTTAATGCCTGCTCAGAACATTTTCCACATGATATAAGTTTTTGGTGGCATGCAGTAACTTTGGTCTCACGATCAACACTAGAAAAACTGAGGTACGCTTTCACCGTGCTTCTGCGCAGCAGTATATAGAACCAAACATTACTGTACAGAACCAACGTATCCAGGCAGTTGCTAGCTTTACCTACTTAGGCAATACCATTACTAGAGTGACGAATATTAATTCTGTGATCAACAGCAGGATTGTGAAGGCAAACTGCATTTGATAGGCTTCAAGCATACATTTGGAACTGACAGTGCATCACTGTTGCCACCAAGGTAAAAGTGTATTGTGCTGTAGTGTTAACCACTCGGCTGCATGTCTGCAAAACATGGGCAGTGTATAGTAGACATACCAGACAGATAAATTGTTTTATACTTAAGCTGTCTGCGTAGACCGCTCAGGATTGGGTGGCAGGGCAAAGAGCCTATCTCTAAAACTCTTAGCAGGTTGAGCAACCGTACTCTTCTGCTAAAAGCCTTGATATAATCAACGGGGCATGTTGTTCACATGATGGATGAGTGCTTCCCCAAGCATAGTGCTCACAGCAGACAGATGCTCATCAGTGGGACAGAAGAAATGCTACAAAGAGCTTTGAAAGTGTCTCTGAACAGTTTTCAACATTGATGTCACCTCCTGGGAAATGTTTGCAAAGAACTGTTCCACCTGATGGGCTAACATCACCAAAGGTGCTCAGATCACAGAACAAAAATCCATCACAGAGGCTCAGAGAAGCATGTCACCTGAAAGAGCAGAATGCACTACACCTCCACAGCCGACTCCTCACATGTGTGCTGTGGGTGTAGCAGTGTCTGCTGTTCCAGGGTTCATCTTTATAGCCATATGAGAAAATATCACGTATCACAAGTAAAATGTTGTCACCATCTTTGCTTGCTATGGGCAACCATTATTATTATTATTATTTAACAACATATCAAAATCCACAGTCAATGTTTGAATGTTTAACCTCCAAATGCATTTCCTCCAACAACAAGTTGAGTGACAATCCATAGTATTTAAATAAATAAAGTTGTCGTAGTGATTTTGAATATTTGAAGGACGTTTTCTAAAGTTTTTATATAGTTATAAAAATGTAAACAAATATTTGATTCAATTGTTGGAAGAATAGGGAACTTGTATGAGTCTCTATTGGGAACATTGCAGTTGGTAGTAGTTTTATTATACAAGTAATGAGTCTCTATTGGGAACATTGCAGTTGGTAGTAGTTTTATTATACAAGTAATGAGTCTCTATTGGGAACATTGCAGTTGGTAGTAGTTTTATTATACAAGTAATGAGTCTCTATTGGGAACATTGCAGTTGGTAGTAGTTTTATTATACAAGAAACATTGCCTATCACACAATGTTTCAGTTCTTTCATTTCTTGACTTTGTTCATCCTGGACATTTATTGGGGAGCAAGAACGTGATCACTGAGTTCTGTCAAGAATACTTTTCTGTTCTGTTTTGTCTTGTCCTGTTCTGTTTTGTTCTGATCTGTTCTGTCCAGCATGCTATTCTATTCTGTTTTGTTCTGTTCTCTTGTGTTTCATCAAGAATATTATTCTTGTGTGTTTTGTTCTGTCAAGCATGCTATTATGGTGTGTTCTGTTCTATCAAGCATGCTATTCTGTTCTGTTTTGCTCTGTTCTATTGTGTTCAGTTATGTTCCGTCAAGAATACTATTCTGGTGTGTTTTGTTCTGTCAAGCATGCTATTCTGGTGTGTTGGGTTCTGTTCTATCAAGCATGCCATTCTGTTCTGTCAAGCATACTATTCTGGTGTGTTTTGTTCTGTCAAGCATGCTATTCTGGTGTGTTTTGTTCTGTCAAGCATGCTATTCTGGTGTGTTTTGTTCTGTCAAAAATATTTTTCTGGTGTGTTCTGTTCTGTTCTGTTCTGTCAAGCATACTATTCTGGTTTGTTATGTTCTGTCAAGCATTCTATTCTGGTGTCTTCTGCTTTATCAACCAAACTATTCAGGTGTGTTCTGTTCTGTCAAGCATACTATTCTGGTGTGTTTTGTTCGGTCAAAAATAATATTTTCTGGTGTTTTCTGTTCTGTCAAGCATACTATTCTGGTGTGTTCTGTTCTGTCAAGCATGCTATTCTGATGTGTTCTGTTCTGTCAAGCATGCTATTCTGGTGTGTTCTGTTTTGTCAAAAATACTATTCTAACGATTTGGGTTCTGTCAATCATTCTATTCTGGTGTGTTGTGTTCTGTTCTATCAAGCATGCTATTCTATTCTGTTCTGTCAAGCATACCATTCTAGTGTGTTCTGTTCTGTCAAGCATGCTATTCTGGCGTGTTCTGTTATGTTCAGCATGCTATTCTGGCGTGTTAAGTTCAGTTCTCTTAAACATGTTATTCTTGCTGATTCTGCAATGTCAAGCATCCTATTTTGGTGTGTTCTGTTAAGCATGCTATTCTGGTGATACTATTTAGACACTACTATAATATTTCGAAATTTAGACACTACTATAATGAAGTGAACACAGCTGGGGAGAGATGCCAGACACACTCACATGCTTAGTGATGTCCCTACGATATCTTGTGGTTATGGAAAAGGCACGATACACGTTAGATGTCATCCCCCCTACGCTGCCTTGCAGGATACCTGTTTACGGGAAAGGCTTCGGGAGTAAACCGTGAGGAAAAATCTGCATCCTATGCTATCTCGATAAATGTCTTGCCACTGGCCAAAGGTAGCTCAGGACCAGAGAGTGAGGTTGACAAAAAGCGCAGTTTTTTCTTCACTTTAATCCAAATCACTGCAGAGGTCACCCATTTCAGCGGACACAGCAAGAGAAACGACTGTCCACACGGCTGAACAAAGAGAGTGGTATTCATCACATGTGATGGACGAACATCATCACATTCTGGTGTGTTTTGATCTGTCAAAAATACTATTCTAGTGGGTTGTGTTCTGTCAAGCCACCTATACAAGGTTTTTGAAAGGATAATCCTGAACCGCATCTCTCCCTGGAAAGACTCGAGGTTGATCAAGGAACAAGCTGGATTCAGACCTGGGAGATCTTGCAGTAGTCAAATCCTCAACTTGACACAACTAATAGAGGATGGTTTCGAGCACAACCAGGTGACTGGAGTGGCATATACAGACCTAAGCGCTGCCTACGACACAGTAAATCTTCGTAGGCTGCAGGCAAAGGTATACAACATGACAAAACACTGGCGTCTGTCTAACATAATCAAATGCTTACTTCAAAACAGGCGATTCTATGTAACCTTGGGGAATAAAGAGAGCAGATGGTGAAATCAAACCAACCGCCTGGCTCAAGGAAGTGTTCTTGCTCCCATGCTATACAACATCTATACCAATGACCAGCCTATGGATACAGACACAAGGAAATTTATATACGCCTATGACACACAGTCGCTGCTCAGGCTAATGGCTTCCAGTAGGTAGAAGGTAAACTAACACGCTCTCTGAATGACCTCGCAGAGTATTATCGGGAAAACCACCTAAAACCCAACCCTAGCAAAACTCAGGTTTGCGCCTATCATCTCAAGAACAGAGAGGCAAACAGAGAACTGCGGATCAGACGGCAAGGACAGGATCTTGAACACTGCCCGGCTCCCAAATACCTGGGTGTAAAGTTGGATCGCACATTATCCTATATGAATCTGTCAGGAGACAAAGCGTAAGGTACATGTGAGAAACAACATTATCCGAAAATTGACTGGCACAACATGGGATGCTCAGCCATCAGTCTTACGCACATCAGCGATTGCCTTATGCCTTTCCGCAGCGGAATATGCAGCCCCAGTCTGGAAAAACTCCGCCCATGCAAAATAAGTTGATATAGCAGTGAACGAGATGGGCAGAATAGTGTCAGGATGCCTTAAACCCACCCCCACAAACAAAATATATCCCTTAATTGGCATTGCAACACCTGATATAAGAAGAGGTGTAGCTGCGGAAATCGAATGAGGGAAACAGGAAAACAACTCTAGACACCTGATGTTCGGCTATCAGGAACAAGCCACAAGACTTAAATCAAGACACAGTTTCTAAAAATTGACAGAGACCATCCAGACAAGCCCGGAAGGTTGACGCATCAAGAGGTGGCACGAAACAATGCAGGATCCATGGATAGAGCTCAAGGAAGAGGCTGTGCCTGGACACCACCTGCCCTATGCTTTATGGAAGGCAATGAACAGACTTCGAACTGGTGTGTCAAGATGCAGAGTGAACTTGAAGAAATGGGGATACTCAGATGCTGACACATGTGAATGTGGCGCAGTTCAGGACCAAGATCATCTGATGACCTGCCCCAACCTCCCTGAAACCTGTGACATGAACGACATGATGGAGGCGAACGACAAGGCAGTTCAAGTTGCTAAACACTGGACGGATGCTGTGTGACATGGTGTTTGGACACGGAAAGTAAGTAAGTGTCAAGCATCCTATTTTGGTGTGTTCTGTTGTATTCTGTTCTATTAAGCATGCTATTTTGGTGTGTTCTGTTGTATTCTGTTCTGTCAAGTATGGCAGGTTGTGCGTCCTTTTAGCTGTCCTTGTCACTGAGACCAAATAATGATTTTATGAAGTAGGTTTCGAACACCTCATGACAATATTTTTCGTTAGGCAGCTTGGTCACTGGACCAAATAATGATATATGGCGGATCAATCATCCCAGGCACTCCTTCCTTCCTCTTGCTAAATCTGAAAACACTATCTACCCACTCTAGACTGTTACACGCGACACTGATTAGTATAGTCACTAAGTACAATTGATCATAAATCACAAATAGAACTTTTGTTTAAATTAAACACAAAAACGATTTTATATTGCAGCACATAAATTTCTAACTCACACCCCAGGTTTTGATAATGCTATGCTATTCTGTTGTGTCCTGGTTGGTTCTATCAAGCATGCTATTCTGTTCTGTTCTGTGAAGCATGCTATTCTGTTCTGTTCTGTTCTGTGAAGCATGCTATTCTGTTGTTCTGTAAGCATGCTATTCTTTCTGTTCTGCCAAGCATTATATTCTGTTCTGTCAAATATGCTATTCTGTTGTGTTCTGTTCTGTCAAATATGCTTTTCTGTTGTGTTCTGTTCTGTCAAATATGCTGCTCTGTTGTGTTCCAGTTTGTTCAGTAGTTATGCATGTTATTCTGTTCTGTCTCACATGTTATTCAGCTCCGTTCTGACAAACATGTTATTCTGTTCTTTTCTATCAAGCATGTTATCCTGTGTTGCTCTGTTCTGCCAAGCGTGTTATTGTTTCCCATTTGTCCAAATAGGGTCCTAATAAACCTTTTGGACACTATTTACATCAAACACTCGGTGTGACAAAATGTGGCATAATAATAGATTGGCAGTCCTCTTAGGCGACAATGGTTCGTCGTGCCAACCGTCCATGAACACGATAAGCGACTGAGTCCTAGGCTGCATGCACTGACCTGAGGATGATGTCTTTTCAATTTGACCTAGCATGCTGGTACGTAGATGGCCGTAGGGATGAGACCATGATGGAGAGGGTTGTTACCCATCCTTGATGCCCAAAGCTTATTTTAAGAGCTGACCAGCCAAATGAAAATACAGTTTTGTAAAGAAATATCTTGGTCAGTTTGTTTTGGCTACTCAGGCAGACAGTGAACTTGCTTTCTTGATTTCAAAAAAAAAATTAGCTTGCTTTTTCATGGTCTAAGACCATGTAAATATGCTGGCACTTACAGCCAAAAATAAAACTAAAAAAAACCACAGCTGTTTCCTGGTCTCAACTGCTTTTTTATTGTGTGTTGAGGTCATCCTAAAATGATGCTATAACGAATGTGTCGGACCGAAAGCTGCAAATATTGCAGCCCAGCTGTAAACTAGCGACCCAACGCAATCCGTTCTTCGGACTACATCCTGCTACTTGCAAAGCCCTGTTCATGGCTTGGTAGCCGGAGATTGAGAACGAACGAAGAAGAAGAAGTATTGATACAATTTTAATAAAATAATGAGAAGAACAAATATTGTGGCTCGTCTGCGATTCCAACCCTGGTCCCTGAACCTATCACATTCTAAGCGAGAATCATACCCCTACAATATAATTCGATCTGCCAATCAAATTACTCCTGCAAATATGGAAAATACACCCTCCCATTTGAGAAATAATTGTAGTGATGAGCGGGTCGTCCTTGGCAAGGTGGGGCCACTTATCCAACATCTTAGCATGACAAATGAGCTCTCATGGCCTGTTTGTTGGGTGGTTTTGTCATTTGGGACCCAGTCATACCAGTGAATCACAAGGATGCGCCTCTGACTGCACATGCAAAATTCATCAATGCGCTTTTAACTTAACTTAACGTTTTTATACTGGTTTAGACGACTCATCAGAGCCTGTAAACAACCAGTTACATTTGCATTGCCCTGCTTTAAAAGCAATGCACATCCAATCTATTCTTAAATGCATTAACTGTCTGTGCCTCCAGTACCTCTTGGGGCAATGCATTCCAAGCATTCACCACTCTCTGATTAAAATAATATTTCCTAATATCCAATCTTGACCTTTCTTTAGTTAATTTGTATCTGTGCCCTCTTGTTCTTGTTGGTGGTTGTATTTAAAAACAAAACTTGTTGTAGTTTAATTTAACCTTTCCTGTGATGATCTTATAAACCCGTATTAAGTCACCTCAAATTCTTTTCCTTTCTAGACACTGTAGGCCGATTTTTCTGAGTCTTTCCTTGTAACTGTAATTCTGGAATCCCATTATCAGTTTTGTCGCTCTTCTTTGTATCCTTTCCAGCATGTTTATATCTCCTCTACGATAAGGACGCCACACCTGTACACAGTATTCCAATCTAGGTCTAACTAATGTTTTATACAGTTTGACAATCACCTCCTTACTACTATGTTTAATATTTCTTTTTATCATACCTAACATTGCATTTGCCTTATTCACTGCTACCTTGACTTGCTCATTCAATTTTCCTGTATACTCTATTACAACCCCTAGGTCCCTTTCCTTATCTATCATTCTAATATAGTCTCAAATTTTATTTAAATCCGACCTCAATATATCCACCACTGCTATAGATGAGACACTCTTACATAGTTTTGTGTCATCTGCAAATTTTTCAATCATGGATCCCATATCAATGTCCAAATCGTTTATATAAATCAAGAACAACATTGGTTTCAAAACCAAGCCCTGTGGCACTCCACTTTTTACATTACACCACTCAGAGTACTCGTTATTTATGCCTACTCTCTGTCTTCTTCCCACTAACCAACTTTCAATCGATTTGGCAACCTCCCCACCTATTCCATGTAATTTTAACTTTTAAAATAATCTTCGATGAGGTACTCTATCAAAAGCCTTTGCAAAATCTAGATAAAAACATCCAGTGATTCCCCCTTATCTATCATTTTAGTGACCTCGTCCATGAACTTCAATAGCTTTTGATCACTCCGCAGAAAAGTCCAGCTTTGGCGTCAGTACAGCAGGACATGGGGACAACACAGTATATGTAAATCTGTAGCTTGGTTTTCAGTGAAAGCCTCTGCTGGTTTCAGACTTGATATTGTGCATTTATTGAAACAGTAGCTTCATGTTATGGAAGGTGACTATTCGAATGATGTCTAGATGGCTGCACATTTTGTTTGCTGCCCAGGTAGACCAAATTCTCATAAAAATATGAATCAAATATTGGAAAATGACTCATAGAACCGACTTATTGCACATGGACACCAACATATGTTCAGGATCCCTTTAATTGCTAAAAATACTGGCGGCGGTATCTTCTTCTTCGTCGCTCGTTCTCAAACGCCCTGAAAAGGGCTTTGCAAACTGCAGGGTGTAGTCGGGAGAACGGAATGTGTTGTGTCATAATTTGCAGCTTGA
Source organism: Ariolimax columbianus (assembly GCA_036924085.1). Classification (NCBI taxonomy): domain Eukaryota; kingdom Metazoa; phylum Mollusca; class Gastropoda; order Stylommatophora; family Arionidae; genus Ariolimax; species Ariolimax columbianus. The sequence continues at coordinate 32,687,418 of JAVGWX010000009.1, forward strand.
CTGCAATATTTACACCTTTCGATCCAACACATCCGACTTCAGCATAGTATTTTTTGGTATCGGGTTAGCCTTCCCTCTTCGATCCCTTCTCCTTAGTCAGTCTGCCATGTTGCAGCCTTGTAGCAGATAGAACAGGGTTCTGCTCTCCCGGCTCACTAAAGGGACACCTCGACTCTCCACTTATGCACTCTTAAATCTATCACTTCAACCAACACTCACTTCAATAAACTAAGGACACTATTTCAAAACAATAAAAACAAACTCTTTATTTCTACATTTCACTTCCACTCTTCTATCATACACAACTTACTACACTCTCCTATCTAATGGTTATCTAAGACTTAAAACTCTAACTACCGCTAAACCTATGACTATTGTCACCAGTGTACTCTCCGCACTTGGCCTGCTGTAACGTTGATTCAAATATTTTGTGTATTTTGACACTGATGGTAAATTCATGGTTTCTTCTTCTTCTTCTTCTTCTTCGTACGCTGTCAGACGTCAACCTTTATTTTTTTGAAAAAAGCAGCGGTCATCCTGAGCCTGTCGACACTGCCATAGAGCTTGTCTAGTGTTGCCACTGGTGATGGCCACGTCTGCTTTCTCTGATCCTCGTATGTCGGGCAGTTTTGCAGCAAATGTTCAGCTGTCATTTTCCAGGTACCACGCGAGCATTCGTCAGTGCCACCTATCTTCAATTTATTGAATAGATGGTACCTCAGTCTATTGTGGGCTATGCGAAGTCTGAAGACCACGACCTGCTCTCTTCTGTTCAACTGGTAATAGGCATCGTTTTTTGTGTAGCCAGTATGTTCTGTTTCCCATTTGGTCATGTATCTAGCTCTAATAAGCCTTTTTGACTCTTCGTAGGTCACACTAGGGTCTGATTGTGGTAGTCTTGCACCTTCTTTTGCCAGTCTGTCTGCCTCCTCGTTGCCTTGGATGTTACAGTGGGATGGAACCCACTGTACCACTACTCTTTTTGGTGCGGACTGCTGGCATAGTTGACAGAGTACTGCTCTTAAATCATTAAGTTCTGTATTTTTCTGGCTTTTTAGTGCTGTGACTATGGCCAGGTTTAAACCCAGGTAAACGTCTTTGGCTCTGTTCCTTAATGACGACTGTCGATCTGCGTGTTGGATGTAGAAAAACTAGGCTTCTGCTGTGAAATCTGCGATGACTATAAAATTGGTGAGGGCGGACACGTGTTAAAATGGTGAAGGTCGGCCACGTGTCTGTCGCTGGTTGAAAATAATTTTCTCTTAGCCAATCTAAATCTGGTAGAAGGTCTGTACTCTTCTATAGCTTGGTAGCTGTCACTAATCTAGGCAGCTTCCGTAAAATCTGTGATGACTGACGAAATTCTAATTACTTTGATACACACAAAAAAATGATACCTTTCTTCTGTAAACTGAGGATGCAACTCAGTCAATGCGACGTTCACTCTCTCGGCGTTGTCTCTCTCTCTGACTGACTAGACCCCGGTTTGCCTCAGTTTTTATAACACCCGGACTATTTTTACTACCGGTCCTAATTTCAAAATGGCGTCGTTTCCTGTCTTCCGCTTTGGGGTGCACCTAGATTGTTCCATGCACTGCCATGGTATTTGCTGATATGAGAGGTCAGGTCTTGTGGAAAGTCCGCCTCTAATTATATTCGCTATTTTAAAGAAAAATATATAATTAGGCTTGCGGCATACTTTTGGCAAAACTAAGAGCTGTCTATACTTGAGACATGATTTCTCTGGCAAGACTAAATGTTTCACAGCCTGTTATCCAGGATCACCATGAGGAGGTGGAGAAGAGTTTTGACAGCTCAGGGTTGCTGGTCTTGACGCTAGCAGTTAGCTGACCACTACAGCTCATACACTGCTCAGCATCTTAATCCAATGACGACAGTATGAACCCCACAGCTCTTTTGATGGCTCCGAAATCACCCCCTGACTAACATCAGTTACTTATTTACAGATGGGTTGAATAATACGAAACATCACATATAATGACAGGTGAGCAGGCGGACATTGAGGTCAACATCGAAGAATTAACCATTCATTCTGCTTCCTCCTCTTGATTCAGTTTGCACAGTGTTTTTATGTCATACCATCACTCATTGACCGTATTAGAAATGAATTCGTGCATCGGAATTCACCAACTTGCTCATTGCGCGGTGTGCTAGTTATTTAAAACACTAAATTTAATCCTATCAATCTCTCCTCATTCTGAGTTCATGTGGGCGTCAAGGTTAAATTCATTAAATGTCGTAGGTCATTATGACCTTGTCAAATATACGGGCCTAGCCGCTAGTTGAACTAGAAATGTGTGTACACAGCCCGTTTACATGGAGATATCATGCATAATACTCTGTTCCGGCTTTCTCATTAATGCAGTTTCTAAACTTACCCAAGGGATAGCCTATTACCAGTAAACAAGATGGTAGCGGAGGCAGAGGGAGCGGTGCAGCAGCCAGAGAAAAGTAGTTAAACTAATGACCCTGCTCAAGTCTGGTCCGCTGATCAAGGAAAAGATGTCCAATACCAACTTCAGAACCGACAGCCCAGACCTCTACAGCACCCGCATGACCATGCTGGGGTGACTTCAGCGGGCATGAACAATCCAGCCACCTACTGGTCACTTTGTGACCAGACTACATGACTCGAGACACGGTTGAGACCGGCACAAGATTAACTTCATTCTTGAGGAAAGAGTCACTTTTAACTGATGATGACTTCATTTTCATCACATTTGTTTTTTTAACAAAACTTGTTTAGACTAAAATATCTTTGAAGACTAGCCTAAAATCTCTTCAATGTTTTTGTACAGTCACTTTGAGTTGGACCCACTGGGCGGAATAAATGATGATTACGTTGAAATACGAAGCCCAAATGTCAGTGCCCGCGGTGTAAGATGGATTGGAAATAACAGCCCAACAAACCTCACGTCACTTTTTGGTGCTTGGATCAAATTTAGGTCTAACGAAGACACAACTGCACCAGGTTTTGTAGCAGAATATAGCAGCTGTAAGTTGTTTGTTGAATTATTGTCATAACAGCCAATTAATTTTTAGTATGGGGGGGGGGGGGGGGGGGCGCCATGTATGCTTGTATGTTGAAATATTAACACATCTGCTAATTCATTTTTTTATCTTCATTATTTATTAGAGAGGTGAGGAGCAAAACTGCTTGTTGTTTGTTTAAATATTGATATAACAGCCAATTCATTCATTATTAACACGATTATTTGTTAAAGAGGGTGGGTGGCCGGTTGGTTTGAAAACTGGTTTTCTGTCATGGGTTCAGAATCTTGATAAAAACATGGGCTATTTGTTGGAGTGGACAAAGTGAAAACCTTGTCTGCACACTCTGTGGGGACAGCAGGACAAGCAGCCCATATTCTTCAGCCATAAAAATCTCACCAGCTGACCTCATCAATGGAAATAAAAACACCTCATGATAGTTTTAAATAAAAATGTTATTTGTGTATTTCTGTTTAATACCGTTTTTTTAAAGCTTTCATTTAACGTCAGTAAGTTAGTTTAGTTAATTTAGTTAGTTAATTCGTTAGTTTGGTTGTTTGGGTGGATCGTTGGGTTGGGTTGGGTTAGGTAAGTTAAAAGTTAACTTTGTTTAGTTAGCTAGTTAGTTAGTTAGTTAGTAAAATGATCATCTGTTTTTTGTTGTTTATCTACAGTGTATGGTGGAGAGTTGATAGGAGACTCTGGTCAGATAGCTTCTCCTGGCTACCCTGCATTCTATCCTAGTGAAATCACCGCCACGTAAGCAGACATTCAGATGATTAGCATTTTCTCTCCAAGGGAAGCTTAAGGCCACCACTATAGCTGTTACAAGAAGCCTGCAGTGGTGGTTTTAGTAGCATTCATCATCATCATCATCTGGTTGATCCGTTCTAAGACTTATTGTAATAATGTTGTCTATGTCTTTCCATTTGACACTAATATTCTCTGCAACTCTCTTCATTTCAGCATATGTTCATGCTTTAATGTCTCTGCATGTCTGAGAAATGTAAAGGTGAGTCTTTGTTGTACCATTCCTCTTTTCTCCTAGATCTTGCCATCTAGTATTTTCTGTAGACAACTTTCATGTCGCATATTGTGACGCACCCAACTAATTCTTTGTTTTTGTGTCATTTACCGTAAACCTTTCTTTGGAATTTAATGTGGTGGTTTCACATTACCTTCCACATTCACTTGGGTGGTTTGTGACCGTCGCCTTATGTCAGCCAAATCTGAACAACAGGACAGGTGAGTGCCCAGCTCTGCTCATCCACAGAGTTGTCCACTTATACCGGTGGATACTCGGTCCTCGTTGCCCATTCTCTACCACTAGGACGAGCAGTTGGGAGTTTCCCTTTATCAAGTTGAGACTCTCCAGTATTTTTTGAGAACTCTGTAGCAATTGTTTCACATAATGAGGCTATTAGCTCTATAATGTAGAAAAACTATAGCCATAAGAAATGAAAGACCTCTGGACCCCATGGTAGAAGATAAACTGCCAGTCATGAAAAAAAAAAACAATGAAAGTTTCTATTGAGCACATTCATTTTCATAGAATATGTTAAAGAAAAAAAATAAATGGAAACCAATCTAGTAGCTTACTAGAAAAATGTAATGAAACTATTTAACCCTTTCATTCCTGGCCACCTAGAATTAGTTTGATGATAGTGGTTGGGGAATAAGTTAGATGGTGATTGTTAGGAAATTATTTGGATGGTAGTGGTTAGATGATATTTAGTTGATTGTGGTTGTAACCAGCTTAGCAAATTTCTAATGCAACTTCCCTTATTTACAGATGGACAATACTTGTTACTCAGGACACGAGGATTCGTTTATGGTTCAGCGCCTTCTCTTTGGAAGATCCAAATAGTGAGGGAGCATGTACTAATGATTTTGTTCAGGTGAAGCTTTGAAGAATAGTAAGAGTAGTATAGGATTTATTTTTGGCACCTCAGTTCTTATTCTTTTATACCAGCAATACCCATGCAGAAGATCTGACCATCAAAGAACTGTACAATATAAAAAATAAAAAGCAGCACTTTAACAATTGAAGGATCTCCTGTTCCCCACACCCCTCTCCTGTCTAATATCTCCCTTCCTCCAATCTGCCCATCTTATCTCACCCACCCCCTCGACACACACACACGCCCTCTCTTCCTCCTTCAACCGGCCCACTACCTAATGCATTGTTTCATCCTTCCTGAAGGTGCTAGCTTTCAATAGAAGTTAGCATTTTTCTTTTAAATATTTTTTGTTGCCTTCTCTGCACATTTACCCACCTGCGTACTCCAACAACGTAAACATTGTCATAAACAATTCATTCTTCTTGTATCTGCTTTGTAATTAAAAATAATAATAACGTAAAATTATCAGTATAATTACACAAACAAAATTCATAACCCTTCATTTGATATACCAAAAACCAAACACAAATCATATTAAATCCACACCTTATTCTCAAGACATCTTTAGTGGTTCTCAACTTGGTGAAACTCACTATTTTTATTTCTAGACAAATGTGACAGACACGTAGATATCTTAAGGAATTATATATGTTGATCTATATTGTATTTTGATATAAAGTGAAGATGGTCCTATAACAGATACTGCTGTCAAGGATCAAGTGCCACAGATGTCATTGTGCTAGGTCTCAGCTTTGTTTGACCAGTGACCTATTCTTTTTTATGGCTGCCTTTCTGTCCCTAACACTCGATCAGTTAGTCATTTACAACTAGGTTGACTGGAGCATGTTGAGACGGGGGAATTGAGTGTGGTAGTTTTTCAGGGAGAAACCAGAGCACTATCCACTTTTCTTCTAAGTTATTCATTTTGGCATACATTTCAAAACAAGATGATTACATCCAAGCCTCTTGTTGAGCACATAACTTCTTCATTCTCATTTGCCATCAGACATCTATATAAATGGTTTCATTTTCACAACAGACAGAAAAACATACTTGGACTTTACAGAGGTCTTCAAAACCTTGGCATTAGAAAGGTCTTGAAAACTTAGGCCCTACTGAGACCTTGACAGCTTAGACCTTACAGGGATCTTGAAAGCTGAAACCATACTCAGGTTTTGAACCTTAGGCCTTACTGAGGTCTTGAAAACATAGACCTTACCAAGGTCTTGAAAACAACTTAGGCTCTACTGAGGTCTTGAAAACTTAATTCTTACAGAGGTCTTGAAAACTTCAACCTTACTGAGGTTTTGAACTCATGGTCCTTAGTCAGGATCCTTGTTACCAAACCGTTCAGCTATCTTCTCCTTATTCCTCCTCCTTTCTCCCAAGATATCAATGAAGACTAATGAGAATGTGCTAGTATCAGCTCATCTTGTCCCTCTTTCACTCCAGCCAGAGTATATAGTCCAGCACTACGGTTGAACCTCCTTTAGGAAACCTGCACCAAATGTGATTTGTGTGGTTTTGCAGTGGTGGTTTTTGTAGCTGTTTGTTGCATGTTTTGAGGTTGCTTGTCCCATGTACAACTCTCTTTAGTCACTTTTTATGACATACATATAGGTGCAGTGGTCCTTTCTTCCCTAGTCAGTAGATTTGAGATCCACTCAGAGAAGAGGAAGGCCAATGTACAAAGTCAACTTATTATAGATACCCCAAAACAACAGTCTTATGCTTGTGAACATGTTATATGTAATGAAAATAAAAGGAATAGATGGGCGAGCATTTAGTCTATGGGCGGACTGATCAAGAGGACTCATATTCAAATCCTTGGTAAGGTATGTGTTTTTTAAAATAAAATAAAAACTTAACATGCGAACTGCATGGTGACTGTGTGATAGAGCTAGAATTCCTTTCTGACTATCTGACTATGTGTAAACATTAAAACATTAAATACATAACTTTACGAATTCAGCATAGAAAATCTCTAAAGCTTATGTGAACAATAAAACAAGATATTCGTTTATTACAAATCCATTGTTTACAATATTGGTTAAAACTAAACTAACTAATGAATAACTCAATCTTTGTATCTCAGGGAATGTAAAAATGCGCTTGATTGGAATCCCTGGAATTATAAACCCAGTTCGGTAGGCTAACCTAATATCTAATACACTTTATACAAATCTTGTTCTACACTGATTAGCTACTATCTACTACGTAGTCATGCGTGTCCTCTAGCAGTTGGTGATCAAGTCAATTTCTTGCAGCCGTCAGTCCTGCACTGTGCGATAAAAGCTTCTTGCTATTATTGTGGGATTGCTCCCTGAGCATTCAGGTTACAACTCTCTTTTGATCAGGGGGCTATGGCTGATCCCTCTGACCATTCTGATTCTTTGATTAGTTATCTCTCATTTCCAACAGACCAGCAAATGCATGATATCTGGGAAAACTATAGATACGTTTTCTCAAATCTGCCACTCAAAGTGAACAAATTTCCTTCTCGTGTCACTTACAGGGTGTCCACCATTCATACCAATGAGTATTAGCGCAATGCTCCTGATATATAGTGGGATAACCTACCCCAATCAGCTACCGCTCTGTCTTTAGTCTTCTTATAAAGCCTCTTTTAGCTAAACCTAAACAAAGATGGCGTAGTCACTAGATCTGCTGTTCCTTCCCAGTCGACTGGTCAGCAGTCAATCTTAGTTAGCTACTCCCTCTTTGGAGCCTATTGACTCCTATGTCTACTTGTCACTCTTTCATCCTAAATATAACATCCTGACGTCTGATTAATTGTCTCCTCTACTCTGAACTCCAGATACTACAACCAAAATGGCCACACTATGCCTCCACCATTTTTTTTAGTTCATCATTCTTCACGGCACCCCGATCTCAATAACCGGGTGACGCGAGGTGAAGTCTAACTGACATATGTTCACTGAATGAGACATTCTATCCCTGTCCCAACTAATTTTAGCTACAGAGAATAAGCTGCTGTCTCTAACTCCTGTTTTCCTGGCCTATGATCCTGTTATATACTGCTCCATGACACATAACCCTTTTACAACGGTAGAGAGAAGTGGCTTCTATTCCTCAGCTCTTTTTGCATTTCTATGGACTCCAGGAATTGAAATAAATGCCATATCAGTTTCTAAAAATATGAAACCTTAAAGTTGAGGCATACATCAAAACTGAACACAATTGCTGGAAAATGAAATAGAGGACGATAAAGAAAATGGTTGGTTGTTTAACATCACAGCACAGTCAATGCTGTGTTCATAAACAGTACTAGAGACAAGAGGCTACTACCAGATGGCATGACACACTATGATGATGATGTAGCAGAATGCATGATATCTGTGAGAATGTCATTCTCATCAAATTGAACTCATCAGACTAAAATAATCTTGTGTTTTCTGGCTCTCTTAGGTTTAATTAATAATTTCTACGTTTTGTAGATTTCTAAATAACATTTTCCTGTGTTTTCTAGTTGTCTCAGACTTCAAATTCCTGTTTTCTGGCTATATCATACTAAAATTGTCATGTATTTTCTGGCCCTCTCAGATTTAATTAATTATTTCTGCATTTTGTAGATTTCTTACTAAAATTTTTAGATATTTTCTGGTCCACTGAGACTAAAATCTTCTTATGTTTTCGGGCTCTCTGACTAAAATCTGTCAGCATTTTATGGATATCAGACTACAATCCTTTTATCCTTTCTGACTTTTTCAACCATCTCAAATCTTTCTGGTTTTTTTTTAGCCGCTCAGACTTAAATCTTCCAGAGACATATTCTTCATTTGTTTTTTTCTGTAACAGGTTTCAGATGGAATTGAAGAATCCAGTGTCTTGCTGCAAAAATTTTGTGGAAAAACCATACCAAGCCCGTTTTACTCTAAGACAAATCAGGTTTCAGTTGTCTTCAGTTCAGACCAACTTCAAGACGAGTCAGGATTCTTGCTGAACTGGCAGGCAGTCAAAAAGTCAAGATCAGGCATGTTTTTAATGTTCTTATATTATTTTGTTGAGAGAAAGGTAGTCAAGAGTTTTGAAATAAGTACTTACTTAATTTCCATGTCTTTGGCAACACATCTGGCATAATGTTTCCAATGTGGTCATGTGGATTGCCTCGTACTGTTACAACGGCAGAGACAAGTCATATCAACATGTCATCCATATTGCATGTTTCCAGAAAGTTTAGGCACATCATCATTAATGTGTCTTTATCATTAAAGGGAAGACATTACAGTAATATGTAATCACATTTCAAAGCACAAGTTTCATACTGTCACCACATCGCTTGAGATGGGCAACTATTATTAATATTGCTCTCACATAAAACTGTATTTAAGTTTGTCTTGATCTCTTTCTACATTTCCTTCTTGAGTTGCAAAGTGGATAGTGTACTTGCTTCTCATGGTAAAGGTTCTGGGTTTGAACCCCATTAGCAACATATACAGTTGTGGATCTTCTAAATCGTCATGGGATGACAACTACTTCAGAGACGCATTTAGCCCTGGGCAGAAAACTATGGCTCCCCACGTGGTCTCACGGCATGTGAACAAGACAAGCAACATACTACAGCCTACCCAGCTATAAATGGATTCCTGACACACTTAGAGAGGGCAAGGAATGAAATTGGTCAGCCCACCTCAGAAGCATCATAGACCTGATATATAATTATCTAATACTGCTTCTCCAGTAGCAGATATGCCACTACCTTTAACTTGTATCACTGTGTTCTTATTTTAGCTGATGTGACTTCTGCAGTTTTTTCTACATTCAGGTATTTGACCATGCTAGATCTGTATCCTATCATTATGATTAAGTTCAATCTTTTAAAAGCAGGCCTAGACGGTTACCCCATAGCTTCTGTCTCAGCTCTGCTGTCTCAGGCCAGGTTTGTCATCAGGTCGTGTAGGACATGTTCCGGGGTCGGGGTTTTATTTGCACATGGACACTCGTATGTGTAGGATATTTTGAGTCGGTACAGGTGACCTAAAAGTCTTCACAGTTGAAACTTACTAGAACTTCTAGTCCCAGGTTCCAGGGTTAACCAATGACATATTCTGGCACAGCAGAACTTATCACTTTTTTTTTGGCAATCTCTGTCCCAAAGTAACACACAGATGAGAGGCAATGGCAGAAGCGAGACAGACAGAATGAGATATTAGTCATTGATGAAAAGTAGCTAGATGAGTGGTTTGGATATCGATCTTCTGAGGCCAAAGATTCAGCACAGTGAATGAGCGGACAGCAGTCAGCAAATCATATCTGGCTGCTTGCATCAAGGTCAGAGAACCAGAGCTGACCAAAACCCTATTTCACCTCCAAGCGGCGGCACTGGAAACAGGCTGCATTAGTGAAGTCTCATTAAGAGAGTATTGGTCGCTGTTGGAAGGCAAACCTGGTACCCAAAAAAGCCAGTTGAAACCAGATGTGTCAGGCTGAAAGGTGCAGATATCACAGCCTCGCTGTAAACTATGACACAATGTTGCAACATTCTTTTAAGGACAAACACCAACGGAGAAAGATGTTGGCACTCTGACCACCAGGACGTGCATTCAGAACCTCAGTAAGGCCATTTGTAAAGTGTATGGCAACTGCAGAAGCAAGTGGCCTTTATTCCTCAGCTTTATAAATCATCCAGGTGGATGATCGGCAGTAGGAATCAAAACTGTAATTGCACAGGTCCACTATTTACATCTTAACACAAAGTCTGTATCTGAGAATTTGCAATGACGGTTTCAATATAAATGTTTTTAAATTGCTAGCCCCATGAATAACCCTCTTAAGTCATTTTTTAATACATGCTTGAATGTTACAGTGGCCCTACTCTTGTGAATATAGATATTTTAGATATTAGGAATCAATCACTTAGGGCTATGACAACAGCTTCTGTCTGATGTTATTGTATCTTTGCATTTCCTCCATCTAATTTCAACATTTCTGACATCACTGTGAAAATGGAAATTCAATAGTTTTATGATGAGAAGACTTGCTGATGACTTGGCTCTTCTATTTCACAACCTCAACCAAATGCAAAATTAAATAAATAAACTTACTGAATGATCACTGAAATTAGATCTGAGCATACACAGAGAAAAAAACCCACAGATTATGATAATAAATGCACCTAATGACGATCAGATTGTAATGGGAGACATGGTATTACAAGAGCTAGATTAATTCATATATCTTGGTAGCAATATAGCCAAGGATGGAGGTACTGGTAGAAATATCAAAATAAGATCACAAAAAGCAACAGGGGCTTTTATTACTTTACGGAATATTTCTGTATCTGTTTCTGTTTCTAAGAATCGACGTCACTGCACTCTGGGCATACCCATAGGTGCTCAGTCTCTCTTATCAAATGGCGTAAGGTATGGATGCCGATGCTCCCTGTAACTCGCTGGTTGTACACTCTCCGGTGCTATCCTCTCATGCGCCCCACTGCGCTTGAACCTCGTTGAATGTCAAAACTTTGCAGTCCATAGATTACTGCTTCATCTATTGCGATGTCCTCCTCCAGCAGGCAGTCATTGATTGATTTCAAAATGTCACTTCTGTCGATCACTAATGTGCCCATGTTGGGTGCTTGTGAAGCCAAGATGTCAGCTCTTTCATTGCCCTGAACCCCGGCAGGAACAGGACAGTAGATCCAGGTCAACACCTGGAGGTTTGAGGCTTCAACAGCAGCTATACACTCGTACTTTCTGTCACGATGACTGCCTTTGTTATAGAAGTCTCAGATATCCATTTCAGTGCTGAGGTCACTGCTTCCGTCTCTATTCTCATACTGGAAGTTGTTGACATGTATGCCCTACTGCGCTCAGCAATGACCTCTCCTCTCACTCTAGCCGAGAAACCCCAGCTTGATGTCCGACTGCACATGACTGATCCGTCGGTGTATATGACAGCGTCACTCTCCTGGGTGTTCTCAGTTATTAGCTGATTTACCTCATGCTCTGCTCTCTCGTTGCTCCATTCTCTGCATTCTTTGCCTAATGTTATGATGACTCTCTGGTACTCTATCATTCTATCACCAGTGTTAACCCATTCTTCCCCTCTGGCTATCGTCTCAGCTGGAGTGATGTGTCCGATTGTTGTCTCAGCCTGTGCCATCCATGACGACATTATCTTGATTCTTGAACCCTTGATGTCTGATATACTACTGTGCAGAGGGTGTCGCGTGTCTGTGGTGATACGCATATAGGCTTTGACTTGTGCCAGTTTATGTCTGGATGTCACTGATAACAATTCCAACATGTACCACATCATCACAATCGAGGTATCTCTAGTGCAGCCCAGAACCAGTCGCATACCTTCATTCTGAATGCGTTCCAACCTTTCACACTATGTTCTTGATAGTGTGAGGATGACTAGTTCGTAATCGATGACAGACAACACGACCTGACGAAATAGGATGAACAGGAGGCATTGTTCCAAGTCAGCTGCAGCTGAGTGCTCCTAACCCTCTCTTGCATCTTTGTACTATGGGGTCAACATGGCAATTATAGGAAAGAATGCAATCAAAAGTCACTCCGAGGTATTTCAACCTGTCGCATCTGTCAATGGTGCAATCATCAAAAGTGATACCGGGGAGCTCAGCCTTTACTATGGAATTATTCAAAGAGCACAACATCATGCAGGCCTTGTTCAGGTTGATCTTGGAGCTTGAGTTGCTGCAGCACTGTGAGATTGCTTGCAAGGTTTCCTGGATGTCTTTGACCAACTCTTGCCTGTCTTAGCCAGTCCTGTACGTTATGATGTCATCGGCAAATGTCAACATTCGCCCAGTCCTTGCGGTTGAATGAACTTTACGGAATATGTGGAAATGAAAAGAAATTAAGTTTGTCACATAAATACAGACCTTCAAGTCCAATGTCAAGTCTGTCTTATTGTATGGCTCTGTGGCGTGGGGAACAAAGAACAGTACAAGAAATTGTTATCCATGGATGCTTGTTCTGAATTGAGGAAATAAAATATTATGATAAAGTTGCAAATATAGAACTGTGGGAAAGAACCGGTCATGTCAGTGGGATGAGGCAAAGAGAAGCTGTTGACAATGGATAGGATACATGTTACAGAAACCAGCTAATAGCATTGCAATGCAGTAACTGTTCTGGGATTCTCAGGGCAAAAGAAGTAGAAGCTGAACTAAATACTCATTGAGAAGGGAAGTTGAGACAACATACAATCAGCAGCAATGATGTGGGGGAGCTGGAAATGTTAGTGTATGACAGGAAGACTTGGCGGGTATTTCTTTATATGCTCCGTAGAGAGTTGAAGAGTTTTGGTTGATTTATTAAAACTTAATGAAATTTCTGGTCCCAGGTTGTGGTGTTTACCTGGAAGCAACAGACACCCAACAGAACATCACATCACCTGGTTACCCAGACAATTATGCTAACAACCTCAACTGTTACTGGACCATCAATGCTCCAGAGGGATACACAGTTATTGTAAATATCACCAGCATTAACCTGGAGGGAGCACATCGTTGTGAAAATGATTTTCTCACATTATATGATTATTGTAAGTCAATGATTAAAAAAGAACATTTTGGATTGGTTTTTGTTTTATATATCACATCTCTGTCATGTTTTCTCATTTTAATTTGCTAAATTTCATTTTCGTTGAACTTAACTTAACGTCTTTATACTGGTTTAGAAGACTCTGCAGAGTCTGTATACAACCAGTTTCATTTACATTACCTTGCTCTAAAAGCAAGGTAGAACTGTACAAATTGTCTAGTAAAGGTTGTCATTTCTTACAGAGAAAGTTTACACAGTTGTTGTGTAATGATTTTTTAAATTTGTGCACAATTGCCAAGTATGGTTTTTGTAAACTTCTTCGTTCATTCTCAATCTCCCGCTACCAAACCCTGAAAAGGGCTTTGCAAGTAGCAGGATGGTGTCCGGAGAATGGAATATGTTGTGTCATAGTTTACAGCTTGACTGATGTTTGCACCTTTTGGTCCGACACATCCATCTTCAGCAGGTTTTGTAATAATTTTTGTTTGACAAATGTTGTTAACACTATTCATTATTTCCAAGTTGCCCCAACAAAATTATTGCATTAATTTTCTTATTATATTGAATGAGAAACTTTATATAATGTTCTTTCTAATTGAGCTTGGGATAAGATTATATGTGCCACAATGTTTTAAAAAAAAAAGGTTTAAATGTGATATGGGAACAGCAAGTTTTGGAAACGCTGCTCTGTTACCATCTTTATCATTTAGATTAGTTAAATTGCTTCATTTGTGTTGTCTTTACTAAATGATGGTCTGAATGCAAGTTGTTTCTTATATGTCACATCACATTATATGCGTCAGTCGGCAGATGTGCTGTAAGCAAGAAAGCCAACAATATTCTCTATGAGTCCTGATCTTTTGCAATTCTGTACCAATGTGAACCTAGGTATTTGGTCAGTGCATCTTGCCATCGTATAGGTGGGCAATCTCATGGACATGTACAGACATATGGCCATCAAAATATTGTTCGTGTTCATCTGTTGTCAGACATGAGTACCACATGTCCAGCTCAACAATATTTTCGTGATATCACTGCTTTCACAATGTCCTGAAACAAAGCTTTATGTTGAATTTCTTCGTTTCTGATCTTATCCGGTATAACAATTTTTATTACGCGCAGCTCCATTGTTCTCTTAGTGACTGAGCTTCTCAGCAGCATCTATTTTGCGCAAGTTCGCACTTCACCTTCGCAAACCATTGCTGGAATGACCATGAAATTGAAAATGTCTGCTCTTGCTATGGTGTTTTTCATCTCTTGGAGTATTGTCTTAATGGAGTTAAAGGAATACCAAGCTGCTTTTTTATTGTCTAAATGTTTTGTGGTTGGCATTTATCTGTTGACCTAAGTAGACATAGGAGTTGACATCTTCGATGATTTCCTCTCCTATCTTGATGTTATTCTTTGGGCAATAAGGATTTCTGAGACATTGTGTTTTACTTTTATTTATCTTCAGATCAGTTGCTCTGCATTTAGGTTGTTCAATGATTGTTGGGCTTTCTCAATTGAATGACTGATGTCATCTGCAGATTGTAAATGAGTGAGCCACTTGCCATCTATATTTACACCTCTGTTGATCCAATGTAATTTTGGGAAAATCTCTTTGAGAGTCTGTGTAATTAGCTTTGGGGAGATGGTGTCGACCTGTCAAACATCTCTTGCTTTTGGAACATATTCAAATTAAAGAAGATAAAAGGCCCAGGAAAGAATGGTATCGCTAATGAAATGTTCTCTGGCATGGGAAATGTAGCAAAGAACAAACTGCTACACATCTTTAACAAGCTGAAAACAAGGAACTGTTCCCACAGTGTGGAAGGAGGCAAAGACTATCTCCATCCTTCAACATGGGAAGGACAACATGAAGTCAGGCAGTTACAGACCTATTAGTCTACTCATTTGCGTGGGGAAAACTAATGGAATGAATTGTTAACACTAGAATAACCTGACATATTGAATAAAAAAAATATACTTTTCCCTCAGCAAGTAGGATTTTGTAAAAACAGATCAACTGAAGATCAGGTGACATATATAGCAGGAGATAGATGATGCATTAAAAGCAAACACTGGCAGTATGGATTGATCTAAAAAAGCCTTTGGTAGAATATGTAAAATATGATAAAGTGCTAAAAATGAAACCAAGACCACATACACAATCTTATTCCTATCTCCCAAACCCCAAGAAGTGATCCTAAAAGTAAATTGGCAGGCTATCTCCCTTAACATAAGTCCAACTTATCCAAGAATAACAATGATCCCAAGGCTGATGTGGAAAAACCAAATTAAAAAAAAGCCACAAACAAAGCTAAGAACAGAATAGCCATAATAAGAAAGATATTGGGCTCAACATGGGGAGTTGACACAGGCACCCTAAAGATATTGTACACAGGTTATGTGAGACCAGTGCTAGAATACGGGATAGCAGCATGATCCACAGCATAAAAAAAAAAAATTACACAAAATTAATACAACCTAAACCAAATGTATACGTATCATCACTGGAGCTAAGAGAACATTGCCAAAAAATGCAATGGAGAACATCACAAGAATTGGAGCAGAGAAGAAAAACTAGAGTATTAACAGTGGGAACATACTCCAATAAATTCAATGCAGTGCAGCAGAAGTATTAAAGACCACAGCCAAGCATGTAATGATAGAAAAGATATTTATCATCAAAACATAGTACTCCTGACTGATGCTTTGTCAGTATAAGCAGAGCTAAAACAGTACAGATGAAGATCTTGAGGAATGTATGTACTCCCTGACACAGCTATCAGCAGAAATCCCAAGGTGGTCATACAGTGGAATCCATCCCACTGCAATATTAAAGGCAATGAAGCTGGAGACAAACTAGCAAAGTGTGGAGGAGCATCTCTATAAACAAACCAGTGCATAACATATAATGAGGCCAAGACCACAATTAAAGCCAACTTTAGGGGAAAATGGGCTGATTAACACTCCAAAAAGAAGACAGCTACTTTAATTTAACTAGAGAAGAGCAAGTCATCATCATCAGACTGAGAACTGGACATAACAGACTCAGGAGTCATCTTTACAACATAATGATTATTGTAACAGATGACAGTGGAACACATCCTACAAAGCTGCATGCTCATGCAGGAAAAGAGAACAATACTGGCCTCGCTAGACAGATATGAGACAAAAGGTCAATGGAGATAAAACAACCTTACAAACAATGGGTTCTTTTGTAAGAGAAACTGGGACCTTGATCTGAGGATGAACGAAGAAGAAGAAGTAACATACATTGTATGGAAGTATAGGGTGATGGCTATATTGCAGTCTTTGTTAGTTTCCTCAATCAGTCTGATATATGTTTTAGAGATATATGTGTTTTAAAAATTGACTCCTACTTTTGAAATTTTGTTTTCCCTTTTCATTGTGATTTCTGCAGTTATCCCTCCTATTTATACCCCTTCTATTATAGATATTTGATCCTGGTGTATTTGTCTAACATACAACTGAAGACAATGCTATGAGAACTAATGAAATCACATCTGTCAAAGTATGTTTTTGGTCATTATAGGGAGGTGCAATCTTTTTATGTGGGACAATTGTTTATTTCAATTCTTGCCTCTGTAACTTAACTCAACTCAACTTAACTTAATGACTTAAACTGGTTTAGAAGACTGAAGAGACTTTAGACAACCAGTTTCCTCCACTCCTTGTCTTGTCTTGTATATCACGGAACACCAAAAAGTCTTAGTGTCATAATAGAACCGTTCTTCGACATGGTAGAGGACAATTGTGCGGGTCTTAATCACTTCCTTCTCATTCCAGTCGTGTATTCCTGTCATGAAGTGACCAGCAGACGATTGGGATATTCATGCTGCCCTCCCCTCTCCGCCCCCGAATTCATCCACGCACGGTTTTGCTGGCTCTGGGGAGGGCTTGGGCTGTTGGCATTGGACATCTTTTTCCTGATATGATGTAGTGTTTCTCCAACACCAGCAATGTCTTTTTCTTGATCTTACATTTGCTCGAAATCTCTTGTGTCTGGTGTTAGAGGTTGGTGCATTGAGTAGGTTTGGAGGTATTATTGTCACATGTCCAAAAATTTATTTACCTATTTGTTAATATATGCCATACATTTTGCCTTATTCAGGGTCCATATCTGATACTAATAACAGAGAGTTGGCATGAATATACTGATGATCACTTGATTTTTTGTCTCCATTGGATGTCTTAGTAATGATGATAGTTGAAAGGTTAAAATCAAATTTTTTGGGGCTTTCTTGACCAAAATCTCTTTTCTGACATCATATGTGAACATGTTTCCCAAATATATGAATCCTCTAACTGGATGAAGCTCTGTTTCTCACCTGGATATCGTCAGGTGTTTATGTTCTGCTGCCTTTCAGTACCTCTGTTTCTGATGTTATTTCAAAATTACACTTCTTGCAAGCTTTATTGAGGACATTCAGATGATTTTGAAGGATCTTTAACCTCAGGATGAATAATAATCTGATTATCTGCAAAAAAAGGAGTAAACTCAATGTATTGGTTTCTGGGTTTGCCTCCTATGTTATCGTGTCCATATAAATAAGGAACAGCAGGGATTATAGTATACATCCTTGTATGGGAACAGTCATTCTAAAATATGAAAAAGATATCCAAATTAAAAATGGTTTTGGATTGGAGCTTGTACAACTGTAGTTGTTGTAACATCAGTTAATTTCATTGACATTGACAATCCCAGTTTTCTAAATGATGTGTGCCAACTTTATATTTGTGTGATTAAGCTTTATAAGTTTATTCCTTTTATTGATTGTATTTTTGTTGCTTTACAGGACACTAATGACTGTACTCGTCATTGTTTAAATTAATACAGAGATGCATGTGATAGGATCAAAGTTATACATGTATAAAAACAACTCTCTTTAAAAGGATGGATATGTGCAATTCCCTCTGCTGTTCAATATCTACATGGAGAGGCCAGTCAGATTAAGACAGCAGAAGCATAACGTAATTCAATACATGAATTGCTCTTTGCAGATGATGAGTGTCTGTTGTACAATGATGACAATAAATTGCAAAATCACACGACTGCTCTTGTGACAACCTATGCCAAATACAACATATAAATTAACAAGACAAAGACAGAAACTATGAAGATCAGCAGAACACAGGGGCCACTCAACATAAATGTAAATGATATTGTAACATTGTTATATATCAGGGAATGTATAACAGGGCCACTGACCAGGAAAAGATAAATGGTAGAATCAACAGTTCATTTCAGCAAAGTTTGGGAAAACTAAGATTAAAACAACACCCAATCAAGGGGAGACAACGTAGTTACTATTGAATGCCTCCTTTGTGTCTAAGTAGCAAAAAATAGTAAGCTGTTAGACTAGGACAAGGAGGGGAGGTGCTAAAGATGATTGACAGATGTCCAATTGGCTCAGTGAACCCCGTAAATGTGAGTGGGCGAAAATTCGCCTATAAAAGAACGGAGCAGATTAGATTTGGGAGATTTGATTTCGAGAGCAGATCTAGAAGACTGGCTCACTATACCCAGGGAGTATCGCTCTTGTGTCCTTTGGAGTGAAATAGTGGCACTTTTATGATCGAAGAGAGAATGTATACAGTAGTCTTCAGATTGATTGCTCTGATCTGTGGGGACGAAAGAAAGAATGTGTGCATGCTGACATAAAGAGAGATGTATCTTACAACTCCTCAAGGAGCATACGCATGAACAACATGATAAGCTATTTTCACACGATGAAGAAGTGACGACCACGAGAGGCCATCAGCCCCAACTGCCAGGACAGGCACATAAAACTGCAGACAAGAGAGTATTTAAGTAGATAGGACATGATTTGTTTAGAATTTTCATGTGTGTATTAGATTAGACTACAGAACTGGGTTTTATAGTTTCAGGGATTTCATCTCCTGCTACCAAGCCCTGAACAGGGCTTTGCAAGTAGCGGAATGTAGTCCAGAGAACAGAATGTGTTGTGTCGCTAGTTTACAGCTTGACTGTGATATTTGCACCTTTTGGTCCGACACATCCGTCTTTGGCAGTAGTTGGATTCATAATTGTTTAGTAGGTTAGGTTAGGTTTTTATCGATGTGTATCAATTAATCTTTTTGTAATAAAAAAATATCTGATTTTATGTTTAACAGAGGTTTAAGTGTTTTAATATGAGGAAGTCTTATCGTCCATAAGTACAGCCTGCTACAATATCGCTATTCAAAAGGCCCATAAGTTCAGGTATTTGGACAGTATTTTTGTTGTAGTCTCAACAGGGAAATCGAGACTAGGTATCTTAAAGTATCTGCTGGGACTTACCAGCTGTCCCCACTGCTTAGGCAGCTAAGCATTAGTTTGGCACCAAAGCAACAGCTGATAAGCAGTATATTTATGCAGACTATGTGTTACCAGTACCAAACATGGTCTCTCTCTAAGGCGCACAAGAACAGACTTTTGACATGAAGTGATGTGTTTGAGAAAGGTAATTGATGTTACCAGGAAAGACAGATTGTGAAACGAAGACATTTGAAGCATGGCCGGCACTACATTTTTACAGAGTACATTTCCAGGCAAAAAATGCACTGGTCGGTCATCTCATGAGAATGCACCCTCATCAATTTCCACTTATGGCTTACAATGCTGGTACATGTAGCTACAGGGCAAGAGGGTAACCACAAGGCAGGTGAATAGATAACATTAAAGTGATTGTTGAATGACACATGCTCACAATGACCAATGCAACACACTTGGTTTAGGAAAGACAACTTAAGTTCCCCATAACACTTGATTGCATAAGCAGAAAGAAAACTAACTAAACTCTACAATTTCTTTGGCAGCCGGATTAGAGAAAGAAATTTTTTGTGGACAGAGAGGTGTTGGTGTGATCAAACAGTCTACCTCCAATTATCTATTTGTGAAATTTATAACTGACAGCTTTGAGACCAGGCAAGGGTTTGTCTTGACATATACTAAAGGTAAGTGTCTTTTAAAGTTTGGCCAGATAAAACTGGTCAGTATTTACTTATAGTACATGTGAACTTCCAAGTTAGACTAAGTACAACTGAAGCCTACCCTTAGATAAAGGACAGGTGAATGTACAAGTTAGGCCATGTAAAACTGAAGACTGTCATTATTTATAGAACAAGTAAGTGTACCAGTTATTAGATCAGGTAAAACAGAAGTAAGTCTGTGTTTATAAAGTAATTAAGAGTACAAGTTAGACCATGTAAAACTGAAGTAAGTCTTTGTCTTGTCTTATCTACTTGTGCCGTAGGGAGCCGTAGTTTTCTGTCTAAGGCCAGATGTGTCGCTGAAGTGGTCGTCATACCATGACGATTTAGAATATCCGCAACATTTCCTATCCATCTAGTTCTCTGTCTTACAAGTTTGCGAAAACCAGAACGCCGTGCGTTATAGGCGCACAGGGGTAGTTGGTCAGGATGCTTTCTCATTAGGTGGCCGAACCAATTGATTCTCGCTTCATCAAATATTCAGAGCAGGGTCTTGCTTCAACTGTTCTTCTCACATCTTCATTGAGCATTCTGTCTCTCCTAGTTATGTTGATTGTTTTCCAGAGGCATCTATTCTCACATGTCGTAATCTTTCTCTCTAGAGTGTTTAAGTCCTAGTTTAATACAGAGTTGGCATGAATATGCTGTTGATTAGCATTCTTTTTGTAGGCATGTTTATGTTAGGGTGTTTCAATAATGGTGACAGCTGGTATGCAATCGCATTTGCTTTTTGGCACCTGATCTCAATCTCTCTATATAAACCTCCATCTTGTGTGAAAACACTGCCCAAGTACTTGAACTCCTGCACTTGTTTGATCGTGGCATCATTCCGTTTCCCATAATGTTCATGTTTTCAGGCGATCTGCTTATCTGCATAGTTTCTGTTTTGGATGTGTTAATTCTCATACTGTATCTTTCACATACAGAGTTGAGCACAGTCAGATGTTGTAGCAGACCATCTTTACTCTTGTAAAGTAGACATTGATCATCTGCAAAAGGGAGTTCATTTAACTGATCAGCCTCTGTCCTTTCTTCCTCTGCATTTCTTGGGAGATGCTCCAATTTGGCCTCCAGCGTTATTCTGTCCATATATGTGTTGAAGAGTAGTGGCGACAACACACACCCTTGTCTCACCCCGGTTGTTATCTCCCTTGTTTCGGTCAGACCATCTGTTGCTCTTACTATACTTTGACACCCTTTGTACGGTGCTCTTATATTTTCTAATAGCTGCCCCTGGACTCCGTAGTTGTCTAGAATGGCCCATAGTTTATTTCTGTCGACTCTATCGAAAGGCTTTTCTTGATCTATGAAAGCCATGTTGAGTTTCCGATCATATTCAATGTTTGTTTCACTTGGTTGTCTTGGGTGAATAGAGCGTCTGTGCAGCTCCAACCTGATCAGAAACCAAATTGAGCAACACTTGATTTGCCGATGACATAGCACTTATCACAGAGTGAGCAGCAGAAGCCAACCAAATTATGCAGCTACTTGATGGAGAGGGCAAGAAAGCGGGTCTGGAAATGAATGTCTCAAAGACCAAAGTGTTGCGCAATCGCTTTGCCACTTTTGATCCAGTCTTTCTTGGCGAGGTACGATTAGAGGATGTCAACGGGTACATTTATCTTGGACATCTTCTCAATATGGAGAATAACCTGGAACCTGAATTGAGAAGACATCGCTGCGCGGGTTGGGCAGCCTTCTCATCTATTAACACAGTACTGGATGGTTGTCATGACAAAGACCTACGAGTCTCCCTCTTCAATTCCACTGTACTCCTGCGATGTGCTACGGTGCCAAGATGTGGACACTAACAAAATCACTAGAGGACAAATTGAGAGTGACCCAGGCCTCCCTCGAGAAACAGTTGGTCGGAATCACTCTCCGGAACCAATTCATGTAAGGTCTCCACAATTCTGACATAAGACGATTGTCCCTGGTAAAGGATGCGGTAATCCATGCAGACAGGGCAAAACATAGATGGGCAGGTCAGATGTTGCAACAAAATGATGGTCGATGGAGCACAGCGACAGCAGTCTGGTACCCCCAAGGTAAGAAAAGACAGCCGGAAGACCTCCAATGCATTGGTCAGACTCCCTTGCTGTATGCTGCAACATCCGAGATGCCTCTAGAGGAGCAATTACCACGCACTGGACTTCCGTGGCCCAAGACAGGGTCCGCTGGAGACGAAGTTGGGATTTGCAGCTACACTGAGGAACAGGTCATCAAGATCTTTTGTGGTTCTAGGATAGATTAAATTCTCTGCTCCTGGATTTGCATGTACAGTTTTTCTGTGTGGCTTAGAAGTGATATCCATTGATAGGTATTGCACTCTTTTTTGTTGCCTTTATTTTTCCAGATTGACACAATGATAGCTTTTTGTCAGTCTTCAGGGGCTCTATTTGGCCCTCAAGCTACTGAGAATATTCTATGTAACCAATTTGGGAAGAAAGACTAACGACTGGTCAAGCAAAATATACTGATCAGACATGTTAGTCAGGTTGAGGCAAAACATATTGGACAAGACCCTCACCTTGGCTTACTTGTAGCCCTTCTCAGAAACGAGCTGTTTTCATGGCAGCCTGGCTAACAAGGTGAGGGATCGACGTGACCCCCATAGTAGTGAGCGACATGCAGATGAAGCCAAGCATAGCACAACTGCCTGGAGAACCCCGGTCCACCTTCATCAGGACGCAAGGAAAGCTACTGCAACCCGCCACTTAACGTCCTTTTCAGGGCGCACAAAAGAGTGACCTACTCAAAGTTTGAAGTTTTTCCTCCCGTACCTACAGCTTTACAATTTGGGCTTTTTTAAAGGACTTCCTCGATCTCCTGGATTAATATTTTGGGCACTATTTTTCCTGTGTTTAAACTCGCATGAGTGGAGTGCCTCCACGTATCATTTGGGCTTAGGAATTCTAGGAAATACTCTTTCCATCGTGCCTTCCTTTTTTTCTGGATTGAACATCGGCGTCCTGTGTTTGTCGTTTATAATTGTGGTGGGGTTGAAGCTGTCGTCTCTAACTCTCATTGCCCTGACACTTTTAAAGACATTTCTGGGATTCTTACGACACATGAGCGCTAATTGTTCGGCGTATTTATTCATGTGTTTGCTTTGGAGTTCTTGATTACGATTTACGAATGCGTTCTTTGCCAGTTCTTGTAAATTGTGTAATCTTCTTGTGATTTCGATTTCAACCACTTCTTGTATAATTTTTTTTTAGCTTGTATTGCTTCTTGTACCTGTTGATTCCACAACGCTGTTCTTTTCTTTTGGAATTGTCAAAGTTTCTTTCTATCGCATTTTGTGCTTACTGTGCTCATCTGGGCTGATTTGAATCACTGCCACTCATTCATTACATTGTCAGTTGTTACTGGCAGGACCTTGTATATGTCTTTCATTTCACGTTGTATATCTTTGCGGATGTCTTCTTTCTCAAGTTTTGCCATATTTGTGATGTATATCTGTCTTTGCAACTTCTTTTCGCTTTGGATAGTTAGTATTTGAGTTAGTACCACAGGACGATTATCGGTGTCGATAACGATGTTGGGAACACTCTTGAGTCTGTAATTTCTGGTCTTTATTTCCCTCTGACTAGTATGTAGTCTATTTGGGATGATATGCCAGTATCATTTCTTCGATACCATTTTTGTATATGGCTTTTCTGTGTTGGAAAAAAGTATTTGTAATTATCAGCCACTGTTCAAGACATATATTTATCAGCTCTTCCAAATTGCTATTCCGTATTGGTGTACAATCACTAAACGCACCAAGACATGTCTCTTGTGTAAATTTTTTCCCAACTTTACAGTTGTAAAGTCTTTACTTATAGAAAAGATTAGAGTACACATTAGACCAGGTAAAACTGAAGTCAGTCCTTATATGGCAGGTGAGAAAAAAGTTAGACCAAGTAAAACTAAAGTCAGTACTTACTTACAAGATAGGTGAGAGTACATGTTAGACAAGGTAAAACTGAAGTCAGTCCTTACTTGCAGGATAAGGGGAGGAAGACTAACGTCTGGATCAGGCATAACATGTAATCAGACATGTTAGTCAGGATCAGGCAAAATATACTGGCCAAGACCCTCAAGACCAGATAAAACTAAAGTCAATTCTTAATAATAATAGTTACCAATCTCAATCAAAGATGATTACATCATCAGATTTATGCAGTAAGACATGACTGTGTATGACTGTACAGTCTAATCTTTAACAATATTTATTTAAACTTTGGTTGACATTTTTGGGTTGTCTAGCATTCTGTCCTTTTGGGCAGCTTGCTTTTCTTTTAACGCTACAGCTGTGAATATCTGCTTGGCTTGATTTTCCAGCGTCTGTCTCTGTCAACAGTGTCAAAGGCCTTGGTTAAGTAAAAACAAGTTGTATACGAGCCATGTTGCTGTTCCTAGTACTTCTGAGTTCAATATTCTGCAAATAATATGTAGACTGTGCCATGAGAAGGTCAGAAGCTGCACTGAATCTATTGGAGTAGATCTTCTTACATATAGGACAGGTGATTGTGCAATCAGAGCTGGGGCACCATGCCAAAGCTGACCTTTAGCTGAAGGAAAAGGTGGCAGTTGGTAGCTGTCCTGAAAGATGCCATGAGGCATGTTGGTTTTTGACTAACTGTGTCATTGTCATCAGCCATGGATATGTATAAAAACCAATAATATTGACAGTTTGAACATGCCATAGGACATGAAATAAACACACACAAAAAGCAGGAACATTATCAGTTCATGTAGAACAACATAAGGTAAAAATATTGATAGAATACTACTTTCAAAAAAGATGAATCAAAAGAGAAGTGAAACAAAGAAATACATTGGAAATAATTCAGGACGGTTCGGAATCACAAAACTCAAATCCCCCTGCTATCCATTGGAAGAAACTGAGCACCTATACATCTGCCCAGAGTGCACTGACATGCCAACTCTGCTAAACAGTGAGCAGTAAATAGCCTTTTTCAAAGTTAATGTTGAGCATTAATAGTTAGTCTCTCTCTCTCTCTCTCTCTCTCTCTCTCTCTCTCTCTCTCTCTCTCTCTATCCCTCTCTCTCATACACACACACTACACACACCACACCACACATACACATACACCACATACACACACAAAATGATAATGTTCAGACTAATACATACTTACTTTCCTGCATCCTAAGAGATATAATCAGGTGTTCCGAGTCCTGATGGCCCCACATTCACAATATTCATTGTCTGCAAATCCCCACTTTTTCATGTTAGACCCATATCTGGACACATCTGTTCTTAACCTGTTCAGAGATATCCACGTAGTTTATGGCAAATCATGTCCTGGTGCAGGCTCTTATTTGACCTCCATCCAACCTTCACCATTCTTTTGGCGCCACTTTTCAATGCGGTTTCTCTCTGGTCTCCGTTCTGAGGGCTGTACAGTCTGCAGAAAACTTGTCCTTGATTTTAGTGGTATTTATTCTGCTGTATGTCCAAAAAGAGAGTGTCTCAGGTCAAAGAACTGCATTTGTCTCTCAACCTCAGATGCGATATTTCTTCTAATATCTAGAGGTGCGATACCAGTGATTGCATAGACTTTTTCTGTTTGTGTCAGTTTAAGGCATCCTGTTACAATGTCTCATTTACTGCCTCATTGACCTGTTTTGTGTGTGTTGATGCATTCCATACTGGTGCCACATACTCTCCCGCTGAGAGACATAGAGCAAGGGCTGATGTGCAGAGCACCGTTGGGGATGCTCCCCATGCAGTGTTTGTCAGCTTGCGAATTATGTTATTTCTTGCACTGACTTTTTGTTTTACCACATTGCAGTGTGCCTTGTACGGTCAATTACAATACCTAAATACTTGGGTGTATCGCTATGTTTAAGTACCTGTTCATGCCAATTAATATGAAGACCTATACATTATACATTTGTGGTCATTGTTAAAATTATAGTTACTTGATCAGATCAACACATTTCTGCTCACTGTTTCACAGTGTCTACCCTGAAATAGGCTGTGTGCATTGTTTTTGATTCACTGTTCTATTACTATCAAGGGAAAAAACAAACCCTCTGTATACAAGTTTTGTTGTTGTTTTGGTCCACAAGACTGGTGCATGAGGTTTGGTATGTCTGGTGTATGGTTTTATTTGCCCAGTTGTACATTTTTGGTTGGCCTGGTATTTAAGTTTGGTTGATCTGGTACACAAGTTTAGTTGCTTGGTTGTACAGTTTTGGTTGATCTAGTATACAAGTTTAGTTGCTCGGTTGTACAGTTTTGGTTGATCTGGTATACAAGTTTAGCTGCTTGGTTGTAGTTTTGGTTGATCTGATGTACAAGTTTAGTTGGTCCAGAGGCATTTTTTTGTCTTGTGTATGGTTTTAGTTGCTTGGTTGTACAGTTTTGTTTGTTCTTGTGTACACATTTAGTTGATCTAGTCTCCAGCTTTAGCTTATCTGGTGTGTGGTTTTACTTTCTCAGTCACACAGCTGTGGTTGATCTTGTACACATGTTTTGTTGATTTTAATTTAACCTCTGGTTTAGTTGTGGTTGATCTTGTATACAAGTTTAGTTGATCTGGCGTACAGTTTTAGTTGGTCTGGTATACAAGTATAGTTGATCCGGAGTACAGTTGTGGTAGGTCTTGTGTAGAATTTAATTTGGTTTGGTGTACAGTTTTGGTTGCTCTTGTAAACAGGTTTAGTTTATCTGGTGTAGTTTTGGTTGGTCTTGTATACAAGTTTAGTTGGTCTCGTTTAGTTTTATTTAGTCTTGTGTACAAGATTAGTTGATCTGATCTACAATTGTGGTTGGTCTGGTATACAAGTTAATTTGATATGGTGCACTGTTATGGTTGGTCTTGTACAAACGTTTAGTTAATCTAGTATATAGTTTACGTTGGTCTCATGCGTAGTTTTACTTTGTCAGTTGCATGGTTTTGTTTGGTATGGTATACAAGTTTAAATGATCAGGAGTACAGTATTTCATGGTTGAAGTTGACATGTGTAACATGAAGTCTGAGAGAGAAAAAGCTGCATTCAACCCATATATGATTATACCACAGGGTGTGGAGGAACCATGTATTCACCTACTGGGGTCATCCAGAGCTTGCATTACCCTAACAACTATCCAGCCAATCAGAACTGCACATGGAAAGTGGCAGTACAGACTCACTCAACCATTAGACTAGCCTTTCAAGACCATTTCAACATTGCAGACAGTGGTCAGTGTAATAATGATTTTTTGATGGTAGGTGCCTCTTAACACTTTCAGGACATATCAGTATTCCCATATTTTGTGCATCACTTTTCCTGTCTCTTTAAGATTTTCATATAGTGTTACAGTTAAAGTGTCACTGTGTCATATATGGAATGAAAGCGATTTGCATGAGCAATAAGAAAATATATTTTATACAAATATATGTCCATTTGTAAAATAGTTAAGTAGCAACAAACATGCAACAACAACAAAAAAACTGCACTACAAAAACAATTAATGTATCAAACTTACCCAATAAAGACTGCTAATCCATAAGTTTTGTTGTTTGCGACAGACTTGTTTGGAAACTTAATCAACTTATAAATTAAACTACATGTCATACGTTTCTACTCCAATTACTGATAAAATGGCATACAATATTAAACACGCCTCACTGTAACCAAATAAATTTGAAAACACCCGGTTTCACTCTCTACTATGCCAAAACTTTTGATGTGGTATTTATGTGCATTATATTGCTTATGTTTCCAATGTCCATTCCATTCTATGATCATTTCATAGATTGCAACATCTTGAGCTGGTGTGTATACTTCAACAAATTTCGCATAGAGCATCTTCACAAAAGGCTCAATTTTACTTTTATACTATGCAAGAAGCTCACAAATATGAAGCATGGTCTGCAGTATGGACAAGAATCTATCCCTCTCCATCACTTTAGAATAAAATGGTGTGTAATACATACATGGGTTTGTGTGTGGTAAAATAATCCTTTATACTTGGCTGCTGGTCCAAGCCCATAGCTTGAATAAGAGCAAGAAATTTCAGCAGTTCATAATTAGTAACCGGGTTCCAGCTACCATATTATGACTGCTTCTGTAAACAAGTATTTTTCTGCATCTCCATTTGGGCAAAGCTGTTGATGCTTTTCAAAATCTTCTCCCTAACAGTTGCAGTTACAATGCTTTTAAAGCATTGGAATGGAGTAGATTTTTCATCTAAGCTGCTATACCTACTCCTCTTCCTTTCTTTCTGAATATGAAGCTATTTCTAGTTACTTCACTCAAAGCTGCCTCTTTGCATTCTTCTGTTTCCACACATCTGCTACTTCTATTTAGCGTAGGCCGCACCGGGCAGCCTGGATCCACAACATGATTCACATTTTGTGAATAACTGATTTCTCTGCCAGATTCCAGATCGCTGGTGTCACAAGAATCACTAGATGATGAGCTGAAGTCGCTACTGCAGTGTCCATCTTTATTTTCAGACATAGTTTTAAAAAAAACTAAGTGCCTGCTGTGCAGAAAAAGAACTGGTTGCTTGCGTGTAGATTCATTAGAAGCCATCGATAATTAGATTCAACGTTTATTTGAACTTTTAAGAATATACCAAACAATATTTCACAAATATTTCTCAACCGTTAACACCATGCCTGTGAATACTTTTCAAGCAATCAAACAAAAGGAAAACTTTCACTTCCGTGTCATCTAAAAGCCTGTCATGCAGAAAACGAAACAAATTTATGATTAAAGTCATCGGCTCCTGTAGGGGTTTCCTGTCCTGAACAACGGGAAAAAATGGCCCCTAAGACTCTCATCCTCTAAGAGTTCATATTTAGCTAGCAGACTTGTGCAGAACATCTGCCTGACATACATTTAAATTCTAAAAAATGAAAGAACCACATCATTTTAACAATTAAAACTTCTTTAACATTTGCAGTGCCTGAGGCTGTTATTTTTGCCAACAAAAACCCCAGAGGCTGGAAATTTGATCAACACTGGCCGGCGATTATATTATCATATATAGCACAAATACTTTGTCGTTATTTCTATGGATTATATCTCTTTCTTCTTCGTTCATCCACATATCAAGGTCCTGGTTTCTCTTTCAAAGGACACCATTGTTTGTAAGGCTGTTTCATCTCCATACAGCTTTTGTTTCGTATCTATCTCGCGAAGCCAGTATTGTTTTCTCTTTTCCTGCGTGAGCATGCAGCTTTGTAGAATGTGTTCCACAGCCATGGTATGCTCTCCACATGGATACTTGTCATCTGTCCCGATCCTTATTTTATTGTAAAGATGACCCTTGAGTCTATGCCCAGTTCTCAGTCTGAAGATGATGACTTGCTCTTCTCTAGTTAAGTTAAAGTAGCTGTCTTCTTTTTGTAAGTTAAAGTCTTGATCAGCCCATTTCCCCCTGAAGTTGGCTTTAATTATGGTCTTGGCCTCATTATATGTGATGCTTAGGTCTGTTTGTGGGTATGCTCCTCCACACTTTGTTAGTTTGTCTGCATCTTCATTGCATTCAATATTGCAGTGGGATGGGATCCACTGTATGACCAACTTGGGTGTTCTGTTGAGAGCTGCATCACAGAGAACATACATTACTTGAGATCTTCATCTTTGTGTTGTTTTGGCGCTGCTAATACACAGCATCAGTCAGGAATACTATGTTTTGTTGGTGGATATCTTTATCTTGGATTACAAGCTCAGTTGCGGCCTTCAGTTCCTCTGCTTCTGCATGGAAGTTAATGGAGTACTACTGTTAATGCTCTAGTTTTTTTCTTCTCCATTCCTTAGTCTGTAATAGACTCCTCTACCCCATTGCATGTGGCTTTGTTAGATGAGCCATCTGTATATATATGTATATCCATATTTCTGGTGGGTATACTCTCCTACGATATTCTTCTGTAATAAATTTCCTTTCTGAATCAACGTCATTGTCATTTGACATAATATTTACTTGTTAAACATATATTTTTATAAATAAAATTAACCACAGTACGATTTGGATTCTTAAAATGTTATTCAGAGCTTAGATTACTGTCTAATTGCTTATTCATAATTTTATTAGTGTCAAATATGAACAACAGTCCATATCGCAGTTTGCTATCTTGGTTTGAATACAATGGAGATTTTTCTATGAATTTTAATTAAATAGGGTCCTATCCCAGAAGGTGCTGCGATTTATAAAGAAATTGAACTGATAGCTAATGTAGCAGAGTCTAGGTTTTGCTGTGGAGTTACTTATCTAAAGTGTTACAACATGTATCTCCGCACAATGACACGACTACACACAGGAAAATGCAATAAACACTCTCCGGTCATAACATACATTTTTCACTAAAAGATGGTCAGAAACAATATCAGCAAAAATAACAAAATTCATCTGAACTAAACAATCATACTATATATATCTATTTCTTTAACTACAACGGAAGTTTTAAGCACTAGCTTTTGAATATATCCTCCAAGTAATAAAGCCCAGTTCTTGCCACTGCACTCCCTAATCTGCACATTCAACACACACTCACAAACTCATCCTCACGATCATATTACAATCTCTGTCGTTCTGTGCACTCACACACAATCAGATCATTTTCATTCAGGTGAACTGTACATTTTCATTCAATCGGTTCACGTATGCTCAGGCGATCTCTGTTTTCATATGCAATTAGATCACGCCACTTATAGTCGGAATCACGTACTCACTTATGGTCACATACTCAATCGATCTGTGCATACACATTTATTCAGAACACACATTGTCCTCAAAGTGTCAGCACAATACCACAGACATTCAGATCTCCCCCTTAGGCGATCTGTACATTCACAATTACTTCGATCACTTCACGTATTTTTACATTCATATGTAATTAGATCACACATCGTTCACTAGGTGTCCTGTACGTACAACACACATTCATTCCACTTACTGTTCATAGAGCGTCTAATACACACCTTATAGAGCGACTGGCCAAAACTCAGTTAATTCTGGTTCAGTCACCCTGAAGACCCACTCTTAACAGCCTATCATCTCACTCCTAGCTGATCTTTCTCTCTCTCTCTCCAAGCCAGTCTTTCAGTCTCTCTCTCCAGGCCAGTGTTTCTGAGTTCCTCTTTGCCAAGTATTTTATAGTCTCAAGCAACATCATGGCTGTCCAATCCTGTTGGTTGTCTGACTTAGCCATCACTCTAATTTGAACATACCTCCAGCTAGTTGTTATCAATGAATAATCCCGAATTCCTGTCACTCTCAAAGTCGTAGCCAAATGTGGCTGCACTTGACTGTCACACAACCCCCCACCCCCACTAAAATGGAACACCAGAGTGGTCAACTCCGAACCACCACCTTTGCTAGACACATTCTTCTCCCATTCCCTCGTTGACTTAGTGTCGAGATGGTGATTGACCTTGGTACACATTCATGTAACCTTTGTTCCCAGAGTTGCTAGCCCAATCTCCCCTGCCCTAAACGCCCATGCTCCAACTGGAACTGTTACACTAATGCTGCATTATATTGTCTTATACGTGTTCATTAATATTTAGCCTCCACTATTTTTTCTGTTAACTTATAGTATCCGAGGCTCCACTTCAGAAACTATTTCTGCTGTCTCCTTTTCCCGTAGGGGTAATCATATAAACACTAGACATTTGCATCACTGTTTAATGTGTACTCTGTGTGGGACCACCTGTCCATTCTTTTTAAACAGATCTGTTCTATTGAAATAATTGTCAGCTGTTTTTGGTAAACCATTACATTTTTGTTCCGAGAAATGACTTCAAACACAAATGATGACAAGCATCAGCACTTTTTAATTCATGGATTGCATTAGAAAATGATGCTTTATTGTATGATGATAGTTCGTATTAATAAAAATTTTAGTAATTTGTCCAATTCTGAAAACACGGGAGTGTCTCTGGTTGAACCTAGTTCTAGGCGAAGAAGAAAAGCTGTTAGAGGAACAAATAATGTTCTAATAATAAGTAGAAGATCAAGATAGATACAAACTTAGACATGTAAGATCAAGTACATTTGATAATTCCATAAAGCAATGTATATAGTTTTATTTTTTAAAATATGAAATGTAAATACTAAAATAGAAAGTGTAAAGCATTTGTAAATTATGATTTTTTTTCTAAATGTGACAACGAATTAAAAAATCCATGCAGAATATGAATTTATAACAAGACACATAGAACTTTCTTACCTTCTTTGAAAATGGATATACTGTACAATGATAAAAAAATGTAGAAGTTTCTGTTTTGTGAAGAATTTAAATATTATTGTTGTAAAGGATTTAAATATTATTGTAAGTGCAATTTGTTTCTTCTGTTTTATAAATTTATATATTTGTTCTATTGCGCGCTTGATATTTTATTCATATTTGAAACTTTATATGTTTAATTATGTTCATATAATAAGTCTTTCATTTATACATATTTTGACATATAACACTTGAGATTATCCTTATAAATAAATATACTAATAAAAAATCAGTAACAGCAGCCAAGTATAAAAGTAACTCCTTATAATGAGCTTGTAAAACGTGGTTTTTGAACTGGTGTTAATAACTCTTTGAATAAGTCAGGCATGCCTGATGGATCTGCAAAAGACACTTTACTTATTAGACAACGTTCTGTAAATTGGTTAACAGTATTTACTTTACTTTACCATTAAAATACGCAACAATAGTTGCAGGTCTCCATTATATTTTCACAATTAAATTATTGATTTAACTTAACTTAAGGTCTTTATGCTGGTTTAGAAGACTCATCAGAGTCTGTAAACAACCAGTTACATTTGCATTGCCCTGCTTTAAAAGCAATGCACATCCAATCTATTCTTAAATGCATCAACTGTCTCTGCCTCCACCACCTTCTGGGGTAATGCATTTTAAGCATTCACCACTCTCTGACTAAAACAATATTTCCTAATATCCAATCTGTACCTTTCTTTAATTAATTTGTATCTGTGCCCTCTTGTTCTCGTTGGGGGTGTTGTATTTTGAAGAAAAAAACTTGTTGTAGTTTAATTTAACCTTTCCTGTGATTATCTTATAAACTTGTATTAAGTCACCTCAAATTCTTCTCCTTTCTAGACACTGTAGGATGAGTCTTTCTTCGTAACTGTAATTCTGGAATCCCACTATCAGTCTTGTTGCTCTTCTTTGTATCTTTTCCAGCATATTTATATCTCCTCAATGATAAGGACTGCACACCTGTATACAGTACTCCAATCTAGGTCTAACCAATGCATTATACAGTTTGACAATCACTTCCTTACTCCTATGTTTAATATTTCTTTTTATCATACCTAACATTGCATTTGCCTTATTCACTGCTACCTGGACTTGCTCACTCACTTTACCTGTATGCTCTATTATAATCCTAGATCTCTTTCCCAATCTATCATTCTAACATTATTCTCACCCATTCTGTAATTATGTTCCATATTTGATCTATCCATGTGGATGACTACATTTATTTATATTAAACTTCATTTGCCAGCTCACAGACCAGTTTCAAATTTTATTTACATCTGACCTCAATATATCCACTTCTGCTTTAGATGAGACACTCCTGCATAGTTTTGTGTCGCCAGCAAATTTTTTAATTCGTGGATCCTATATCAATGTCTAAATCGTTTATATATATCAAGAACAATATTGGTCCCAAAACCCAGCTCTGTGGCACTCCACTTTTTACTTCACCCCACTCAGAGTACTTCTTATCTATGCCAATTCTCTGACTTTTTCCCATTAACAAACTTTCAATCCATTTGGCAGCTTCCCCACCTATTCCATGTGATTTTAACTTTCGAAATAATCTTTGATGAGGTACTCTATCAAAGGCCTTTGCAAAATCTAGATAAATAACATCCACTGGTTTCCCTTTATCTATCACTTTAGTCAGGTCAGGTCAGGTCATCCCGTAACCGGTGAAGTCGTTGGGGCACACATGAAGACATCCTCACAACACCACACCACCCTTTTCTGTCAGCGGCCGCTGCCTGTGCCTCTTCTGGTCCATTCTTTATTGTTGTCCTCCCACCTCTTTTTGGGACAGCCTCTTAGTCATCTGCCTTGCACCTTTCCGTGGAGGATCGAATTTGCAAGACCATTTGATCTCGATATGTGACAGTACCAAGCATGTTTCCTTCTTTTGACAGTTGCCAAGAGGTCTTCAAAAGGCCCTATTGCTGTTGTAATTCTATCTCGTATTTCCTCATCTGTAACTCGATCTTTGAACGTGACGTTTAAAATCCTTCGGAAACATCTCATCTCCATGGCCTGTATTCTTCGCTGAAATCAGCTGCAACTGTCCATGTCTCACAAGCATAGAGGAATATTGACAGGACCAGTGTACGCATAAATCTGATTTTCGTGCATAGTGCTAACCGTTTATCCTGCCAGATTGTGTTAAGCTGTGCAAGTGCTGCTATTGTCTGTGCTATTCTTGCCAATACCTCACATTTTGATCCTTCATCACTGACAATCGGCCCTAGATATTTAAAACGGTCAACTACTTTGAGTTCCTGACCATTAGCTTTTATCCTGCTGTTGAAGCCCATGGCGTTTGTTGGTCATTAATTTTTTGTCTTTCCAGCGTTTAACTCCATACCATAGTCAAAAGCTGTTTCATTGAGCGTTCTGACCCATTCCTGGAGTTCTGCTTCTGAACCCGCCAACCCGTCGATATCATCTGCAAAATGAAGGTTGGTAATTGTTCGGCCCCCCTATCTTGATAGTACCAACGTGACCTCCAAGTGCCTCACTCATAATTCCCTCAAGGAATATATTGAAAAGGGTTAGAGAGAGTGTACAACCCTGTCTCACACCAACTGATGTGCGAAACCAGTCCCCTCACCTCCCATTCACAAGAACTGCACTGGACGCCTTGACATACAGGTGTTCAAGGACCTTTATAATATTTCCTTTGATTTTATACTTCCTCATGGTTGCCCATAGCGCTTTATGCTATACCCTATCAAACGCCTTCTTAAAATCAACAAACATATGATACCGTTTTTGCTGCTGTTCTAGATATTTCTCGCTTAGCAGCCTTAAATTAAATATCTGTTCTGTAGTGCTTCTTCCCTGTCTGAACCCTGCTTGCTCCTCGACAATGATGTTCTCTGATTGGAGTTTCAAGGATTAATCTAAGCATGACCTTGTTAGGGTGGCTGATGAGGCTTATTGTTCTGTAACTTTGGCACAGCTTTAGGTTTCCAGACTTATGTAACGGTATAACCATTGATTTTTTTCCATAAGTCCATCCAGTTTTCTGTCACCCATATTTTGTTGCAGATGTGTGTATGTCCTCTCACCACTACCTCTCCACCTGCCTGTTAGAGCTCTGCTGGTATATTGTCCATGCCGGCCGCCTTCCCTCTTCTCAATGTCTTTATCACTGCAGTTACCTCTTCCTTCGTTACCAGTTGGTTATCCTCTATAGTTGTTGATGTTGGAGGGATTGTTTTCTCAGGTTCGTTTTATCCCTCATAGTTATACAACTCGTAACAGTACTCTGTTCATTGTGCCAGTACTTAATTTTCCTCAATATCTTACCAGTTCTTTGATAACCTTGTATGCTCCTTTAGCGTCATTTCTGTTTAATCTCTCTTCGATGTTTGTACATTGCTCACATATCCACACTTCTTTCGCCTATCTCATCTTTTGTTGTATCGCTTTCTTGACCTCTTTATATCTGGCGTCCTCATCAGGTGGATGATTTTGGTTTTTCAGTGACCACTTCTAATACAAAGGTCTAGAATTTGCTTGGTCACCCATGGCTTCTTTTTTGTTTGGTGGCATCCCAGGATCTCTGTTGCCTCTATATATTTTTTTCCATGCCTTATTTTTAGCTCTTCTACATTTAATTACCAATCTAGTTATCCACTTTTTATGCTTGGTATTTATCTTCCTACATGGACCACATTCCTCTTTTAGTTTTTGTAAAACTGTTTTGAAACTCTTCCACTCTTGTTCAACATCTGTTCCTCCATCAATATCTTTCCAGATTATGTGCCTTTGCTGCCTCTTTCATCTTCTTGAGATCTGTCTTAGAATAGTCATATACACGCATTTTTATGTTTATTTCTTTCCTGGCTATAAGATCCCAACAGATCACTCGATGGTTGATTGAGCCAAACAGTTGCTCAAACAATAACGTTTTCAATCATATTTTCCTCTGTTGAGAATATTAGGTCAAGTGTGTTTTTGCCTGTGGTAGCTGCTTCTACGTGTTGAATAAAAAAAATTGTTAGTGATACACTATGCAAACGGTTTTGACTCGACAAGTGCTTCTGCCATATCCCATTTTATTTCTGGAAAAATGAAATCCCCCATTAATAATAATTCTCCTGCATTTACCGTTTCTATGCTACTAATCAGCTCTTCATCTTCCTCTTTTGACTTGAAGGACATCTGTAGCATACTCCAACCAATATTTGTTCACCCCCACTTTCTATTTCTCCCCATACACTTTCATTTTTGTTGCCAGATGATAGATCCTGTTTTATAGTTATATTAACTGAATTCGCACATTATAAAAAAAAAAATCCACCTCCCTTAACTGTGTCTTCAACTACCCTATTTTTCCTTAACATTGTATATCCCTCTATTTCAAGTTCACTATCTTCAATGTCATATGTCCATGATTCTGTTAATCCTATTATATCTCGTTTTTCTTCTTCTTCTACATACAGTTATAATTCTATAAAATAAATAGAGTAAAATAAGAAAAAACATTCAGTGATTGTCTAGCAAAAAACAAGATATCAGTCTGTATGTACTTTCAAGTTATCACATGCATACAATGTAAAGAAGTAGATTGTCACATACCTTGACGAGTCCTGTTTAGTTGTAGTTCTTTTTGGCTGCTTAACCAATCACAACCTACTCTAAATTGTTAACTTGTATTAAATACAACTTAGAGACTTATCCTATGGTCACAGGCAAGATTTATCACTATCATGTTATAAGTCTAAGGAATCCTGGTCACATGGACCAATTATCACTATCATGTGACAGACCTCCTTACATATCTCTTCGCATCATATAGTGGATTGTTTCTTATAGTTCACCTTCCTTACATACAAGAACATCAACATAGGATTAAAACTTTTGTGAATGATAAAAACACAAGATAGTTCATTTATTATGAGATTAGTCATTTATAACATGGTTTAAATTAAATTAAACTAAATATAACTAAATCTTTCTAACACAGAGTTTACAAGCCTGAACTTTTTATTATACACAAATTTCTCTTAGACTAAATCTAAACAAATCGTGTTC
This sequence comes from Ariolimax columbianus, assembly GCA_036924085.1. Taxonomy (NCBI): domain Eukaryota; kingdom Metazoa; phylum Mollusca; class Gastropoda; order Stylommatophora; family Arionidae; genus Ariolimax; species Ariolimax columbianus. The sequence goes on from JAVGWX010000009.1 coordinate 32,725,146, forward strand.
TACACTGATTAGCAAACTATCTACTTTATGGTCACGTGGTGCCCTCCAGCAGTTAGTGATGAAGTTGATCTCTGGCAATTGTCGACCCTGCGCTGTGCAACAACTGCGTCTTACTAAGGTTGTGGGGGTGCTCCCTGAGGATTCAGGTTACAACTCTTGTTCCATCTGAGCTAATTTTGATCTGCATAACCTAAAACATTCATAAGATCAGTTATCTTTCACTCTCAGAAGATCATCAAGACCTAATGTCCGTGAAGACTAGTTCCATTGTCCCGAACTGAGTCATGTGTACGAACAGTTATCTCTCGTTCTCAGTAGTTTTGTTCTCGACCCCAGCAGATCATAAAGAACTGATGTCTATGGTATTCTTACTGCCATTGAGTTTATAACCTCAATTTGTTCTAGACCTCGACTCTGTCACTCGAAGTGATTAGATTTCTTCATCGTGTTGCTGGGGCTCTCCGTTCTTTCCATTAGGCAATGGTGCATTGCCCATGAAGCTCACAGTGGTTCACCTCCCACCAGCTCTGATTTGTCTCTGTTTTGCCTTTCTGTTTTATTGGCTTTTTAGCTCTGCCTCAAACAAAATGGCAGTGGTCACCTGATGCCACCATCCCTTACCCGTTGACTGGTCAGCAGTTAATCTTTATCAAGTTCCTCCCCCTTGGAGTTCTATTGACTGCCCTGCTACTTGTCACCCTGTCAATCTGCCAGTGCCAATTTTGTCGTTAAAAATAGTTTTGTTTCATACCTTTACCCCCAACTCTGTGACACTGGTTAACATAGGAAATGGGTTGGATTAAACCTCCATCCCCATCTTTGACAAAGTCTCCAACCTGCAGTAAAACACTATCTCCCTATCTCTAGTTTCTAGTGAAACCCTGCTTTGTCAATGGAGACCAGTCGTGTAACTGTGGCCTTAGTTTGAAATTTCCCCAGCTGAGTTGAAAAGTCCTATTTCTTTTCGCTAATTTTGGCTCTCCGAGAATAAGTTTCTAGCCCCAATCTCCTCTGCTCCCCATGGATCTATTACATTTTCCCATAGGTCTTCATTCTTCACTTTTTGCTCATTATCCTTTATAGGCATCTGTTAATGAAGAACTGAAGTCTTTGTTGTATGGCCTTGGCCATTCTCCATCTTTTGGCTCCATACAGCTGGACCAACTTGGTACTGGTGTTGAATATTCTAACTTTAGTGTGAATCTTTATTTCCATAGATCTCCATTTGTTGTGTCATGAATGTGGTTATTTGATTTTTGCCTTTTCAATTCCAGTTCTTACAAATTCATCTGTACCTCCTGATGTGTCAATTGTGCTGCTCAAATAGGTAAAGGCACAGCCCTCTTAAATTTGATAAAGCTAATATGCCCAAACTCTTTTTCTGATTATATTGCCTGTATTATGTTTCCTATCACTTAATTATGTTAGTTCTCCAATATAATAGAATATGTGTCCTTAAGTCTTTATTATAACATGGTTATTTGTTATTTTTTTCATCAAGCTGCTGAATGGTTATACCAATCAGTCACCTGCCCTTTATCTCAACGGCACCACCAACACAAACGGTCACTACTGTGGAAGCTCAAAACCTCAGAGTCTAAATACGTCCAGTAACCACCTTTTTGTCAACTTTGTGTCTGATGAATCAAATCAGGCAGCTGGATTCTCATTCACATATTCATCAGTTTCAGTGGACACATGTACAAGTCAGCTGAAATTGACAAATACTGTTACATCTGGGTAAATATTCATATTAACAAGGACTGCCAGTAAAACTTTAAGACTAATAGTCATTGAGAAACTCAAAAGATTGTAATACAATTTTGTAGAAAAAAAACCAATATGTCAAGGCAGATCAGACTAGCTGCATCAGTTATGCGCAACCTTCAACATGTATGGAGTAGCCCCAAGATCTCTTTACAGACAAATATCCACATAATCAAATCTTACGTGGTCCCAGTCCTACTTTACGGCTATGAAACCTGGACATTGGACCATGGATCTGTCAGACTGACGCAATTGACCTCAGACGCCTATGCGAACTTATTATTATTTTTATTTAGCATTTGTCCTGAAATTGGTGTTTATGTTGAAGTTTACAGTTAGGCTGGGATATCTGCGTCTTTCGGCCTGACATTTTTTAGACCGAGTTTGAACCTTAATCTCTTCACCAGGCTACATGGTATGGTTGCAGTCTGTTTCCAGGGCCACCACATTGAGGCAGAAAATAGTCTTGGTCAGTTATGAGTCCATGACCCTGATGCAAGCAGCCAGCTACAAGCCGCTGGTTGATGTCACCTCATTCATTGCTGCATATTTGGCTCTATTCAAACATTTAAGACCAGACAAAATTAATTGATTTATTTGTTATGCTTATGTTCCATTATGTAATTAACTTATTCACTCCCACGAGCCGATACATTGGCTTTCTATTTTTTTTCCAGAAAACCCAGGAGCTGATATATTGGCTTTTGCAACTATTCCCATTTCTAGTTCTCCGAAATATTTTATTTTTGTTATTGACTGAAGTCCAGATTTTGTACTTTTCATTTCCGGAAGAGTTAGCGTGGGTTTCATTGAAAAAATGTTTATTTTCATACTTGGAAACCATCATTTTTTTTTCGAATGGCAGCCTTGAATCTAGCCCATTCCTCTTCAGCCAAACTAAATAAAATTTGTACAGTTCAAGCTTGGTAATAGATATATTATATTGTTACTAACAGTAGTGATGATGAAGATATCAATCGTTCTGGTAGCGGTATTTCAATTTCTTTATCTAGTCTTAGTTCTAAGTCGAATGATGAACTTGCAACTAAATCTACTGGCAAGCGAACGGATCCCTCTTTTTTCTCAAGCAATGGTAGAAACAGTTAACAAATTCAGTAAAGGTTCAAGATCCTACACAGTCACGCTAGTTTGTATAATATAATACGCAAAGTGTCAAGCGCACAGGGCTCTTCAAAATGACACATTGGAAAATGGTCTTTACTAGTGCTCGAAGAATAGTTCAAAAAAAGACTCGGGGAGTTACAAGATTTCTGGCTAAGCAGACGGGCAGACGAGATAGAGGCGTTTGCTGTGATAGATGCGTTTGCTGGGCACCATAACCTCAAAGGGTTCTACGTGACTTTGAAATGACTTTATGGTCGACAACCTTCTGGTAACTCTCCAGTTCTCAACGCCGATATATTGCTGTTAACAGGGAAAGCTCAGATCCTGACAGGTGGGCAGAATATTTTTGCAACATTCTTAACAGTCCATCATCCATAAATGAAGAGGCCATCCAATACATGCCCCAGGTGGAAATGAACACGTCTATGGATGACATCATAACTGAAGATGAAGTAGACAAAGCCATCAAATCCCTTTCCCCTAGAAAATTCTCTTCAACTGACGCAATACCACAGAGGTGTGTAAAACAGTGGGAACATGCCTCACCAAGAGGCTCATTTAACTTTTCTGCTCCATGTGGGCTAAAGGAGTAGTCCCACAGGAAATGAAGGATACGTCAATAGTACATATCTACAAGAGAAAAGGCAATTGCCAGGAGTGTGACAACCATCGCAGAATTTCACTGTTATCTATTGTTGGAAAAAGATCCTAGCGCATACTGCTCAATCACCTGAACACACATCTTGAGCTAGACCATCTTCTTCTGGAAAGTCAATGTGGATTTAGAGTTAGTCGAGGAACTGTGGATATAATATTTGCAGCGCTTCAGGTACAGGAGAAATGTCGAGAACATAACCATGAACTCTATATTACATTCATTGACCTGACAAAGGCACTTGATTCTGTCAGCAGAGGTGGGCTGTGGCAAATCATGTCTAAATTCGGCTGTTCTAGCAAATTTGTAACTGGTGAAACAACTCAGCGAGGGCTTACGCACACGTGTACTTGACAGCAGCGAGACCACCATTCGAGGTCAACAATGGTGTGAAACAGGGATGTGTACTTGCCCCGACACTGTTCAGTATGATGTTTTCAACCATGCTGACGGACACCTTTAAGAATACCAAGTACGGCATACCAATAAAGTACCGCATGGATGGTGGTCTATTCAATCTCCACAGACTGAAGGCGAAGACAAATGCGATGCGTGACATGATATAAGAACTCTTGTTTGCGGATGACTGTGCTTTGAACAGTGGCTCAGAACGAAATATGCAAGAGGGTATGGACCGGTTATCTGCTACTTGGGACAGCTTTGGCTTGACAATTAGCACCAAAAAAACTGAGGTCATGTATCAACCGACACCAGGCACATCGTATAAACAACCAGTAGTTACAGTGAAGGGACAGAAATTACAAACGGTTGATAAATTTGTCCACCTCAGAAGCAGCTGTTGAGATCAGTGGCTATTGCAGATGAGCTGGCTAATAGAATAGCAAAGGCCAGCACAGCTTTTAGTCGAATGCGCTCAACAGTATGGAAATGTAGAGGAATCAGCATAATGACTAAGCTGAAGGTCTGCCGTGCTGCCATTGTCCTCACCCTGCTCTATGCATGTGAGAGCTGTACTGTCTACACTGATGGTGCCAGGAGACTAAATCTTTTTCACATGAACTGTCTAAGACGAATACTGCATATACACTGGCAGGGCCATATCATAGATACTGAAGTGCTGTCTAGAGCTAACATGGAAAGTATTCATGCACTTCTGCAAATCTCAATTGAGATGGGCTGGCCACATTTCCTGAATGTCAAACGTAAGGCTTCCAAAGATGCTCCTGTATAGTGAACTGAGTGAAGGTGAATGATCACACGGATGTCCAAAAAAGCATTTCAAAGACAGTCTGAAGGAGTCCATTAACACCTGGAAGAACCTGTTCAAAATCGCTCAACATGGGAGAACATGGTCACAGACGGTGGTGAAATCAGCGAGGGTCTCCGTTTACAGGCAACCCAGGAAAGATGTGCGATCAGGAAGTCAAGAGTGGAGAAAATAGGAGACAATTGCTGACTACGTTTGCCAGTTGTGTCATGGACTTTTCCAGGCTCGAATTGGCTTGATCAGTTATGAGCGCACACATATACTCAAGGTTACAATATGAGACACACACACGCCCACGCACGCACATACACCGTGTGAAAATTGTAAACGTGCTGATGTTGATTAGGGCTTTTATTTTTAAGCACTTTCACAACTTCAAGTGCCTTCAGTAAAATGTAAATGCTATGAAAACAACTGCACCAAATTAGGTGTAACTTTGAGAACATCTTCTCATGTGGATTACCGTCAAAAGAAAGTAATTACGTTATTTATGTATTTGTCTAGAGCTGAATAATTTGTTGATGAGCAAACCTTTTTTTCATAAATTAAAAAAATAAAAACATATATGCAACTATAATCCCTCATGCACAAATGTTCACCTCCATTTGCAAAATATGTGTATTCCATTGTGTTCTGGCCACAATTGTGTGTGAACAGTGTGGTATATAATATGTGTTATCTAGCGGAACATTTATTGAATTGATTACAACTATGGGATGCTGCGTTTGAGTTTTACATAAGAAACAAAATTTGCGTTTAGAGGTACAAAATATTTGAAAGTGAATGAGTTAATAAATTGTGTTGGTAAATTTATGTACCTGAAATTGCCTTATTATAAATATTTATACATAATCTCCACCTTCTTCTCCTTAGGTACATTAATTCACCCAATTATCCAGGGAATTATCCTCAGAACATAGACTGCACTTGGACCATTATTGCACCAGTTACTCGCAGAATCCAAGTGGATTTTGAAGGAACTTTTTATATTGAGTATCACAATGAGTAAGTATATATCAATCAATCAAAACCCATCATTCCTCTCTCGGTGCATAGGCCATTGACAACATCTCGCCAGCGTGCACGGTCCTGAGCTGCTCTTTCTGCCTCTGTCCAGGTGTAATTATTTAATTTTAGCTCCTCACATTCTCTTCCCCACGTAAGTTTGGGGCCTACCTCTCTCTCTTTTCCCCTGATGATTTTATGTAAGAACCTGTCTGGCTATGTTAGACTGTGCCTTCCGCAGCGTATGTACTATCCATCTCCATTTTCTTCGCTTAATTTATTGTTCCAATGGCTGTTGTTGGCTGCCTTCCCACAAGTCTTCATTCCTCACCATGTCCTGCCACTTTATGCCGATTATCCTTCATAGGCATCTGTTAACGAAGGACTGGAGTCTTTGTTGTATGACCTTGGTTGTTCTCCATGTCTCTGCTCTATATGGCAATACCGACTTGACACTGGCGTTGAATATTCTAATTTTGGTGTGAATCTTGATATTTCTGGATCTCCATATATTGTTTAGTGTCAGGAATGCCTCTCTTGCCTTTCCAATTCTGATCCTTACATCTGTACCTCCTGATGTGTTTGTTGTGCTGCCCAAATAGGTAATGGTATCCACTTCCTCCAACTGCTCTCCCTCAAGCATGATTGGTTCTTTACTGTTCTGCAGATTCTTCATATTGATATTCAGTCCCAGTTTGACCGATTGTTCTTTCACCCTATCAAGTTTCTCTTGCATTTGACTATGCCTGTGTGAGAAAATTACCAGATCATCTGCGAAGTCCAGGTCCTGAATTGTGACAATAGTATCCACTGAATACCCGTTGTTTTTGCCTTCGATTGATGTCTTTATTATCCAATCTATAGCCAACAAGAACAGGAAAAGTGAGAGCAAGCATCCCTGTCTCACCCCTGTTTGCACACTGAAGCTGTCAGTCAATACTTCTTCATGTACCACTCTACTAACTGTATCTTTGTGCACATTCTGGATGAGGGTTGTATACTTCTCTGGTATCCCATAGTGTCTCAACAGTTGCCATAGAGTACTTCAATCCACACTGTAAAACACCTTTTCATAGTCTATAAAATTTGTGTATAGGGATGATTTCCATTCAATGCTTTGTTCTATTATGATGCATAACTATATGATCTGTGCATGATCTTCCCTGGCAAAATCCTGCCTGTACCTCTCTGAGCTTTTTTGTCTACTTCAGTTTTTAATCTTTCAAAGTTGATTCTGTTGAATATCTTGCCTGGCACCGACAGCAATGTAATCCCCTTTTATTTGCTGCAATCTGCCAGGTTCCCCTTCCTAGTTTGGAAATGGCCCTTTGGATTTCTATCTTACTTGGTGAGTTGCCGTCCAGGTTCATGTTCTCCTCTGCTGGTAGGATAATTAGTGCTTCTTGTGGTGGAGGTCTGTTTACACTTCTTTGAAATACTCAACCCATCGTTTTTGTTGTTTCATCGATGATGCCAATATCATGCCTTTTCTATCTTTTATTGGTTTGTCTGTTTGTATATATCTATTTGCCATTTTCTTTGATAATGAGTAGAGATCTCTCATATTTCCTCTCTCTGCTGCCTGTGTCAATATATTCCCTTTTATTTTTCCAAATACATGTCTTGACCTCTTTGTCTGTAACAGTATAATTACTCTGTGCTTCTGCTATTGTGGCTTGGATTCGGCAATTGTTGAATATAACTTTCTTCTTTTTCCGTTCTTCTATTTTATGTAATGTCTCTGTTGTGATTCATTCTTTGTATTGGTTTCTCTTGAATCCCACAGTTTCTTCACATGTCTTATTCCACATCACTTTACCCTGGTCCCATATACTATTAATGTCCATTTCTTCATCTTCATATAGCTCTTGTAGTACTTGGTATCTGTTATTAAGCTTTAAGCTAAATTCTGTCTTCTTCTCCTGGTGTTGTAATAGGTGTACGTTATATCTTGTTCTCCTTGCGCTCTGTACTGGGTACTTTTTTAGTTTGAGCTGCAAAATCCCCAGCAATATGTGGTGGTCTGACGCTACATCTGCACCTTGCTTTACTCTTACATTTTGTAGTGTACTTCTGAATGCTTGACTGACACAGATGTACTCAATCTGATTTTCTGTTACATGGTCTTGAGATCTCCATGTGGCCTTATGTATCTTTTTATGTGGAAACATCCTTTCTCCAATTATCATTTTGTGTAGTGCACATAACTCTGCAAACATTTCTCCATTTTCGTTCATCTGTCCCATTCCTTGTCTTCTCATAATCTATTCATAACCTAGGTTGTCTGCTCCCACTTTAGCATTGAAGTCTCCCATTAAAATTAAGAGATCTTTCTTTTTCTGCGTGTCAAGGACTTCTTCCAGCTTGTTGTAAAACTCTTGCTTTTTATCATCGTTAGCCTCGTTAGTTGGGGCATAGCAATGAATGATGTTTATATTGATGTGTTTGTTCCTAATTCTAAAGCTTGCACTTATGATTCGATTGGTAATAGCCACCCACTTTATGAGTGTCATCTGTGCTTCTCTGGAGAGCATCAAGGTGACTCCCTATGTATTTTGGGCATCAGTTCCTTCGTTTCCAGAGTACATCATCATTTCCACAGTAGTCAGTCTCAACGTTCCTGATTGTGTTCATCTTGTTTCGTACAGACCTAGCACTGCTAATTTGTAATTTCTCACTTCTTTAGCTAAGTAAGTATATATATATGTATGCTTTATTGTTCTACTTTTGGTCCCAGAAAATTCAATTTATTCAATTTTCTTTTGTATTCCTGTATTATGTATTGACAGTTGCTATAGCTGAGAGGTAAGGCACTCACCTTTCAAGAAATGGAACAAATCAGCAAAACTGTTGGATATGAATTCCACAAGTTTCAACTATCCCCTTGTCTCAAGAAGGGGTATAGAAATCCAAGTTTTAAGTGTCCTCTTATCTCAATGGATGTGAGATCTTCTTCTTCTTCTTCTTCTTCTTCGTACGCAGTCAGACAGTAACCATTATTTTTTCGAAAAAAGCGGCGGTCATCCTGAGGCTGTCAACACTGCCATAGAGCTTGTCTTGCAGTTCCACTGGTGATGGCCACATCTGCTCTCTCTGATCCTCGTATGTCGGGCAGTTCTGCAGCAGATGTTCAGCGGTCATTTAACCGGTATCGCACGGGCATTCATCGGTACCACCTATCTTCAATTTGTTGAATAGGTGGTACCTCAGTCTATTGTGGCCAGTGCGAAGTCTGAAGACAACGATCTGCTCTCTTCTGTTCAACTGGTAATAGGCATCGTTTTTGGTGTAACCAGTATGTTCGGTTTCCCATTTGGTCATGTATCTGGCTTTGATAAGCTGTTTTGACTCTTCGTACGTCATACTAGTATCTGTTTGTGGTAGTCTTGCACCTTCTTGTGCCAGTCTGTCTGCCTCCTCGTTGCCTTGGATGTTGCAATGTGATGGGACCCACTGTACCACTACCCTTTTTGGTGCGGACTGCTGGCACAGTTTGCAGAGTGCTGCTCTAAGTCATTAAGCTCAGTGTTTTTCTGGCTTTTTAGCGCTGTTACTACGGCGAGAGCATCTGTAAGCAGGACTATATGGCTTTCATTTTCTTTATGTGTCACCATTTCTTCCACTGCCGCCCTCAGTCTCTCTGCCTCCACTCTGAAATTGCTTGTGTACTTACCAGTAGCGAATGACAGTGTTATTTTTCTGCCATTTGGTAGGTTCAGGAATGCTCCTGCCCCTCCGTTCTGTGTAGTGTTTGTTACAGAACCGTCGGTGTATGCATGGGTCCAGTCCATGCTTGGGTAGTTTTTCGATATAAAGCTTAGGGTAGTATTTCTCCTTTCTTTTTCAGTCTGGCAGTTTTTGTTTCCAATACCTGGTATATTTTCTACCACCTCTGAAAATATATCCTGCCTCCAGGTAGGTTTTCGTACAGTAGTGATCGGTTTTGGTGTTGTTAGTGCGTTTATGGGATCTTCGTGCATCTTTGCTTTGGCTATTTCTGCAAAGTTTCTCCGCTTTAGTTTCCCATTTTCCAAATTGTTTAGTCTCTGGTGCATTGGATGGTCAGTCAGTCTTCGGAGTTTCTCTGACTGCAGCTGGGCTCTGCAGTCTCTTCTATCGGTCATGGATTGCAGTTTTGTAATCTTTTCAAGTTCTACAATTGGCGTTGACTTCATGCCTCCTGTTATAACTCTCATGGCTTGGTTTTGAAGTTTGCTAACTTTATCGAAGTTCGCCTTTGCTGCTGTTGTCCATGCCGCAATGCCATACTCGAGAACTGGTCTCACTCTTCCAGTGTACAGTTTCTTTAGTATGCTTTCGTCTGCTCCCCAGCTTGTGCCAGCAAGTTTCCTCATGATTGCCATTCTTTCTCTGGCTCTCATTCGGTTTCTCTCGATCTGACTTTTCCATGTCATGCGCCGATCAAATGTGACTCCCAGATAGTTTGGGTTGTCGTTTGGCTGCATGAATTTGCCATTTAAACTTAATTTGGTATTTTGGGGTTTGATTGAAAGCGAGAATATTGTACATGTGGTTTTCTCCTCGTTTATTTTGACCAGCCATGAGTTCGCCCACTCTTCCAGCGATGTTAGGGCCTGCTGCATCCGATTTCTTGCTATGGGATGTGAGATCAACCTGCCTAGTCCTACTGGAGACAGACAATCAACTTTGAGGTCTCGTGTACATGCTGCTGTGCATATAAAAGTACCCTTTACAGTTATAAATTGAAAAGTCAGGCTGTTAGCCACTGCCTGTTCAAAAGTTCTAAAGGTGATGAAATTCTTACCCAATAGTGGACTACATGAAGGCCAAAATGAAGCGATCCACTCCATCATGCATGGACACACCAGGCCAATCACTTGATTGTCTGCATACTCGATTGCAAGAATATACAATAAGAACTGTTACACCTTCAGGAAAGAAGAGATGTGACTAAGAATATCATGTATGGGGGATTGTTTCTATAAATTTAGGAGAAACCCGGATTACTACTCCACACTCAGCTGGATTTTTCCTGTGTGAGTGACAAGTCATGGCATAGCACACCCTATCATTCACATAAGCCAACATCCAACTGATTGTTGAGATTAGTCCTGGAGAAGTGGATATATAGAAGAATGAGGTGTATCTCATGGAAAGAGAGTAAAACAAATAAGTAGATCTTGGAGAGTTTGTGAATGAACAGAAAATTAATGAACGAAGCAGTCAGTTAAAATGTTTTTACCAAATAAGAAGACAAGAGACAAATCAAAATGAAAATCATGAACCATAACTGGAACATCATATGGAAGATGTTGGCAGATTTGATGGAGTGGAGAGAGTTTGTTGATGCCTTTAACTCATTAACTGCCGGATTAAAACACATTATGTAGCCGGATTAATTTATGTTCACATTTTTCAACTAGAGCTGTAATTTCGGCTGCATTTTTCTAAATTTTCAACAGATTTAAAAAAATGAAATATAATTTGAAAGATAAATGAAAGAAAGTGAGACACTAGTCTGGTCAGGCACAACATACTGACCAGAATGTTGTGTCAGGGTCAGGTACGACCAAGACAACTATCTCTCTTTAATGTAGCATTCCCTGGAAACAGGCTGTTTTCAAGACAGTCTGGCTGACGAGATGTAGATTGACATAATCCCTGGGGCAGTGAGCATTACGCCAATGAAGTCAAGCATAGCATAACCACCTGGAGGACCATGTTCCACTTTCATCAGCATGGTCCGGATATAAAGGAAAACCACTACAACCCGCCACTAACCGCCCTTTCCAGAGTGCACAATAGAGTAAACATACTCATTTTGAGCATTAGATAACAACAAAGATAAATGAATATGTTGTTTAAATAACTGAATATATTGACTTATATGATTTTGTAGATATTATAATTACTACAATGTGACTGGGGAGAAAGAACTATTTAAAAAATAATATAGAAATCTCTGCTTACAGCCAAATTTTGGTGTTTTTAGGTGTCTAATGTATCTAATTGTGAATATAAATCATCCAAAAATATACACATATACTAATATTTATATTTGTTTTCATTTATCTAGTTACTTCCACTTCTCTGTGAACTGTTTGCTTTTTGTAATGCTAAACATTGCGAAGAAATGCACAAATATATTACAATACCATAGATTTTAAAAGATGTTGACATTGTCATGGTTTGGAAAAATAATTTCCTGTGGTATTCCCAAAAATTTGGATAGGATTTTGAAATGATTAGCCTTTTTTAAGATTCATTTTCTAGCTATAAAGCACTTGACACTGGTACTGGTTTCTGGCCGTAAAAAATAAATCTATAAGTTGCACCCAGCGGTGTGCGGTAGCAGCCTGGATTTTTACATATCACTTTGCCAGTCATTGACCAAGGATCTAAGACTAATAACGACACATAAAGAAGAAAAAGTAGAGGACAAATGTGCAAGAGGATAACAATGGTATAAATGGATGAATAACATGAAGGGAATGACGATGGCAGGAAACGCCCGTTAGTTTGCACCATTGAGATCAGAGATGACATAAAACACTCGTCAGATTGTACCATTTAGATCAGATATGACAAGAAATGGTCGTCATATTTTACCATTAAGATCAAACATGACAGAAATCATTTGCCTCATTGTAACATTAAAATCAGATATAACAGGAAATGACAGACAGATTTTACAGATAACATCAAGAGATGGCAGGAAATGTCATTCGATTGTACTATTGAGATCAGAGAGGACAAAACACTAGTCTGATTGTACTATTGAGATTGGATATGACACGAAACGGGCATCAGATTTTACAGATAACATCAAAAGATAGCAGAAAACGGCCATCCAATTGTACCATTAAGATCAGATGGCAGGAAATGCCCGTCAGATTGTACCGATAACATCAAAAGATCAACAGAAACTCCTATCAGATTTTACCAATAACATAAAGAGATGACAGGAAACAGCACTCAGATTGTACCATTCAGATTATAGATGACAGAAAACAATCATCAGATTTTACTGATAACATTTTGGGATGACAGGAAACTTCCACCAGATTGTACTAATAACATCAAGAGATGACAGGAAATGACCATCAGATTGTACCATTAAGATAAGAGATGACACAAAATGTTTGTCAGATTGTACCGATAACATCAAGATATGATAGAAAATAGCTATCAGATTGTACCATTAAGATAAGAGATAGAAGACACTAAACATTCATTGCAGCCAACTTTCAATATGGAGATGACAATTTATCTGATTGAGCGTTGAGAGCAGTGGTAGACTAGATCTGGTCAGCATATGGTTTCCACTTGGCCCACACTTGGTGCTGATGGTATATATTTATTACAAGAATTAAATATTAAATTTGGGCCAAAAAACCAGTAAATGAGCTACAACAGTTAGTGACTCATAGCTGTTTGCTTGCATCAGGATCAGTGAATCAGAGCTAACCAATACCTTAATCCTCATCCTCCTTCAAGTGGTGACCCTGGAAACAGATTAGATCCATACAGTCAGGCTGAGAGAATAGGGATTGAAGAAGAAGGCACACCTTGGTAAAAAATGCTGTGATGAAACTGAATGCGTTGGGCCGAAATTTGCAGACATTGCAACCCAACCTAGCTGTAAACTACAAAATGACATAACAAAACATCCTTTTCAGGATGAATGCAAAACAAGAATAAGAAGAAATGTTACAGTAATGAGTATTGGCCTATTGGTTTCTGGGGTATATCATATGACCTACAACACAAATAAGTCCTCAACCACAGGTGTGTACAATTGACAAAAAATGTAGACTGCTAGTCAGTCGCTGCAAAGGGAATGTGTGTATGGTTCTTCTAGTTCATCCCAGCTGTAGATGGGTACCGGATGAAATCAAGGGGAAATTCAGAGCTGCAGTAAAAGCTACGGAGTTTTTGCTCTGTGGTCAACACTTTCAGCACTGAAAGAAAATAAAGAATATATGGGGGTGTCCAGGTACAAAGAGGTTTAGTTGTATGAACCATTTTCCATTTCCAGATCATTTCACGTCATTCTAAAGTTTACCAAGCTGTGAATGTCTACTTTACTTTGCTTTGAATTAGCAAAAACGTGACAGTGAGGAGGTGGACCTGTTATTCCACGTCATAATATTGAAGGTGTAAAGTAGTCTCTATCACTTTCTAAATGAACATCTGTTAAATGACTCCCTGATCCCCGTTTTAGTCTGTCTGTTTGTGTGAGGGAGCTTTCCTCACTAAATAAATTATTCTACCAACAAAATATCTTTCAATATTTGAATCCTGGTATTCAATCAGACAATGTTGATGGAAGATAGCCAAAAGCTGCTTGAATCCATGTTTCTCCATCACCTTGGGGTACCATGATAGTCAAGGACATGATGCTGTTCTTGGCAGGTGGTTGTAGTTGTATGGCCACCAGAAAGACTCCCTCTTCATCCATCTATCATCAGTCATGTAGACCACATGACCAGCCCATCTTTGCTTTTGTATTGATGCACATTTTTCGACATCCTGAAACTCAGTTTAGTGTCGGATGTTGATATTCCGGATGTAGTCTCTTTAGGAGATATTTAGGACTCTTTGCTCCATTGCTCTTTCTGCAGTATGGAGCTTCTCTGCATAAAAATATATTACATAATTTTCCCTATGGCTGAGGTACGGCAAATTGACTTATGAGGCTGAGGATTAAAGGTCACTTGCCTCATTCATTACAGTGTAGTGTGTAGATACAGAGGAAACTCTGTTCGTCAATAAATATCTACAGTAGATAATAGGTATATGCTGACAGGACATTGTGAGGAATGAAGACATATGGGAAAAGCGTCAACAACCAGTGGAGCAGCAGATTGAATGTAGGAAATGGAGTTGGATAGGACACAAACTGTAGAAATTGACCACAAAATGTGGCCAGACAGACTTTGACATGGAATCCACAGGGGAATAGGAAGAGACATAGTCCAAGAAACACCTGGAGAAGAAACAGTGAAAATGAACTTTGGTCCCTGGACCTCAACTGGAGAGAGGCAGAAAGAGTAGCTCAAGACCAAACTTACTTGAGGAGGGTTGTCAATGGCCTGTGCCCCGAAAATAAGGAACAGGCATTGATGATGATGAAATGGGGACACAACAACTGATGAATCAGCAACACAGAGCATGCGATAGTTTGGTATTAAATGTAACCCCAACATTGTGCCTCCCATAATGGTTCATAAATGTGTACAACTAGTAAGCTAAAGCAACTATTAGTATGCATACGCTTCACCTGTTATAGACAGTAGCACTTATAATGCTAACTGAAGCTCTGTACTGTCAGTTTTGTTCAATATAACATAAAATGACATTCTTTAACCTAGGTTCACTTGTCCTATTTCACCTTTCTTTCCCACCATTTCTTTTAGTTTATATTTTTCACCCTGTTGACCACTCTTGTTCTCCTTCATTATTCCTCCCTCCCTTTCTCTAAATCCCTCATAATGATCTTTCTTTATATCCATACTTTCATGTGTATATTTCTGCATCCAGCTGTGGATGGGATTATGTTGAGTTCTTTGATGGAGGCACAATCAACTCTCAAAGACTCGGGAGTCGCCTATGTGGCTCCACCCTGCCTGGGACAGTTCTGTCAACAGGCAATGTTTTACTTGCCAGGTTCCGCGCAGATTTTGTATACAGTCATGAAGGATTTAGAGCTAAGTTCTCTATTGGTAAGTTTGCCTAAAAATAAAATAACATGATGAATATGGCAAATGATAAAGGTGAGAGAATGTGTCATATGAAGAAAGAGAAGAATATGTCAAAAGATGAACAATGAGAAAGTGTAACACAGAAGAAGAAGAAAAATTGGGCTTAAGATGAACACTGAGAAAGTGAGGCAGTCCTGGACATATTCGCCTCGGTTCTGATGTCCACGATCCCACACGTAGCGCAACTGTTCTTTCCATCAGGGCGGCTGATATCCAACTAACCAGCCACGGGGTTAAACCACACTGCTGCAGACAGGTAATTAAGGTCCCAAAATCGTCACAGTTGTATGCGTCTTCCAGATCGAGTGTCACAGCGACTGTTTCTTGATTTGACTGAAACCCCTCGTACACATCATACGCGAAAGTTCCAGCGTTAGCCCAGGATTCCTTTGCTGTTCTATAGCTGCCCAGCATATCGGGTAGAATCTGCTCCCGTTCAAGGTAGGCCATTATTTTCCTGGCCACTATCTTCTCGAGCAATTTTCCATATACACTTTGGATTGTGATTATTCTATAGCTACTGAGAAGCGTGGAGTCCTTACCAGGTTTATGCAGTGGGCACAGATGACTTCTCTATAGTGTGGTTGAACTCCTTCACCATATTTCTTGTCTCTGTCTCATCCAACTGCTTGATGTGGAAGGACCACTAGATCCCCTTTTGTCCAACCACCCTGGTGGAATCAAACTGTTGATACGACCTGGAGAGAAAAGGAGGCGGCAACAAAGGATTGGCATAAAGCCAGAAAGAGAGCTGGTATTAATGTCGACACGTTGAGCAAGAAGGAGGAGGTAAAACGCAAAGCTACCAATTCCTTTAAAACGTTAGCTAGGGAGTCCAAAAGC
This sequence comes from Ariolimax columbianus, assembly GCA_036924085.1. Lineage (NCBI taxonomy): Eukaryota > Metazoa > Mollusca > Gastropoda > Stylommatophora > Arionidae > Ariolimax > Ariolimax columbianus. Next base: position 32,741,515 of record JAVGWX010000009.1, read on the forward strand.
TAGCAACGAGGAGAGTTTATTACAGGTGTGGATAATGATAATACCCTCCAGAAGTTCTGGCACATGCATCGAAAGATGAATGAAAAGACCACAAGGTAGCTTATCTCCAACATTTAAGACACCACAGGAAGGCTCCTGAAGACAGATGAAGAGAAAGGTATGAGTTTTTTCTGTGAATATGTTGCCCAGACTGACAAAGGTGACAGAGATAAACGTCAGGAAACTCGGAAAGGAATCTTAGACGCAGCTATCAGGGGAGAGGCTTATGTAGACCTTATCACCGAGGCGAAGGTCGTAAATAGCCTATATACAAGCAAAAACGCTATCGCAGGTCCTGATGGAGTACAGTATTGCCACAAATTGGATTGGATAAGTTGAAAGTGGATATATGTCCTGGTCATGACGGTATTCGTCCAAAATTACCATTTGAATCCAGAAACTTGTTGGCAAAACCATTGGCTATATTTTATTCTCAAACTCTTGAGAAGGGGATTATAGTCCTTTGATAGAGTAGGTGGTGGATTTACCACTTGGATTGAAAATTGGTTAATGGGCAGAAGGCAGAGAGTTAACATAAATGAGTACTCTAATTGGTGTGATGCAGACCAGATGTAATGTAGAAAAATGTATAGTCATCCGCATGGGAAGATCCAATAAGGACTATAATTACATGAAAGGAGAGAACAACATTAGGACAATAAAAAAGGAAAGGGACCTAGGTGTTATAATAGATCATACAAGTAAGGTGTGGCAACAAGCCCAGGTGGCAGTGAAAAAGGTTAATGCAATGAAGAGTATGATTAAAAGAAACATAAGTGGAGTGCCCTAGGGATAAGCATTGGGATGAATTTCGTTATATATAAATGATTTGGACAATGATACTGAGTTCATGATTGCAAAATTCACAGATGACACAAAATTATGCGGCAGGGTCTCTTCTCAAACGTGAATATATTGAGCTCGGATTTAGCTATGATTCATAACATTTATCAACATTAAACTCCATTTGCCAGCTCTTAGACCATAGCCAAATTTGTTCTAACTCCGACCTCAATATATCCACTTCTGCTTTAGATGAGACACTTCTGAATAGTTTTGTGTCATTCGCGATTTTGCAATCATAGATCCAATATCACAGGCCTAAATCGTTTATATACATATCAAGAACAAAATTGGTCCCAAACTGAGCCCTGTGGTTATTTATGCCCACTCTCTGCCTTCTTCCTTTTAACCAATTTTCAATCCATCTGGCAACTTCACTACCTATTCCATGTGACTGCAACTTCCTGATCAATCTGAGATGAGGTACTTTATCAAAGGCCTTTGCAAAATATAGATAAATAACATCTACTGGCTGCCTTCCATCTATCATTTTGGTAACCTCTTCCATGAATTCTGGCTGACTATTTCTGACTAGATTAAATTTGTCTAAATGCATTATAATATTTTCTTTGATAATTGACATTTTACAGACTTCTCGTTAAACTCACCCGTCTAATTTTCTGGATCTGATTTTTGCCCTTTTTGAACAAGAGGATCACTCCGGCATCTTTTCAATTTGCTGGAACAATCCCCTTCCCAAGTGAATGAGAAAATAATATAGCCAAATGCTAACATGTCTCTAATTTCAATCAGCAATTTTTGGTGAATACCATCTTGACCAGGACATTTATCCACTTTCAACCCCTCCAATTTGAGTATGGAACTTGCACATAACAGATGCTGAGAAGTTTAAAGTCACTCGGAGAGTAAGAGTGTACAAACAATTTGTATTCAGAATATTGTTAACTTCCTGATATACGGCACATCTGACGTTGAGAATAATGTGATAAAAAAGAAAAAGAAAGAAGAAGAAAAGGGACAAGATGATGATGGGGATGGTAATAATAATGGGAATGATGTGTCATAAGAATAAGAAAAAGAAATTGTCCTGTAAAGAGGAGGCTAATGTGGCATTTGAAGAAGAATAAACAGAAAAAGAAGATGAAGAAGAATAATAAGAAGAACAAGAAAAAGAAGAGGAACATGATGATGATGATAATAATGATGGGGATGATGTGTCATAAGAAAAAGAAGAATAAGAAATTGACATCTAAAAAGGAGGCAAATGTGGCATTTGAAGAAGAAGAAGAAGAAAAATGGGGCAGATGCAACCGATAAAAAGAAACAATTTGGCGGATGAAGATGAAGAATATTATGGAATTTGTAGAAAAAGTAATAAGATAGATGAAGAAGAAGAAAAAGAATGGGGCAGATTCTTCTTAACTTTACCAAACTTCATTATGCTGGTTTAAAAGACTACAGAGACTGTCGTTGACCAGTTTTTTCTACTCATTGTCTTGTTTTGTCTTATATTTTCCATAACCCCAAGAAGCATAGGGTCGTTACTCAGCATATGAGCGATGTGTCATGGGCATTTTGCTAACCCACAGAATTAAATCTCTCCCAGGCAATGTCCTTCTCAGTCACACCAAAACCAGAACTGTCAGCAAACAGGGCAAAGTGTGCCAATCTCGTAAAGTTGACCCATGTGCACTGGACCATGAAATACGACACAGGCTAACTGAAATACTATTTCAAATAACTGATGACCATGACAGGATAATCAAAAGGAAAAACACCATAAAATGAATGAACTAACTAATCCAAATGGAAAATCACAACAAGTTTCCATGGAGACAAGTGCAAGTTGTCGACTATTGTGAATTCCAGTCAAATCCGTGGTCTAGCGGTATTCAAAATGGACTAAAACATGAGAGCAATATTAGACCTGCATGTTAGGCGCCATCTTTGCTACTCATCTTCTTTTAACGTCCGCCCTGAAAAAGAAGCTGTGATGTAGTTTTCATAAAGGTTGCGATATTTTCACCTTTTGCCGCACACTGTAATGGAAATTGAGCAGCTACAGTGCAACTTTGGAGCAAGAGTCCGCCTGTGTTACAATCACTCTAATAGGTTCTCTACATCATCTGCTGTTCACCAGGAATGTTGCCTTCCCTCAGCATTATTCTGCTGCAGCATGAGTTACAACGGACAGCTGCATGTGACTGCCTTTGATTATGCAGATGATGTAGTCATGCCAGGCTCCTACCCTCAGACTCTGATAAAATCATTGCAGCACCTAGAAGGTCTTGCATCTAGATTAGGCTTCTACATCTAGTGGACTTCTGCATCTAGATTAGGCTTCTACATCTAGTGGACTTCTGCATCTAGATTAGGCTTCTACATCTAGTGGACTTCTGCATCTAGATTAGGCTTCTACATCTAGTGGACTTCTGCATCTAGATTAGGCTTCTACATCTAGTGGATAAACACCAAAATATAAAACCTTGACTGCTACCCCACAACAACAGCAATTATGCCATGACATAACCTGTCACCCCAATCCTGCTTCACGGTTCTGAAACCTGGATTATTCTGCAGAGAAATCAGAAGTGCATTAAAGTTTTCCACATGCATAGCCATAAATGCAATTCTTGTGATTCACTCATATCTACTCAAATGATAATGTCACAGGCCATGAAAGCACACTCACCATCCTAAGCTGTCACCATTTAGCCCAATTTGGACGTGTGGCTTGCCTTGCCGAGGATGTCCTTGCCCACCTGCTCTTAAAGCAGCCCATGAACATCAAGGATGGGAAATGACCCTTACCATCATGGTCTCACCCTTGTGATTGTAAATGCAGCACCTGGTTAAGTCAAATTGGAAGCATATCTTGTTCATTGTATGCAGCCTGGGACTCAGTCACTCATTGTGCTCATGAGCGATTGACTTGACAGGCCCTTGTTGCCTAGGCAGGACAAACTACAACCTACCATTATCCAAAATTTTTTTCTGTTTAATTATTTTGATCTGAAAATCATTCTGACCTCAAAGTAAACAAAAGCTAGCTAATTGTTCTTAAAATCAAGAAAAAGCACTGCTTCCACGGTCAAGAATTAATTAAGAAGACTTAAAAAGTGGCACATGTTATAATAAGCGTAGCACACGCACAATTTAAAAGAATTGAAGAATTGAGGCATTTCATTCAGAATACTTCGGGTTTTGAAAAAATATTAGGCCATTTCATTTTAGTTGAAACAACATCCAAATTAGAACTAGTTAATGTTAGAGCAATTTGGATGCTGTCTTTGTGGTCCAACCAATTTCTGTAATCTGTTTATCAAGTTCACAATGGTAGACAATTCTTGTTCACGAAAGTAGGTTGTTGCGAAAGGGAGCAGAAATGTAGTTGCTTTCACATGGGCAACATAAATGCTGCTGAACATAGATATAAGGAAGCAAACTGACCCTCATTTTTTATTTGCATGTGATTTGGTTATGCGTCATCCAATATGCAAATTCAGAAGGTCAAATTGTAGATTATTCATGTGACTTTTATTGTAAAGCTTTGGACCTAGATAAGATCTTTGCTGTAGATTCTATAGTTGAATAGAAAATAATATTACTATACTGTATACTCTATAGTTCAATAGAAAACAATATTACTGTAGATTTCTAAAACTAACAGCTTGCTTGAAATAATATATTGTAAAACAATATTTATTAACTCTCATCTGTATTTTTGTCAGCTCCATGTAGAGGTTAACCTATCACATTACACTCGCTTGCTCTTTATTTAGCTTCCTGTGGAGGCCGCATCACTGCAAACACAGGAGTCATCACCAGTCCAAACTATCCTGGAAACTATGACAACAACCTTGATTGTGTGTGGATCATTGCTTGCCTCAATACCCACTTCCTAGTTTTCAATATAACATACTTCTCAGTTCAAGACACTGTAAACTGCACAGCAGATTATCTGATCCTCCGAGATGGGAATGCCACAGATACAATTTTGTTCCAGAAATGTGGAAGAAGTGAATTTCTTTCATTTGAAACCTCAGACAGCACTGCTTATCTTTGGTTCAAATCTGATACATCTATCACCAGTGAAGGCTTCTCAATTACATACCAGGCCAGTTCTGAAGGTAATTAGCCATAGCATCATCATCATTAAATTTTTGCACCAACATGACTATGCAGTAACTAGTGTAGTCTGTCTGGTGAAGGTTTGCTCCACAGTAGCTACACTACTGTCAGGAAGTGAAGTGGATAGAGATAAGCCACAGCTTGTATGATGTGAGGTGGCCAGTTTCTTTCCTCATTGCTTATTACTTCCCTAGTTGTATGCCAGGTACCAATTTACAGTTGGGTCAACTGCAATGTGATGGTCATGGGAGTTGAACCTCATACGTTTGCTGTGAAAAGCAAGTACTATATAACTACACTTGCAGGAAGCAAGATACAAATCAGTTATAATTTGGTTTTTGTTGTAAGTTGATTTATATCACGAATATGCTGGTCCTATGTGTGGCCATCCTTAGTTGCTTCTTACAACATACATAACTGGGTGTATTGATAACTTGTGTGGTTTCTGAGGAGGGCTCTATGTGTGCCTAACATAGGATCACTGTCACACTGAGAGCATGTCATGTTGAGAGCATATCACATTTAGAGCATACCACATGTCACAGTGGGAGTCATGTTGAGAGTATGTCATTTTGAGAGCCATGCACATTGAGAGCATGTCATAAGATGGGACTAACAGAAGGCCACACTAGGGTTGAAGACTCACCAACTCATGGTTGTACACCTGGCCAATTATGCATGTCAAAAGCCTACAAATTATGTGGAGTCTGAGAGTAAGCTTTAGAAGCAATATTCCATATATAATAAGTTCATCATGTAGCATGTCCTTTGTAGAATGTCGCTCCCATCACAGTCTGTCTGAAAGAAACTCGTTCCCTTGCCAAAACACCAGCTTCCGCCACTGTCATACTCAGGCATTCCTGGATATCTTGGTGCCATCGTCTTCTTGGTCTACCTCTTCCTCTTTTGCCTGGCACCATACCTTCCATCACCGTTCTCTCCAGACCGTTGTGTCTCTTGATGTGACCAAAGTATTTGCATTTTCTAGCCAAAATGGAATTGATAAACCAGTTCTCCTCTATGCTGAACTCTTGCCGAATGTCTACATTTGTTCTTTTCTCTGTTTCAATTCTTTGTCTAGAAGTTTTGGTAATCGTCCATGCTTCACAGCCATAAGCTGCCACAGGAAAAACACAGGCTCTCAAGACTTTTACTTTTATCGTTTTGTTGGTGCCCTGCCATAATTTCTTCAGGCTGTTCAGTCTCTGCATTGCCATAGCTAGTCTTCTTCTGATTTCTTTTGAGTAGTCACCATTTTTGTCAATTCTGGAGCCCAGATATTCAAAATGTGTAACCTGATTTATTTCCTCACCACCCACTGTAAATTTATGCTGACATTGTGTTTTATCGGTGGTCATTATCTTTGTTTTGTTTATGTTAATGAACAGATTTTGATCTTTATTATGTCCATTAACGGCTGAAAGTAGCTGCTCTAGCCCTTCTGCACTTCTTGATAGTATTACTGTGTCATCTGCGTATTGTAACTCTGGAATCTCGTACCCCCCAATCGTAAATGGGTCGAAACTTTCAATGTTCTCATCTTCTCGAACATTTCTCATTATACATTCCTCATATATGTTGTACAGATAAAGTGAGAGGCCATCCCTGCCGGACTCCCTTTTGTACTGCAAACCAATCTGATGCTTGCCCAGATACTCGGACAGCGGCTTGTTGATCTTGGTATAATGTTTCAATGAGATGAACTGTGCAAAGGAAACCCCATTTCCTTAATGGTTCTCCACAGATTTTGATGTTTTACTGTGTCGAAGGCCTTGGTGTAATCAATGAAACATGTGTACATGTCTACATTAAACTCTCTACATTTTTCATAGATATTCCTTAAATTGAATATGTGGTCCCGGGTCCCTCTCTTTCTTAAAACCTGCCTGGACTACGTGAATTTCAGATTCAAACCTTTTCTCTATCCTTCTTAATAGGATTCACAAGAGTATCTTGCTAGCGTGGCTGATCAGTGCGATAGTTTGGTAGTTCGTGCACAGCTTCAGGTTGCCTTTTTTGGGGAGAGGAATATAAATTGATTTCTTCCATGCTTCTGGCCACTCTGCACTGTGCCATATCTGTTTACACAGCTTGTGATAGACTCAAGCACATGCCTCTCCTCCTGCTTGTATTAGCTCTGCTGGGATATCATCGCATCCTGGGGACTTTCCCTTTTTCAGGCTTTTAATTGCAGAGCGTACTTCTTCCAATGTTTTTTCAGGTTCTTTCTCATCCTTTGGTAGGATTGTAACTGAGCGCTTTGTGCTATCTCCACACATGGTTCTGCAGTACTCTCTCCATCTATTCAGTATGTCTTTGGTTTCTGTTTAATTAAATGAGTTACAAATACAAAAACCATAATTAAATCTTTTATTATTGTTGCTGTCATACATAGGTGAATGAAAGAGGGATAGCTGTCTGCCCCTGTAGTACCTATGCAGTACAATGTGTAGGTTTTTATTTTTTACTTCTGGAAAATACGTAGGCTGCACCAGGTTTTTTCAACCTGTGTTTTCTTTGTCAAGAGGCAAATATATCCGCTCTTGCCAAATGCTTGTCAATTTTGGAACAAATTTGTCAGTAACTCCATTTCCAGGGGGATCAGCAAAGGAACCAGTGGTTCTATTCTTTCCTCTTTATTAAAGAACCCAATTGTCCACACTTGAGACTCAAGCTTAATGAATTATAAATTTGTTATTATTGAGATGTTAAAAATGAACGGGCAGAAAGAAAACTTACTTTGTTAGATGTTTCAAGTCTAACATGGGTGCAAATGTCTTTTTAATTCTTGTTTTTGTGGCTTAAAATATTATACGGGCACGGAAATAGAAAAACATAGATACATAAATACGATTTAAATGCTTGCTACAGTGTGTCTTTTTTCCCCATTGCTGACATTTGGTGGTGGGATTTGTATGGCTGAGTATTTTAGGTTGTTTTTATCATCCGCAGGCCAATTTTTGTTTCATACCTGATATAAAAAAAACGTAAACCTTGCCAGGATTCAAACCTGTATTTTCAGAATAAGAAACTTACATTCTAAATGCGTGGCCACTCTCTGTTCATTGATTCATTTGTCTTATTTTATTCATTACTGGTCCATTACAATAGACAAGAATCAAGTCTTGGAGAGAAATCACTTGTGTAACAAGAATCCCATGTCTACTCAAATGGATTATCAGAAGAAGTAGCAGTGGGGGAAGGAGGAGCAGGGCTCATCAAATTACTGCCGGATGAGACTGATTTAGAAGAAACATGCTGTCGGGAACCCTCAATAAATTTAAGAACAGAGCAGCAGTCAGTAATTGAAGTCTCCAAACTGCTAGAGGAAAACGCTTTGAAGGACAACAGGATAGTGTTTTTGTGCAATTACATGCATGCCACACAAAGGAAACCACGAGGTAATATGAAAAGAGAACTGATCTGTCAGCTAAATAAACTAAAACTAAGCAAACAGACTGGCTAAGGAGGGCATATAAGGAGAACAGTTCATCCACCCAATTTCAATGCCAGAAGTTAGGATACATGTCCAAAATAAATAAACACAACTGTGGGAAAAGAGAACAAACTGCAAACACCCACAAGACCCCATTAACAGACTGAACAGGAAAGAGTATACTCAATTTTCCTCCTTAGAGGAGGTCATTGCAGGCTAAATATAATGAAAACAGCATAAGCTGCACAATCCACATGTCAAAGGGGACCTTCAGATACCAGAACACATCTTGCAAACATGCCTATTTCATCAAAGCTCCCATAAGAACTGGCCCAAAGAAACAAGCATGTGAGACAAACTATGGGGAACCATTGAGAACATACAACTGATGTGTAACTTCATGGAGGAAATCTATCTGGGGGCATAAAATGAGCATACGAAACCGAACGCCATAAAGAAGAAGTAAAACAAGAATTAATCTTGAAGAGAAGGCACATGTATGACAATAATGAAGTCTAGAAGTGAAGGCACTTGGATGACAAGAATCATGTCTTGAAGTGAAGACACTTGCTAATTATTTTTAACTATACTATATATATTGTATCATCCAAGTGGCCTTTAACTATCATGTTGAAACTGAAAAGGCATGAACCAAGATACAATATGCTCCTGTCTTTCGTCTCGTCTTTCTCGTAACCCTCAGAAAGGTTGTAGGGGCATCTCTCCATTTGTGAGTGAAGTGTCTTGGGCATGTTTCTAGCCAGAGGAAACCCAATCCTCTCCCGGGCAGTGTGTGATTTATCGTTAGTCTGTGTGAGGTCGTTTTGGCATCGCCTCATGAACAAATTCACACCATTTTTGTCTGTCCAGCGCCATAATTTCTGTGTTCTCCAGGGACTTTCCTGTCCACTTCCGAATATCGTCTGTCTAGTGTTTCTTGGGGTGGCCTCTTTTTCTCTGCCTCTGAGTACTTTGGTAGCCCACTTGATCGCAGTACATGGCAGTACCATTGAAGCTTGTGTGTCTTTACCACTGATAGGAGGTTTTGATAAAGTCCAATAGACTGTGTGATTGTGTTTTGTATGTTGACGTTTGTGACACGATCCCTGTAGGTTATTCCAAGGATCCATCTGAAGTTCCTGTTTACATAACTGTAATTTGATACCTGACTGCCAAGTAAGAGAATTGATTCTTCACCTCAGAAAAGCTAAGATCTTGTGCAAGTCTCCTATACTCCATCTACTTTTACCTTCAACTAATACTAGACAGTGGGGGGGGGGGGGGGGGGGGGGGGAGAGTCGTGATCATTCCGCCACACATCAGAGATGACCTACAATGAAGTTTCTTAACACTTCATCCCTCATGGCTGTATCAGCAAAAGGACTTCCTTCACTTTTATATAGTCAATCTTAAACTTTGAGAAAGAGTTTAATTCGTTTGCTTGTTGTTGAATATAGTTTTGTTGTTGAATGTAGTTTTAAAGTTGTTGAATGTATTTTTGTTGCTGAATGTTTGTTGTTATTGTTTAATTGTTGTTGTTATTGTTTAATGTAATGTTGTAATTGTGAAATATATTTTTGTTGCTGAATGGATTTTTGTTATTGTTGAATGCATTTTTGTTACTGAGGTTATTTTTGTTGCTGAATATTTTTATTTTTGTTGCTGAATGTTTTTAATTTTTTGTTTCTGAATGTTTTTTGTGTTTTTTCGTTATTGTTGAATGTATTTTTGTTATTGTAAAATTTTTGTTGTTGTTGAATGTATGTTTGTTATTTTTTAATGTATTTTTTTTGTTGAATGAACTTTTGTTATTGTTGAATGTATTTTTGTTATTGTTGAATATAGTCTTGTTGAATACAGTTTATTATTGAATGCATTTTCATTGCTGAATGTATTTTTGTTACTAATTGTTTTTTTGTTTTTTGTTATTGTTGAATGTATTTTTGTTATTGTTGAATGTATTTTTGTTATTGTAAAATACATTTTTGTTGTTGAATGTATTTTTGTTATGGTTAAATATATTTTTGTTTTGGAATGTATTTTTGTTATTGTTGAATGTATTTTTGTTGTTAAATATATTTTTGTTGTTGAATGAACTTTTGTTATTGTTGAATGTATTTCTGGTGTTATTAAATATATTTTTGTTGTTGAACGTATTTTTGTTATTGAACATATTTTTGTTATTGTTGAATATAGTTTTGTTTCTGAATGTTTATTTTATTGTTGAATGTTTTTTTTTGGCTATTTTTTAAATGAATTTTTGTTGTTAAATATATTTTTGTTGTTGAATGAACTTTTGTTATTGTTGAATGTATTTTTTGTTATTGTTGAATATAGTTTTGTTGTTCAATATAGTTCTATTGTTGAATGCATTTTCGTTGCTGAACGTAATTTTGTTACTAATTGTTTTTTTTTGTTGCTGAATGTTTTTAGTTAACGTTTAATGTATTTCTGTTATACTTAACTTAACTTAACTTCATTATACTGGTTTAGAAGGCTCTACAGAGTGTGTATACAACCAGTTTATTTCACTCCACGCATATCGAAGGATAGCAGGTCGTACTTTGAATAACTTGGCATAGTCTAATCTATCCTTTCCATTTATTAATTTGTACACTTGTATTAAGTCACCTCAAATTCTTCTTTGTTCGAGACATTGTGTGACAGATTTAGTCTTACCAGACAAATCTTGTCTCCGTATTGACAGCTCTTATTTTTTATAGAATTACGCAGCAAGCGTAATTTTTTTTTTATTAAGTTAGGGGTGGACTTTACACAGGACGTGACCACTCACATCAGCAAGTACCGCGGCAGGTGACGGATTATTATGGGCGCCTCCACGACACCATTTTGAAATAAAGCACTGGCAGAAAAAATAGTCCCGGTATTGTAAAAACCAAGGCAAACCGGGAGCTCTGGGCATTTTTCAAAGAGTCATTCATTTCAGAGAGATTCAGAGAGAGAGACAACATATTGAGAGAGATTCAGAGAGACAGATTTAGAAAGGGACTCATTCTGAAAGACGATTCAGAGAGACGATTCAGAGAAGAGTGAACGTCTCATTGACTGAGTTCCAAACTCAGTTTACAGAAGTAAAGTATTACTGATTTTTATTTGTGAATAATTAGAATTTCACCAGGTTAAATTTTAACCAGCGTCAAGTTTATAGTCATCGCAGAGTCTCCATTAGATCTCACAGTACCAGCCTAGATCAGTCATAGCTACCCGCTATGGGAGAGAACAGGCTTCCTATCAGATCTAGATCGGCTGAGAGAAAACTTTACCATTTTACACGTGGAAGATCTGCACCAGGTTACCACGTGGTCAGCCTGCATTAGTTTAACACGTGTGGTCCACATGCACCTGTTTTGAGCACGTGGCTGCCTTCACCAAGTCAGTAGTCATCATAGATTCACAACAGAAGCCTGGTCTTTTGACATCCACCACGCAGATCGACAGATGTCGCTACGGAACGGAGCCAAGGACGTTTACCTGGGTTTACGTTACAGCAGGCCAAGTATGGAAAGTAGACTGATGACAATAGCTATAGGTTTAGCTGTAGTTAGAGTTTTAAGTCATAGGTAACCATTAGATAGGACCATGTAGGAAGTTGTGTAGGATAGACGAGTGGAAGAGTTGTAACATGTAGAAATCAAGAATTTGTTTTGATTGTTTTGGAATAGTGTCCTTAGTGTGTTATTGAAGTGTTAGTTGAAGTGATAGATTTAAGACTTCAAAGGTGGATAGTTAAGGTGCGGCCTCAGTGAGCCAGGAGAGCAAAACCCCGTTCCGTCTGCTACAATTGAAGAGCAGTCTTTTTCCTTTTTCTTTTTCCTTAGAGCTCAACAATAGGTCTCTATATTCTTGAGAGAGGAGAAAATGTGACAGAAGAAAATAAAGCTAGAGTTTTTTAAACTTAGTTCGCAGTTTTCGCCATTACTCAGCAGCCCTGTATCTCATTGGGAAATTAGTAGGCTATATTATCTATACAGCCGCGGTAGTGCAGTGGTTAGTGTACTGGCAGCCCAGCTGGACAATAAAAATTCAATCCCCAATTGATGCAGGATATTTTTTTTCAATCACAAATGACTCCTGCAGTCCAGTCTTTAAATTAGGTGCTACAGCAAGTCTGGGATATAAAAGCAGCTGACATGCTAATCACATTCACCCCAGTGTACCAGATCAAGTAAATATGAGCTAACACCATATGTTCAATATACCACACTGCGTGTAAAAGTGATCTTTACGTTTCTTTACTTTATTATCTATTGATAAAGTTTAGACCTATGACTTTTCGTGGACTACTATTGAACATTGCCATTACATTTTCCAATAGTATACTGAATTAAATCACATTGGCGAGAAAAGCAAAGGCATTTAATTATGATTAATATTAATTGTGATTAATATTAATTGGGATTAATATATTTAAACATACTGAGCATACTAATGTGCCTTAAGCTATAAATATCATCATTTGTAGGCAGGTGTGGGTTCCATGAGACCTGCCAATTATTTCAAGTTTTTCCACTCAGCCCTGACAACTATTTTAATTTATTTCACCCAAATGTGATAATTATTTCATTTATTTCACAATTATTTCAAGGGTTTCCTGGGAACTGACAATTATTTCAATTTTTTTTATGAGACCTGACAATTATGTCAATGGTTTCCAGAGACCTGATAATTATGTTGAATGTTTCCTGCTATAAAGGAGGTGATATTGATTGTAATTTGTTAAACATTAAAGAGATGAAGGAAAAATGTTGCTAACACTTGTGTGTATCTTGCAGAATGTGGTGGACAGATGAATACGCCAACAGGTATAATAACATCTCCCAAATATCCTGATCAGTACTACCACAGCAGAAAATGTGTTTGGGATATTACAGTTCCATTGGGGAGACGAGTAACTCTCACATTTACTGACATGCGAATGGAGTTAAATTTCCCATGGTACTGCTATTATTATAGAAATGTGGAAGTAAGTAGCTGCATGAGTATCATTTGATAGTTCTTACTTGTTCATCTGGGCCCATTATTACTCCTCAGAAAGAACAAAGCACTCATTGCATATTAGCTACCTGACAGCACAGGACCATCTCTGCATGTTAGCTACTTGACAGCACAGGACCATCTCTGCATGTTAGCTACTTGACAGCACAGGACCATCTCTGCATGTTAGCTACCTGACAGCACAGGACCATTTCTGCATGTTAGCTACTTGACAGCACAGGACCATTTCTGTTAGCTACTTGACAGCACAGGACCATTCTGCATGTTAGCTACTTGACAGCACAGGACCATCTCTGCATGTTAGCTACTTGACAGCACAGGACCATCTCTACATGTTAGCTACTTGACAGCACAGGACCATGTCTGTTAGCTACTTGACAGCACAGGACCATCTCTGTATGTTAGCTACCTGACAGCACAGAACCATCTCTGCATGTTAGCTACTTGACAGCACAGGACCATTTCTGTTAGTTACTTGACAGCACAGGACCATCTCTGCATGTTAGCTACTTGACAGCACAGGACCATCTCTGCATGTTAGCTACTTGACAGCACAGGACCATCTCTGCATGTTAGCTACTTGACAGCACAGGACCATCTCTGTTAGCTACTTGACAGCACAGGACCATCTCTGCATGTTAGCTACTTGACAGCACAGGACCATCTCTGCATGTTAGCTACCTGACAGCACAGGACCATCTCTGTTAGCTATTTGACAGCACAGGACCATCTCTGTTAGCTACTTGACAGCACAGGACCATTTCTGTTAGCTACTTGACAGCACAGGATCATTTCTGTTAGCTACTTGACAGCACCGGACCATCTCTGTTAGCTACTTGACAACACAGGACTATTTCTGCATCTTAGCTACCTGACAGCACAGGACCATCTCTGTTAGCTACTTGACAGAACAGGACCATCTCTGCATGTTAGCTACTTGACAGCACAGGACCATCTCTGTTAGCTACTTGACAGCACAGGACTATTTCTGCATGTTAGCTACCTGACAGCACAGGACCATCTCTGTTAGCTACCTGACAGCACATGACCATCTCTGTTAGCTACTTGACAGCACAGGACCATCTCTGCATGTTAGCTACTTGCCAGCACAGGACCATCTCTGTTAGCTACTTGACAGCACAGGACTATTTCTGCATGTTAGCTACCTGACAGCACAGGACCATCTCTGTTAGCTTCTTGACAGCACAGGACTATTTCTGCATGTTAGCTACTTGACAGCACAGTCTAGTTCTACCACAAAGGTGCAGAGATGGTCCTGTGCTGTCAAGTAGCTTTTCTTTCTGACTGTACTAAACATTAAATACTTGACGTTATGACTTCAACATAGAAAACACTAAAACTTATGTTAACCATGAAACAAGATAATCTATTCATTTACAAGAGTATTTGTTACAACAATATCAAAATTAACTAACTAATCTAATCATGTCAAACACTAACTAAACACAGACGATTTCAGCATGAACTATTGATGGAACCCCTTTAACTAAATTATCCAGGTTCTCAGTCTTCTATCTGAACTAATACAAATCCTAAATGATCTAATCCAACCTTGTTACAAATTAATGGCTAACTAGCTAACTCGTTGTCTCTGCCGTTCTCTCTGGGCTGTTGGTGTTGATGATTCTGCCGTTCTCTGGTTGACTGACTGAGGCAGTAGAATAAGATCTTTTCACATGGTTTAAAATGAGCTCCTGCAGGAGGCTTAACCTTCTGCTTTCCAGTTTATAAAATCTAGTCTATTTTCTGAATCTGCATAATTTGTCAGGCCCCAACGTGGTTGTCGATTTTGAGAACCTCTATTTAAAAAAAAAAACATGTTTGTTGTTTGTTTGTGTGTGTCTAGAGAAATATATTAATAAAGAACTTTCTAGTGTTATTATGTGTATGTTAGTTTATGAGATACAAGAAGATCAAGGTGATAGTGATGAAAAATAGCACAAACATATACTCACCCGGTAGCGGTGTCTCTTGGTTAGGAAAAATAAAATAAAATTAGCAGAAAAACGTACTAATACTATTATCGATGTTTATCGTAATTGCTACGTCTGTCACTTCACCTATAAACATAATTATTGTATCTACATAAACAAACTAAATAGATCTAGCTCAGAAAAATCAGTTATAGAAACTCAACTCCTGCATTCTCAATAATGTGTAAATCTTCAAATCCAAGCAAAAAACAGAAGAAAACCTTTTCAACATCTAAAACAAAATTTTACAATCGCCATTTTTTTCGTCTAACCGTACATGACGTAAGTTGGAACTCTCTACAATCAAAAGAGCAGTGTGTTTAGCTGTATCTATGGCATTAGCTCCTTAGTTTATATATGATAAAACAATGACCCAAGAGCTGGCGGCGTGCAACACCACTGGAACGGAGTCAAATCGTCGTAATCTCATGCCGTAAGGCCGAAAAAAGTTAAAATACAGCTCACTCTTGGACCAATTACCAGTTCTCAAGCGTTGGGAATGCGTCCCTCTGGTGCCCGTGTTACACCTGTTCTGCACGAATGTGTTCCCTTGGGGTTCTTATGGTGCACCGCCCTATTTGTACCACAAGCCTTTGTGATTGTATCCCAGGATTTCACCAGAACCATTTTTTGTATCACGAGTCTTTGGAATTGCATCCTAGAGTTTCATCAGAGTCCTTTATTGTACCATGAGTCATTGGGATTTCATCATTTTGTACCACAAGACTTTGCCTATTACAGCAATGAGCAATAGTGCAATGCTCTCGGTCTGTTTCTGTTTCTAAGAATCAACGTCACTGCACTCCGGGCATACCCATAGGTGCTCAGTCTCTCTCATCAAATGGGGTAAGGTATGGATGCTGATGGTCCCTGTAGCTCGCTGGTTGTACACTCTCCTGTGCTGTCCTCTCATACACCCCACTCCGCTCGAACCTCGTTTAATGTCGAAACTTTGCAGTCTGGAGATTGCTGCTTCATCTATTGCGGTGTCGTAATCCAGCAGGCGGTCATTGATTGATTTCAAAATGTCACTTCTATCCATCACTAATGTGCTCATGATGGGAGCTTCTGAAACCAAGATGTCAGCTCTTTCATTGCCCTGAATCCCGGCATGAAAAGGGACTATTTTATACTTTTCCATATTAACATAAATAATTACATAATTTGCACTTTACAGCATACATATTGTATCATCAATATCCAACAATCTTTAACACTTTCAGTCCCAAACAAAAAAGCAGATTTGACCCAAGCAAAAATGGCTACCACTAAGTGTGTTGATAGTTAGCCTTTGTAAATTAATGCTTGTGATGCTCATGTATATAAAGAGATGTGTTGTTATAAATGAAAATAAAGGTAAGTGGTTGTAGATTACAGGTATGCATAATGTAAACATGATTTCATAAAAACATATATAGTTATACCAAGTAAAATGTAGGCAGAAAGAAGGATGTGATCAAATTTTGCTATATAAAATTACTTTGTTTGTTCTGAAACTGCTTCCAATGTCAATATTCTTGTAAAAACTGCAAAAATGTCACAAACAACTATATTCTCATAACATATAATTAATTTGTTGCTATAAAAATCAATGGAAAATAAGAAATTTCTCAGAATACAAAAAGTCGGTCATTAGGCTAAAAAATACCATGACATTTCATAACATATTTTTGGTTTTGGGACCAATTTTGTTCTTGATATATATAAATGATTTGGACATTGATATGGGATTCATGATTGCAAAATTTGCTGATGACACAAAACTATGCAGTAGTGTCTCATCTAAAGCGGAAGTGGATATATTGATGTCGGATTTAGATAAAATTCGAGAATGGTCTGTAAGCTGGCAAATGGAGTTTAATGTAGATAAATGTACAGTCATCCACATGTAGATCCAATATGGAACATAATTACAAAATGGGAGAAAACAATATTAGAAAGATAGATAAGGAAAGGGACTTAGGGGTTATAATAGCTCATACAGGAAAGGTGAGTGAGCAAGTTAAGGTAGCAGTGAAAAAGGCAAATGCAATGTTAGGTATGATAAAAAGAAATATTAAACATAGGAGCAAGGAAGTGATAGTCAAACTGTATAAAGCTTTAGTTAGACCTAGATTGGAGTACTGTTTACAGGTGTGGAGTCCTTATCATAGAGGGGACATAAACATGCTAGAAAGAATACAAAAAAGAGCGACAAAGATGATAGTGGGATTCCAGAATTACAGTTATGAGGAACGACTCAGAAAAACCGGCTTACAGTGTTTCGAAGAGAGAAGAATTCGTGGTGACTTAATACAGGTTTATAAGATGATCAGAGGAATGGATAAATTAGACTATAACAAGTTTTTTAAAATACAGCCACCTACAATAACACGAGGGCATAGCTACAAGCTGACTAAAGAAAGGTCCAGATTAGATATTAGGAAATATTTTTTTAGTCAGAGAGTGGTGTCAGCTTGGAATGCATTACCAGGGGAGGTAGGGGAGGCAGGGACAGTTAATGCATTTAAGAATAAACTGGATGCGTATAGCTTTTAGAGCAAGGTGATGTAAATGTAACTGGTTGTAAACAGACTCTACAGGGTCTTCTAAACCAGTATAAAGACGTTAAGTTAAGTTATATCAAGACAGTAGAATGAACATATATTTGTGATGTTTGTGTGCAAAATTCATATCATGTTAGATGTGAAAATGATGACAAATGGGTGTAGATAGCTGTTGTTTATAATGTATATATGTTTTCAATTAAAAAAATGTTAGTTATGATACATAACTTGATGTATAAATGATTTCTGTGAAAAATTAATTGTTTGGCATATAAAATTGACAGTGTAAACATTTTTTCATGTATGGTTATGTATTATAAAATTGAGACTCAAAGAAGATGATGATGAGACAGTAGTACAAAGTGTCTTACTTTGTTGTTGAGCTGCTATATCCATATCCAGACAAAAATATAACAAAGCTGCATTCAATGATGATCCAAGTAAAAGATGCACACAATAATAATCTAAAGTCCGCAAGTCCACTAGCTATCAACACTACATGTTATTTCATTGAAACTAATCAGATCAAGCTAGCTGTTTTGCTTATGGAAAGCCAGAAAGCAATTTTTAGGGCAAAGGTGAGGTCTGCCTGTGCAGCCTGAACACACATAGCTAGATCTTCGACGCCCTTTACCGCAGCCTTGGCTGCAGTGAACACAATCTCTGTCCTTCTCAACAAATTCCACAAGATGTCTAGCGCCAGCTGTCCTTTCCACTTCTGTTCCTTTCATGGAATGTTTGAAGTTTTTTTAAGGACAATTTATCAGTCCATCAGGTGTCAACTTCACAGCTTTAATGACCAGATCATTAATTAGCCGTTGTTTGAAATCTTGAAGTGTGAGCTTCTTTTTTCCATCACCTTCCTGGCACAAACTGTAAATAATGTGGGCATTGATCTGGGTTATCTCAATAACCCAATGGTAAATTTGTTTCCACCACTTTCGGCTTTTACGGTTGTGCATGCCATAATAGCCAACCATTTGATCCATCCAATCACAGCCATTCATGCTCATATTGAAGTCATCAACCACTTTCGGCTTTGTTGTCTTATTCCAGGTACCCTTCTCAACTGTTGATACTGTGGCTTTTGTTGAAACAAGTATGCAGGGCTTCTTTGCCTTTTTATTCTTCCAGGCAATGCAAAATGTTTTGCCCACTGAGTCCAAAAACCACTTCATCTCTTGGTGTCCAAGCTTCAATGTCTTAATTTCCGGGGGAAAGCCGACGCGGTTGACATTTAGTGTTCCTGTATAATTGTAATTGTGCGAAAGTAGATAATCAATTACAGACTTGGAAGAGTAAAATATGTCTGCAAAAATATGATGTCCAGGTCTCAACGGCTTCAAAAGAGTGCTGAAAACTTTCACAACATGTGCGGAGCTGGGATCAACATCCGGATTGTAGACAGTATTCTTACCAAAATAAATTTTTAAATTGAATACATAGCCTGTGGCGGAATCACAAAGTCCAAATGTCTTGATGATGGTACTTGTGTGGCTTACTGGCATTGTACTGCTTATACTTGAATCTCCCTTTCCATCCAATAACCAGTTCATCAATGCACACATTCTCAAAAGGGTAGAAAGCACTTTGAAATCTTGTCAGTAACAGATCCACAAATGGCTCAATATTGGCTTGATCTTGTGACTCTGGTTCACAAACATGTAGCATGCTGTGAAAAATACACTGGAAGCAGTTTCTTGAAAACATTTGATGGAACCATGGTGCATAATAATTTCCAACAGTACGCCAATAGTCTTTAATTTTGGGTCTTGGATCAATGCCCATGGCGATCATCACAGCTGTGAACTTGAGCCATTCATAATGTGTTAGTGGTGTCCATGAAGCAAATGTAGAGTACTTCCTTCGTGGGTTATTGGCTTCAATAACCTTTGCAGCATAAGCATTTATGCTTGCTATTAAAATGCCAACCACAGCTTTATCCAGAAAAAATGTTTTAAAATCCAAGGGTGTTTCCATTTGATAGAAAACTGGATTTATATTGTTTTTAGTCTGGCAAAAAGTAAAATTCGAGTTGGTCTCACCAGTTTCAACTGATCGCCAAGCTGCAATGTGATTATTACCCCCATGTCCATAGGTTACATTGTTGTTACTAACAAAGTTATGATCCTTCCTCATTTTCTTCCTTCTTGGTTCAGACACAGTCGCTGATGTTGTGGCAATCTGACTTGGTTGTCCTGTGCTCATAGTCGAACTATCACTTTCTGTATCGTCGTTCGGTTCGTTTTCAGACTCCTCGTAATGATAATCTGACAATTCTTCATCGTCAGAGCTACTGTCGTCCATATCGGAATTAGATTGTTGACTTCTCATCTCTTCAAACATCTTAATAGCGTGATCTGCAGTAAATCGACGAGGCCTATTACTAGCATTACTTGAGGTGGGCATTGCCATTTTAAATACTGTCGAATACACACTGAATATTCGTATAAATAACAGTAAAATTTACCAAACTTTCAACAGCGATGTAAATTTCTTACCTCGCTAGTTTTGAATTTAGTAAACGGAAGTGGGAAACGATGTCTGGTGTGTATAAAAGTGACAATATAGCGATAGAAACGAAACAAAATGTAAGCGCAGAAAAATCGGCCCAAAGAGAAAACGTGACCGCACAACTGTCCGATCAGTCGGCGCCCGGGACTTATTGTGTTAATCTCAACATCTGTGATTTTAAAAAAGTAATTACATGACCCTGTGTTACCTCCGAGACGGTAAAAATCTCCTCAAACTGAACGCTACATCAAGGTGGTGACCTTTTTTTTCACTAGTGACCTCTGGTCTTGGTTCTGTACATTTTTCTAAGGATGCTGCCGTTTCATGTTGTCTGCTAAATCCTCAGATAACTAGGTGTCCCTAAACATATGGGTTAACATTCTGCCCATGCTGTCATCTAGACCACTTTCTCCTTTGCCTAGTTGCTGCAACCAGCAACATCTATCATCTGAGCAAATTAACTGACCTTTTAATTGTCCCTATAAGCCACCCTCTCCTACAGGATACACAAGTTCCTTCATATTAATATACTACTATAGGGGCATTCTTCTCATTAATATGCTGTCATAACAGCCTCTTTCATATCCAAATATACCTCCATGAATAAACATAGAAATGTGTTAAAGTATTGGCAAGCATATACATTCAAGAATAAACATACCAAAAAAATGATCTGTTAAATTCCCTCCCCCCAAGAAAATATTGTTAACCAAGTATTGCGAGTTCAACAATTCTCTTTGGTAGTACTATACATTATATCATTACATGTCAATGATCCTCACATTATAGTATCTGAACCATTGTTAACAACAATGCTGATGAGACATGCCGGGGTGTCCCCTGATCATTCTCTTTTCTCTGCAGCCGGAAGGCCTCTATGTGCATCGGCAACCATTAAGCCCTTTCTGACTGTCTACAAACAGCTCGATCCTGAGCAATAGTTCCCCAGCTTTCGGATGGGATGTCGCATATCTTCATGTCCCTCTTGCATACACCCTTGAATCGCACTCTGGGTCAGCTGATTCTTCCAGCTCCAATGTGTAGCTGGCCATAGAAGATATCCTTTGGCAGCCTCTCATCTTCCATGCGGTAAATGCCCTAACCATCAAGTTGTTCAACAGCGAGTACATTTGGTAGTGTTTGCTCGCTTCAAAATCACACTTTGGGGCACACTCTCATGCTACCCAATCCTCAATATTCGCCATAGGCACCTTATCAGAAAGATGTTGAGCTGCCGTTCCTGCTTAGTGTAAGTACTCCAAGTCTTGCTTCCATACATGAGAACATGAGAGTGCCAAGAACCCAGGTCTGATAGACCTGGACTTTGGTGAAGTGAAACAGCACATTGTTCTCCCAGAGTCTCTTCATCAGGCCGGACATGACAGTGCTCGCCATGCTAAACCTACTGTCTATCTCCATCTCAAGCAAGAGAGTGTTGCTGATCGCAGACCAAAGATAAATGATGCTGTTGACAACATCCAGAGTGATGCCGTCAATCTTTATAGAGGAGGAGTGGTAACACCCTGTGCGCAGATCTTTATCTTTTCCAGGCTTATGGGGAGTCAAATCTGCTTGTATCCCTTGATGAATCTGTCTCTTAGTCTCTGGAGGGCCTCCTCACTATTGGTTTTTAGAATTGTATTGTCCGCAAATAACATCTCGATAATGAGCACCGTCCTCACCTTGGTCCTTGCACAGTCGGGACAGGTTAAACACCTGCCCATCTGACCTGGTGTTACTGGTGTTAACGCTGAATACTTACACACAACTAAATACTACTAAATACTTGTCAGTACTTTTATTTCATATCTGTGATG
The DNA here is from genome assembly GCA_036924085.1 of Ariolimax columbianus. NCBI lineage: Eukaryota > Metazoa > Mollusca > Gastropoda > Stylommatophora > Arionidae > Ariolimax > Ariolimax columbianus. The sequence continues at coordinate 32,763,812 of JAVGWX010000009.1, forward strand.
AAGAATAACGAGTGATTGTTGTAAGACGTAAAAGTAAAGCTAAGTTAGTAGAACTGAGTTATTGTGCACTTTTTGGTGCATTTTGAACCAAAAGAGTTTTAAAAAAAAATTTTTAATTTTATTTTCATTCTATCTCTGTTAATATCCTTGTTTTTCATTCTATGTCTTCTAGTTACCGGTACTCTGGTATTTTTATTGCAAAAATCAATTTTTGGCAGTTTGCGATCTTCCATTATTCTGCCTTTGTCAGAATTCATATCTGACACTCACTTTCTTTTTTTCTGACATTTATCCTAAAAAGGACAGTGTGGCGTAGTTTGCTGTGAAGCTGTGATATCTGCACCTTTCGGCTTGACACATCCCATTTCATCACGTCATTTTTGCTTTCTCTCTGGGATTACCTAATATTTTATCCTGACTATGCTAGCACTGCCCATTTCCAGGGTTACCTCATGTAGGCAGAATTGGTTCTTGGTCAGCTGTGGCTTTCTGACTCTGATGCAAACAGACAACTATGAGTTGCTGTCTGGTCATTCACTGCTGTATCTTCTGCCACATTACTGACACTGATAACAAAAAATATGATGCAAACATTATTAAAACATGTCTGATAAAAAAATATATGATGCAAACATTATTAAAACATGTCAAGGTTGAAGTCATCAGTATAAAATATGCTGTCTCTCAAAACAGGTTTTTAATGGCATCCTATGGCCACAGTCACTGCAGAATTTGTGTGGATATAACATCACGAAGCCTATTGAGTCTTCTAGTAACACCATGAGAGTTCAATACCGAAATTATGATTATGCCATGAGCTCTTCATTCCGTGCTATATACACATCAGATAGAGAGGCAGGTGAGATTGTCAGATTGTTGTTTAACTCATTCACTCCCAAATATTTTGAACCTCTGGACACAATTTTTTTCTTGTGTAAAACTGAAACACAGCATCACTTAGTTGCGATCTATTTGTCTTCAATAAACGTTCACTGAAATAACACATATTATATACCAAACTGTTCATAATTGAGGCTAGAATACAATGGAATACACATATTTTATAAATGGAGGTGAAAATTTGTGTTTGATGGATTATATTTACATAATCGGTTGTTATTTAAAAAAATTTTTAACAAAAATGTTCCCCTCATCAATACATTATTCAGCTCTAGAGCAATACACGAATAACACAATGACTTTCTATTGACGGTAATCCTCAAGGGAAGATGTTCTGACAGTTACACCTAATTTGGTCCGGTTGTTTTCACAGTATTTACCTTTTACTGAAGACAGCTAAAGTTGAAAATGTACTCAAAAGTAAAATCCCCGATCACCATTTGCATGAGTGTTTACAATTTACGCACACACGGAAAAAATATCTTTGCTGTATTCAAAATATATATACACATTCATTTGTATTATACACACTTGAATGACTGCAGGATCTTGAAACGTTACTGAATTTGTGAACTGTTTTTACCATTGCTTGAGAAAAAAGAGGGCAACGCCTCTTCGTCAGTAGATTTAGTTTTACTTTCGGTGCAAGACTTAGAACTAAGACCATATAAATAAATTGAAACAGCACTATCATAATGATCGATATCTTCATCATCACTACCATTAGCAATAATATAATCTATCTTTTACTGAGCTTGTACTGAAAAACTATATTTGATGTGGATGAAGGTGCATGGGATAGCTTCAAAGTTGCACTCCAAAAAAAATTATGGTTTCCAAGTTCGAAACTAAACATTTTTTCAACGAAACTCACATTAACTCTTCCGGAAATGAAACGGGAAAAATCTGGACTTCTGCCAATAGCCAAAATAAAACATTTAGGAGAACTAGGAATGGGAAAATATGTGATTTTGTGACAACAGTAGCAAAAGCCGATATATCGCTCCTGTGTTTTCTAGAAAAAACCGGAAGCCGATGTATCGGCTCGTGGGAGTGAATGAGTTAACTTAGCTGTAGATAGGTACAATTTATTTATTAGATTAGTACAAATATCAAATGATGGAGGATCTATAGAAATAACTGTCACGTTTTAATGGAACCCTTACATAAAAATGGTTGAGTATACAGATCAAGGTGTTTGAATAAGATCAGTCTGTTTTCACTATTCAGTACCGGTAGTGAAAAGTAGCAGAGTACGTCATGCCAGTTTGGAAAAACTCTGCACATGTCAAATTTATTGATACAGAAATAAATTAAACTGGCCGGATAGTTACAGGGTGCTCTAATTGAAAAAATTATACTCCATAATTGGTGTAGTAACATTTCAGATACAAAGAAATGTTGCATCAAAAATTGGAAGACGGAAACAGGTAAATGACCCAAGGCACCTATGTTTGAAAACCAGATGCAGTGCACAATACTGAAATGTAGATACAGTTGTATACAGTCAATGTAGTCTCTAAAGACTAGTTCTGAAAAAATGTAATGACCTGACGCAGGTCTCCTAGATCAAACTGCAGGAGACATCAGCGCCTGGACACGATTTGCCTTATGCAAACTGGAAGTCACTCAATAGAATCAGAACTGGTGTATCCCAATACAAAAAGAACTTAAGGATACAGGGATGATGAGACATAAGACTATGGAGCAAAACTAGTCCTAGACTACCTCTTGATCTGCCTTAACCTTCTGGAAATATGATGGTATGTTCGAGGGGATTTGACACAGCAATCCACGTGACTGAACATTTGATTCATGATGTCAGTATAATAGGTAGAAATGTGCTGGATTGGAATGAACATGGAAAGAGACGTGTGGGAAGGCGAAGAAACACCTGGCAGCTTTTGCAGAGAAGGAAGTCAGTTCAGCCGGGACTGATAGGCAAAACTTAAGAAGACAGCATAAAATAGAAACAGATGGAAAGCATCTGTTGCTACCCTATGTTCTGAGGGGAAATGGACAGATAAATGCTGATGACATATTATGTAAAAATCAAGAGACCTTTTTGCTAAATACACGTTGAGAAACACTGCTTTGTAGTGTATGTTCAATTAATTATACCTGTCTTTTTATTTTAGTTACCTTTTATCTTCTAATTTTGCTGTCTAATAATACACCTTAATTGAACTTCAAAGCTGCCCATAGTATGCTTAGCAATCTACCAAAACCTTTATCAGTTGATTGACACTCGATCCTGAATAAATGAGAAATAATGTATTGCATACAGTAGCTGCTCGTGAATTTTATTCTAGAGGGGCTCAACCATAGAAATGTTAAAAAAAAACTATGTGCACTGAAAAATTTGTATATAGCAAAGCTTGTATGTTACTGACTTACTTTGTAAGCACTCCTCAAACATTTCGTAATGTTACATTTCAGAAAAGTTGAAAATTGACATTGTGTTAAAAGTTTGAAAAATTATTTTTTTGCTTTTTAAATTCTTTCATGGATATGTTTTAGACCACACACCCCTTCTTTTGTCAAACTATCATCACCTCCAAACAGAAAACATACAAAACAGAACAGACCATTTTTCTCATTGCAATCACATAACCAATCACAAAACCAAAGAAGCATCAAATTCGCATGTAAATGCACCTCACAGATTACTCTTGATGATATCCAATTTAGGGACTGAATTTCTTTCTTTCTTTCGTTCGCTTTAAAATATTGTCTATATCTGCAATATTGTCTCTTGTATAAACTTCACTGTCTTTTGTAGTTCACATACAGGTCCATAAAGTTTCTCTTCCAGTGTTGTTTCTGTGGGCCAGTGAGATTTTCTCTGTATATCATATTCGGGGCAGTTTTGTAGTATGTGCTCTGCTGTCTGGGGCGCTTGTCCGCATGTACACAAGGCTGAGTTGCCAATCTTCATTTTTGTGTACATGTGGCTGCGGAGTCGGTTGTGTCCTGTTCTAAGGCGCAGCACAACAGTTTGCTTTTGTCTTTTCATGTTATGGTAATCGTCTGGTGTTACTGTTGGTGGCTTTCTGATTGATTTGATCATCCTTATCTTCTGTTGGTATGTAACTGGCACATCTGGTTGCTCGTCTGCAGCACCCTCCTTTGCCAGTCGATCTGCTCTCTCGTTTCCTGGTACTCCACAATGAGAAGGTATCTACTGCATGACAATCTTGCGCTGGTTGCTCAGTTCAGACAGTAGAGCCTGTAGATCTGGCAGTTTCTCAAATTTAAGTGCTTGGAGTGCTGATTGTGCATCTGTAAGAAATACTACAGGTTGTGAACTGACTTTGGTGTTCAACAGTTTCTCAGTTGCCACCTTGTTTGCCTGTATTTCTGCATCATATATATGACAGAATTTCCCAGTTGGTACTCTGACTGTATCTCTAATGTTGTTTGGGTATTCTATGTACACTCCTGCTCCACCATTCTTTACTGCATTCTGTGCTGACCCATCTGTGTATACTCTGATCCAGAGGTCTTGTGGGTATTCTTCATCCAGGAAATTGAGGATCACTATCCTACATTGCACACTGTTCTGTTCATCCTTGTCTAATATTCCTTTCACTTTTGTTTGAATGCATACTGATAGTCCGTGCTCCTTTCTTCAAGGGGTTTGTTCTGGCACAGACTTTAGGGGGATGTCAACTTCAGGTAGATCCATAATTTGTCTGCGAAGTTGTTTCGCCTGATGCATAAAACTACTTCTTTTCAGTCTTCCCATTGCTAAATTTTGAAATCTGTCTATCATTGGATGGCTCGGCATGCAGAGGAACTTTTCTGCCTGTGTTAATACCTTTGTGTCTCTGCGTTCTCTTAGTGCTTGTATCCTTCCCATTTTCTCTATCTCCACTATAGGTGTTGATTTCATTGCTCCTGTAATGACCCTAAGTGCCTGATTTTGTACCTAATCCACCTCTTTTAGGGTAGTATTTGCTGACCAATATTCCAGATGTGGCCATATACCTTGTTGGTAAACTTTGTTAAGTATTTTTCCACTAGCTCCCCATGTGGTTCCACTTAATTTTCTCAGGATGGCTAATTTCCTCCTGGCTTTTTTGGCTGCCTTGTTGATGTGTTCCCTCCATGTCAACCTATCATCAAAAGTAACTCCAAGTTAGGTGGGTTGTTTATCTTCTTTGAGGTGTTCTCCATTTATGTTGATAACTCCAGCTTTTTGTTTTGGGGAGAGGGTGAAAAGTGTAGTGCTACATTTTTCTGTGTTAATGTTTACACACCATCTGTTTGTCCATGAGGACAAGGCATCAATAGCTCTTTGCAGCATTCTGGTAGCCACTATTGCTTGCTCATTTGTACACCATATTACCAAATCATCTGCATACATTGCAACTTTTGTTCCTTGTGGTAGCTCAGCAATCAAGTCATTGATGAAGACTATGAAAAGTGTAGGGGAAAGAACCCCTCCCTGAGGCAGACCATGACGCAGTAGAATTTTCTTACTCTTGAAGCCATCTAGTTGTACTCTGGCTCTTCTGTTTTGTAAGTGTGCTTTTATCCATTTGTACATCCTACATATCACTCCCTTATTTCTCAGTTTCTTTAAAAGTCCTTCTTTACAAACTTTATCAAAAGCTTTTCTTAAATGTTTAAAGGCTTATGAGAACACTTAAGGTAAAAAGTTTAGAAAGGTCACAATGATGGGCATTTTAGACAGAGCTAATTGCTTTTTAAAATAAAGCTGTTTGATAGCGCTTTCCTAATTCTTAAAGTGTTTCTGATGTGAGTCCACATTTTACAATTTGCTATTGTTTCTTCAGCTGATTCTGGTTAAAAGACTGCAATCAGCACTTACAAACTGATGACACATTGTTGTTCCATTTGTCTTTTCTTTTATATTTCTGAGAAAACATAATTGAGAAACTCTGCCAATGAATCTCCTGTTCTTGTTTTTCTTGTAGGGTGCTAGTGAAAATGATTAAAAATATGAAAATATAAAACAAAATATTGTTATGCTGTGAGCTGATATCCCAAAAGAGGTTTGATTACAGGGATATTAGAAAGTAAATGAAACACTAATACCTTTATTGTGTTACAACGATTATGCTGTAAACATTGCTAGTCTTCTGAGTGTAACTGCCAATCAAAACAAGATTGGGAGAAGATGAATGTACATGATGATATAATCCCTTTAGCTGTGAGCTTGTAGCTCTTAACAGTTCAGTGCCTCCCACACAAAAACACACATCTTCCTCAGTTGTTGTGATGTGTAGAGTTTGTTATATATGGTGGGGCGCAGTCGGAGCAGCTGTTTTCGCAGGTTGGTTAGTCCTGGGCACAGGTGCAGGAAGTGCTTCACTGATTCTTTGTAGTGGGAACAGAATCTACAATTTGATTAATGTGGTGGGTCTATTCTATTCAGATGTTTGTTGAGAGGGGCATTGCCTGTTTTCAGCTTGAAGATCAAACTCTGGTCTCTTCATTTTAATTGCTTGGGTGATTCCTGCAGATCTAATTTTGCTTGGTGCATAAAATATAATCAACCTGTCTGAAATGCAGCCCACTGATTTAACCATTCCTGTCTATAGTTGTTTCTCTGGATCTGCCTACATGTTTGTAATGTGATATTGGGTAGTAACTGTGGTAGTGCTGCTACGCTTCTGGCCAGCTCATGACCCTTCTCAAAAGCCTTCTTATTTTCTGAGACTCCGACATGACCAGATATTCATTGGAGTACCACTTCATCCCTATAGAGCTGGTCAATTAATTTGTAGATGTCATTAACATTGTGAGACATTTTTGTTTTCCAAGGCTTGAAGCGCAGGTTTAGAGCCCGAGAATATAATAAATGTACATACAATGACAAGTATTGCTAATTAACTAGAACTTAAACAATAAAGCAAAATATTTTGTAAAATATAAGAGTTAAAATATACAAGAATTAGTGATGATTTAATAGAGGTCTATAAGATAATCAAGGGATAAATTAGACTATAACAAGTTTTTCAAAGTGCAAACCGACTACAAGAACTAGAGCTCACAGCTACAAATTATTTAAAGAAAAGTCCAGATTAGATATTAGGAAATATTTTTTAAGCCAGAGAGTGGTGACTGCTTGGAATGCATTACCACTAGAAATAATCCAGGTAGGGTGAGTTAATGCATTGAAGAATAGATTGTATACACACAGTTATTTTTAGATCAAGTGGAGTAGAAGAAACAGGTTCTATACAGGTTATGCAGAGCCTTGTAAACCAATATAAAGAGTTAATTTAAGGTTTATAGCAAATTTGATCACATTTTATAGCCTTGACACGTGCTACTTAAGCTTACTCCCGATTCCGGCATAAACACATATGGCAGACATGTTTTTGATAAAAGGAATCAGATTAATTCTAAATGTAATGCTACTACTATTTTCAACCAGCTTTTAAATTTTCCATACAGATGTATTAATGAATGCCGAGTTCAAGTATTGCCAAAATATTGGTACTGAATTGCTGAACAGAAATATAAGGAGGCAAACTTAAATCTATTTGCATTTGCTTTTGGTTTGGTTTGCAAATCCAGAAGATCAACTTGTAGTTTATTCATGTGATTTAATTTGATATAATTTGACCGACATAAGATATTTGCTGTAATTTCAATAGTTTTTAATATAAAAAATGGGACAGAAAAGGCAGAGGTGAATGAGCTGACAGCAGCCAGTGACTCATAGCAAGCTGCTTTGATCAGGGTCAGCAAACCACAGCCGATCAAGGCCCTATTCCGCCTCCACATGGTGGCTCTGGAAACAGGCTGCACTAGTTACTAGTGTAGTCTGGCTAAGGAATAGGGATTACAGTAGGAAGGCAAAACTGGTACTTGAAAAAGCCAGCTCAAATTGGAAGTCGGATTGAAAGGAGCAGATATTGCAGCCTCACTACAACATAACATCACAGTGTCCTTTTCAGAACAAGCTCTGGAGACAACATTGTTTATTATTTTCAAAATGATTCATTTGCCTGACATAGAAAAATAATTTTTCAAATTGTATTTACCTTTTTTTGTATTTTAGTAAAGTCTTCATTGTGCTACAAATTTTAAACTTTGATCCCATTTGAGGTACTTTATCCCTTTCCTCAATTCCTGCTTTATATTATCATTACATTGTATATGTCTTGTAATTTAATACATTTTTTTAAATTAAAAAAATGTATTTGCTCTTTCAAAATAGTGTGTGGAGGCTATTTAACAGAGAGTCCTGGCAACATTACTGACCCTGACAACAGCAAAGTCCGGTGTCTATGGCACTTCCATAATCGCTTGGAAAACAGCTCCATCAGACTATATTTTACAAACTTGTCAATGGAGCAAAATTCTCACTGTGACCACAATTATATACAAATTATAGAAGGTACTTATATTTCTGTAGAAATAATATATAACCAGTCTAGTCATTTGGAAAAAAAAAATCATGGACAATGAACAAAAAAACACTATCACTTATTGGTCGTCACTAGTGGACCCTGTTTTGGGCCACGGAAGTCTAGTGCATGGTAAGTGCTCCTCTAGAGGCATCTTGGATGTTGCAGCGTACAGCAAGGTAGTCTGACCAACGGATTGAAGTTCTTCCCCGCGGTTTCTTCTTACCTCGTGGGGTACCAGACTGCTGTTGCTGTGCACCATTGTTTCGTCGCAAGATGTGACCTGCCCGTCTATATGTCAAAATATGGAGAAATGAAAAACTTATTATATGAACATAGTTAAACGCATATACATTTTGAAATATTTATGATATATGCATAAAAATTAGAATAGAACAAATGTAAATTTACAAAACAGACCAACAAAAATTGTACATACAATAATATTTAAATTCTTCAGCAACACAAACTTCTAAATTTAGGATCATTGTACAGTATTTCCATTTAAACAGAAGTTAGGAAAGTTTTATGTGTGTCCTGTTATAAATAAACATTCTACATGCATTTTGAAATTGGTTGTCACAATTAGAAAAAAATCATAATTTACAACCAAATGTAGACTTTCTATTTTAGTATTTACATTTCATATTTTAAATATAAAACTATATTGCTCTATAGAAATTAGCAAAACAGTCATTGAGGTGTAAATGTGTATGATTTATGCATCCTTCACAATAAAAAGATGTCCTCGCTCTTGCTTCAGGGGTGCTGCCGATGAAACAGTTTACCGACCATGATAACTTCTTAACAATGTGGTTTGATCCACTTAAATGGTTGACCGGATTGCTGTGCTGACTTGCATGGCCTGTTCTTTGTGGTATTTTATGTTGATCAACAGCAGCAGCTGTAGACAGTTCTTTTATAAATTAGTGTTTGAATTTAAGCAGGGTCTGTTTCTTTGCATTTGGTTGTCTGGTAAGTGTCTATCAACCATCCTCCATCTGTGATGAGGCAATAGATCACCTGCCTCAGATATTCCTGAACAATGAACTGGACATTCCTCCAAATATAAAGGAGTTGAGCCGCAATTAACCAACTATCAAATGGGAAGGCTGTAGGTGCGGACCTAATACTGGCTGAGATCTCTACAAAGTAGGTAGTTGTGTCCTAACACAAAGACTTACTGAGTTGTATAACACAATATGGACCACTGAGAATGTCCCACAAGAACTGAAGGATGCTACCATCGTCTACTTATACAAGCAAAAGGTAAACCGTCAATCCTGCGACAACCACAGAGGAATCTCCCTCCTATCGTCTGCTAGCAAGATACTTGCACGAGTTCTCCTCAACTGATTGATCGTTCACCTAGAACATGGTCTTCTTCCAGAGAGCCAGTGTGGCTTCAGATCGTGTCAGGGAATTGTGTTACGATATTCGTGCCTCGGCAAGTTCAGGAGAAATGCCAAGAGCAGCAACGTGGGCTATACAAGACCTGACCAAGGTTTTCGATACCATCAACAGAGATGGACTTTGGAAAGTCATGGGAAATTTGGCTGTCCAAGCAGATTCACCAAGATCGTCAAACAATTCCACGAAGGTATGAATGCCCATGTGCTGAGTGATGGGGAAACATAAAATGCCTTTCTTGTGTCAAATGATGTCAAGCAGGGCTGTGTACTAGCCCAAACACTCTTCAGCATAATGTTTGCTGCCATGCTCAGCGTTAGCTATCAGGGTTGCAACCAAAACGGAGTGGAAATAAAATACAGGACTGACAGAAAACTCTCCAATTACAGGTGACTGCAAGCTCACACCAAAGTAAAGGACACAACCATCTCAAACTTGCTTTTTACTGATGACTGCGCCTCGCTGCCAGCACCGAAAGAGACATGCAGACATATGTGGACAAATTCTCAACAGCCTGTGACACGTTTGGTTTTACAGTTAATCCCCCCCCAAAAAACGAAGTCATGGTTCAGCTTGCTCCGAGTAACGCATATCACGATCCAAAAAATATCAGTGTCAAGAACGAGGCTTGATATAAAATTCAAAGTCTACCAAGCCGTAGTGCTCCCTACCCATCTGTATGCTAGTGGGACAAGGACTGTGTACAGCAGGCATGCTAGGACAATAAACCACTTCCAAACAAGGTGCCTCTGTTGATTGTTCAAAATAAAGTGGCAGGATAGGGTACCAGACACTGAGATCCTCATGAAGGCAAAAATGCCGAGCATCCACACACTGTTGCAGCTCAGATTGGCCGACCTCGTCGTGCGCATGCCAGACAACCGCATCCCAAAACAACTAATGTATAGTGAGCTAAAAGATGGCCTGGGTAAAGTTGGTGGCCAAAAGAAGCATTTCAAAGACTCCCTCAAAGTAACATGCTTCAGCATAGATGCAAACGCATGGGAATGCCTTGCACAGGACTGCAAGACATGGCATAGAACCACCATCAGAGGCCCCTTCAATGCTGAAGAACGCTGGACCTCTGCAGCGCAGACAAAATGCACTTTGTGAAAAGACAAAACAATTGACACTCACATGTTCAATTCTGACATTAAATGCCTTGTATGTGAAAGAATTTTCGGTGCCAGAATTGGACTGTACAGCCACCTTCGAACTCACTGGTGAGGTGCAACACAACATGTCTGACTGATGTTGTCATCATCGCTTGCTATGGACAGTTGTTATTAAGTGCAAACAGCACATATGCATTCAGCTGGGTAATTTCAAAAATATAAAAAAAAATTTTTTCCACCACTTTCTACACACTGGTCAACTCAGTCACAACCATTCATTCTTTCATTATAATCATAAATCATAACTGGTTTTTGTTTGGTTTGATCTGATTGATTGATGTTTGTCATAGTTTCAACGATGGCACAACTTGATACTAGAATACATTTTCTTTTTGCATGTTTATCTCTGAAAATGATAAATGACAAATCCTCAGGAAACAAAAGATAAGTTTTATGAGGACCTTGAGGCGCTCATCGCTGCAGTCCCCAAATCTGACAAATTGGTCATCCTCAGTGATTTTAACGCTAGGGTTGGCACAGACCATACAGCCTGGGAGGGGGCCATTGGCAAACATGGTATTGGAAAATGCAATAGTAACGGACTGCTCCTTCTGAGGACATGTGCCGCAAATGAACTACTCATTACAAACACAGCTTTCCGACTTCCGGTCCGAAATAGAACCACATGGATGCACCCAAGGTCCCGCCACTGGCACCTCATTGACTACATTATCATCAGATGTAGGGATCGAGCGGATGCTATGGTAACGAAGAGCATGTATGGTGCAGAATGTTGGACCGGCCATCGACTTGTCATTGCCACACTAAACTTCAAGATTCAGTCCAAAATGCGCCCCCAGGGAAAGAAACCACTGAGGAGGCTAAATGTCTCTCAGCTGAAATACGAACCCACGAGAGGAGGCTTCCAGGAAGAGCAGACTATCTGAGCTCCGTTTTGAAAAGAACAACATCGAAGAGAACTGGGCATCATTGATAAACACACTCTACGATACAGCTGTTAAACACATTGGCCCACTCACGCGCAAGCATAAGGACTGGTTTGACGAGAACGATCTAGAAATACAGGGCCTTCTCAATGCAAAACAAGCAGCACACAGGGAATACCAGAGGGACACACCAGCAAAAGCTGCCTTCAATACTGCTCGCAAAGCTGTCCAGACCAGGCTTAGAGAGATGCAAGACTCCTGGCTCAGCAAAAGAGCTGACGAAATTGAAATGTTCGCCGAGCGTCATGACACCAAACGGTTTTACGAGGCACTGAAAGCTCTCTACGGCCCGCAGCCCTCTAGTAATACTCCAGTTCGCAGTACGGAGGGAGCACTGCTAACAGATAAGGTTCAGATTCTAGACAGATGGGCAGACCACTTCTGCAAAATACTAAACCACCCATCGTCCATAAATGAGGAGGCCATCCGGCTAATGCCGCAGGTGGAACTGAACCTGGCGTTGGATGAAGTCATCACTGAGGAGGAAGTCGACAGGGCAATCAGTTGACTATCTATAGGAAAAGTTCCAGGAGCGGATGCAATACCAGGAGAGGTATATAAGAGCTGGCCCATCCCTTACTAGAAGGATCACTGAACTATTCTGCCACATGTGGGCTGAAGGAAAAATTCCGCAGGAGCTAAAGGACGCCTCAATCGTTCACCTGTACAAAAGAAAAGGCAAACGTCAGGAATGCGACAACCATCGTGGAATATCACTACTCTCCGTAGCAGGCAAAATCCTAGCGCGCTTACTGCTAAACAGGCTCAACAAACACCTTGAACAGAGCCACCACCTTCCAGAAAGCCAGTGTGGGTTCAGAGCCGGAAGAGGAACAGTGGACATGATTTTTGCCGCTCGCCAAGAACAAGAGAAGTGTCGGGAACTAAATCAGGCCTTGTACACCACATTTATTGATTTGACAAAGGCATTTGATACAGTAAACAGAGGAGGGCTGTGGATGATAATGACCAAGTTTGGCTGCCCCAACAAGTTCATAACCATGGTGAAACAGCTACACGAAGGCATGTGTGCTCGAAAGCGGTGCAATCTCTAAAATGTTTCTAGTATCAAACGGAGTAAAACAAGGATGTGTACTCGCCTCGACCTTGTTCAGCGTGATGTTCGCGCCCACAATGACAGATGCCCTCATATCACTAGAGCTTGGAATACCCATAAAGTACCGCACAGATGGCAAGTTACTCAATCCCAGAAGAATGAAGGCCAAAACCAAAAGTGGCTGGCGACATAATTAGGGAACTTGTATTTGCTGACGACTGCGCTCTAATGAGCAACTCAGAACTGAACATGCAGGTTGGAATGGACTGGTTCTCTGCCGCATGTGACAACTTTGGCCTGACCATAAATGCCAAAAAAACAGAGGTCATGTACCAACCAGCACCAGGCATGCCGTACACAAAACCAGAAACTACAGTCAGCGGGCAGACGCTAAATGTCGTAGACAAATTCATATATCTGGGCAGCACGCTGTCGAGATCTGTCAGCCTAGACGATGAGGTAGCAAGCAGAATAGCAAAGGCCAGCACAGCCTTTGGCAGAATGCGCTCGATGGTCTGGGCACATCGTGGCATCAGCGTCAAGACCAAACTCAAAGTCTATCGTGCAACCATCATTCCAACCCTACTATACGCTTGCGAAAGCTGGACTGAATACTCTGAACATGCAATAAGGTTAAACCACTTCCACACAGGTTGCCTGAGGCGAATATTCCACATCCAATGGCAAGATCGTGTCACTGACATCGAGGTTCTCTCGAGGGCTAACATGCCCAGCATCCATGCACTGCTAGAAAACGCACGACTTGGATGGGCCGGACACCTCGTCCGTATGTCAGATGAGCGGCTCCCAAAGAAGCTTCTCTACGGCGAGCTGGGAGAGGGATGGCGCGAGAGAGGGCGCCCAAAGAAATGATTTATAGACGGTCTAAAGAACTCACTGGAAAGTTGGCAGATAGACATCGACACCTGGGAATGTCTTGCGCAAAACAGATCTGACTGGAGAAGCGCAGTCAAATCGGGTGTAGCTACCGGCGAAGACGACCGTGTTGTGAAAGCCCAGAGCAGACGCGAGACCCGGAAATCCCGAACAGCGGGAACACCATCACTTTCTACAAAACTTGTGTGCCCAATATGTAGCAGATGTTTTCCTGCCTGCATTGGCCTGTTCAGCCACATGCGCACTCACACCCAACAGGGATATTTGTGACAAGGATGATGTCGGCGGTCCTCATCGACAACGATGGACAGCTATTATTATCTCTGAAAATAACACAAAGAAACTTTCTTTCTTGCTTCAAGAATGATTTCAATTGGAGATGCATTAGCCGTTATGTTTTTAGCTCTTTCGGAAAGATTTTACAATTTTTAAATAGCGTTCCCGTAAAATATTGGGCGTTGCCATTCAGATATTGCAGTAGTTAAAAACTTGTATAATATCTATCTGCATATGATGTCCTTTTCCAAATGGCTGTAACAATTTATCAAAGACTTTTACAGCTTTTTGGCTCTTTACATCTAACTCAGGATTGTATGATGTTTTGGAGCCAAAGTAAATCAAGAAATTGAAAACATATGCAGATATCCTGCCAGATTCACCAGCACCCTCTATTGCAGAAGTATGCTCTGCAATTAAAAGCCTGAAAAAAGGAAAGTCCCCAGGATGCGATGATATCCCAGCAGAGCTAATAGAAGCAAGAGAGGAGACATGTGCTAGAGTCTATCACAAGCTGTGTAAACAGTGCAGAGTGGCCAGAAGCATGGAAGAAATCAATTTATATTCCCCTCCCCAAAAAAGGCAACCTGGAGCTGTGCACGAACTACCAAACTGATCAGCCACGCTAGCAAGATACTCTTGCGAATCCTGTTAAGAAAGATAGAGAAAATGTTTGAATCTGAAATTCACGTAGTCCAGGCAGGTTTTAGGAAAGACAGAGGGACCCGGGACCACATATTCAATTTAAGGAATATCTATGAAAAATGTAGAGAGTTTAATGTAGACCTGTACACATGTTTCATTGATTACACTAAGGCCTTCGACACAGTAAAACATCAAAATCTGTGGAGAATCATGAGGGAAATGGGGTATCCTTTGCACAGTCCATCTCATTGAAACATTATACCAAGATCAACAAGCTGCTGTCCGAGTATCTGGGCAAACATCAAATTGGTTTGCAGTACAAAAGGGAGTCTGACAGGGATGTATCCTCTCACCTTATCTGTACAACAAATATGAGGAATGTATAATGAGAAATGTTTGAGAAGATGTGAACATTGAAAGTTTCGACCCATTTACGATTGGGGGGTACGAGATTCCAGAGTTATGATATGCAGATGACACATTAATACTATCAAGAAGTGCAGAAGGGCTAGAGCAGCTACTTTCAGCCGTTAATGGACATAGTAAAGATTAAAACCTGTCTATAAACATAAATAAAACAAAGATAATGACCACCGACAAAACACAATGTCAACATAAATTTACAGTGGGTGGTGAGGAAATAGATCAGGTTACACATTTTGAATATCTGGGCTCCAGAATTGACAAAAATGGCGACTACTCAAAAGAAATCAGAAGAAGACTAGCTATGGCAATGCAGAGACTGAACAGCCTGAAGAAATTATGGCAGGGCACCAACAAAACGATAAAAGTAAAAGTCTTGAGAGCCTGTGTTTTTCCTGTGGCAGCTTATGGCTGTGAATCATGGACGATTACCAAAACTTTTAGACAAAGAATCGAATCCTTCGAGTTAAAATGTTACAGAAAGATCTTCATAATACCCTGGACAGAGAAAAAAACAAATGTAGACATTCGGCAAGAGTTCAGCAAAGAAGAGAACTGGTTTATCAATTCCATTTTGGCTAGAAAATGCAAGTACTTTGGTCACATCAAGAGACACAATGGTCTTGAGAGAACAGTGATGGAAGGTATGGTGCCAGGCATGAGGAAGAGGTAGACCAAGAAGACGATGGCACCAAGATATCCAGGAATGCCTGAGTATGACTGGCGGAGGCTGGTGTTTTGGCAAGGGAACGAGTTTCTTTCAGACAGACTGATGGGAGCGACATTCTACAAAGGACATGCTACATGATGATGATGCAGTGCTACTGTCATACAGTTTGAAGGTCATCAGATGATATTTCTTGGGCTTAGTGGTATTATACATCCTGTGTGTGCACCTTCCTTTCTACCCAATCACCATTTCATCTAAGGAAAGTTCTTTGAATTGGTAAAATACCTCCTGAAATCTTGTTAGGAGTTTCTGTAAAAATGGTTCAATCGAGAATCAACACCAACAAAACGAGAAGTTTCCCCGGAGCTGATATTGAAAGCAAACACGATCTGGTTATGATGACCATGCATCTGCGATTGAAGGGAGTCGCAAAGAAGGATGTGACCAGGCTAAAGTTTGACCTAGACAAACTAATGGACCCAAAAATCACCGAAGTGTTCCAAGCAAGGGTGGGAGGGAGATTTGCACCACTGTTGGCTCTCAGAGAGGGACTGGATACAGATACAGTTACAGAGTCTCTTAACGTAGCGCTCATAGATACTGCAACAGAGATCCTAGGATGCCACCAAACAAAAAAGAAGCCATGGGTGACCAAAGACATTCTAGATCTTTGTGATAAAAGAAGATCACTGAAAAAACACAATCACCCACCGGAGGAGGTCGGCAGTTATAAAGATGTCAAGAAAGCCATACAACAAAAGATGAAAGGCGAAAGAAGCGTGGATATGTGAGCAATGCACAAACATTGAAGAGAGACTAAACAGAAATGATGCTAAAGGAGCATACAAGGTTGTCAAAGAACTGGTAACACCAAGACAAAGCAGGAACCTTATGATCCATGATAAAAGCGGCAAGTGCCTTATTGAGGAAAATGACGAACTGGCAAGATGGACAGAATACTGTTCCGAGCTATATAACTATGAAGGGTGAAACGAACCTGAGAAAACAATCCCTCCAACACCAACAAATATGGAGGATAACCAACTGATAACGAAGGAAGAGGTAATTGCAGCGGTAAAGACATTGAGAAGAGGGAAGGCGGCCGGCGTGGATAATATACCAGCAGAGCTCTTACAAGCAGGTGGAGAGGTAGTAGTGGAAGGCCTGACACACATCTGTAACAAAATATGGGTGACAGGAAACTGGCCGGACTTATGGACGAAATCAATAGTTATACCGTTACATAAGTCTGGAAACCTAAAGCTGTGCCAAAATTACAGAACAATAAGCCTCATCAGCCACCCTAGCAAGGTCATGTTTAGATTAATCTTTGACCGATTGAAACCCCAAGCAGAGAACATTATTGCAGAGGAGCAAGCAGGGTTCAGACAGGGAAGAAGCACTACAGAACAGATATTTAATTTAAGGCTGCTAAGCTAGAAATATTTAGAACAGCAGCAAACACTATATCATGTGTTTGTGGATTTTAAGAAGGCGTTTGATAGGGTATGGCATAAAGCGCTTTGGGCAACCATGAGGATGTAAAATATCAACGGAAATATTATAACGGTCCTTGAACACCTGTATAACAAGGTGTCTAGCGCAGTTCTTGTGAATGGGAGGCGAGGAGACTGGTTTCGCACATCAGTTGGTGTGAGACAGGGGTGTACACTCTCTCCAACTATTTTCAATATATTTCTTGAAGGAATTATGAGTGAGGCACTTGGAGGTCACGTTGGTACTGTCAAGATAGGATGCCGAACGATTACCAACCTTCGTTTTTCAGATGATATCGACGGGTTGGCGGGTTCAGAAGCAGAACTCCAGGAATGGGTCAGAAGGCTCGATGAAACAGCTCTTAACTATGGTATGGAGATAAACGCTGGAAAGACAAAATTAATGACCAACAACGCCGAAGGCTTCAACAGTACTGTCACATATCGAGATCAAATAGCCTTGCAAACACAATCCTCCATGGAAAGGTGCATGGCAGATGACTAAGAGGCGGTCCCAAAAAAAGATAAGAGGACAACATAAAAGAATGGACCAGTCTCCGACCAGAAGAGTCACAGGTAGCGGCATCTGACAGAGAGGGGTGGCGTGCAGTTGTGAGGATGTCTTCATGTGTGCCCCAACAACCTCACTGGTTACGGGATGACCTGACCTGGTTCGATTTTTGCCATCCCTTGGGTGTGAACATCACTAACATGAAACATTGTGTGATATATTGCTTCGAATCTGTCCGTAGTAAACAGTTGCCTGCACCAGAGAGTCTGCATGTGAGGCTCTTGAGACCAATAATCACTTATCTTTGGTTTTTTTTAAAAATGTCTATCATTATGATCGCAGAAAAAAACTTGTACATTTCAAGTAATGTCACCGCGGATACCCGCTGCGATAAACTGATCGTTCTGATACCTCAGTATTTGACAGACAGCACCAATCAGCATACTCATTGACTGATACAACAAGCTCTTCTATTATATCTTCAGTTAGTAGGGCTTTAAGGCAATAGAGGGTGCTGGTGAATCTGGCAGGATATCTGGATTCACACCAGTAGTCCGCCTTTGAGGTGGAACAAAACGAAAAGCATTTTCATTAAAACCCAGGTCAACCTCCTTCTATTCAATATCTCCTGCCATTCTGTTGTCAGCCTGCGGTTTTATGTTACTATGTGCACATGATTGTGCATGTCTAAGTTCAGATCTATCTCGATCTACAGCTATTGGAACATTAATTGCTTCTCTAGTAGCTTCTCTACTATGTTTAGAACTAGGTCCAGCCAGGGTAGACGTCCCCCACGTCTTCAGAATCTGACAAAATACTATCAACGATAGCGTAATTTTCTGAATAGAAGCTATGACTATCACGACTCGATAAATCATTATATCCTAATTCAATCCATTAATCAATTAGCACCGATGCTTGGTTCACTGAGGATCTCTTGCGATCATTTGTATTTGAAGCCATTGCTTATTAAAATCTGCTGACAATTATTACAATAAAACAGATTTGATTAAAAGCAATGGGCGAGCTGTATCACACAAGGTATTCCGGAAAGAGTAATGGATATGTCTAGCGTTGATATGATTGGATGAAAATTTAGCAAACTGTCTGAAACTTGGAATACTTGGAATCCTGGTATTCAAACAGGCATGTTAATGTCTGTTACCAGGTAGCCGAATGCTTAAGTTAGTTGTAGTAGGTATTTTACAACTTCCTGCGGCTTACTAGGCCTGGGGGGAAGATACAAATAGTTTGGGTAGATTTTTTAACTAGATTTTTTTATCCGGGCAACAGCTGTTCAGTGGTCTCAAGGTAAGGTATCCTCCTTGAGTGTTCGGAGGTCGCGGGTTCGAATCATGGTGGAGACCGTGATTTATTCACATGGATTTTCTGGTAAAAATTCCCCTGATCTCTGTAGTGAGATCGAACTGCCATGTTCAGTGTTGAGCACGTTAAAAATACCTTGGGACTGTCTGAAACTCTGTATAAAAATAGTGTTAAAGAAGCAATAGTTATCTGGTTTCTCAGAGGGAGCCTCATAAAAGAAGGCGACGGAAATGGTTGCTATGGGGGAGTCTCAGATACTACTAAGAATTAACAGAAGAATGTAGAGAATCTTATGGCCAATAAAGAACGCTAACAACTTACTTAACTTAATGTCTTTATACTGGTTTAGAAGACTCTACAGAGTCTGCATACAACCAGTTTTTTTGGTGGGTGTTTTAACCGATGTTAATTGACTAAAAGACTAGAACTAAGTAGACTCGTAGTTAGTTAGGCGTCACCTATAGCTGCTATTAATAAACCATCTGGGGAAAGGTACAAATAACTTTGGGTAGATTTTTTGCTAGAATTTTTTTAAATTTTGTCCTGGCAGCGGCCGTTAAGCTTACTCTTTTTTATTTCCAAGTGCCAAATGATTTTTAAAGTGCTTGACACTGACCACATGAGTCTGATCTCGCTACCCAGAGATCAGGGGAATTTTTAACCAGAAGATTCACGTGAAAAAAATCTTGGTCTCTACCGTGATTCGAACTCGCGACCTCTGGCACCCTTAGCGGCATCCTTACCTCGAGACAATATGTGTCTGAGGTAACTCCTTTTGTTAGTTTCAAACTCATGTCCTCAGATTTCATCTAATATCTTCAGAATTTTTTGCACATGGTCTTACATTCTCTATGACATTAATATTTTATAATTCATAATAGTGCCGAAACTGCCATTTTCTTTATTTGACAAGTTTCTTTGATCTTTGTCAGCAAAATAATTATTTTGACCCTAAAAAATATAATGTACAGTAATTGAACAAATTGCTCAATTTTGAGGAGTCAAATGTCAGACTTCAGTTCCCATCCCATTACAAAAATCCATAAATATGAGACCCGAATAATATATTTCAATTGTCTCTTGCTCTTTAATTTTTTGTAAAGTGCATAACAGAAGTTTATCACATTGTAATTGGCTTGGGGATAAGCCAAGCATCTGAAATTGAAAAGAAGTGAAAAAAAATGGGTTCACGTGTATAAAGAGATTGTGGAATAAATAATAATAGGTTGTATTCAGTTCTGAGGTACATCTTTTTGATGAACGGGTGGTCCTTAAAAGGACCTGATTTTAAAGATGATGATAAATTCTGGTACAAAATGTATTCAGCTTTACACATACTCTTGTCCTTTAAATTTCTTGATTGGATGTTTCCTGGTAAAAGTACATGTAATCAATATTTCAATTTGTTCAGAGTCAGACGAGTCTTTTTTCAAATTCCGATATACACCGATAAAGACTTCCTCCCTTAACCCCTCTGAAAAAATATTTGTATACCTTCATTGCAATGTTTTGAAGTGTCATGAATTTAAAACCAAGCCATGAGAGTTATAACAAGAGGCATGAAGTCAACGCCAATTGTAGAACTTGAAAAGATTACAAATCTGCAATCCATGACCGACAGAAAGGACTGCAAACCTCAGCAGCAAGCAGAGAAACTCGGAAGACTGACAGACCATCCAATGCACCAGAGACTAAATAGATTTGGAAATGGGAAACTAAAGCGGAGAAACTTTGCAGAAATAGCCAAAGCAAAGATGAACGAAGACCCTATAAACACATTAACAACAACAAAGCCCATCCCTACTGTACGCAAACCTACCTGGAAGCAGCATATATTTCCGGTGGTGGTAGAAAATACACCAGGTATTGGAAACAAAAACAGCCAGACTGAAAAAGAAAGAAGAGACATAACCCTGAGGTACATAACGAAAAACTACCCAAGCATGGACTGGACCCATGCATACACCGATGGTTCTGTAACAAATACAACACAGAATGGAGGGGCAGGGGTATTCCTGAGCCTACCAAATGGTAGAAAAATATCACTGTCAGTGGCAACTGGAAAATACTCAAGCAATTTCAGAGCAGAGGCACTGAGGGCTGCAGCAAAAGCAATGCTGACAGGCAAAAGAAATGATAGCCAGATAGTCCTGTTCACAGATGCCCTGGCTGTAGTCACAGCACTAAAACGCCAGAAAAATACTGAACTTAATGATTTAAGAACAATACTCTGTCAACTATGCCAGCAGGCCGCACCGAAAAGAGTAGTGGTACAGTGGGTTACATCTCATTGTAACATCCAAGGCAACGAGGAGGCAGACAGACTGGCAAAAGAAGGTGCAAGACTACCACAACCAGATTCTAGTGTGACCTACGAAGAGTCAAAAAGGCTCATTAGAGCCAGATACATGGCCAAATGGGAAACAGAACATACTGGCTACACAAAAAATGATGCCCAATGATTACCAATTGAACAGAAGAGAGCAGGTCGTGGTCTTCAGACTCTGCACAGGCCACAACAGACTGAGGTACCACCTATTCAATAAACTGAAGATAGGTGGCACTGACGAATGCAGTTGTGGTACCGGAAAAATGATTGCTGAACATCTGCTGCAAAACTGCCCAAAATGCAAGGACCAGAGAAAGCACATGTGGCCATCACCAGTGGCAACACTAGACAAGCTCTATGGCAGTGTCGACAGCCTCAGGATGACCACTGCTTTTCTCGAAAAAATACAGGTTGACGTCTGACAGCGTACGAAGAACAAGAAGAAGAAGAAGTGTCATGAATTTGACTTTAAGACTTATTATGCACCCAGATCACATTTCATGTGTGACAGTATTGCTGTCAGGTATGTGTGAAATGAGATATATGATATTATAGTGTTTGTGTCAGGTATATGTGTGTGAAAATGTCATGTATATGTATATAACCTCCAATTGAGCCACAGTGTGCTAATGATGGCTAAGATAATGGATGCATGTTTTGACACAGGTGTAAGAGAGTTCAGGCATAGTTCAAAACATATGCAAATTCTAACAAAGCTAGTGGGGATTTTCATTGCCTGAGAATCGGATCATGGGAAAGTAGAGGGTAAGATTTTACTTCCTTGTTATCGGAAAATTATTCAGGTCAGCAATTTAACACTAGACCATCACATGTTAAATTTGGGAAGAGTTCCTAAGTCTACTAGTGAGATGCGTGGTAATAATTTGGTAGGCGTTTTGAGGCCTCCCATTCCGTAGTGCTTAATCATTATAGAAAGATGGGTAGGGGATTTGAGCTACTTATAATTTGATGACAAACTTTCATAGTGAAATTGAAAGGTAGACAAGATGGTCAGGAAAGTGGTAGTGGCTCCAGAAAGGGGAAAAGACAGATTGACAGACAGTACTGATCTACCGTGACATGAGCTACTAGCTACTTGTCAACTGAGGTACAACAAATGTACTTTGTGACAGGCGACCATATTTGAACGAGAGGAGTAAAAAGGGGGATTTCTAAAAACTAGAAAAGGGATAAAATGGAGAACAAGAGGGATATTTGGCAGAGTTGGCTGATAGGTTATCTACTGTGAGTTTCATAAGCTTGCACTATTGCCTAGCGCAAGGGACAGTGGACCAACCTCAGCGACTGAGACAGAGTCAGTAAGGTGGAGCCCAACCCCTGGAGTTCAATTCCCAAAATCAGAGTCAGTATGGTGTACCATACATTCCCCATGCTCACAAAGCTTATGTGGGATACCTTGAATTCCACATGGAGACCAGATGAACGGAAGCTGCAGACTGTCAGAAATCAGCCAGTCACGTCACGGCAAAGAATCACAAAACTCAAGGAGATTAGACAGTTTATTAGTTGCTATTGTAAGTTAGTGAAATGAGACAGAAACTGGGAGATTTCATCAAGATAGCTGCTAACTAATCTCTGCTTATAAAGATTGATCACAGTTAGAGTATCGGTAGTTGATAATGTAAGTGATTAGACTATGCCATAAATGAATGTCACTGACCTCGCCTACGCAGATGACATAGTCCTGCTAAGCTTGGATAGCACAGAGCTGCAACAGTCTCTTGAGGATAGTACAGCTCAAAATATGAGACTATCAATCTCATGAGCGAAGACCAAAATTCAGTATCTTGGCTCTGATGTAAGGTCCCAGAACATAGTAGTTCGTGGTCACACTGCGGAGAGCATAAATGAACTTTCTTATCTCGGAAGCACAATGTCATCTGACGGAAGCAGTAACCCAGAAATGTCTAGACGGATTTACCTCCACCGCATGTGGAACAATAGTAGATTAGCCCTGAGTTCAAAGTTGCGTATTTACCAGTCGTGAGTGTGGTTTCAGTGCTAATGTATGGAGCCAAAACCTGGACTCTGCTAAAATAGAAATTTCAAGATCCAAGTCCTTTCATATGCACAATCAGTGGTGTATTCTTGGAATTCGTTGATACGATCTCGTACGTAATGTCGAGGCCTCTACTATGACTAACCTCTACTATGACTAACCTCCCAACTGTATCAGAAGTCCTGGACCATCGTCGCCTTTGACTGTTTGGAAATGTTGTCCAACTGGATCAGGAAGTTCCGGCTCACCAGATCCTTCTCAAGGCAGTTCAAAGTGCTAAGGGTAAAAGCCAGCTGGCTGGGAGCCAAGGAGAGGCTGTCCCCAAAGCACTGGGCTTCAACAGACAGCTAAATGTACTGTAAAAAAATGTAATTGACTGTCTTGTTTACGTGTGCTAGTTTTGAAAACAGCAAAAAAGCAAAAATAAAAATGACCTATTTGTTTTCACTTTTAAAGGAAGAGTTGAAAAGGTTGACAAAAAGTTTTACAGAAAAAGTACATTCCACAATAAAAGAAAAGGAGGAGAGAGAATTTTACTGGAGAATCATATTCCATAATAAAGAAGAACAGGAGGAGAGAGAATTTTACTGGAGAATCATATTCCATAATAAAGAAGAACAGGAAGAGAGAGAATTTTACTGGAGAATCATATTCCATAATAAAAGAAAAGGAGGAGAGAGAATTTTACTGGAGAATCATATTCCATAATAAAAGAAAAGGAGGAGAGAGAAGTTTACTGGAGAATCATATTCCATAATAGAAGAACAGGAGCGAGCTAAGAAACAAAGTTTCTAAGTAGTGCTTATTCACACCTAGCTTATGTGGGTGTTGTGCTACCACTTTGTTCATATTATCTCCTGACTAATGTGGGTGTTGGGCCATTACTTTGTTCATGTTATCACCTGACTTATGTGGGTGTCATGCCATCACTTTTGTTTTTGTTATTACCTAATTAATGTCTGTTTGGTGTCATCACTTTATGGTGTTACCTAATTTATGTAGTTATGGTGCCATCAATTTGTTCATATTGTCACCAGGATCTTATCCTACCAGTCCAGTTTTTGACAAGATCTGTGATACAAATAGTGTCAATAGGCCATTTGTGACACCTGAGACTGACATCACGATCCTGTTCATGACAGACAGGCATGAAAGCTTCCAGCTTACATATCAGTTCACTGGTTAGTAATAAGAGCATGTTGATATTCTTGCAGAAATCCAAGGCTAAATATTGTATGTGCTAGTAGGGGCGGTTGATGTAGTAGAGAGGTTAGATACTAGCCTCTCAAAACTATGAACGAAAACTATTGGCGATCAAATCCTGCAAGTTTCAAGTGATACCTGGTCTCAAGGGAGGTAAGATCAGAGTTCCTGCATCCTGAGTTACATCCAGGCACGTCAACTGATTGCCTTGCCACTGGTCCAAAGTATCTGAGGACTAGTGAGTGAGGTTGAGGACCAGCACAGTTTCTTCCTCACTATTATTCCAATACAGCACAATTTACGTCATCAAGACAAACTGTCTTATGATATTGTCCTCATCGTTTGCAATGGGCAACTAAATCATTCATAGAAAATGAGAGTTGGGTCAGCTGGAAGAAGTGGTCATACCATGAAAAAAAACCACAACATGTCTGGTATGTCAAATCCAATGTGATATTATTTGAACCTGGTATGTTTGGTTTACATTCCATGCTCACAACCCCTGACCAACAACAAACAAAAAAATTGTATTTCCAAGTGAGAGTTGTGTGATACTGCTGTCTTTAGTACCACTTCACTGGAATATCTATAAAATAGAATTTGCCTGAACCTTGTCTGCTGTCCCATCGAGCTTTGTGCTTGGGATTAAAACCTCAACTTTCAGCTGGATTACTGGGAAGAACAGGGTCTAATTGTAGGTGAGGTAGACTTGAGCTTGAGAAGTTAAGAGACATTATGTTATATGTCATGCCTCATCAGGACCCCAATATTTGCTATTGGAGTACTGATTTCAGTAACACTTTGTTTGACAGAATGAGGCTCCATGCCTCTTCTCAGCCCCTCCTTAGTTCCTTTTTTTGTCATGCCAAGTAGCATGTAGTGGGATTATTATTTATTTCCCAAATACGGGACCTCTTCAACCCTGAGGTGTTAGAGGTCATTGTTTAATTGTTATTGGTGCTTATGGTTATCTGAAGTGAGGCACTAACTGCTGAACTATCGCTTTAATGTCATCTTAGTAAAAATCTCCTATGTATCATAATAAAGAGGTTATAAAACAAACTCAACAGGCAGGTTTTAGCTAAATATTATAGAAGAAAGCCGACAGTACAATGTCGATTTACATACTTGCTTCATAGATTACACCAAAGTTTTTGGCAGTGTGCAACACAAAATGCTATGGTGAATCATGGAATACATGAAGTTTCCATCACACCTGATCAAAAGACTGTATCAGGAACAACAAGCAATGGTCAGAATAGTTGGAGAGACATTGGACTCCTCATTCTTCTTCTCTTTCTTCTTATTTTTATTCGTTTGTTTGTTTGAAAATATAATATCTATATCTGCAATGTTGTCTTTCATATAAACCTAAGTATTATGTAGTTCACAATTATAATAGGTCCATACAATTGTATTGTTTCGCTTGGATAGTGGGATTTTTCTCCTATCATATTTGGTGCAGCTCTGTAGTATGTGCTCTACAGTCTGGGCTCTAGTCTTGGGTACCTATCCGCATGTACATATAGCTGAGTTCCCAATCTTCAATTGTGTGTACATGTGGCTGCAGGATCGATTGTATCCCATAGATCTTCATTCCTCACCATGTCCTGCCACTATATGTCCATTATCCTTCATAGCTATCTGTTAATATAGGAGTGAAGGTTTTGTTGTATCGCTTTGGTCGTTCTCTATGTTTCAGTTCCATGCAACAGCACAGACTTGACACTGGTGTTGAATTTGAAAGCCACTTATGCAGTATTAGTATAACAAAAATTGTTTCCATCTCATTATTCTCAATCTTTACAGGCCAGTGGTTTGATTTTCTGATTCTTACTTTTGTTGGATATAGTAATCAAATTGTACAAGATACTCATAATTTGTACACTGTTTTTGCATTTACTTCGGTATACAACTGTTCTTGGTTTCTTTTCTCAAAAGTGAGTGTTTTATTACAAATTTAAGAAATCAACCAATAATATAC
Organism: Ariolimax columbianus; assembly: GCA_036924085.1. Lineage (NCBI taxonomy): Eukaryota > Metazoa > Mollusca > Gastropoda > Stylommatophora > Arionidae > Ariolimax > Ariolimax columbianus. Next base: position 32,790,469 of record JAVGWX010000009.1, read on the forward strand.
AATGTATTTAGAATAATGCACAAGTTCAAAGTTAATTCATTGTTATCTGCTAAAGCTGGCGAAATGTACATTATTCAAATGATAACTGAGATTTATGTGTGGCGTTGAGAAGTGAGTATTATTTAGTTTGTAAGTCAGCAATTGTTGTATCCTAAAACATGCAATTTGAAACAAGACTCCTGATATTTATTTATGATAGTGGTTTTTAATGTTGCTGTCATTTTTCAGAAATAGGTAAACCAACATCTTTCAGGTTACAAGTTTCTTGAATTAACTTTACTACGTTGCTCTTTTCCTCCCTGGTCGCTATAGCATTCGCTACTCAAAAAACAAAACAAATGAATAAAAGCACAAATTGTGGGGTGTTGAAATCCCCTAAGTTTTTAGTATTCCCTGGTTGGAAGAAAGGTGGGGCCTAGTGTCTAGTCCTATCAGAGATAGATCATAAAACACAGAGGTCTAGTGTACACTCTGTGCTCATAAAATAACTCTTGACAGTTGAAAATAAAAGAAGATTGGTGTTAGCTGCTGTTTGGGCAAAAATTGCAATAAGAAAAATAATGAAATTCCCACCTAATACGCCCCTACCCAGGCCTATTAAGATCCGAAAATATAAATTTGCACGATGTACTACCTCCAGCTATCTCGGCTAAAATGCTGTACCACTGGATCAAGGTAGCTCAGTACAAGAAAGAATGGTTGATGATAGTGCAAATCTTCCTCACTTAAATATAATTACAGTGAAAGTCAGTGTCAGAACTTGAGTGTTTCAAAAAAGAATCTCTCTATCATGGTGGGGATCTGAAACATAGACCAAGCATAGCACAACAGCCTGAAGGACTCTAGTCCAGCTTCATCAGCACACTCGGGATGTGAGGAAAGTTATTGCCACCTAACACCCTTTTCAGGGCATACAAAATAGTAAAAGTACTCATTCTAGGCATTCAAAAACAATAAGATCAATTCTATTCTATGTCACCATTTTCAGTTATGATGGGCAAATTATGAATTTTCTCCTGTAGAGAGTTACAGTGGCATACTGAAGAGGGTGGACCTAAGACCTTCTGGCTGTAGTGTAGTGCTAGACTTGTCAGTAGACTCATCATTGTAGGGACATATACATTTATTCAACTGCATGTTTAATTGGTCTGGTGTACAGTTTTCATCAGGAATTAGTTGGAATTTATTATATTTTCAGAATGTGGTGGTGTATTGATAAGCCCTCAGGGGGTCATTGCTAGTCCCAACTACCCTAGCAATTATAGCCATGTAACAGTGGGATGTGCTTGGAAGATTGTTGCCCCTGCTGGCACCAGGATCAGAGTATGGCATTCCATTATATCTCATTTTTAAAATAGTTTTTAATGTCAACCTAGATGAACATGTGGACACTCTTTGTCCATCTCCATTCACTAATATTCTTTATCAATTACTCTTTGTTATTTGTTTTATTTTGATACACTGGTACTGTGGTACTGTACACTGTTGATAAATTGTTTAGTAGTGGCTGTTCTTATATCATGGGACATACTGAAGAAGATTGACCTGGGTCAATTCTTGTTTTAGTGCAGTTTGAGACTTTTTAGTAGGCACGCTTCTTTGGAGATCACAGTATTGTTCCTGACTTTGTTGGCCAGGTTACTGTAACACAGTCTGTTTCTTGGTGCACAGTTTTAGGTGGGGGGGGGGGGGACAGGGCATGATCAGTATACATCTGACCCTGAAGTGAGATGGGGTCTTGGTCAGTATATTGCACCTGATCCTGACATGAGGTGGAGTCTTGGTCAGTATATTGTAACTGACTCTGATGTGAGGTGGGGTTCTTGATCAGTAAGTTGTAACTGGCCCTGAAGCTAGCCTTCTCACCCAATTACTCTTCTTCATTTCTAGTCCATTGCTGTCCTTTTTTAGTTGCTTCTCTTCTACTCCTGGGAGCACAGAGGTCTTTGTATATACTTCCATTCAGGTGTACAGACAAACAGGTGATTGGCATTTTGTGTCCTTGATTGTTAGAGGGATCACTTCTTTTTGACCTGTATGCAAGCCACTATTGCGTAGAAATTTGAATGAGTTCAGTTCAGTTGTCCATCCACTTGTGCTTTTGAGCGCTGTGAAGAACGAAAGTTGTTGATCTTGGGTCAAATGTGGGGGTTGTTCTAAGCCCATGCCCATGTCGATGAAAGATTACTCTTATGCCACATATCCATATTTCACAAGGTCTTCCTCATACTCTGTAGATGGAACCTCTTGTGTATTAAGCGTGCAGTAGAAGTAGATCAGGGTGCATTCTCATGAAATGACCGAACAAACGTATTTTCTGTCTTAAAATGTATTCAATGTGAAGGGTAGTTTCCATTATATTTCTAATGTCTTGATTTTATTATTATTTTTCCTGTCAACACTGATGGCCTTTCTTAGGTGTTTCACTTTACAAGTTGTTTTTCTCTCTTGGGTTTTGGGTAAGTGCCAAGTCTTTTACTGGTAGTACGGAGTTGGTATAAACATACCTTGTATCAGTTGTTGTTTAGTGATCAAGCTGAAGTGTGGGTGCTTTAGAAGTGGTGACAGCTGATAAGTAACAGTAAAGGCTTTCTGACATTGTGTTTCTATTTCTCTATTAAGCATTCCATTTTCTGTTAAAATACTCCCCAGATTTTTTTTACTCCATGACCTGCTGAAGTTGGAAACTGGTGTTCTGCTGGTTTTCATAGATATTGTATTTCATGTGCTAATTTTCATATTATATCTTTCATAGGTTGCGACGTCAAGCATGTTCATATGATTTTGCAGAATGTCTTCATCTTCGTATATAAGACTTTGGTCGTAGCAAAAAGTAGGGATTGAGGAATGATCTAATTTTGGTGTTGCAATTTGGTTGGCTTACTATTGTTATTTTATCAATGTAAATGGGAAACAGCAGTGGTGAGAGCACACACACTTGTCATGTCGCGGGCCTGTCACTATTTCAAAAACAGGGGTTGTTCCATAAATCTGTCTTATCACATTTCATTCAGACCATAAAGCGCTAATCACACTATCCAGAAGTCAGCATTGTATTTCGTAGTCCTAGACAATATACCAGCAGAGCTCTTACGGGCAAGTGGAGAGGTAGTGGTGGAAAGCCTGACACACATCTGCAACAAAATATTGGCGACCGGAAACTTATGGACAAAATCAATGGTTATACCGTTATATAAGTTTGGAAACCTAAAGCTGTGCCAAAATTACAGAACAATTAGCCTCATCAGCCACCCTAGCAAGGTCATGCTTAGATTAATCCTCGACCAAATGAAACCCCAAGCAGAGAACATCATCGCTGAAGAGCAAACAGGGCTCAGAAAGGGAAGAAGCATTACAGAACAGATATTTAATTTAAGGCTGCTAAGCGAAAAATATCTAGAACAGCAGCAAAAACTGTATCATATGTTTGTTGATTTTAAGAAGGCGTTTGATAGGGTATGGCATAAAGCACTATGGGCAACAATGAGGATGTATAAAAACAACGGAAATATTATGACGGTTCTTGAACACCTGTATGACAAGGCGTCCAGTGCAGTTCTTGTGAAAGGGAGAAGAGGGGACTGGTTTCGCACATCAGTTGGTGTGAGACAGGGTTGTACACTCTCTCCAGCTCTTTTCAATATATTCCTTGAGGGAATAATGAGTGAGGCACTTGGAGGTCACGTAGATACTATCAAGATAGGGGGCCGAACCATTACCAACCTTCGTTTTGCAGATGACATTGACGGGTTGGCGAGTTCAGAAGCAGAACTCCAGGAATGGGTCAGAAGGCTCGATGAAACACCTCTTGACTATGGTATGGAGATAAACGCTGGAAAGACAAAATTAATGACCAACAACGCCGAAGGATTCAACAGCAGGATAAAAGCTAACGGTCAGGAACTCGAAGTGGTTGACCATTTTAAATATCTTGGGTCGATTGTCAGTGATGAAGGATCAAAATGTGAGGTGTTGGCCAGAATAGCACAGACAATAGCGGCGCTTGCACGGATTAACAAAATCTGGCAAGATAAACGGTTAGCACTGTGCACGAAAATCAGATTAATGCGTACACTGGTCCTGTCAATATTCCTCTATGCTTGTGAGACATGGACAGTTACAGCTGACCTTCAGCGAAGGATACAGGCCTTGGAGATGAGATGTTTCAGAAAACTTTTAAACGTCACGTACAAAGATCGAGTTACAAATGAGGAAATACGAGATAGAATTACAACAGCAATAGGGCCTTTTGAAGACATCTTGGCAACTGTGATAAGAAGGAAACTCGCTTGGTACGGTCACATATCGAGATCAAATGGTCCTGCAAATACGATCCTCCACGGAAAGGTGCAAGGCAGACGATGAAGAGGCCGGCCCAAAAAGAAGTGGGAGGACAACATAAAAGAATGGACCAATCTCCGACCAGAAGAGGCACAGGCAGTTGTCACTAACAGAGAAGGGTGGCATGGGATTGTGAGGATGTCTGCATGTGTGCCCCAACCACCTCACCGGTTACGGGATGACCTGAACTATATTTCTGCCATGATTCCTCTTTTGTAATTATGAATATTCGTTTGGTGTTTCATCTTGTGGTTTGCTATATTTTATAATCTTCTTGTATCTTGAACTTCAGCCATGCCTTGTAGAATTTATTTTTTAGCATGAATTGATTCTTTAACCAGCATTCCACCACACTGTGTTTCCAATATTTGCCTCATCCTAGGATGTTTGTTCCAAATTTCTCATTGAGTGTAGTCATCAAAGATGTTTTAAAGGAGTCCCACTTGCTGTTTACATCCACAGTTTTTCCAGTCAGTGTCTCAAAAACTGTCATCATTTCATTGCCTACTTCCTTCTTAATAGATTCCACCCCTAATTAGTTAAGATTTGTGACAAATATTGATCACACTTTTACACAATGATGTTTTGAACAAGATCAGCCTGCTTACAGATGCCTTGGCCGTAGTCACAGCACTGAAAAGCCAGAAAAATACTGAGCTTAATGATTTAAGAGCAGTACTCTGTCAACTATGCCAGCAGTCCACACCAAAAAGGGTAGTGGTACAGTGGGTTCCATCCCACTGCAACATCCAAGGCAACGAGGAGGCAGACAGACTGGCAAAAGAAGGTTGTGGACTACCACAACCAGATACTAGTATGACGTACGAAGAGTCAAAACGGCTTATTAGAGCTAGATACATGACCAAATGGGAAACCGAACATATTGGCTACACCAAAAACGATGCCTATTACCAGTTGAACCGAAGAGAGCAGGTCGTGGTCTTCAGACTTCGCACTGGCCACAATAGACTTAGGTACCACCTATTCAACAAATTCAAGATAGGTGGCACTGACGAATGCCCGTGTGGTACCGGGAAAATGACCACTGAACATTTGCTGCAAAAGTGCCCGACATACGAGGATCAAAGAGAGCAGATGTGGCCATCACCAGTGGCAACACTAGACAAGCTCTATGGCAGTGTCGACAGCCTCAGGATGACGGCTGCTTTTTTCGAAAAAATTAAGGTTGATGTCTGCCTGGTGTACGATGAAGAAGAAGAACAAGATCAGTACTGGTCTATGGTCAGTATTGATACAGATGTTTGAGATTACCCTGGAGTCTGCCACAATCCTTCTCTGTCTGTGTCTATTTTAAATGTAATCTTCTCCCTATCTCCCTTCTTTCTTTCTTCTTCTTCCTCCTCTTTATTCTTCTTCTTCTCCTCTTCTTCTACTTCTTCATCATCATCATTCAGGCTTTTTTGGTCATACTAGATATGTAGTTCCATCCCTAGGGCGAAATCCAAAGTCCTTTCTAGGTCCAGGTGGCACTCCCACATCTTGTGCGTTTGTTCTACTCCCTCTGTCCAGGTCTTACATCGTAGGTCTCAGTAAGCTGGACAGTCCTATAGGATGTGTTCAGGGGTCTGAACTCCAGTTCCACATGGACACTCGATTGTGAATGACATCTTGACTCGATGTAGATGACCCAATAGTCTCCAGTGACCAGTTTTCAGGTGAAAGATGATGTTTTGTTGGTATCTGTGGAGCTGCTAAATTGAGTCAGGTTCATTGCTCACATCATCCATGTCTTTCTTCTATTTTGAGTTGTACTGATCGGAGATGATAGTTTTTGCCTCTTGGAAAGACACTGTTGCAATAAGTTGATACATGCTGCCACTTGCTTTGGTCAAGGTATCAGCTCTCGTGTCCCCCGTAATTCTACAATGGAAGGGCAGCCACTGAAGAGCAACTATTGAGGTTTTTTGCATTTTATTGAGCTCGGATCTGATTTCCGTCAGCATCTGCTCATTTCTGATGTTTTGTACCGATTCCAGCAGTAATCTGCAAAAAATATCAAGAATAAATTCTAAGTTTGTGAGTGTTTGTCAGATTTGAAGAATATTCTTAGTGCCTGTAGGAGTGTCATAGATTTTGCCCTAAAGTTGTAAGAGATATTCCTTAACAGAAAGCCTTATGTGTTATTTTCTCATTGTTGCTTTTTATAAAGATAAATGTAAACAAATTTGAGATGCAACCTCTTGATTATTACATCTGTACCATTATTTTTTATGACATTTTCAGTGTTGAAAGAAGGTGTTCATAATAATAAGATTATTTTCAATACATAAATTTATAAGTTCTTCACTATTGCCTTTCCGCTCTAGGGAGGTGTCACTAAATAGACCTAAGCAGTGCTCGATGATCTCTTTTTTCTAGTTTGTTCATACAAATCATCCATAACAATAAAATCATTCTGCTTGTTGACGCTATTGCTTACAGACACTGAACAATTATATTCTTTCTGCTTCATTGGAGACAAACGTCTGGTCAAGCAAAACACACTGCTCGAACAATGTTAGCCAGGGTCAGGCAAAATATTCTGATGAAGACCATCACCTCACTTTCACGCAGTTTTCCCTGGAAACAGACTTTTTCATGGCAGCCTGGCTAACGAGGTGGGGGATTGACGTGATGCCCATAATAGTGAGTGATATGCAGATTAAGCCAAGCATAGCACAACCACCTGGAGGACTCCAGTCCATCTTCATCAGCACGCTCGGGATGTGAGGAACGCTACTACAACTCACCACCTAATGCCCACACTCATTCAAAATATGGTTTAGCTCTGTACAATGCATCATTTGTATACAGATAACTCAATTTTACAATGAGAAACATTACTAAAATATTTTAGATTATTAGTCTGAGTGTTGAGTACAAATGAAATAGTTTTAACTTAATATTTTGCAGTAGGACAATAAAGCTATGTACACACTTAAAAATACAACTATGCATATATACAGTAGGTGTTCTATATCTAAATAATCATTACTTTTAATAGTAAAGTTAAAAGAATAAAAAATTAAGAAGGTATGCGGACTAGGAACGCCCATGCCTGGGCACAGGAAAAATATGTTGAAGCCAAAAAAGAAGTAAAGAAGAGTATCAGAAGAAACATGAGAAAATAAATTGATGAGTTGGTGCAAGAGAGAGAGGAAGCTGCTGCAAAAAGACTTATTTAAAAAACCTGTACAACAGCACTATGAAACTAACAGGCAAATATAATCATGTAAATGGGTTTTATCAAAGATAAGACAGGACAATTGATTAGCAACACCAATGAGCAAACAAAGAGATGGGCTGAACATTTTGTAAAACTGTTAACTTAACTTAACATTTTTATACTGGATTAGAAGACTCTGTAGAGTCTGTAAACAACCAGTTTCTTTTACATTTCCTTTCTCTAAAAGCTCTGTGCATTCAATCTATTCTTAAATGCATTAGTTGTCCCTGCCTCCACTACTTTCTGTGGCAATGTATTTTAAGCATTCACCATTCTCTTACTAAAAAAATATTTCATAATATCTATCTGGACTATCTATGCCCCCTTGTTCTTGTAAATGGTTGGATTTTAAAATACTTGTTATAGTCTAATTTACCAGTTTCTTTGATTATCTTATAAACCTGTATTGTCACCTCAAATTCTTCTCTTTTCTACACCCTGTAAGACGATTTTTCTGAGTCTTTCCTCATAACTGTAATTCTGGAATCCCACTTTCACCTTTGTCGCTCTTTTTTGTATCCTTTCCAGCATGTTTATATCTCCTCTATGATAAGGACTCCACACCTGTACACAGTACTCCAATCTAGGTCTAACTAATGCTTTATACAGTTTGACTATCACTTCCTTGCTCCTATGTTTAATATTTCTTGTTATCATACCTAACATTACATTTGCCTTTTTCACCGCTACCTGGACTTGCTCTCTCACTATACCCGTGTGATCTATTATAACTTCTAGGTTTCTTTCCTTTTCTATCATTCTAATATTGTTCTCACCCATTCTGTAATTACGTTCCATATTTGATCTACCCATGTAGATGACTATACATGTATCTACATTGAACTCGATTTGCCAGTTCACAGACCATTCTCGAATTTTATCTAAATTCGACCTAAATTTATCCACTTCTGCTTTAGAAGAGACATTACTGCATAGTTCTGTATCATCAGCAAATTTTGCAATCTTGGATCTGACATCAATGCCCAAATCGTTTATAAATATCAAGAACAAAAGAGGTCCCAAAACCAAGCTGTGGCACTCCACTTTACACTTCCTTCTTCTGGTTAACCAATTTTCAATCCATTTGGCAACTTCCCTACCTATTCCATATGATTTTAACTTTCTAAAGAAACTTTGACGAGGTACGCTATCAAAGGCCTTAGCGAAATCAAGATAAATTACAACCACTGGCTCCCAAATTTATCTATCATTTTAGGAACCTCCTCCATGAATATATTTGTTAAGCATGATCTCTCTCTCTAGTAAACCCAGGCTGACTTTCTGATTATCTTAAACTTGACTAAATGCGTTACAATGTTTTAAACAGCCCGGTTTCACAAGATTCTCTTGTCATTTAGTGAGCATATTCGGAATTTACAGGTAAAATGCAAGAGGCCAATCGCAGAAGAAATTAGCCATGGCTTCTAATGACAACAAAGCGACCGGTCCAGACGATATCTCCGCAGAAGCAATCAAAGTGGACATTGAAACCAACAAAGATGCTAACTAATTTACTCGATAAAGTCTGGGAGAGGAAAGAAATACCAGAAGACTGGAAAGAAGGCTATGTAATAAAGTTAAAAAAGAAGGGAGATTTACAGCAGTGTACCTACCAATTATAGAGGAAGAATATTATTATCGGTACCTGGAAAAGTTTTTAACGGGATCGTTATAGAGAAATTAAAAAAGACCATAGATGACCAGTTGAGGGATGAGCAGGCCGGTCTTTGACAAAATAGGTCCTGTACAGACCAGATAGCAACACAGAAAATAATAATTGAACAAAGTGTAGAATGGAACTTGCAGCTTATTATAGGATTTGTGGACTTCAAGAAAGCTTTTCACAGCATGGACAGGGTATCACTATGGAAGCTGCTCAGACATTGTGGAGTGCCCCCAAAGTTCTTTAATATAAATCCAAAAAATATATGAAGCAATGAGATGTTGAGTGCTACATGAAGAACAGCTTTCTGAATCCTTTGAAATAAGAACGGGTGTTTGGCAGGGCTGTTTACTATCACCAATACTCTTCCTGCTGACCATTGACTGGATTATGAAGTCGACATTATCGTCAAGTGACAATGGCATTATATAGACAATGACGAGACAATCTGATGATCTAAACTTTGCAGATGATTTTGCTCTTCTGTCCCATACTCACAGCCAGATGCAAAATAAGATATGTATACTCGAAGAGAGATGACTACAATTGGGGCTAAAAATACACAGAGACAAAACACAGGTTTTGAAAATAAATGCAATTAACAATGATAGAATTGGGCTGGGAGCCCCCCACCTTCAGAATGTGGAGTCTTTCACATACCTTGACAGCAATATAGACATAGTAGGAGGTACAGAAAACGATGTTTAGTTAATAGTACAGAAAGCGAGAAGTGCTTTCATTGGATTTAGAAATTAATGGTCAAACGAAATTAAAACCACCACCAAAATAAAAATCTCCAACTCAACGCAAAATCCCTTTCTATTATACAGCTCTGAAACATGGAGGACAACACAGGTACTTATGAAGAAGATTTCGTAAATGGTTGCCTGCGCAAAATACAAGGGTGGAAATGGTACGACAAGATCACCAACGTGGAACTGATGTGGAAAACAGGAGCAATACCAGTGAAGTATAAAATACAGATATGACGATGGATAGACCACACAATATGGAAAGCAGTGGATAACATTACCAGACAAGCTCTATTCTGGAATCCACTGGGCAACAGAAGTGGAGGAACACTGAGACACTCATGGAAGAGGGAACTGGAAGCAAATTCAAAGGAAGCAAACAGAACGTGGACAGAATTGGCTTAGGTGGCTCCTTATAGAAAGACTTTGAGAATATTTGTTGAAGACCTATGTTCCACAGGGTACTGACAGGTTTTTGATTGAAGAAACTTTCAAAGATAAAAGGGTTTGTTCCTCTTGATAAATCTGTGTGTGAGTGAGAGTTGCTATGTGAGCGACCACTTTCAATCCACCTCTTCCCTCCAACGAAAACTTTCTGTGGCTAAGACTATTTTGGCATTTGTTCATGCTAATATGAATTTCTTCACTTGTGTCATCATCCAGTGTGACTATACTTCCAAATTGCATAAATGTGTCCATCTTTGCTAGATCTTCATTTCTTATTTTGTCAACACATATTACTTTATATATAATATATCTCTGCAATCATTTATTTGATTTTTCAATCTCAGGTAAATTTCATAGACTTCTTTTTCGAGACTGGACCTGAATGTACCCTGGACAATCTTGACATCCAGAATGGTGGTCTCCCAGATTCTCCATCTATTGGCAAATACTGTGGAACAAGCTGGCCAAGTTCTTTTGTTTCTCAGAGCAATGAATTACGCTTGACAATGACATCTAACTTGACTTCAACAGTCAGAAGGTTCAAATTGGAGTACAGTTTTGATTCAGGAGGTACATATGTCATTAAGTAGTAAGAGGTATTTGTAGTATGAGAGCAAGTCAGTAAGTTGGTCACACAGTGATATGCTATAACTGAACAATGTAGTTGATAGTTTCTAAAGGTGTCATTAGATGACAGCAGCATCTAGCTTAGTGATTGTTGTAGGTAGCAAATGCTATGTGTTGCATGCACTCTGATACAAAATGGTGTTCGTACTTTCAGTGCACAATCAAAGAACAGCGTGCTGTTGTGTATTTTTGGAGTGATAAGAGGACTTTCTGCAATGGATATTCACGAGGACATCATTTCTGTTTATGGTGAAATACCTTTGCCACCTAATGCGGTGCATAATTGAGACGATAAATTTTCTGAAAGGAAACCAAAAAATTGCTAATGAAACGACCTGATCATTCTGTTCAGATTGCAACAGAAGCATCTGTGTGGTGATCAGATGAGATGATTTTAGCTGATAGGCAAGTACTCATAGAAAGTGAAGCAACTACAATAGGGTGTTTGCATTGTTAAAGCCTACAGCATATTACATGATGTCAACCTGTTTCATCAATGCTGAAAAACTTGAAGGTGAAGTGCAACTGTGGCTATGCTGCAAGTTTTGATGCACTGATAAAACGATTGGAAAAATGTAACAATATTGGTGAAAATTAGGTTGAAAAATCAGGGACAACATACATGCAATAATAAATGGTTTTCAAGTTCAAATCTCAATCAGTATTATTTTTAAAGGCCATGTGTAACCTATTTACTGACTTTCCCTGGTACCACTGTGAAACAGAAGGCAAGGTTGTCATTAAGAAGTACGTCTTTAAGAGATAAGGTTGTCATTAAGAGGCAGGCATTTATGATCAGGGTGAAACTTTAAAATAGGAGGTCAGTTTTTCATTAAGAGGTAATGCCATTAAGAGGGCAGTGTTTAGGAATGCAATACTACTTTGAAACAAGAGGTACATTTGTCTTTTGGAGGTAAGGTTGTCTTTAAAAGGTAAGATTGTTATTAACTCTTAGTATCCGAGAAACCCCTTCAGAAACCAGTTCTGCCCTCACCTTTTTTTTCGGGGTCACTTTGAGAAACCAGACAACCACTGCCTCTTTAACACTATTTTTATACAGAGTTACAGTTTTGTCCAATCATATCAACATTAGACATTTGCATCACATTTCTGGAAAACCTGTGTGAGAATGCCGTCCATTTGAAATAAACATTTGAAGTGAACAATACATTTTCATTACGAGAAATGACTTCAAACACAAAATTCCCAACCATGCAAGCATCTGCACTTATTCATTCATTAATTAAACTAGAAACTGATGATTTATCAAGTGGGAACAGTTTGTATGACTAGTATTCAGAAAATTATTGTAGTTGGCAAAGTTAGACTGAAGAAATTGGGGCATCTTCCCTGGCTGAACCTAGATACTGGTTCTAGACATAGTAGAGAAACTGCTAGTGTTACTTACTAGTGAAACAAATCATGTTTTAATAACAAGTAGAAGATCAAGATAGATCCAAACTTAGATAAGTAAGATCAAGTACACCTGATAATGTTGAAGCAATGTAGTTTTATATTTAAAATATGAAATGTAAATACTAAAATAGAAAGTGTACATTTGGTTGTAAATTATGATTTTTTTCTAATTGTGACAACCAGTTTCAAAATGCATGCAGAATGTTTATTTATTACAAGAGACATAAAACTTTCCTAATTTCTGTAAAAATTTATATTCTCTACAATGATCCTAAATTTTGAAGTTTCTGTGTTGCTGAAGGATTTTAATGTTATTGTAACTACAATATTTGTTGTTTTGTTTAGTAAATTTATATTTGTTCTATTCCAATCTTTATGTATAATTCATAAATATTTGAAACAGTTTATATGTTAACTATGTTCATATAATAGGTCTTTCATTTCTACATATTTGGATATTTAACACTTTAGTTTATCCTTACCTTTCTTTAGTTTATTTTACTGCTACCTGGACTTGCTCACTCACTTTACCTATGTGATCTATTATAACCATAGATCTCTTTCCTTTTCTATCATTCTAATATTGTTCTCGCCCTTTTTGTAATTATACTCCAATTTTTGATCTACTCATGTGGATGACTGTACATTTATCTACAAAAATCTCGAACAGACCATTCTCGAATTTTATCCAAATCCAACCTCAATATATCCACTTCTACTTTAGATGAGCCACTACTGCATAGTTATGTGTCATTAGCGAATTTTGCAATCATGGATCCGATATCAATGTCCAAATCATTTATAAATATCAAGAACAAAATGGGTCCCAAAATCGAGCTCTGTGGCACTCCACTTTTTACTTCACACCATTCAGAGTACTTCTTATTTATGCCCACCCTCTGCCTTCTTCTTGTTAAGCAATTTTCAATCTATTTGGTAACTTCCCCACATATTCCATGTGATTTTTACTTTCTAATCTTTGATGAGGTACTCTATCAAAGGCCATTGCAAAATCTAGATAAATAATGTCCACTGGCTCCATTTTATCTATCATTTTAGTAACCTCCTCTATGAATTCTAATAGATTTGTTAAGCATGATCTCCCTCCAGTAAACCCATGCTGACTATTAAGGATTAGATTAATAATAATAATAGCTGTCCATCGTTGTCGATGAGGACCGCTGACATCATCCTTGTCACAGATTTCCCTGTTGGGTGTGGGTGCGCATGTGGCTGAACAGGCCAATGCGAGCACGAAAACATCTGCTACATATCGGGCACACGAGGTTTGTAGAAGGGGATGGTGTTCCCGCTGCTGGAGATTTCCGCGTCTCGCGTCTGCTCTTGGCTTTCACAACACGGTCGTCTTCACCGGTAGCTACACCCGATTTGACTGCGCTTCTCCAGTCAGATCTGTTTTGCGCAAGACATTCCCAGGTGGCGATGTCTATCTGGCAACTTTTTAGTGAGTCCTTCAGACCGTCTTTAAAACGTTTCTTTGGGCGCCCTCTCTCGCGCCATCCCTCTCTCAGCTCGCCGTAGAGAAGCTTCTTTGGGAGCCGCTCGTCTGACATACGGACGAGGTGTCCGGCCCATCCTAGTCGTGCTTTTTCTAGCAGTGCATGGATGCTGGGCATGTTAGCCCTCGTGAGAACCTCGATGTCAGTGACACGATCTTGCCATCGGATGTGGAATATTCGCCTCAGGCAACCTGTGTGGAAGTGGTTTAAGCTCCTTGCATGTCCAGAGTATACAGTCCAGCTTTCGTAAGCGTATAGTAGGGTTGGAATGATGGTTGCACGGTAGACTTTGAGTTTGGTCTTGACGCTGATGCCACGACGTGCCCAGACCCTCGAGCGCATTCTACCAAAGGCTGTGCTGGCCTTTGCTATTCTGCTTACCACCTCATCGTCTAGGCTGACAGATCTCGACAGGGTGCTGCCCAGATATGTGAATTTGTCTACGGCATTCAACGTCTGCCCGCTGACTGTAATCTCTGGTTTTGTGTACGGCAGGCCTGGTGCTGGTTGGTCCATGACCTCTGTTTTTTTGGCATTTATGGTCAGGCCAAAATTGTTGCATGTGGCAGAGAACTGGTCCATTCCAACCTGCATGTTCAGTTCTGAGGTGCTCATTAGAGCGCAGTCGTGAGCAAATACAATTTCCCTGATTATGTCGCCAGCCACTTTGGTTTTGGCCTTCATTCTTCTGGAATTGAGTAATTTGCCATCTGTGCGGTACTTTATGGATATTCCAAGCTCCAATGATCTGAAGGCGTCTGTCATCGGGGCCGCGAACATCATGCTGAACAAAGTCGGGGCCAGTACACATCCTTGTTTTACTCCGTTTGATACTAGAAACGTTTTAGAGATTGCACTGCTGTCCAGTACACGAGCACACATGCTTTCGTGTAGCTGTTTTACTATTGTTATGAACTTGTTGGGGCAGCCAAACTTATACATTATCATCCACATCCCTCCTCTGTTAACTGTATCAAATGCCTTTGTCAAATCAATAAATGTGGTGTACAAGGCCTGATTTTGTTCTCGACACTTCTCTTGTACTTGACGAGCGGCAAAAATCATGTCCACTGTTCCTCTTCCGGCTCTGAATCCACATTGGCTTTCTGGGAGGTGGTGGCTTTGTTCAAGGTGTTTGTTGAGCCTGTTTAGCAGTAAGCGAGCTAGGATCTTACCTGCTACGGAGAGTAGCGATATTCCACGATGATTGTCGCATTCCTGACGGTTGTCTTTTCTTTTGAACAGGTGAACGATTGAGGCGTCCTTTAGCTCCTGCGGAATTTTTTCTTCAGCCCACATGTGACAGAAGAGTTCAGTGATCCTTCTGGTGAGGGATGGGCCAGCTGTCTTATATACCTCTGCTGGTATTGCATCAGCTCCTGGAGCTTTTCCTATAGATAGTGAACTGATTGCCCTGTCGACTTCCTTCTCATTAATGACTTCATCCAACGCCAGGTTCAGTTCCACCGGCGGCATTCGCTGGATGGCCTCTTCATTTATGGACGATGGGTGGTTTAGTATTTTGCAGAAGTGGTCTGCCCATCTGTCTAGAATCTGAACCTTATCTGTTAGCAGTACCCCATCCGCACTGCGAACTGGAGTATTACTAGAGGGCTGCGGGCCATAGAGAGCTTTCAGTGCCTCGTAAAACCGTTTGGTGTCATGACGCTCGCCGAACATCTCAATTTCGTCAGCTCTTTTGCTGAGCCAGGAGTCTTGCATCTCTCTAAGCCTGGTCTGGACAGCTTTGCGAGCAGTATTGAAGGCAGCTTTTGCTGCCGGAGATGGTGTGTCCCTCTGGTATTCCCTGTGCGCTTCATGTTTTGCAGCGAGAAGGCCCTGTATTTCCAGATCGTTCTCATCAAACCAGTCCTTATGCTTGCGCGTGAGTGGGCCAATGTGTTTAACATACAATGGAATACACATATTTTACAAATTAAGGTGTAAATTTGTGTTTGATGGATTAAAGTTGCATAATCGCTTGTTATTTTTAAAAATTATGAACAAAAATGTTACATACATCAATACATTATTCAGCTCTCAATGAATATACAAATAACGTAATGAATTTCTATTGTCGGTAATCCTCAAGGTACGATGTTCTGAAAGTTGAACTTAATTTGGTGCAGCTGTTTTCACAGTATTTACTGAAGACACGTGTAGTTGAAAATGTGTTAAAAAATAAAAGCTCCGATCAACATCAGCGTGAGTGTTTACAATTTACGCGCACACGGAAAGAAAGTTCCTGCTGTATTCAAAATATATATACACACATTTCTATTATGCACACTAGAATGATTTTGCAGGATCTTGAGCCTTAACTGAATTTGTAAACTGTTATTACCATTGCTTGAGAGAAAAGAGGGCACCGCCCCTTCGTCAGTAGATTTAGTTTTACTTTCATTTGCTCTACTTAGAAGTAAGACTAGAAAAATAAATTGAAACAGCGCTATCTTATATCGATATCGATATTTTCATCATCACAACCATTAGCAATAATATAATCTATCTATTCCCGAGATTGTACTGAAAAAACTCAATTTGGTGTGGCTGAAGGTGCATGGGATGGCTTCAAAGTTGCTCTCCGAAAAAAATTATATTTTCCAAGTGACGAAACTAAACATTTTTTTAACGAAACTCAGGTTATCTCTTCCGGGATAAAAAAAAGTGAAAAATCTAGACTTCCGCCAATAACAAAAAAAAAAAAAATTTGGAATGGGAAAATATGTGATTTAGTGAACACAGTAGCTTCTGGGTTTTCTAGAGAAAAAAAAGGAAGCCGATGCATCGCTTGTGGGAGTGAATGAGTTAAACTCACTGGTCAGTAATTTGCTGGATCTGATTTTTTGCCATTTTTGAAAAAGGGGATCACTCCTGCATCTTTCCAATCCCGTGGAACGATCCCTTTTGCAAGTGATTGAGAACATAATATAGACAATGGGTTTGCTAGTTGGTTTCTAATTTCAAACAGCAATTATGGATGAATACCATCTTGACCTGGACATTTATTCACTTTCAACCCCTCCAATTTGTTAAAAACCATTTCCTATGTAATGCAGATTAATCTTAATCCTGCTGTATCCATGTCTCTTTAGAAAATATCTATAGGATCTTGGAACAGTCTTTGTGTAGACTGTGCCAAAGTACTGATTGAGTAGATTAACTGTCTCCCTATTCTCACTTATTATTATTCCTGTGCTGTCTATGAGAGGGCCTACTTTGTCTTTCGTTCTTTGTTTATTACTAACATAAGAAAATTAGCTTTTACTATCAGTCTTGATGCTACATAGCATCACTTAGTTGGGATCTATTTATCCTCAATAAAAGTTTCCTGAAGTGATACAAGTAATATACCAAACTGTTCACAATTGTGGCCAGAATTCAGTGAAACACGCATTTTACAAATGGAGGTGAACATTTGTGTATGAGGGAATATAGTTGCATAATATGTTATTTTAAAAAAAAATTACTAAATAAATTGTTCCCCTTAGCAAAACATTAATTATCTCTAAGCCAATACACGAATAACGTAATGACTTTCTATTGATGGTAATCTATCTAAATCCAATTTATCGGTCTCAAAATCCTTGAAATTGTATTCAATGACTTGTTCTGTTGTTAGCCTTTTAGAATGGCCATTTCCTGAATTTTCTAAACCCCTGTTCATCACGAAAAGGATAAAAATCTTCTTGAAGATGTGCTTCGATATTTGCGCTGACGTATTTGTTATTTTCAGAAATGTGTGTACTGTGTAGATGTCACTATATAATGGTCTCAATCCAAGTAGTACAACCAAAAATACGCCTTCAAATTTTGGTCCACCTGTGACACCAGCAAATGGGTGGCTTGGGGAGGGGGATATTTACACACACCCTTCTATTTGGGTGTCATGGATTCAAAGGGTTGAAAAGAAAGATTTTCCTTAGGAGGCTATTTTGTCTTTAATAAACAAAGTTGACATTAAGAGGTATAGTTGTCATTAAAAGGTAAGGTTGTCTTTAAGAGGAAATGCTGTTTTTAAAGGTAAGGCTACTGTTAAGAGGTAAGATTGTCTTTAAGGGGCAAGGTTACCATAAAGAGATAAGATTGTCTTTAAGAGGTAGGGTTTCCTTTAAGAGTTAAAGTTGTCTTAGTCATTAAGAGGTATGGTTATCATTAGGCATCAACAATTTGTAACCAAATTCATATGTGGAATATGTATGCCATGATAATGTGTAAAAGTTTCCTTCCTTTCCACAAGATAAAGTAATACATGATACTTGCACGCAGGCTACAGTTTTTATCTTAAGAGGTAATGTTATTTTTGTCAGATAAGTTTTGTTTTTATGAAGTAAGGCTGTCTTTAAAAGATAAGGTTATCTTATAAAGATAGACTTGAGGTACAGGTACAACTTTAAAACAAGAAGTAAGGTTGATCTTGTAGGTACAGTTTGTCTTAAAGTGGCAGGATGCTAGAAATGAATAAAGAAAATCAAACTCTAACTTTGAGCATTAGACAATTAGGTTTAAAGAGGGTACATATGACTTCAAGAGGTAGAACATTTGGATTAAAGAAGATATAATATCCTCTTCAAGAGGTAGAAGATTAGGATTAAAGAGGGTATGTATGACTTCAAGAGATAGAAGATTAGGATTAAAGATGGTATGTATGACTTCAAGAGGTGAAATGTTAGGATTAAAGAAGGTATGTCTAACTTCAAGAGGTAGAAGATTAGAATTAAAGACGGTATGTTTGACTTCAAGAGGTGAAAGGTTAGGATTAAAGAAGGTATGTATAACTTCAAGAGGTGAACGGCTAGGATTAAAGAGAGTTTGTATAACTTCAGGAGGTGAAAGTTTAGGATTAAAGAGGATATGTATGACCTTAACAAGTAGAAGATTAGGATTAAATAAGGTATGTAGGAGTCCAGAGTTAGAAGATTAGGATACAAGAGGATATATATAACCATAAGAAGTGGTAGATTGAAAGATGTTTGGAAATATAGCTTGATTATTTAGAAAAAGTAATGGTCATGTGTGTCTAATATTCAGGTTGTGGAGGACTGTATCATAGCAACCAAGGTAGTCTGAGCACTCCAAACTATCCTTCCAGTTATCCTCACAATGTGGAATGTCAATGGGATATCAACGTCCAGGCTGGCAATATCATCAACTTGCGATTTAACCCTCCATTCGATCTGGAAGCCAGAAACTGTATCAATGATTATGTAGAGGTACCATTATTGTCTATCCTCTTCACAACCATTTGTCCCCTATACTTACGTTAAATCTTGCTACCTGGAATCATAAAAGCCCAATTTCCAGGTCAAGAGGTCAAATACCGGTGACTGGGTCAAATTCCTTACCATGACTCACAGTTAATGTCTGTTTGTGACTTTTAGTATACATGTTTTAAAAATGTATTTTATCATAAACAAACAAACAAACCAATCACCATCCCTATGGATATTCCTATTGAATAAATGAAGGGGGGAACTGTGTGTTGGTTATAGTTCCAATATTTTATACACCTTTGTTTTATCTGTAAATAAAATAAGAATATACTGGAAATAGGAAGTTAAAACCATTTCAGGGAGTCCCAATTTAAACATATAAAAGGGATCAAGATGCTGAGCAGCACATGAGCTGCAGTGGTCAGCGACTTATCGCTGACTGCTAGCATCAGGGCCAGTGAACCAGAGCTGCCAAGACCCTTCTATACCTCCATGAGGTGATCCTGGATAACAGGCTGCAACAGGGCAGACTGGCTAAGGAGAAGGGATCGAAGAGGGAATGCTAACCCGGTACTCAAAAAATGCTTGCTGAAGTTGGATGTGTCGGACCGAAGCCAAGCCAAGTCAAACATATAAAAGTCTGACTTTATCTCTACAGAATCTATTTGTACTTGACAAATATAATATACACACCTAGTACTAGCATCTCACCAAGTTTGGAGTGTAAGACATGTAAGGAAGGGCAGAAAGTGATTGTCGATTTACAACATTCCACCAGAAAACTACTTAGAACAAGTCCGTTATAAATTTAGCCAAAATCATGTAACAAATCCACTTGAAGATAGCTATGAGATGGCATTTCTTGATAATATATTTATTCTGTTTCCTCAAAGTTAAGTCACCGTTTGAACTAATCCTGTTGTTCCGTTTACTAACTACATTACGTTAATCACTGACACACACTCCTCATTGTGTTCTATGAGCCACTCTTACACAAATAATAATCTCTATCACATTAAAACAAATTACATTTTTTCTTCTTGCTACAAGAAGTCATCATCATGTAAACATGTCCTTTAAAGAATGTCACTTCAATCACATTCTGTCTGAAAGAAACTCGCTCCTTTGCCAAAACTCTGGCCTCCGTCACAGTCATACCTAGGCATTCCTGGATATTTTGATGCCATCGTCTTCTTAGTCTACTCCTTCCTCTTTTACCTGGCACCATACCTTCCATCACTGTTCTCTTCTGTGGTTTACTAGTTCAGCATTGTTGTTATTTGTTGTCTCTGATGAAGGCCTATTGGTCGCATTGTAGGTTTTGTTTGTGTTCTCGTCTCGGTGCGGTATCTGACCATCATCATCAAGTAGCATGTCCTTTATAGAACGTCGCTCCCATCACAGTCTGTCTGAAAGAAACACGTTTCCTTGCCAAAACTCCAGCCTCCGCCACAGTCATATCCAGGCATTCCTGGATATCTTGGTGCCGTCGTCTTCTTGGTCTACCCCTTCCTCTTTTACCTGGCACCATACCTTCCATCACTGTTCTCTCAAGACCGTTGTGTCTCTTGATATGACCAAAGTATTTGCATTTTCTAGCCAAAATGGAATTGATAAACCAGTTCTCTTCTATGCTCAACTCTTGTCGAATGTCTACATTTGTCTTTTTCTCTGTCCAGGGTATTCTGACAATCTTTCTATAACATTTTGAATCGAAGGATTCGATTCTTTGTCTGGAAGTTTTGGTAATTGTCCATGATTCGAAGCCATAAGCTGCCACAGGAAAAACACAGGCTCTCAAGACTTTTACTTTTATCATTTTGTTGGTGCTCTGCCATTATTTCTTCAGGCTGTTCAGTCTCTGCATTGCCATGGCTAGTCTTCTTCTGATTTCTTTTGAGCAGTCGCCATTTTTTTCAATTCCGGAGCCCAGATATTCAAAATGTGTGGCCTGATCTATTTTCTCACCACCCACTGTCAATTTATGCTGACATTGTGTTTTGTTGGTGGTCATTATCTTTGTTTATAAACAGGTTTTGATCTTTACTATATCCATTTACGGCTGAAATTAGCTGCTCTAGCCCTTCTGCACTTCTTGATAGTATCACTGTATTGTCTGCGTATCGTAACTCTGGAATCTCGTACCCCCCAATCGTAAATGGGTCGAAACTTTAAATGTTCTCATCTTCTCGAACATTTCTCATTATATATTTCGCATATATGTTGTATAGATAAGGTGAGAGGATACATTCCTATCTTACTCCCTTTTGTACTACAAACCAATCTGTTTACCCAGATACTCGGACAGCGGCTTGTTGATCTTTGTATAATATTTCAATGAGATGAATAATATGCACAGGAAACCCCCCATTTCCTTCATGATTTTCCACAGATTTTGAGGTTTTACTGTATTGAAGGCCTTAGTGTGATCAATGAACCATGTGGACAGGTCTACATTAAACTCTACATTTTTCATAGATATTCCTCATATTGAATATGTTGTCACTGGTCCCTATGTCTTTCCTAAAACCTGCCTGGACTACGTGAATTTCAGAATCAAACCTTTTCTCTATCCTTCTTAATAGGATTCGCAAGAGTATCTACACAAGTAGTAGGTGTTCGTAATTCTGGTGAGACTCGTAGAAGATGGGTCTCCATGATGTATCTTAGTCTCGCCTTATGATTTCTTATTCCAGAAGCTCTTTTCTCTAGTTTGGCAATAGATGAGTGTAGAAGCAATCCTCCCTGTTCCCCCGTGAAATCCTAGGCCAAATCTGTATCTCTCTATCCATGGTACACAATGATGCTCTAGAATGTGCTGCTTTGGTATAGTTTTTTTTTTGTGGAAAGAATTTCCTGTACAATGTCATGTATGTATCAATGCATTCTTGTATATCTGTAGATTGTATGTTTATGGGGTCTGAGTGGGACACTGCAAGGTGTATTTCAGCGTACATTTTGTTTAGTGTGTCAACAAGGTTTCGAATTTTGAATGCCTTGTCTATTATTATAGAATTTGATGTGTAAGCTATTGTAGTGGTTTTAACTGCTTTTGTTAAATCGGTGTGGACTGGTGAAGTTAGATATTTGTTGTAATGGTTGCCAATGAAAGCTCTACTGTGGTATGCCTGTGGTATAATGCCATGTTTATGGAGAATTTGATCCAGTTCAGAGAACACAGGACCAGACATTTTAGTCAATGGAGCGTATTGTATAGAGTGTCTTCAGCAACTCTACATTTTTCCTCCAGTGCTTCCTTTTAAATAGAATTGTTCTCAATCACAAAACATCCTTGCAGGAATTCAATTTCTGATGTTTTTTTCTCAAAGTTTATCCAGTTGATACCATATTTTCTCAGGACATAAGATTGTGTTGATCTTTAGTCACTGGCATCTTTTTATATTTCTATCTATGACATCAGCTTCATTTTCTAAGAGCTTGTGGTGTTTCAGAACGATGCCAAGAAGAATATGTAAGTAAGGTGGGCATACTCTATCAATCAAGGATCCAGTACATCTGCAGAACTTAATGGATAAGACAACTAGCAAAAGTCAGCAATATGGGGGCTGGAAATCAACATCAAAAAGAATAAAGTAATGGTGTTCACCAAAAAAAAAAAGAAAGCCCAAAAGCTTTCGTGCGCATAAATGAAGAAATTCGGGAACATGTGTCAAGCTATGTATACCTTGGCCAAATCATTCCAGCTGATGGTAAATGCAAAAGAGCGATCATTAAAAGAATTACAATGACCAAAAATACATTTAACAGCATGAGAGATACAAATGAGAATCATAAAATGTTATGTGCATTCAGTTTTATTGTATGGAGTAGAACCCAGTACCCTGACAAAGAAAATGGAGAAGCGTATTGAAGCTTTTAAAAATGTGGGTATTCAGAACTATTTGGGCAAGTTTGTTGCAAAGATAGGAAAACCAATAATGAGGTTCTGGAACAACTCCAGGTGGAACAGACACTTCTGAAGGAAATACAAATCAGAGAAATAAATATTTTGGTCATGTCAAGCACCATGACAGTCTGCAAAAGGTTATTTTGGAGGGCAGAGTAGCGGGCAAGAGAGCCAAAGGGCGACAGAGGTACAGATGGACAGACAACATCAGGATGTGGTCAGGACACAGTTTGACTGTGTGTACCAGCCTGTCGCGAGACAGAAACAGATGGAGATCCATTACAATCAACATCCGTTGCAGAGACAGCACTTGATGATGAACAGATTAGCGAATATTGACTCTGAGGTCCACAACAGCATTTCCAAGGTGAGTGCTGCTTTTGGAAGACAATGGGTAAACGTTTGAGACAGGCAAAGAATCAGTGTTGCCACCAAGATCAATGTGTATCGTGCTGTTGTGCTAAAAACTGTTCTGCACGTAGATGGACAGTCCATAACAGGCATATCAGGAAACTTAATTCATTTCCATGTAAACTGTCCCTGCTGACTGCTCATGATTGGTTGACAAGATACAGTGCCCAACTATGTGGTCCTCAGCAACATGAGACTCTCTGGCATCCATTTTCTGATGCAGAGAACCCAGATTAGATGGACTGGGCATGTTGTTCATATGTCAGATGAGCGCCTCCCTAAGCAACTGTTGTATGGTAAGCTCAGGACAGGACAGCGTTCACCTCCTGGGGGACAAAAGACACGATACAAAGACACTCTAAAAGTTTCTTGTAATAGTTTCTTCATTGATGTTGCTGCTTGCTTTGAACTGCCTCAGCCTGGCACTCTGCCATCACACATGGTGCTTGCATTGCTGAGCAGAGAACCATTACTGCGGCGCAGAAAAAGTGAACTGCACAAAAAGGACAGAATGCAAGACGACGCAATTACTAATGCTGTTCATGTGTGCCCTACATGTGGTAGAGTTTCTCATACTCAGATCGGGCTTTACAGTCATGTGCGATCATATCTGAATAATCATGCATGGCGCTGTCGCCATCTTCACTTGCGAAGGACAACTAACTGACTTACATTTTAGCAGTTTGAACATTATCAATGTTGAGAGAAAATACTGTAAAGAGTTCAAAGCCTCAGTTAAGAAATAGGTACTTTTTCTATTGGAGCTAAAACAAAAACCTAGTCTGCACACTGTATGATGAATGCATGGGCATGTGGTCATTACTCCTCGTTCTTCCTACTAGTGGTCCTTAACAATTGAAATAAATAAATGTCTTAGTTGTTTATTTTTTCTGTTGGGATAGAGTGGCATATTAAGTGTCATTATGGCTGCAACATATCAAGTGGCACATAGTATAGCTGACTTCTCACTTGGAATTACTATCTCACTAAAGTTATTTATTTATTTGTGAATCTTCCAAACAAATGATCTCAGGTGTTTGA
Source organism: Ariolimax columbianus (assembly GCA_036924085.1). Taxonomy (NCBI): domain Eukaryota; kingdom Metazoa; phylum Mollusca; class Gastropoda; order Stylommatophora; family Arionidae; genus Ariolimax; species Ariolimax columbianus. Next base: position 32,815,033 of record JAVGWX010000009.1, read on the forward strand.
TGTGCTTACGAACAACAGCACTTTCATCAGCCTGGGCCGCTGGTGTCACAATATAGAGCCACCCGCCCAAAAATCCTCCTCCAACAGAATGCTGGTTGTGTTCCAGTCAGATGCTAGCACTAACGGAAATGGATTTTCTGCCAGTTGGCATGCTGGTAAGTAGGTCATGTCAAGAATATGAGTATCTATTACATTTTTCTTCTTTTTCTTCTACTTGGCTCTTTTTTAATATGAAGCATGGGGCACATCATTGCAGATGTCCTGATATAGGAAGTCTTTATCAATGTACTTTGGTGTTCTCTGGCATTGGTGATTTGTGTAACAATTAGTTTTAGATGTTGAAGTTACTAATAAATTTTACATTTCACTGTTAGCTAGGAATGCACTGAATAGAGATGTCTACTAACTATTCAGCCGAATACAAATTAAATTACATTTAAATTTGTTTACTGAATATGAATACATGCCTTTATTTATTCAGCCAAATATAAGTAGAGTCAAGTACAAGTACAGACTAACTATTTGTCTGAATATGAATATAGACAATGTGAATAGAGGCCTTTAACTATTTGGCTGAACACAAATAGAGGCCTTTAACTATTCAGTTTGAATATAAATAGAGACTAACTACTCTGTTGAATACAAACAGAGCAACTATTTTTCTTGAATACAAATAAAGACTAACTATTTGACTGTATACAGACTCTGCAGTCTTCTAAACCAGTATAAAGGCATTAAATTAAGAATATGAATTGAGGCTTTTACCTATTTGGCCAAATCCAAAATAGACGAATTGTTCTGCCAATTACAAATAGATACTAACTTTTTTACTGAGTATGAATAGAGGCCTTTAACTATTTGACTGAATACAAATAGAGATTTCTATTCATCTGAATACAGATACAGACTAACTATTTGGCTGAAAAACAATAGAGACTAAGTATTTGGCAGAATACAAATAAAGACTAACTATTCAGCTGAATACAAATAGAGACAATAACTATTTGAATGAATATAAATAGAGACTAACTATTTGACCGAATATAAATAGAGACTAACTATTTGACTGAATATAAATAGAGACTAACTATTCGGTGCAGTAAAGTGAAAGCCACAAGGTGCTCCACAGCTGACTGCCCTTCTGAATACCAAGATGAAAACCAATATAGTGACATGGAATGTTAGAACAATGTAACAGGCAGGAAAAAAAATACAGATAGCTAAAGAGATAAGAAATTACAACCTGGAAGTGCAAATACTGTGCGAAACAAGATAGACACAATTAGGAAAGATGAGACTGACAACTGGAGAAATGATAATTTATTCTGGAACCAAGGCAACTGATGCCTAACAAACAGAAGGAGCAGAGAAAGATCTCTTAATATTAATGGCAGACTTCAATGCTAAAGGGGGATTAGACAACCAGGGTTACAAACAGATTATAGAAAGACAAGGAATGGGACAGATGAACAAAAATAGAGAAATGTTTGCAGATCTATGTGTGCTATACAAAATTATGTTTCTGCTTGTTTCTGTTTCTAAGAATCGACATCACTGCACTCCGGCCAAACAATAGGTGCTCAGTCTCTCTCAACAAATGGCGTAATTAATGGATGCTGATGGTCCCTGTAGCTCGCTGGTTGTACACTCTCCTGTGCTGTCCTCTCATACACCCCACTCCGCTCGAACCTCATTTAATGTCAAAACTTTGTAGTCTGGATTGCTGCTTCATCTATTGCGGTATCTTCATCCAGCAGGCGGTCATTGATTGATTTCAAAATGTCACTTATATCCATCACTAATGTGCCCATGATGGGAGCTTGTGAAGCCAAGATGTCAGCCCTTTCATTGCCATGAACCCCGGCATTAGCAGGACAGTAGATACAGGTCAACGCCTGGAGGTTTGAGGCCTCAACAGCAGCTATCACTCGTACCTAAGCCATCCCTTCTGTACTTTCTGAAGTATGGCTTGCTCGTCTGTCACGATGACTGCCTTTGTTATATGTCTCAGATATCCATTTCAGCGCTGAAGTCACTGCTTCCGTCAACATTCTAATACTGGAGGTTGTTGACATGTATGCCCTACTGTGCTCAGCAACAACCTCGCCTCTCACTCTAGCTGAGAAACCCCAGCCTGATGTCCGACTGTGCATGACTGATTCGTCGGTGTATATGACAGCGTCACTCTCCTGGGTGTTCTCAGTTATCAGCTGATTTACCTCGTGGTCTGCTCTCACGTTGCTCCGTTCTCTGCATTCATTGCCTAAGGTTATAATGACTCTCTGGTACTCTATCATTCTATCACCAGTGTGGACCAATTCTTCCCCTTTGACTATCGTCTCAGCTGGAGTGACGTGTTCGATTGTTGTTTCAGCCTGTGCCATCCATGACGACCCTCTCTTAATTCTTGATCCCTTGATGTCTGAGATACTACTGTGCAAAAAAGTGCAGCGTGTCTGTGGTGACACGCATATTGGCTTTGACTTGTGCCAGTTTATGTCTGGATGTCACCGATAACAATTCCAACATGTCCCGCATCATCACAATCGGGGTATCTCTAGTGCAGCCCAGAACCAGTCGCATACCTTCAACTGGATGCGTTCCAACCTTTCACACTGTGTTCTTGATAGTGTGACGATGCCTTGTCCATAATTTATGAGGTATTTCAACCTGTCACACCTGTTAATGGTGCAACCATCAAAAGTGATACCCGGGAGCTCGGCCTTTACCATGGAATTATTAAAAAAGCACCACATCATGCAGGCCTTGTTCGGATTGATCTTGGAGCTTGAATCGCCGCACCACTGTAAGATTGCTTGCAAGGTTTCCTGGATGTCTTTGACAAACTATTGCCTGTCTGAGCCAGTCTTGTACGTTAGGATGTCATCAGCAAATGTCAACGTTCACCCTGTCCCTGTGGGTTGAATATTGGCCACTTTTACTGTGTAAATGTTGAACAGCACCTGTGAGAGCGGAGACCCTTGAGGCCGTCCTGGACATATTCACCTCGGTTCTGATGTCCACGATTCCACGCATAGAGCAACTGTTCTTTCTATCAGAACAGCTGATATCCAACTAACCAGCCACGAGTTTAAACTACACTGTTGCAGACAGGTAATTAAGGTTCCAAAATCGACACGGTTGTATGCGCATTCCAGTTTGAGTACCACCACAACTGTTTCTTGCTTTGACTAAAACCTTTCGTACACATCATACGCGAAAGTTCCAGCGTTAGTCCAGGTCTCCTTCGCTGTTCTATAGCTGCCTAGCGTATCGGGTAGAATCTGCTCCGTTCAAGGTAGACCATTCTTTTCCTTACCAGGTTTAGGCAGTGGGCACAGATAGCTATGAAGCCAGTCCTCAGGCACAGATGACTTCTCTATAGTGTTGTTGAACACCCTCACCATATTTCTTATCTCTGTCTTATCCAACTGTTTGATGTGGCAATACTGTACTCCATCAGAACCTGCGGCACTGTTTTTGCTTGTACGTATGCTATTTTCGACCTCAGCCTCAGTGATAAGGTCTACATAAGCCTCTCCCCTGATAGTTGCGTCTAAGATGCCTTTCCGAGTTTCCTGACGTGCATCTCTGTCGCCTTTGTCAGTCTGGGCAACATATCGACTGAACAAACTCAGACCCTTTTCTTCATCTGTCTTCAGGAACCTTCCTGTGGTGTCTTGAATGTTAGAGATAAGCTAGCTTGTAGTCTTTGCATTCATCTTTCGATGCATGTACCAGAACTTCTGGAAGGTATTATCATTACCTACACCTGTGATGAACTCCTCCCATTGCTCGCTTTTGGACTCCCTAGCTCGCTTTTGGACTCCCTAGCTAACGCTTTAAAGGAATTGGTAGTTTTGCGTTTTACCTCATCCTTCTCGTTCAACGCGTCGACATTAATGCCAGCTCTCTTTCCTTTGTTGCCGCCTCCTTTTCTCTCCAGGCCGTATCAACATCTTGAGTCCACCAGGGTGGTTGGACAAATGGGGATCTAGTGGTCCTGCGTCCGATCGTCTGGCACAGCTTGTTCACTACATTATCCTGTTCGTACATGTATCTGAACACATGTTTGGCTTTCCGGTGTCTGGTGTATTTTCCTCTGGGTGTAAGTACGACACATGGCAGGTGGTCGCTCTTTACACAAAATTATTATTGGAGGAAGTATGTTTTCACACAAGAAGGTACTTGAAGATCACCAGACCACGTGATGGAAAATCAGATTGCCCACATCTGTGTCAGTCAAGCGTTTAGAAATAGGTGTAAGAATAAAGCGAGGCGCAGACATAGTGTCAGACCCCCACATGTTGCTGAAAACAGTACCTAGTACAAGTACAGGGAGCAAGGAGAATAAGATATAACGCACATCTCTTACAAGACCAGAAAAAGAAGGCAGAATTTAGTATAAAACTTAATAACAGATGTCAAGAGCTATATGAGGATGAGGAGATGGACATTAATAGCATATGAAACTAGGCTAAAGAAATATGGAATTAGACATATGAAGGAATTATAGGATTCAATAAAACCCTACACAAAGAATGGATCACAACAGAGACAGAACATAAAATAGAAGAAAGAAAAAAAAGAAGAAACCTATACTCAACAATTACACAAGCCACCAATGCAGAAGCACATATAAATTATACTGTTACAGGCAAAGAGATCATGACATGTAAAAGGAAAAATTAAAGGGAATATATTAACAAATTGGCACAGCAGGCAGAAGAGGCTCTTCAGCTTGTTTGAAATCAGTGCCGGTAGAAAGGACATGAAAATAATGTTGGACACGGTACAATGGTGACAGCTGGTCACTGTGGCTACAGCACTGAACCTACTCAACTCAAAATTACACATATGCTGACCTACTTACACTGGGGCTGAAGTTTTCTACTCCATCCTCCATAACATGGGGGGGGGGGGGGGGTCGAGAGTATGCTTGCATACCTCCGTATTCTGAAATGACAGATCAGGGCAAGCAGTGGATACAAGACAAGAATATATATAGACCCTAGGGGAAGGAGAGGTGGTACTAGAAAGATAAAGAAACACCGTATGGAACAATCATTACAATGTTCAGGAATGAGTGGCAGTGGTAACAACGTATCAGTAATTCATCTACAAAATTGAAATCAGAAACTGCAAAGACAACAACACAGTGCTCTAAAATATTTGTATGCAAATGTTAGAAGCATAGCAAATAAACAAGAGAATTGGAAATATATGTAGGGGAAGAAAATCCAGATTTAATAGGGTTAACAGAAACATGGACTTATGAGGACATTGCAGATAGTGATCTAGCTTTAGAGGGTTATACAATGTTTAGGAGGGATCAGATAGTTGGAGACAAGAGTAAGGGAGGGGATGTTTTATAATACTGTAATAACTCCGTTACCATAACCATCAGAGATAACATATCTTCTGGCATCAATATTGAAAGTGTATGGAGAGAAATTATATGCGGGGGAGAAAAAACTTTGGTTGGAGTATATTACTGGACTCCATCAAGTACTAAAGATGATGATAAAGATCTCTTTCAAGCTATAGAAATATCCAGTACAGAGAAATTATTATTAATGGGGGATTTCACCTTTCCAGAATTTAATTGGCAGAAAATGGAAGCATGTGTGGAATCCCATTCATTTGTTAAATGCATAGCTAACAACTTTTTATTTCAACACATTAATGAATGTACTAGAGGCAGAAATACACTGGACAATATTTTCTACAGAGAAAAATATGATTGCAAAGTTACAGTTTGTGAACTATTCGCCTCAAAGGACCATCAAATTGTCCATTGGGATCTTAACTTAACTTAACTTAATGTCTTTATACTCGTTTAGAAGACTCTGCAGAGTCTGTACACAACCAGTTTCATTTACATTTCCTTGCTCTAAAAGCTATGCGCATCCATTTATTCTTAAATGCATTAATTGTGCCAACCCATACTACCTCACGGGCAATGCCATCCAAGCATTCACTTTCTTAAAAAAGAATTAAAATGTCCTATCTAATCTGGACCTCTTTTTAGTTAAATTTGTAGCTATGCCCTCTTGTTCTTGTGGGTGGCTGTATTTTGAAAAACTTGTTATAGTCTAATTTATCCATTCCTCTGATCATCTTATAAACCTGTATTAAGTCACCTTGAATTATTCTCTCTTCTAGACACTGTAAGCCGGTTTTTCTGAGTCTTTCCTCATAACTGTAATTCTGGAATCCCACTATCAGCTTTGTCGCTCTTTTTTGTATTCTTTTTAGCATGTTTATATCCCCTCTACGATAAGGACTTCTCACCTGTACACAGTACTCCAATCTAGGTTTGACTATCACTTCCTTGCTCCTATGTTTAATATTTCTTGTTGTCATACCTGACATTGCATTTGAATTTTATTTCTAAAAAGTTTAAATCCCCCATTAAAAATAATTTTCCTTCACTTGCCTTTGCTATGCTACTAATCAGATCCACATCTTCCTTTTTTTAACTTGATGGACATTTATAGCATACTGCAATCACTGTTTTTTTATCCCCACTTTCTATTTCTCCCCATACATTTTCATTTTTGTTGCCACATGATAAATCATCATAGATCGTTATATTAACTTAATGTGTAGAGTGTAATAAAACGCCACCTCCCTTAGCCTTGTCTCCAACTACCCTATCTTTCCTAAACATTGTATATCCATCTGTTTCAAGTTCACTATCTGCAATGTCCTCATATGTCCATGATTCTGTTGACCCTATTATATCTGGTTTTTCGTCTTCTACATACAGTTTCAATTCTTCTGTTTTATTTACTATGCTTCTCACATTTGCATAAAAACATTTTAGTTTGTAATTTTGTTGTTTTTCCACTTTTTGCTTTTGCTTTATCATTTTTATTTTTGCTTTTCCACTACTTATTTCACACTTCTCTGACCCCAACTCTCCCCTTTGACTACATCCACTATAGCACTCTATTGTAGGCCTATCTTTAGTCTCATACTTCATAGGCCTTACTAGTTTCTTCTTCCTCTTCATCGTACACAGTCAGACATCAACCTTAATTTTTTCGAAAAAAGCAGCGGTCATCCTGAGGCTGTCGACACTGCCATAGAGCTTGTCTAGTGTTGCCACTGGTGATGGCCACATCTGCTCTCTCTGATCCTCGTATGTCGGGCAGTTTTGCAGCAAATGCTCAGCGGTCATTTTCCCGGTACCACACGGGCATTCGTCAGTGCCACCTATCTTCAATTTGTTGAATAGGTGGTACCTCAGTCTATTGTGGCCAGAGCGAAGTCTGAAGACCACGACCTGCTCTCTGCTGTTCAACTGGTGATAGGCATCGTTTTTTGTGTAGCCAGTATGTTCGGTTTCCCATTTGGTCATGTATAGCTCTAATAAGCCGTTTTGACTCTTCGTATGTCATACTAGTATCTGGTTGTGGTAGTCTTGCACCTTCTTTTGCCAGTCTGTCTGCCTCCTCGTTGGCTTGGATGTTGCAGTGGGATGGAACCCACTGTACCACTACCCTTTTAGGTGCTCACTGCTGGCATAGTTGACAGAGTACTGCTCTTAAATAATTAAGTTCAGTATTTTTCTGGCTTTTTAGTGCTGTGATTACGGCCAGGGCATCTGTAAGCAGGACTATATGGCTTTCATTCCTTTTACCTGTCACCAATTCTTCCACTGCCGCCCTCAGTGCCTCTGCCTCCGCTCTGAAATTGCTTGTGTATTTTCCAGTAGCGAATGACAGTGTTATTTTTCTGCCATTTGGTAGGTTCAGAAGTGCTCCTGCCCCTCCGTTCTGTGTTGTGTTTCTTACAGAACCGTCGGTGTATGCATGGGTCCAGTCCATGCTTGGGTAGTTTTTCGTTATGTAGCTCAGGGTAGTATCTCTTCTTTATTTTTCAGTCTGGCAGTTTTTGTTTCCAATACCTGATATATTTTCTACCATCTCTGGAAATATATGCTGCCTCCAGGTAGGTTTTCGTAAAGTAGGGATGGGCTTTGGTGTTGTTAGTGCGTTCATGGAGTCTTCGTGCATCTTTGCTTTGGCTATTTCTGCAAAGTTTCTCCGCTTTAGTTTCCCATTTCCGAAATTGGTTAGTCTCTGGTGCATTGGATGGGCAGTCAGTCTTCTGAGTTTCTCTGCTTGCTGCTGGGCTCTGCAGTCTCTTCTGTCGGTCATGGATTGCAGTTTTGTAATCTTTTCAAGTTCTACATTTGGCGTTGACTTCATGCCTCCTGTAATAACTCTCATAGCTTGGTTTTGGAGTTTGCTAATTTTATCGAAGTTCGCCTTTGCTGCTGTTGTCCATGCCGCAATGATATACTCGAGAACTGGTCTCACTCTTCCAGTGTACAGTTTCTTTAGTATACTTTCTTTCCTATGCTCCCCAGCTTGTGCCAGCAAGTTTCCTCATGATTGCCATTCTTTCTCTGGCTCTCATCCGGTTTCTCTCGATCTGACTTTTCCATGTCATGCGCCTTATCAAATGTGACTCCCAGGTAGTTTGGGTTGTCGTTTGACTGCAGGTATTTACCGTTAAGACTTAATTTGGTGTTTTGGGGTTTGTTTGATAGCAAGAATATTGTACATGTCGTTTTTTCCTCGTTTATTTTTATCAGCCATGAGTTCGCCCACTCTTCCAGCGATGTTAGGGCCTGCTGCATCCGATTTCTTGCTATGGTGAGATTCTTTTCAGAGGTCCACATAGCCAGATCGTCTGCAAACATTGAGCTATGGACTCTTCTTGGTATATTCTCTGTTATGTTATTTATATACACCAGGAAGAGTGTGGGTGACAGTACTCCCCCTTGGGGTACTCCCTGCTCAAGTGTCACCTTTTTGCTCATCTGCCCTTGTACTTGAACTCTGGCTATTCTGTTTTTGAGGTAGTGACTGATCCATCTGTACATTTTCCCACAAACTTTACTTCTTCTTAGCTTGACTCTAAGTCCCTCTTTCCAGACTTTGTCAAATGCCTTTTCTAGGTCCACCCAAACCGCTACTGTGTGTTTTTGCTCCTGGTAGGCATCTTCTATTTCCTGGGCTATGAGGATGACCTGATCCTCAGTGGATCTGTGCTGTCTAAAGCCTGCTTGCTGTGGGATTAGTATGTGTTTTTCTTCCAGATGCCACATCAGTCTGGTGTTTATCATACGTTCCATCAGTTTGCCTACGCAGCTCAGTAGGCTGATAGGCCTGTATCCATTTGGATCTGTTTTGTCTTTTCCTTTCTTTGGTACTGGTACAGGTACTGCGTCTTTCCATGCCTAGGGTACAATACCCCTTTTCCAGCTTTGGTTCAGGACTGATAGTAGTATCCTCTTTGCTGTTTGGCCCAGCCCCATCAGCAGTTCGTTTGTTATCCAGTCTTTTCCGGGAGATTTCCTTTTCTTTAATGTTCTCATGGCCTCTTCCATTTCATTGATTGTTAATTTTGCCATCATAAGCTCTTCTGGTGCCATATTGATGTTGTCGTGCCCCTTTTGCTCTTCACTAATGTCCGTATGCCTATCTGCTGGGACATCAATGTGGTTTGCTCTGGCATAATGTTCAACAAAGGCGTTTGCTGCTTTTTTTTCCAGTGAGCATGTTGTCACCCTGTTTGATTGTAATTTGTTTGTTCGATGGAGTTTCGTCATTCATGGCTCTGACTAGCTTCCATAGCTTGTTCCCGTCTTTGTCCAGGTTTAGACTTTCCGTTTTATTTTTCCAGCTTTCTCTTGCTGTTTGCTTGAGAGTGTGTTTGTACTTCGCCGCGGCGGCTTTGAGGGCGATGTTTGCCTCCATGGATTTTTCTCGCTCTGCCATGTTCCTAGCATTTGTTACTGCATCTTCCACTTTCTGCAACTCATCATTCTAGTAGGGCTTATAGTTTTTCCTAGCTCCTCTTGGGATGGTTTCAGTGGCGGCTTGCATTATTGCCTTGCTTAGGCTCTCTACCATGGGCTTCATTTTGGTGTTTCGTGTGTTGATGGTTTCACACAGCCCATCTGTCAGGCTTGCAAATCTGTCCCAGTCGGCTCGTTTGTAATTCCAACGTATCCCCTTATTCAAAACAGGAAAAAAATCAGATCCAGCAAATTATAGACCGGTGAGTTTAACGAGCATAGTCTGTAAATTGTTAGAGTCAATAATCAAAGAAAACAGTTTAATGCATTTAGACAAATTTAATCTAATTAGAAATAGAGTACCTCATCAAAGATTATTTTGAAAGTTAAAATCACATGGAATAGGTGGGGAAGTTGCCAAATGGATTGAAAATTGGTAAACGGGAAGAAGGCAGAGGGTGGGCATAAATAAGGAGTACTCTGAGTGATGTGAAGTGAAAAGTGGTGTGCCACAGGGCTCGGTTTTGGGACCAGTTTTGTTCTTGATATATATAAATGATTTGGACATTGATATGGGATCCAAGATTGCAAAATTTGCTGATGACACAAAACTATGCAGTAGTGTCTCATCTAAAGCGGAAGTGGATATATTGAGGTCAGATTTAGATACAATTTGAGAATGGTCTGTAAGCTGGCAAATGGAGTTTAATGTAGATAAATTTACAGTCATCCACATGGGTAGATCCAATATGGAGCATAATTACAGAATGGGAGAGAACAATATTAGAAAGATAGATAAGGAAAGGGACCTAGGGGTTATAATAGATCATACAGGAAAGGTGAGTGAGCAAGTTAAGGTAGCAGTGAAAAAGGCAAATGCAATGTTAGGTATGATAAAAAGAAATATTAAACATAGGAGCAAGGAAGTGATAGTCAAACTGTATAAAGTTTTAGTTAGACCTAGATTGGAGTACTGTGTACAGGTATGGAGTCCTTATCATAGAGGGGATATAAACATGCTGGAAAGAATACAAAAAAGAGCGACGAAGATGATAGTGAGATTCCAGAATTACAGTTATGAGGAAAGACTCAGAAAAACCAGCCTACAGTGTCTAGAAGAGAGAAGAATTCGTGGTGACTTAATACAGGTTTATAAGATGATCAGAGGAATGGATAAATTAGACTATAACAAGTTTTTTAAAATACAGCCACACACAATAACAAGAGGGCATAGCTACAAGCTGACTAAAGAGAGGTCCAGATTAGATATTAGGAAATATTTTTTTAGTCAGAGAGTGGTGTCTGCTTGGAATGCATTGCCAGGGGAGGTAGTGGAGGCAGGGACAGTTAATGCATTTAAGAATAAACTGGATGCGCATTGCTTTTAGAGCACGGTGATGTAAATGTAACTGGTTGTATACAGACTCTGCAGGGTCTTCTAAACCAGTATAAAGACGTTAAGTTAAGTTAAACAGGGGTGAGACAAGGATGCCTAATCTCACCTTTCCTGCTCTTGTTGGCTATAAATTTGAAAATGTAGACATCAATTGAAGGAAAAAGAACTGGTACTAAGTGGACACTATTGTCACAATTGGAGGACCTGGACTACACAGAGGATCTGGTACTTTTGTCACACAGTCATTACCAAATGCAAGAGAAACTTGATAGGGTGAAAGAAGTATCAGCCAATTTGGGATTGAATATCAAGATGAACAAAACCAAGCTCATTAAACTCAACACTATCAGCAAAGAAACAAATCTTGCAGGAGGGACAACATCTGGGAAAAGTGGATACCTCCACCTATTTTGGCAGCACAATAAACACCTCAGGAGGTATAGATGCAGATTCCTGGTCACTCAAATACACCTGGCAAGGACAAGGCAGACAGAATGGCTAAGAAGGGAGCAAGTCAAGAACAACAATACACACCAACAACACTACAGACAGTCAAACAACTACTGGGGGGACGGCGTGGCCTAGTGGTTAAGTGGCACGGCTCACAAACCGAAGGTGCTGGGTTCAATCCCCATCACAGCACCTGCCGTTACCCCGGGGAAGCAAACCCTAGAAAATGCAGGAGGAAGCAGACCCTTACATAAAATGCATGCTGAAGTCGGATGCACTGGGCCGACAGGCGCAAAATAAAAACCACAGTGCAACGCACACCATCTTGGGGAATAGAGAAATAAGGCGAACGCAAAAAAACAACAAAAAAACAACAAAAACAACTACTGAAGACTGCAAACAAAGAGGCCTGGCTAAATAGATGGGCAATGGGAAATACTGGGAGAGAAATCTACAAACATATGGCCATCCCAAATCTCAAAGACAACATTAACCTCCTGAAAAGGAGAGACCAAAGCACCATTTTCCGACTTCGCACTCAACACATACAACTTAACAGCCACTTGAACAGAATCCAACCAGAACATACTCCAGAGTGCTGGCTGTGACACATCTCTCAGAAACTGTTGAACATCATCTTTTTGAATGTCCGGACCTTGCCAGTGTTAGGAAAGAGCTTCTTCCTCCTAGGCCAGACAAATGGAACACTTTGTACAGAACTCAACAACAGCTTACAAACACTTACAGATATCACTATATGGCATTGGGACAAAGGCCACTGGAACAATAACCAACCAAACCAACTAACCATGCAGATGTAAGGATAAGAAAGGCAAGAGGGGCATTCCTGACACTAAACAATGTATAGAGATACTGAGAAATCAAGATTCAAACCAAAGTTAGAATATTCAACGCCAATTTCAAGTCGGTGCTGCTGTATTCAGCGAAGTAATGGAGACCGACCAAGGCCATACAACAATGGTTACAGTTCTTCGTTAACAGATGCCTAAGAAGGATAATGGGCATAAAGGGGCAGGACATGGTAAGGAATGAAGACCTATGGGAAAGGAGCCAGCAACATCCACTGGAATAACAATTTAAGCAAAGAAAATGAAACTTGATAGGACATATGCAGTGGAATGTGCAGTCCAATATAGCTAGACAGGTACTTACATGGAATTCTCAGTCACTAGACACGGAAGGCAGGTAAGCAGATCTAGCTATGAACCTAGGGAAAACCAGAGCTATGAGCAACCATTTCGCATAGCCCAATCCATACTATTGAGTGGAACGCCCACAGAGGACGCTGACGAATAGGCCTATCTGGGAAGGTTCCTCAACATGGAGAACAACATCAAACCTGAGATCGCCAGATGGAAACGGGCAGGCTGGGCAGCCTTCAGCTCCATCATGACAGCAACAGATACCACAAAAAATACCAGACTACGTCCGGAGATCTTCGACTCGGTAGTCCTGCCAGCGCTCTGCTATGATAACGAAACCTGATCTCTAGCCAAAGCAGCAGAGAACCAACTGAGAACAGTACACACATCTCTTGAAAGACGCCTCGTGGGCATAAATCTCAGACAACAGTGGCAGAGCGACCGACACAATAGCGACATCTGGAGAATGTCACATATCAAGGATGTCCTACAGCACATCAACCAATTGAAACACCGCTGGACTGGTCATATATCCAGAAGACAAGATGAAAGATGGAGTACCATAACCACCATATTGTACCTGCGCAACAAAAAGATACCTCTGGAACGGCTCCCAACTCGATGGTGAGATTCTCTAAAAAGTACAACATTCACAACCCCACAAAATACAGACTACTATCACACTGGACGACACGTGCCCGTGACAGAAACGACTTGATCCTGAGTTGGGACTCGCTCAAGGGTGACCACCTTTTGACGAAGAACGGATCGAACTAAGAACTAAGAAGAGTTTAAACTTCCGTCATGTACGGTTAGATAAAAAAAATGTTGTGGTTTTGAAATTTGTTTTAGATTTTTGGAAAGGATTTCTTCTGTTTTTCACTTGGATTTGAAGATTCTCCCATTATTGAGATTGAGAAAGTTAAGTTTCTGCAACCAATTTTTGTTAGGTAGATCTATTTAGTTTGTTAATGTAGATATAATAATTACGTTTATCATCAAAAGTGACAGATATGACCATTACAATAAACATCGATAAGCTATTTTGTTGATTTTTTTTTTTTTTCAACAAAGGATGATGAAAGCGGATAAGTATATATATTGTGCTGTTTTTCAACAATATCAACTTCATCTTATTGTATCTCAAAAAAATGAACACACGCACAATAAAAACAATAACACCAACAAGTTCTTTATATAGCTCTACTTAAAACAACAACAACAAAAAAACAGGTAAGAATCTCTCAAAGTTAAAAATTATAACATGACCTGGCTGAAAAGGAATCTGGCTATAGGAAAAATACATCATTTTTTGTGTGTGTGGTAAATGTAAAAAAATTTAATAAATGACTTCAACATAAGAAAACTCCTTTAAAAAGTTATGTTTCAAGCAATAAAACAAGAAAATTAATTCATTTCATTACAAAAGTATTTGTTACAAAATGGTTAAAACTAAACTACAGATAACTAAATTTCAATACATCTTTCTATCTCAGGGGATGTTAGCTTGAGATTGAATGGAATCCCTGGAACTGTAAACCCAGTTTGGTAGTCTACTATTTAGACATGTATGCACTCTGGCAATTGGTGATGAGTTGATCTCTGGAGTCCATCAGTCCTGCATTATGCGATAATAATATTTTGCTATTATTGTGGAGTTGCTCCCTGAGGTTTCAGGTTACAACTCTTTCGATCAGAGGCTATGGCCAACCCCTCTGACCATTCTGATTCAGATAACGCTCTAATATAAGTTGACATGAGCAGACGAGCCAATCTGCGAGACTGTTCTTTTATGTGCCCCTCTTGCACCTTTTTCGTTCGCTCAGACATGAGCCATTTTTTGCTCTCTCTCTCAGCAGATCATCAGAACAGCTGTCTGTGAAAACTACTGATATGCTTGACCCAAATTAAATCATGCCTACGATTAGTTATCTCTCACCCTCAGCAGTGCACCAGAGCTGGTGACTGAAGATTGCAGATGCTTTGTTCCGAACTGAGTAATGTGTACTATCAGTTATCTCTCACTCTCAACAGATCATCCCGAGCTGATGACTGAAGACTATAGATATGCTTTGTTCTGAAACGATCGTGCCTCCGATCAGTTATTTCTCGCCTTCAGCAGTTCACCTGAGTTGATGACCGTGAACACTACAAATATATGTTTTCCCAATTCTGACACTCAAAGTGAACATATTTCTTTCTTGTGTCACTTACAGGGAGTCCACCATTCGTATCAATGAGCTATAGTGCAATGCTCTTGACATATAGTGGGATAACCTGCCCAGATCAGCTTTGTTTTATGTCTCCAAGTCTCTCTTTTATAGACCCTTTCCAGCTTTGCCCAGGCAAAGATGGTGGTGGACACTAGGCACCCTGTTCCTTCCTAGTTGACTTGTCAGCAGTTAGTCTAACTCCGATACTCCCCTTTGGAATCCTGTTGACTGCCAAGATTATTTGTCAATCTGTCATTCTGCCAGTGCAAACTTCAACGACAAATATTGTGTAGCTAACTCCCATACCCTCTCTGATACGTCCAATATAAAGATTGGGGGTAGGGCTAAAACCTTACCCCTAACTCAGACAACAAGTTCCAACTCACTCATAGTAAACACTAACTGCCTCTCTCTCACATTTCTAATTTGAACCCAAACCTGACAATGGCGTTGTGTTGTGACCCTAGATTGACCTAACCTTGCCAAATACTTTCTCAGACAATTTGTGGCTCTCCGAGAATGTCTCCAGCCCCAATCTCATCTGCTCTACAGGGAATCTGTTACAGCTGGAGCTAAAATTATTAGGGTCAGGGACAGAGTATTTAATTCAGATTGGTACAGTTTCGTTAGAGTTCACCCAGCGTCATATCCGGTTAGCGAGACCGGCATGTCGTGAAAAATGATGAACTAAAAATGGTGAGGGCCTAGTCCAGTTATTTTGGTTGTAGTATCTGGAGTCCAGAGTACGGGTGGAGGAGTTAGGTGACAATTAATTTATTAAATGAATTAATTGGAATTAGAATGGCAGAGTGACAAGTAGCCATGAGAGGCAATATGATTCCAAATTGAGTAGCTGAGTAAGATTGGCTGCTTACCAGTCAACTGGGAAGGAATAGAGTACTTAATGACTACCGCCATCTTTGTTTAGGTGGAGCTAAATGGGCTATAAAAGTAGAAGACTAAAGACAGAACTTCTTCTTCTTCTTCTGCGTACACAGTCAGACAGTAACCATTATTTTTTCGAAAAAAGCGGCGGTCATCCTGAGACTCTCGCCACTACCATAGAGCTTGTCTTGCAGTTCCACTGGCAATGGCCACATCTGCTCTCTCTGATCCTCGTATGTCGGGCAGTTCTGCAGCAGATGTTCAGTGGTCATTTTACCAGTACCGCACGGGCATTCGTCGGTACACCCTATCTTCAATTTGTTGAAGAGGTGGTACCTCAGTCTGTTGTGGCCAGTGCGAAGTCTGAAGACAACGACCTGCTCTCTTCGGTTCAACTGGTAATAGGCATCGTTTTTGGTGTAACCAGTATGTTCGGTTTCCCATTTGGACATGTACCTGGCTTTGATAAGCCGTTTTGACTCTTCGTACGTCATACTGGTATCTATTTGTGGTAGCCTTGCACCTTCTTTTGCCAGTCTGTCTGCCTCCTCGTTGCCTTGGATGTTGCAGTGTGACGGAACCCACTGTACCACTACCCTTTTTGGTGCGGACTGTTGGCACAGTTTGCAGAGTGCTGCTCTTAAGTCATTAAGCTCAGTGTTTTTCTGGCTTTTTAGCGCTGTGACTACTTCGAGAGCATCTGTCAGCAGGACTATATGGCTCTCATTTTCACTGTGTGTTGCCTTTCTTCCACTGCCGCCCTCAGTGCCTCTGCCTCTGCTCTGAAATTGCTCGTGTACTTACCAGTAGCGAATGACAGTGTTATTTTTCTGCCATTTGGTAGGTTCAGGAATGCTCCTGCCCCTCCGTTCTGTGTAGTGTTTGTTACAGAACCGTCGGTGTATGCATGGGTCCAGTCCATGCTTGGGTAGCTTTTCGTTATGAAGCTTAGGGTAGTGTCTCTCCTTTCTTTTTCGGTCTGGCAGTTTTTGTTTGCAATACCTGGTATATTTTCTACCACCTCTGGAAATATATCCTGCCTCCAAGTAGGTTTTCGTACAGTATTGATGGGTTTTGGTGTTGTTAGTGCGTTTATGGGATCTTCGTGCATCTTTGCTTTGGCTATTTCTGCAAAGTTTCTCCGCTTTAGTTTCCCAGTTCCCAGATTGCTTAGCCTCTGGTACATTGGATGGTCCGTCAGTCTTCGGAGTTTCTCTGACTGCAGCTGGGCTCTGCAGTCTCTTCTGTCGGTCATGGATTGCAGTTTTGTAATCTTTTCAAGTTCTACAATTGGCGTTGACTTCATGCCACCTGTTATGATTCTCATGGCTTGGTTTTGAAGTTTGTTAACTTTATCGAAGTTCGCCTTCGCTGCTGTTGTCCATGCCGCGATGCCATACTCGAGAACTGGTCTCACTCTTCCAGTGTACAGTTTCTTTAGTATGCCTTCGTCTGCTCCCCAGCTTGTGCCAGCAAGTTTCCTCATGATCGCCATTCTTTCTCTGGCTTTCATTCGGTTTCTCTCAATCTGACTTTTCCATGTCATGCGCCGATCAAATGTGACTCCCAGATAGGTTGGGTTGTCGTTTGGCTGCAGGATTTTGCCATTTAGGCTTAGTTTGGTACTTTGGGGTTTTAATGAGAGCGAGAATATTGTGCACGTGGTTTTCTCCTCGTTTATTTTGACCAGCCATGAGTTCGCCCACTCTTCCAGCGATGTTAGGGCCGTTTGCATCCGATTTCTTGCTATGGTGAGATTCTTTTCAGAGGTCCACATAGCCAGATCGTCTGCAAACATTGAGCTATGGACTCTTCTTGGTATATTCTCTGTAATATCGTTTATATATACCAGGAAGAGTGTGGGTGACAGTACTCCCCCTTGGGGTACTCCCTGCTCGAGTGTCACCTTTTTGCTCATCTGCCCTTGTACTTGGACTCTGGCCGTTCTTTGTTTGAGGTAGTGGTTGATCCACTTGTACATCTTCCCACAAACATCACTTCTTCTTAGCTTGACTCTAAGTCCATCCTTCCAGACTTTGTCAAATGCCTTTTCCAGATCCACCCAAACAGCTACTGTGTGTTTCTGTGCCTGGTAGGCATCTTCTATCTCTTGGGCTATGAGGATGACCTGGTCCTCAGTGGATCTGTGCTGTCTAAAGCCGGCTTGCTGTGGAATTAGTATTCGTTTTTCTTCCAGATGCCACATCAGTCTGGTGTTTATCATCCGTTCCATCAGCTTGCCGACACAGCTCAGTAGGCTTATGGGCCTGTATCCATTCGGATCTGTTTTGTCCTTTCCTGTTTTTGGTACTGGTACCAGTATTGCATCTTTCCATGCCTGGGGTACAATACCCCTTTTCCAGCTTTGGTTCAGGACTGATAGTAGTTTTTTCTTCGCTGTTTGGCCCAGCCCCATCAGCATTTCGTTTGTTATCCCGTCTTTTCCGGGAGATTTCCTTCTCTTTAGTGTTCTCATAGCCTCTTCCATTTCGCGCATTGTTAGTTTGGCCATCATGTGCTCTTCAGGAGCCGTATTTATGTTTTCGTGCCCCTTTAGCTCTTCGCTAATGTCTGTATGCTTATCTGCAGGGACCTCGATGTGGTTTGCTCTGGCATAGTGATCGACAAAGGCGTTTGCGGCTTTCTTACCTGTGATCAAGTTCTCGCCTTGCTTGATAGTAATTTGTTTATTTGACGGGGTTTCGTCGTTCATGGCTCTGACTAGCTTCCATAGCTTGTTCCCTTCTTTGTCCAGGTTTAAACTTTCCGTTTTATTTTTCCAACTTTCTCTTGCTGTTTGCTTGAGAGTGTGTTTGTACTTCGCCGCGGCGGCTTTGAGGGCGATGTTTGCCTCCACGGATTTTTCTCGTTCTGCCATGTTCCTAGCAATTGTTACTGCATAAAGACAGAACTGAATAGGGAGGTTATCTCACTATATATCAGAGGCATTGCACTACTGCCCATTGGTACAAATTATGGACTTCCTGTAATGCAATACGAGAAAGAAATTTGTTCACTTCCAGTGGTAGTTTCACAGACATCAGCTATTGATGTTCTGCTGAGATAGAGAACAAACTGATCATATACACGAGTTAGGTCAGATGGGTCAGCCGTAGCCCCCTGATCAAATGCGAGTTATAACCTGAATCCTCAGGGAGCAACCTCACAATAATAGTATGAAGCTAATATTGCACAGCACAGGACTGATGACCGCCAGAGATCAACTTCATCTGCCAGAGGGCACACGTGACTACAAAGTAGATAGTTAATCCGAGTAGAACAAGTTTGAATAGATTGACATAGATATTAGTGTATACTACATGACTGGGTTTATGGTTCCAGGGATTTTAATCAAGCTCATGCTAACATTCCTTGAGATAGAAAAATTTAGTTATTAATTAGTTAGTTTTGTTTTAACAATGTTGTAAACCATAGATTTATAATAAATGAATATCTTGTTTTATTATTCACATAGGCTTTAGAGTTTTTTTTTTAATGTTCAAGTAGTAACATCAAGTCTAATGTTCAACACACATTCAGAAAGGAATTCTAGCTCTGTCACATGTACATGTAAACTGGATCTTGTGATCAGGACAGGAAATAGAGAGATGACTCTTTTACACTTTTATTAGGCTCTACACACTTCTTTACATACATCAAATTCGCACACCCCTTGTTCTAACACTTTCCTTGATATTTCTGTTTCGACCTGCCTACTTTATTTATTAAAAACGTTTGGTGCAAATGCAGGTGTGTTGGTCTTGACTAATAATATAAACCCAGTGTCCCACCCTGTGGTCAGTAATATTCTCCCTTTTTTTATACTTTTCAGCTTTTAACTTTTAAGATGATTATTCATCTGGGGCTGGTCTCTCGGTGGCTCGATTGACTTGCATCCAGTGTTCGTACAGCGATCTCAGTCCCGCCAGGCGGAGTGAGAGTGCAAGCTTGCCCAACACGTTCGCCCGCCTTTTCCCGGCACTGTAGCAGGGCCAATTTAGTGGAGTCGTCCCGCTGGTAACGGTGCGTTACTGTTGTCCGTATCTGCTTTGTCAGTCCGTGTGGTTCGTCGAAGGCGTATAGCCAATCTCGACATTTCGTCTCGCTTGTGGTCATTCTCTCGCAAAGAGCTTGTGACCGGCAAATGGAAAGCAGGAATCGTGCCTAAAGGCCCTGTCCTCGCCCGACCAACCGGTCGGAGAAGGGCAGGTCGGCAGGCAAAAATCATCTCCAGTCTCAGTGAAAATCATAGCCGGGGGCCGTTGGGATCCATTCTGCACAGAGCGCTGCCATCCCTCCCTGAGCGAGCTCGGTCGGTCGGTTGGTGTGTGTACGGGCCCCTGCCAGGCAGTCCTAGTTCGGCAGAGTGAGGGAAGGAACAACCGTCTGTCCGTAAGTCGGTCCCTTCGGCCTTCCTGGAGAGGCTTTTTACACATCCATCCTTTGCTGACCGGTGTGTGTGGTTCGTCCGTCTCCGACAGATATCTGGTTGATCATGCCAGTAGTCCTATGCTTGTCTCAAAGATTAAACCATGCATGTCTAAGTTCACACTGTCTCACAGTGAAATCGCGAATGGCTCATTAAATCAGTCGAGGTTCCTTAGATGACACGATCCTGCTTGGATAACTGGCAATTCTAGAGCTCATACATGCTTACCAAGCTCCGACCCTCGCGGAAAGAGTGCTATTATTAGTTCAAAACCGATCGTCGTTTCCTCTCGTGGGATTGCGGCATCCCCACTGGTGACTATGGATAACTTTGTGCTGATCTGATGTGCCGGCGACGCATCTTTCAAATGTCTGCCCTATCAAATGTCGATGGTACGTGACATGCCTACCATGTTTGTAACGGGTAACGGGGAATCAGGGTTCAATTCTGGAGAGGGAGTATGATAAACGGCTACCATATCCAAGGAAGGCAGCAGGCGCGCAACTTACCCACTCCCGGCACGGGGAGGTAGTGACGAAAAATAACAATACGGGACTCTTTCGAGGCCCCGTAATTGGAATGAGTACACTTTAAACCCTTTAATGAGGATCTATTGGAGGGCAAGTCTGGTGCCAGCAGCCGCGGTAATTCCAGCTCAAATAGTGAATATTAAAGTTGTTGCAGTTAAAAAGCTTGTAGTTGGATCTCAGGCGCAGGCGGGCGGTCCGGCTCATGCCGGTTCACTGCCCGTTGTCTCCTGCCCTACCGTCTGCCGGCTCTCTCCAGCGGGTGCTCTTCGCTGAGCGTCCCAGGTGGCCGGCGCGTTTACTTTGAAAAAATTAGAGTGTTCAAAGCAGGCCTCGGCTGCCTGAATAATGGTGCATGGAATAATGGAATAGGACCTCGGTTCCATTTTGTTGGTTTTCAAAACTGGAGGTAATGATTAACAGGGACAAACGGGGGCATTCGTATTGCGGCGTTAGAGGTGAAATTCTTGGATCGCCGCAAGACGAGCTACTGCGAAAGCATTTGTCAAGAATGTTTTCATTAATCAAGAACGAAAGTCAGAGGCGCGAAGACGATCACATACCGTCGTAGTTCTGACCATAAACTATGGCGACTCGCAGGAGTTGCTTCGATGAATCTGCGGGCAGCTTCCGGGAAACCAAAGTGTTTGGGTTCCGGGGGAAGTATGGTTGCAAAGCTGAAACTTAAAGGAATTGACGGAAGGGCACCACCAGGAGTGGAGCCTGCGGCTTAATTTGACTCAACACGCCAACACTAAAATGATTGACAGGCCGAGAGCACCGAGAGCACCTATAGACACAAGTGGAGAAGACTCGATAGTCCTGCAAGACAACTTCCCTAAGAGAGACAACTCTGACCAAAAACAACTGCTGCCTTGCAGATAGGCTGGGAACAGCCAAAGGCTAAGGAGGGGATCCCTACAGAAACGCCTGTTGAAATTGGATGCACTGGGCCACAGGCTTAACGAAACAAGTGCAACATATATCGCTGTATGATGACGGTACAACCTATCAGAAAAAAGTGTGGCGCTCATCCTGTGGAGTCTCGCCAGGCAGCGAGAGTGCCGGGTCTCACGCCTCGAAGGGGCCAACCCAATGCTACTGGTGGTCACCTACCCATGTGCTGTGGAGTCAAGGCACAAGTTGATAGGCAAAAACTATTGACCAAAAACACAAGACCATCAGAATACTACAGTGGAATGCGGAGGGAGTCATTAACAAAAAGCTTTCCCTAACACATCACCTGCATGAAGGTAAGATTGACGTGGCATGTATCCAAGAAACGCACCTCAACAACAACCACAAATTCTCAATCAGAGGATACCAGACCTTCCGTCTGGATAGAGAAGGTCACAAAGGAGGGGTTCTGATACTGACACGTAACTGCATACCGAGTAGCGCGGTAGCTGTCAATCACATCGGACAAGCAGAACTTGAAGGAGTCGACATAATGGCACAAGAAACGAAGATCAGCATCTTCAACCAGTACGGCCCACCAAACAAAGACCTGTGGCTCTCGAGTATAGAGATCAAGGACTCCAGCTGTCTAGTAGTTGGAGACTTCAACAGCCACTCGGAGAGATGGGGCTATTCGGACACAGACAACAGAGGTGATGAAGTGGAAGATGGGGAGATAGACACAAATCTCTATCTCATCAATGTGCCGGAGGATAGCCCTAGCTTCTATTCTAGAACATGGCATACCACCTCTACAAAATAGACCGCCAGGTGCTAAACCAATTGGCAGGTAGCGACCACATGCCAATTAGGCTAGAAGTTGATATGAAAGTAGGCCCACAGGAAATAAAACCGCTCCAACGTTGGAATTATAAATGAGCCGACTGGGACAGATTTGCAATCCTGACAGATGGGCTGTGTGAAACCATCAACATACGGAATAACAATATGAAACCTATGGTGGAAAGCCTAAGCAAAGCAATAATGCGAGCAGCCGCTGAAACCATCCTAAGAGGGGCAAGGAAAAACTACAAGCCTTATTGGAATGATGAATTGCAGAAAGCGGTAGACGAAGTCTCAAATGCTAGGAACATGGCAGAGAGAGAACAATCTATGGAGACAAATATCGCCCTCAAAGCCATCACGGCGAAATACAAATACACTCTAAACCAAATAACAAGAGAAAGCTGGAAATATAAAACAGAAAGCCTCAATTTAGATAAAGAAGGGAACAAACTATGGAAGTTAGTCAGAGCCATGAATGACGAAACTCCATCAAACAAACAAATTACCATCAAGCAGGGCGACAACATGCTCACTGGAAAAAAGGCAGCAAACGCCTTTATAGAACATTATGCCAGAGCAAACCACATTGATGTTCCTACAAATAGGCACACAGACATTAATGAAGAACAAAAGAGGCACGACAACATCAATATGGCACCAGAGGAGCACATGATGGCAAAACTAACAATGAATGAAATGGAAGAGGCCATGAGAACTCTAAAGAAAAAGAAATCGCCCGGAAAAGATGGCGTAACAAACGAAATGCTAATCGGGTTGGGCCAAACAGCAAAAAGAAAGTTACTATCAGTCCTGAACCAAAGCTGGAAAAGGGGAATTGTACCTCAGGCATAGAAAGACGCTGTACTGATACCAGTACCAAAGAAAGAAAAATATAGAACAGATCCAAATGGATACAGGCCTATCAGTCTACTGAGCTGTGTAGGAAAACTGATGGAGCGTATGATAAACACCAGACTGATGTGGCATCTGGAAGAAAAACACATACTAATTCCACAGTAAGCAGGCTTTAGACAGCACAGATCCACTGATGATCAGATCACTCTCATAGCACAGGAAATAGAGGATGCTTTCCATGAGAAGAAGCATACAGTGGATTGGGTGGATCTAGAAAAGGCATTTGACAAGGTCTGGAAAGAGGGAGTTAAAGTCAAGCTACGAAGAAGTGAAGTTTGTGGGAAAATGTACAGATGGATCAGCCACTACCTCAAAAACAGAACAGCCAGAGTTCAAGTACAAGGGCAGATGAGCAAAAAGGTGACACTTGAGCAGGGAGTACCCCAAGGAGGAGTACTGTCATCAACACTCTTCCTGGTGTATATAAATAACATAACAGAGAATATACCAAGAAGAGTCCACAGCTCCATGTTCGCAGACGATCTGGCTATGTGGACCTCTGAAAAGAATTTCACCATAGCAAGTAATTTGGATGCAGCAGGCCCTAACATTGCTGGAGGAGTGGTCGAACTCATGGCTGGTCAAAATAAATGAGGAAAAAACAACATGTACGATATTCTCGCTTTCAAACAAACCCCAAAACACCAAAATAAGTCTTAACGGCAAATATCTGCAGCCAAACGACAACCCGAACTACCTGGGAGTCACATTTGATCGGCGCATGACATGGAAAAGTCAGATCGAGAGAAACCGAATGAGAGCCAGAGAAAGAATGGCAATCATGAGGAAACTTGCTGGCACAAGCTGGGGAGCAGACGAAAGTATACTAAAGAAACTGTACACTGGAAGAGTGAGACCAGTTCTCGGGTATGGCATTGCGGCATGGACAACAGCAGCAAAGGCGAACTTTGACAAAATTAGCAAACTTCAAAACCAAGCCATGAGAGTTATAACAGGAGGCATGAAGTCAATGCCAATTGTAGAACTTGAAAAGATTACAAATCTGCAATCCATGACCGACAGAAGAGACTGCAGATCCCAGCAGCAAGCAAAGAAATTCAGATGACTGACTGACCATCCAATGCACCAGAGACTAAACAATTTGGGAGATGGGAAACTAAAGCGGAGAAACTTTGCAGAAATAGCCAAAGCAAAGATGCACGAAGATCCCATAAACGCACTAACAACACCAAAACCCATCGCTACTGTACGAAAACCTACCTGGAGGCAGGATATATTTCCAGAGGTGGTAGAAAATATATCAGGTATTGAGGGGACGGCGTGGCCTAGTGGATAAGTGGCACGGCTCACAATCCGAAGGTGCTGGGTTCGATCCCCATCACAGCACCTGCCGTTACCCCGGGGAAGCAAACCCTTAGAAAATGCAGGAGGAAGCAGACCCTTACATAAAATGCATGCTGAAGTCGGATGCATTGGGCCGACAGGCGCAAAATAAAAACTACAGTGCAACGCACACCGCCTTGGGGATTAGAGAAATAAGGCGAACGCAAAAAAAAAAAAAAAAAAAAAATATCAGGTATTGGAAACAAAAACTGCCAGACTGAAAAAGAAAGGAGAGATACTACCCTAAGCTTTATATCGAAAAGCTACCCAAGCATGGACTGGACCCATGCATACACCGACGGTTCTGTAACAAACACTACACAGAACGGAGGGGCAGGAGCATTCCTGAACCTACCAAATGGCAGACAAATAACACTGTCATTCGCTACTGGTAAGTACACAAGCAATTTCAGAGCGGAGGCAGAGGCACTGAGGGCGGCAGTGGAAGAAATGGTGACACACAAAGAAAATGAAAGCCATATAGTCCTGCTTACAGATGCTCTCGCCGTAGTCACAGCGCTAAAAAGCCAGAAAAACACTGAGCTTAATGACTTAAGAGCAGCACTCTGCAAACTGTGCCAGCAGTCCGCACCAAAAAGGGTAGTGGTACAGTGGGTCCCATCACACTGCAACATCCAAGGCAACGAGGAGGCAGACAGACTGGCAAAAAAAGGTGCAAGACTACCACAAACAGATACTAGTATGACGTACGAAGAGTCAAAACGGCTTATCAAAGCCAGATACATGACCAAATGGGAAACTGAACATACTGGTTACACCAAAAACGATGCCTATTACCAGTTGAACAGAAGAGAGCAGGTCGTTGTCTTCAGACTTCGCACTGGCCACAATAGACTGAGGTACCACCTATTCAACAAATTGAAGATAGGTGGTACCGACGAATGCCCGTGCGGTACCGGTAAAATGACCACTGAACATCTGCTGCAGAACTGCCCGACATACGAGGATCAGAGAGAGCAGATGTGGCCATCTCCAGTGGAACTGCAAGACAAGCTCTATGGCAGTGTCGACAGCCTCAGGATGACCGCCGCTTTTTTCGAAAAAATACTGGTTACTGTCTGACTGCGTACGAAGAAGAAGAAGAAGATGACTGACAGACCAGCCAATGCATCAGAGACTAAATAATTTTGGAAATGGGAAACTAAAGCGGAGAAACTTTGCAGAAATAGCCAATGCAAAGATGAGCGAAGACCCTATGAACGCATTAACAACACCAAAGCCCATTCCTACTGTACGCAAACCTACCTGGAGGCAGCATATATTTCCAGAGGTGGCAGAAAACATACCAGGTATTGGAAACAAGAACAGCCAGACTGAAAAAGAAAGAAGAGACATAACCCTGAGGTACATAACGAAAAACTACCCAAGCATGGATTGGACCCATGCATACACCGACGGTTCTGTAACAAACACAACACAGAATGGAGGGCAGGGGTATCCCTGAGTCTACCAAATGGTAGAAAGATAACACTGTCAGTGGGAACTGGAAAATACTCAAGCAATTTCAGAGGGGAGGCAGAAGCACTGAGAGCTGCAGTAGAAGAAATGGGGACAGGCAAAAGAAATGAAAGCCATATAGTCCTGTTTACAGATGCCCTGGCCGTAGGTGGTACCGACGAATGCCCGTGCGGTACCGGTAAAATGACCACTGAACATCTGCTGCAGAACTGCCCGACATACGAGGATCAGAGAGAGCAGATGTGGCCATCTCCAGTGGAACTGCAAGACAAGCTCTATGGCAGTGTCGACAGCCTCAGGATGACCGCAGCTTTTTTTTAAAAAAAAAAAGGTTGACGTCTGACAGCGTACGAAGACGAAGAAGAAGAAGATGATTATTCTGCACATTACAGCATTCCACTGTACGCTTCTACTACTTGATAGATAAAGCCAACAATGGCGATTATAGGCCGTTTAACAATCTGGTGGGATTGCTGTATGGCTCTGTGAGAGGCAATCATTAAAAATTGGCACTCTGCCTTTCGTTGGCTAAGAAATAAACTACTTCTGTTTTGGAAATCACGGTCTGAAGAAATCGACCAAATCACAGAGCAAGAACTTCTGTACTGATTTCTACTACTACAGAATAATTGTAAAATGCGGAATCTATATATCTACCAATATTTATGTTGGGTCTTGACTTGTCTGGATGTGTCTATCAGTCGGTCTTCTGTAGTCAGAGTCAACTTGGTGTTTGTTTCATTACCTGTTGCTCTCGCATCTTGAATACTATTTGACTTTTGATCCAAAACCCCAGGCTTAATAACCTGCGAGCTGCACTCACTCCAATCACTCGTGACGTTAAGCCTGCGCCGCCGCCAGTCCTTCCACTTATATGTTATCTGGGTCAGCAAAGTTTTACCTTTTATTACTTATCTGAGGTCAGCACATATGCTTCGTAGGTTCTGACAATTTATAAAGTTTTTCTTTCACAGATTTTTATTCGAATAGGTGGGTTTTCTCAGACAATGGTGGTATTAAGTAAAGTTTGAAAATCTGTTATCAGGGAAAACAGAGCCTTTCCCTAATAATTTCTATGACTCTCATATTATGGTTTGGTAGGTATGTCACATACACAGTTCATTCAGAAATATTTTCTGTTTATTTTCAATAAGGATTAAGGTAATAGTTTCTGCTCAGAATCCCATTTGAATCAGAAATAATTAGATGAGATCTTACTCTTTTCACTGGTTGGATTTTGATATTTCACTTAAATATTATTCTCAGTGACGTTAATGTTTAGTAATGTGTACTATGACGATATATCTGCAAATATTTCTCAAATGCTGAAAAGTTTACATATTGATGGCAAGGATCTCAGGATCATTCAAAACATGTATTTTGTGGAGAGACTATGGCTATAAGAATTGGCAATCAAGTGGGAAAATATAAACATATAAAAAGGAGAGTGAGGCAAGGTTGTGTATTAATCCTTGACCTGTTCTCTCTGTACAGTAAGTTTATCTTGAGACACATACAGACAATGCTAGAAATATAAATTGGTGCACAGAACATAAACAATCTACGATATGCTGATGATATTGTATTGATAGCCTAGGATGAAAATGACTTGCAGGAAAGGGTTAACACGGTAGTTCAGAAAAGTGAAAACAATGGCCTCAGTTTAAATAAAAAAGAAATTGGAGTTGATGTTAGTTACTAAGAAACCAGTCTCTCCAAAATGAAATGCTGTGTCAAAATGAAGGGGACAGAATGGAGACAAGTTTTCATGTTTAAATACCTGGGCACATACATAACATCAGATATAAGATGTAATTATGAAATAAAATGCAGAATAGTCCAAGCAAAAATAGTCTTCCAAACCATGAAAGGAATCTTGTGCGACAAAATGTTGTCGCTGGAACTGAGAAAGAGAGTCCTTGGATGCTACGTGGAACCAGTACTGACATGGCAATGAATCATGGACAATCAGCAAGCAAGCGCATAGATCTTTGGAAGCAACAAAGATGTGGTTTTACATAGTAATGCTGCAGATACCATGGACTGCAAGGAAGATTAATAGTACAGCACTCGAAGAGGCACAAAGACAACTCATTGCAAAGATCAGAACACAGAACAATGCCGTCATCATTGTTTTGCACATGTTATGAGAAGATCCAGTTTGGAGAATATTGTGACAATGGGAAAGAAAGCAGGAAAGAGAAACAGAGGATGGCAGAGAGAGACAATGTTGGACAGTATGATCAAATGGCACGGACAACAGTCAACAACAGAGTTGGTAAACGACACACATGATAGAAGCGGATGGAGGTCCATGATCGCCAATGCCAACCGGCAGGGCACCTGATTATGATGATTTCTGCACCAATTTTAATTTTTGTGTGTACATCAGTTAAGAAGTTGAGTTTAAACCGTGAATCTTATTCTATATAAACAGCAAATAGTTGTTCATAAAACAGACCAGAAAGCATGTGTTGCAAAGCTGATATAATTTCTGCAACTGTCTTTTGAATTCCATTATCACATATGTCCTTCTGCAGATACAGCTAGATAGCTAGCTTGAATAGCTGACAGCACCATTAATAAACATGCATTTGACTGCTATTCTCATGTGTGCAAAGGGCTTCAGTAATGTCAAAGTGTGAATTGAAACTCAAAGTATTCAAACCTTTTGGGTCTTAAATTATCACACCGTTTTTTTCCCACTTATTTGTGTTTGGTTGCATGATACTATTCAGCTGAATATGAATAGTCCATAATATGCACTTTTTGGGACCGAATTGAATATGAATCAGTTATTCTGTGCCTCCCTATTGTTTCTCTGCTCTATTTTTTATTATTTACAAATAAATTGAAATAAAATAAACACAGCCACATGGTAAATTCCTGCTTTTATGTGATGTAATCTTTCCTATAATTTATTCCTCAGTGATAAATTATTGTTTTTATGTGATGGAAACTTTCATATCATCATTTACTCCACAGTGACAAGTTTGCTTTTATGTGATGTAATCTTTCATATCGCCATTTACTTCTCAGTAATAACTTATTCTTATGCGCTGCGTATTCCCGGTGGCAATGTGCGAATGCGAGACATGGACCATCACACAAGTATTAAGAAAGAAATTCGGGGCCTTCAAGACAAAAGGCTACAGAAGAGTTCTAAAAATACCTTGGGCAAAGAAAACAACAAATAAATCCATCCTGCAAGACCTGAGTGTCCAAGAGAACTGACAAATACACTGTGTTATGTCTTGGAAAATGAGGTTTTTTGACCACATCAAGCACCATGACAAACTGGAGAAAGCACTTCTGGAGGCCATTGTTCTAGAAAGACAAGGCAGAGGCCGACCAAGGTGTAGATGAACACCCTAAACATGAGCATGGAGCAGGTGGGCAGACTGATTGCTGATCAAGAATCCTATTGAATAGCTGTAAGGAGAGCGACATTCTGCCAAGTACATGCCACATGATGATGATCTTTTATATCGTAATTTACTCCCCAGTGATAAACTTGTTTTTATGTGATGTGATCTTTTATATTGTCATTCTCTCCCCAGAATGTGGTGGTCTGTTCACAAGTCCCCAGGGTTTGCTGTTCTCACCTGGCTACCCAAACTCATATTTTAATAATCTGAGCTGCACCTACATGATCAGTTCAGCTTCTCAGTCTCAAATTAGTTTACACTTCACTGACTTTGAGCTGGAAGGTATGTGTATACATTTTGCACATATTCAAGATATGTGTGCATATTGCATGATTTTGAAAAGATACAAATTGAAAAATAAATATATAAAAAATACAACATATTATTTCTACCCACATCGTGCTATCAGTGCCAGAATTGGACAATAACAAACAAAGATAAAAGAAACATCGTAACAACAAGGAAAGATAAAAGAAGCATCGTAACAACAAGGAAAGATAAAAGAAGCATCGTAACAACAAGGAAAGATAAAAAAGCATCGTAACAACAAGGAAAGGATAAAAGAAACATCGTAACAACAAGGAAAGGATAAAAGAAGCATCGTAACAACAAGGAAAGGATAAAAGAAACATCGTAACAACAAGGCAACAAGGAAAGATAAGAGAAACATCGTAACAACAAGGAAAGATAAGAGAAACATCGTAACAACAAGGAAAGGATAAAAGAAACATCGTAACAACAAGGCAACAAGGAAAGATAAAAGAAACATCGTAACAACAAGGAAAGATAAAAGAAGCATCGTAACAACAAGGAAAGGATAAAAGAAACATCGTAACAACAAGGCAACAAGGAAAGATAAAAGAAGCATCGTAACAACAAGGAAAGATAAAAGAAACATCGTAACAACCAGGAAAGGATAAAAGAAGCATCGTAACAACAAGGAAAGATAAAAGAAACATCGTAACAACAAGGAAAGATAAAAGAAGCATCGTAACAACAAGGAAAGATAAAAGAAACATCGTAACAACAAGGAAAGATAAAAGAAACATCGTAACAACAAGGAAAGATAAAAGAAGCATCGTAACAACAAGGAAAGATAAAAGAAACATCGTAACAACAAGGAAAGATAAAAGAAGCATCGTAACAACAAGGAAAGATAAAAGAAACATCGTAACAAGGAAAGATAAAAGAAGCATCGTAACAACAAGGAAAGATAAAAGAAACATCGTAACAACAAGGAAAGATAAAAGAAGCATCGTAACAACCAGGAAAGGATAAAAGAAGCATCGTAACAACAAGGAAAGGATAAAAGAAACATCGTAACAACAAGGAAAGATAAAAGAAGCATCGTAACAACAAGGAAAGATAAAAGAAACATCGTAACAACAAGGAAAGATAAAAGATGCATCGTAACAACCAGGAAAGATAAAAGAAACATCGTAACAACCAGGAAAGATAAAAGAAACATCGTAACAACAAGGAAAGATAAAAGAAGCATCGTAACAACAAGGAAAGATAAAAGAAGCATCGTAACAACCAGGAAAGATAAAAGAAGCATCGTAACAACAAGGAAAGATAAAAGAAGCATCGTAACAACAAGGAAAGATAAAAGAAGCATCGTAACAACAAGGAAAGATAAAAGAAACATCGTAACAACAAGGAAAGATAAAAAAGCATCGTAACAACAAGGAAAGAGAAAAGAAACATCGTAACAACAAGGAAAGGATAAAAGAAGCATCGTAACAACAAGGAAAGATAAAAGAAGCATCGTAACAACAAGGAAAGATAAAAGATGCATCGTAACAACAAGGAAAGATAAAAGAAGCATCGTAACAACCAGGAAAGATAAAAGAAGCATCGTAACAACAAGGAAAGATAAAAGAAACATCGTAACAACAAGGAAAGATAAAAGATGCATCGTAACAACAAGGAAAGATAAAAGAAACATCGTAACAACAAGGAAAGATAAAAGAAACATCGTAACAACAAGGAAAGATAAAAGAAACATCATAACAAGGAAAGATAAAAGAAACATCGTAACAACAAGGAAAGATAAAAGAAACATCGTAACAAGGAAAGATAAAAGAAACATCGTAACAAGGAAAGATAAAAGAAACATCGTAACAACAAGGAAAGATAAAAGAAGCATCGTAACAACAGAGAAAGAAGTAAACATAAACACATATGACTACTCTAAGGCAGATGTTGGTTGGTTAGTTGGTTGGTTATTGATCCAGCGGCCTATGGGCTCCTGCCTTTTTGCTCAGTGCCATAAAGTGGTATCTGCAAGTGTTTGTAAGCTGTTGTTTAGTTCTGTACAATGTGTTCCATTTGTCTGACTTCGGAGGAAGTGTATATTGTTGTTCTTGACTTAAACTTAACTTAACGTCTTTAAACTGGTTTAGAAGACCCTGCAGAGTCTGTATACAACCAGTTACATTTACATCACCTTGCTCTAAAAGCTATGCGCAACCAGTTCATTCTTAAATGCATTAACTGTCCCTGCCTCCATTACCTCCCCTGGCAATGCATTCCAAGCAGACACCACCCTCTGACTAAAAAAATATTTCCTAATATCTTATCTGGACCTCTCTTTAGTCAGCTTGTAGCTATGCCCTCGTGTTATTGTGGGTGGCTGTATTTTAAAAAACTTGTTATAGTCTAATTTATCCATTCCTCTGATCATCTTATAAACCTGTATTAAGTCACCACGAATTCTTCTCTCTTCGAGACACTGTAAGCCGGTTTTTCTGAGTCGTTCCTCATAACTGTAATTCTGGAATCCCACTATCATCTTTGTCGCTCTTTTTTGTATTCTTTCCAGCATGTTTATATCCCCTCTATGATAAGGACTCCACACCTGTACACAGTACTCCAATCTAGGTCTAACTAAAGCTTTATATAGTTTGACAATCACTTCCTGGCTCCTATGTTTAATATTTTTTATTTTATCATACCTGACATTGCATTTGCCTTTTTCACTGCTACCTTAACTTGCTCACTCACCTTTCCTGTATGATCTATTATAACCCCTAGGTCCCTTTCCTTATCTATTTTTCTAATATTGTTTTCTCCCATTCTGTAATTATGTTCCATATTGGATCTACCCATGTGGATGACTGTACATTTATCTACATTAAACTCCATTTGCCAGCTTACAGACCATTGCTCCCTTGTTAGCCAGTCTGTCTGCCTTGTCACTGCCAGGTGTATTTGAGTGACCAGGGATCCATTGTATAACTATTCTGACTTTATGGGATGGGAGAAGTTGGTTGGCATCTAGGGATATTTGGGTAAGTTCAGGCCTACAGTGACCACTGTCTTCCAGAGTTTGAAGAGCAGATAATGAGACTGTAAAGATTATGATGCTTTGGGCTTTTGATGGTAAACCATGAAATACAGCCTCAAAGTGGTGCAGAGCTACTTCCAGTGCTGTTATTTCTGCCTCATAATTTGAACATATCTTCCCACAGGCATCAAACAGTTCATCAGATGATCTGTTTGGATACTCTATGTAGACTCCATATCCTGCTTTAATGGTGGTATTAAAAGCAGATCCATCAGTATAGATTTGTATCCATTCTTCTGGGTAGGTGTCAATCGTTCTCTATGATTCTCTCATAAGACTGACTAGATCAGCACTTCTTGTTGTATTATCTGTTAGTTTTGTTTGAATTTCTGGCATTTTAAAACATGTATGGGGTGGTGAATTTCTTGTTGCTCTCTGTGTTTCTTGTCTTTTGTCTTGGATGTGATATCTGTCTTGAATCTTACTGAGGACTGACTTTTGTTTTATTCTCTGCTTTTGCTGCCATTTTTCTACAAACCTTCTATTGGGGTGGTCTTTGCTCATTCTTTTACTCCTCTCATAAACTTCCATAGCAGCCACATCTCTTCGCATCTCAAGGGGTTCTACATTCACATGAATTTCACATTCCGCAGTGGGCATTGACCTCATTGCTCCACTAATAAGGCACAGGGCATTGTTCTACACTCTGTCCAGGGACTCTACATTAGTCTGTGAGCATGATGTTAGGAGTGCATTGCTGTATTCTAAAGCAGAGCATACATATCCAAGATACAAGCCTTTCAGAGTGTCCTTGTCTGAACTCATGCTGTACAAGCGAGCCTCTTCAATAACTGTAGCCGCCTCAGTGCTTTATTTTTAATATTTTGTACATGTTTCTTGAGACTGAGCTGTCGGTCAAGAGTGACTCCAAGATATGTAGGTTCTTCCTCTCCAGGCAATTTCTGTTTGCCAAATCTCAGACTGATATTTGTCTTGGCTTCTTTGTGGCTATTGGTAAAGATAGTGTAAACAGTCTTTTCACAGTTTATCTTCTGTTTCCATATTTGGCAATACTCATGCAGTCTTCTTAGGTCCACATTTAATCTTTGTGCTGCACTTTCTACATCTTCATGGCTCTGCCATATTACGAAATAATCAGCATACATGGCTTTTTCAGCATTGATGTGCTTGGCTAGGTCATTTATGTAAATGAGAAATTGAGTGTAGCTCAAAGCAGAGCCCTGTGGTAAGCCTTCCTCTAAGACTTCTTTAGAGGAGACTGCATCGTTCATCTTTGTTTGGTCAATGAGGAAATATTTTATCCAGTTGTACAGCTTTCCGCTAATCCCCACGTCAGTCATCTTCATCAAGAGACCTTTTCCCCATACTTGATCATAGGCCTGTTGTAAGTTCAAGAAGATTGCTACTGTATATTTCTTATTTTGGAACCCATCGTGAATTTTCTGTGTTAACCTGAAAAGCTGGTCTTCTGTGCAACTACCTTTTCTGAAGCCTGCCTGTTCATGGCAGAGGATTTCTGAACTCTCAAGGAACCAGTAAAGGCGTGAATTTACCATTCTTTCTGTTTTTCTGATAATTTTCCAAGACATGATGTTAATGAGATGGGACGGGAGCTTTTAGGTTCATCTGAAGGTTTGTTGTCTTTCAGGATGGGGATAACATGTGCATTCTTTCAGTTATTGGGCAGTTGTCCATTTCTCCAAGTCCATGTTGATTAACGAGAGTACTGTTTCTTTCCCCAATGAGCCCAGGTGAGTTATTTCATTATAGATTCTGTCTGGCCCAGGAGACTTTCTAGGTTTTAATTTCTTCAGAACTTGTTGAAATTCTTGCATACTGAAGTCATCTTCAAATATGGAGGGACTAGCGGTTGGGGCTTTCTCTTGACGTTTTAAGTGTCCTAGACGTTCTTTGTCAAACTCAGAAAGTTTTCCTGGTCTGTTCCCAGAGGCAAAGTACTGGTTGAAGTGCACTGCTTTTGTCTGGTCTTCAGTTATTATTCCTCTACCATCTATCACTGGCTTTGGATTTGTTCTCCTGTTTCCAGAAAAATTGTCCATAAATCACCAGGCTCTCTTCCCATTGTGCTTTAGGTCAAGTTTCGCACATGTTGATGACCATTTTTAATGTTTTGCACTCTTAACTATGAGGTTGACCTTTGCACATAATTTGATTGTAAAGGATCTTTGATTCTTGTGATGGTGCTCTCTCTCTCTCTCTCTCTCTCTCTCTCTCTCTCTCTCTCCTTCTCTCTCTCTCTCTCTCTCTCTCTCTCTCTCTCTTTCTCGAGGGCTGTTCTTGTTTCATTTCTTTCAGATATGACAGCTTGCATTTCTTTAGTGTAGAATGGTTTGTACGACTTCCTACTGCCCTTTGGGATGCTTTGTGATGCTGCATTCAGAATAGCTCTTGTACCCCATTATTGAGTCTTTCTACACTGCTGCTGTCAATATAACCAAGCAGGTAGTCAGATGATTTTTGAAATAGTCTCCAGTCAGCTTTACCAAAGTTCCAGCGAGTTTTCTGTTTGTAGCATGCTTTATTGGGAATGGTTATGGGGGTGAGGATTGGCCTGTGATCACTTCTAATGTCATCAAGAACTTGCAGGTTGCAAGAGTCTATCAAATAAATTATCAGATTAAAAAAACTATCAGATAAATTAGACTATGACAAGTTTTTTAACATACAGCCACACACAAGAACAAGAGGGCATAACTACAAATTAACTAAAGAGAGGTCCAGATTAAATATTAGGAAATATTTTTTTAGTCAGAGAGTGGTGAATGCTTGGAATGCATTGCCACGAGAGATAGTGGAGGGAGGAACAGTTAATGCATTTAAGAATAAATTGGATGTGCATAGCTTTTAGACCAAGGTGATGTAAATGAAACTGGTTGTATACAGACTCTGCAGAGTCTTCTAAACCAGTATAAAGATGTTAAGTTAAGTTAAGTTAATTTAGTTAAGTTAAATCAGAGGAGCAGATCATCAAGTCCGGTTGTCTTTTGTGATAATTGCCGCCTCAGATCTTAGGAGCGGCCGTCCTGTATATTACAAACAAAAATAATAGCTTCGCGCTTTCAGATCAAAAGTCTTTCAGCGAATGCTTGCCAACGATGTAACTGCACCAGAAACTGAAATCAAAGGGTACCGAAAGCGCTTAGGCATAGGCGTACGATAAATCATAAATCGTATACATCAATATCGGAAAAACATAGACCAATATAGAAAAGCGCTGTGTAAAGATTTTTAATTATTTAATGGTTCAAATTGTATTTTGATTTTGCTGCTCATACGGTGCCGCCTGACGCGGCCGCCTCTGCATATCATAGCACAGCACGACCCTGATCGTATAGTACCTCATCTATTAAGTTATACTGTAGCATAGTGCTAGTTCTGATAGGTTATGGGACAGGCCATCAGAGCTGACTCATGCGGTAAGGCAGATGTTAAGAAGATGAAAGAGGCAGTGAGCCACATAATCTGAAAAGATATTGTCAGAGGAACAGATGTTGAACAAGAGTGGGAGAGTTTCAAAACAGTTCTAGAAAACCTAAAAGAGAAATGTGTCCGATGTAAGGAGGTAAACCCTAAGTGTAAAAAATGAATAACTAGATTTGAGTTAACTCATTCACTCTCAAATATTTTGGACCTCTAGACACAAATTTTTTCTTATGTAAAACTCAAACACAGCATCACTTAGTTGTGATCTATTTATCTTCAAAAAAAGGTCCCTGAAATAACTTATACACCAAACTGTTCACAATTTCGGCCACAGTACAATGGAATACAATTTTACCAATGGAGATGAACATTTGTGTATGAGGGATTATAGTTGCATAATCGTTTTTCTTTTTAAAAATTATGAAAAAAATGTTTCCCCTCATCAACACATTATTCAGCCCTAAACCAATACATGAATAACATAATGACTTTCTATTGACGAGAATCCACAAGGGAAGCTGTTCTAAAAGTTTCACCTAATTTGACGCCGTTATTTTCACAGTATTCATATTTTACTGAAGGTAAATGAAATTGAAAGTGTGGACAAAAATAAAAGCATCAATCAACATCAGCGTGAGTGTTTACAATTTACACACACCCAGAAAGAATGTTCCTGCTATATATATGTATGCACATTTATATTATACACATTAGTATGGCTGTGAAGGATCTTGAACCTTTATTGAACTTGTGAATTGTTACTACCATTGCTTGAGACAAAATATAGCACCTCCTCCTCGGCAGTAGATTTAGTCTCACTTTCGTCGCTCGACATAGAACTAAGACTTGATAAAGAAATTGAAATATCGCTATCAGAATGATCTACACCTTCATCATCACTATCGTTAGCAATAATATAATCTAACTATTGCAGAGCTTATACTGTAAAAACTCTATGTGGTCTGACATAGTGGGATAGCTTAGATTCAAGGCTTCCCTCTGAAAAAAAATGTTGTATTTCCAAGTACGAAAATAAACATTTTTTCAACGAAACACACACTAACTCTTCCAGAAATGAAAAGTACAAAATTTGAACTTCCGTCAATAACCAAAATAAAACATTTAGGAGAACTAGGAATGGGAAAATGTGTGATTTTGTAAATACTTTGTGAACAGTCGCAAAAATCTATATTTCGGTTCCTGGGTTTTCTGTAAAAATCTGGAAGTCGTTGTAATGGCTCGCAGGAGTGAATGAGTTAAATATAGAAGCGCTAAAAATGAAGCATGGAAAAAAATATAGAGGCAGATAAATCCAAAAATCATATTTAAAATATTTGGACAAGCAGAACATAGCTCACAAAGTAATTAAAACAGCAAAAATTGACTTAGAAGAAAAACGTGCTCATAAGATCAAGAGTTATAGTAAAAGCTTCTTTTCTTATGTTAGGAATGAACAAAGAACGAAAGACGGAGTAGGTCTTCTCATAGATAGCACAGGAAAAATAATAATTGAGAATACGGAGTCAGCTAATCTACTCAATCAGTACTTTTGGCAGTCTACACAAAAGAAGACTGCTCTGACATCCCAGAACCTATAGATATTTTTCAAAGAAACATGGGTACAGTGGGAATAAGATCAATCTGTATTACAGAAGAAATGGTTTTTTAAAAATTGGAGATATTGAAATTGGATAAATGTCCAGGTCAAGATGGTATTCGTCAAATATTGCTATTTGAAATTAGAGACCAACTAGCAAAACCATTGGCTATATTATGTTCTCAATCACTTGCAAAAGGGATTGTTCCACTGGATTGGAAAGATGCAGGAGTGATCTCCTTATTAAAAAATGGCAAAAATCAGATCAAGAAAATTACAGTTGCGTGAGTTTAACAAAAATGTTCTGTAAAATGTCAATTGTCAAAGAAAACATTATAATGCATTTAGACAAATTTAATCTAATCATAAATATTCAGCATGGGTATACTAAAAGAAATCATGCTTAACAAATCTATTTGAATTCATGGAAGAGGTTACCAAAATGATAGATGGAGGACAGCCAGTGGATGTTTTTATCTAGATTTTGAAAACGCCTTTCATAGAGTACCTCATGTAAGATTATTTAGAATGTTTAAATCACATGGAATAGGTGGGGAAGTTACCACATGGATTGAAAATTGGTTAATGGGAAGAAGGCAGAAAGTGGGCATACATAAGGAGTACTCTTAGTGGTGTGAAGTAAAAAGTGGAGTGCCACAGAAATCTGTTTTGGGACCAATTTCGTTCTTGATATGTATAAATGTTTTGGATATTGATATCGGATTCATGATTGCAAAATTTGCTGATGACACAAAACTATGCAGTAGTGTCTCATCTAAAGCAGATGTGGATATATTGAGGTCAGATTTAGATAAAATTTGATAATTGTCTGTGAGATGGCAAATGGAGTTTAATATAGATAAATGTACAGTCATCCACATGGGTAGATTCAATATGGAAAGTGAGTGAGCAAGTC
Source organism: Ariolimax columbianus (assembly GCA_036924085.1). Classification (NCBI taxonomy): domain Eukaryota; kingdom Metazoa; phylum Mollusca; class Gastropoda; order Stylommatophora; family Arionidae; genus Ariolimax; species Ariolimax columbianus. The sequence goes on from JAVGWX010000009.1 coordinate 32,854,089, forward strand.
CAGGTAGCAGTGAATAAGGCAAATGCAATATTAGGTATGATAAAAAGAAATATTAAACATAGTAGTAACAAAGTGATTGCCAAACTGTATAAAGCATTGGTTAGACCTAGATTGGAACACTGTGTACAGGTGTGGAGTCCTTATTGTAGAGGAGATATAAACATGCTTTAAAGGTTACAAAAAAGAGCAACAAAAACTGATAGTGGGATTCTAGAATTACAGTTATGAGGAAAGACTAAAAAAACCAGCTTACCAGTGTCTAGAAAATAGAAGAATTCGAGGTGACAATACAGGTTTATAAGACAATCACATGAAAAGTTAAATAAAACTATAACAAGTTTTTCAAAATACAACCACCAACGAGAACAAGAGGGCACAGATATAAATTAACTACAGAAAGGTCCAGATTGGATATTAAGAAATATTTTGTTAGTCAGAGAGCGATGAGTGCATGGAATGCATTGTCCCAGGAGGTAGTGGAGCCAGGGACAGTTAATGCATTCACGAATTCAGACCCAAAGTATCTTGAAAGGGTTCAATTGAAAGTTCAGATCTAAAGTATCTTGAAAGGGTTTAATCGAAGGTTCAGATCTAAAGTATCTTGAAAGGGTTTAATTGAAAGTTCAGATCTAAAGTATCTTGAAAGGGTTCAATTGAAAGTTCAGATCTAAAGTATCTTGAAAGGGTTTAATCGAAGGTTCAGACCCAAAGTATCTTGATAGGGCTACCTTTCAAATTATAAAACAATGGTGTTCTATTCCTGCCTTTCACATAGTAACACAAGTATATTATACTCTTGCCGTTCACATTGTTACACAAGTGTGTTCTATTCTTACTTTTCACATTGTAACACAAGTATGTTATACTCTTACCTTTTACATTGTAACACAAGTATGTTCTATTCTTAACTTTCACATTATAATCCCAATGTGTTCAATTCTTACCTTTTATATAGTAACACAAGTGTGTTGTATTCTTACATTTCATATTGTAGTACAAATGTGTTCTAATAATCAATTAAAACCTTTTTAGTTCCATATGGACCATAGATCTTTAATAAATACATATCAAACCAACAAATATTTACCTGGTTATGTCTGTTGAAGTTTTTGTTGAAGTTACAGTTTCTACAAGATGGAGTATACAGCCCCCATGTAAAATCCTCCTCTTTCACGTGCCAGATTAAAAGCGTTACTTTTCTTTCCTCCCACGATGGACCCTGGTGACACTCTTATTTCTGGTGAACCATTTGAAATCCTCATAAACATTTATTTGCATGTTGACTAATGAAGTAAGAAGTTTTTTATATTTCCACCATGTCCCAACTCACCTTTACCAAACCTTAAATAGTAATCTCCAATAAGTATGTAAGTGAAATGGTGAAGATTTTCTTAAATATTTATAATGTTTTTAAAACTAAAGCTCTTGGCGGGTGAGGCTCACATTTCCTTTGTTATTGTAAAATACTTTTTAGATTCATACAACTGTAGGTCAGACTCCGTTCAAGTATGGCAGGCCACCGATGATCAGTTTTTTGAATATGTGCATAGATTATGTGGCAGCATCAGCGGTCGTACTGTTAAGGCAAGAGGTCAAATGAAAGTTCAATTCACAACCAATGAATCTGGACAGTTCAAAGGATTTCGGGCGGAGTATTTCTCAGAAGGTCAGAACTTTGAAGACATCTTACTTGTAGCAATTTTAATTTTATGAACTGAATTCCACAGAAGCAATTCAGCAATTGAGTGTTTTATTTAGTTATGACAAAAGTACCAGGTTAATTCAAAGTTATCAACATGCTGTAGTACAAATACATACAGGGCTTACTGTAAGGAAAGGTCACTAAGAAAGGAACAGGCTACCCAACCTTTTCAAAAGCTAAGGCATAGAAGTCTCTAATACTTCATCCCCAACAACAATATCAACTACCTTCAATTCAACAAATAAAGCATTATTGACTGATCTAATCCATCATCTAAAGCAGGTATATCTAATTTGCAGGCTGTGATCAAAATTGACTGATCCAATCTATCTAGAGCAGGAATATCTAATTTGCAGTCTGTGATCAAAATTGACTGATCCAATCCATCATCTAGAGCAAAGATATCTAATTTGCAGGCTGTGAGCTAAATTAACTGATCCAGTCCATCATCTAAATTAGGGATAACTAATTCGCCGGCTGTGAGCTAAATTGACTGATCCAATGTATCATCTAGTGAAATTTGCAGGCTGTGACCAAAATTTACTGAACCAATCTATCATCAAGAGCAGGGATATCTAATTTGCAGGCTGTGATCTAAATTGACTGATCAATCTGTCATCCAGAGCAGAAATATATAATTTACTGGACGGCATCCAAATTGACTGATCCAATCATATCCAGAAAATAATTGTGATACAAGAAGTATTCCCAATGGATAATTCTACTCTACATATAATATGGAGTCGGAATGTTGGTGCATAAAAACACAAGTTGTGTAATGGGATGTCAACCAGTATCAAGTCGATTGCTCAGCATACGACTCAAAGTACACCCTTCAATGTCACGGTGATACAATGCTCAGATTATAAGAACAACAAGGTAGAGAGTTTCTACGAGGAATTACAGGCACTTTTGAACGAGATACCAAAGAAGGATATACTGGTGGTACAGGGGGATTGGAATGCTAAAATTGGTGAAGACATGGTGTGAGGTAGGAAAGGCACATGTGGACCATACAGTAATGCAAAGACGAACGATAGAGGATTGAGACTCCTGGAATTTGCTCATTACAATATGTTACTGGTGGTGAATATGCTAGGGCCAAACAAAATGTTGAGTCGGTGGACATGGCACAGCCCAAATAATGCACTGCTTAGTCAGATAGACTACATTCTGGTGCAGAAGCGATTCAGATCTCACATCAATAGCGCATGGACGAGGAGTTTTCCAGGAGCCAATATAGGGAGCGACCACGACTTAGTGATGATAACCATGCGTCTTCGATTTAAGAAAATTGTGAACCGGGAGGTAACTAGATTAAGATTTGACCTTCAGAAGCTGAAGCACCCGGAGATAGTGGAGGCTTTTGGAATGATGATGGGAGGAAAATTCGCACCTCTCTTGGTTCTTAACGAAGCGGCAGATATTGAGATGATAACTGAGGCCTTGAATTCAGCATCGGTAGCCACAGCTGAGGTCTTAGGGAAGCGAAGGGTAAAGAAAAAGGCATGGATTACAAATGAAATAATCAAGTTATGTGACGAGAAGATTACTGAAGAGGTCGAAGAATACCCTAGATGGGGTTACAAAATACAGAGAGATAAATGGAAACATAAAGGCCAAGATGAAAAAGGCCAAGGCAGAATGAATAACTGCTCAGTGCTCAAATATCGGAATAAAAATCTGGGAAGAAACAATGCCAAGGGGGACATATAAAATAGTCAAGGCTCGAGTAAGGCCTATACAAGGTCGCAATACAACGATCCAGGATAAGAGAGGGAAATGTCTCACAGAAGCCCAAGACATTAAGGCTCGTTTGACAGAGTACTGCTCTAAATTATATAAGCATGAGGGTCGAGGTGACCCAGGAAATGCAATCGCTCCCCCCCAAAATGAATATGTTAGAGGAGAATCAACTGATAACAAGAGAGGAAGTAACTGAACCGGTGAAGATGCTAAAAAAGGGGAAAGCTGTGACAGGGGATAATATCCCAGCAGAGCTCCTACAAGTGGGATGTGAGGTAATAATTGAGGCTCTTACATACATCTGTAACAGAATTTGGCGGACAGGAGAGTGGCCAACCATCTGGACGAAATCAGTGGTTTTACCGCTGGCAAAATCAGCGAACTTAAAGATGTGTCAGAACTATAGAACAATTAGCCTCATTAGTCATCCTAGCAAAGTTCTCTTAGAAATAATCCTCAACAGATTAAAACCACAGGCAGAGAATATCATTGCCGAAGAGCAAGCAGGGTTTCAAGCGGGAAGAAGTACCACTGAAGAGATGTTTAATCTGCAGATATTAAATGAAAAATACTTAAGAGTATCAACAACTCATATATCATGTCTTCATCGATTTCAAAAAGGTGTTCGACAGAGTATGGCATGCGGCACTATGGACAACAATGAAGCAATACAAGATCAATAGTAATATTGTGAAGGTCATTGAGAACCTTTATGACAAGGCGTCAAGTGTAGTCTCTGTAGACGAAATGCTAGGTGAATGGCTCCGCACGGATGAGACAGGGTTGTATACTCTCTCCAACGCTCTTAAATGTATTCTTGGAAAGAATATGGAGGCAGCCCTGGAGGGACATTTGGTATGGTCAGAATAGGTGACAACACGATTACAAACCTACGATTTGCAGATGATATAGATGGTCTGGCAGGCATGAAAACGGAACTCTATAAGCTGATTAGTAGATTAAACAGAGCTACGGCATGGAGATAAATGCAGAGAAAACAAAGCTGATGACTAATAACATGGAAGGGTTTACATCTGTGAATAAAGAAAATGGTCAGGTACTTGAAGTTGTACACCGGTTCAAGTATCTGGGATCAATGATCAGTGACAAGGGCTCGCAGCCTGAGAAAATTGCCAGAATAGCACAGACAACAGCAGTGCTTACGCGTTTTAAACCCATGTGGCAGGATAAGCGGCTCACTTGCAGCATAAAAGTTAGACTAATGCGCTCATTGGTGATCTAAATATTTTTGTATGACTGTGAGACTTGGAAAATTGCTGCGGTTATCCCCTGCAGAACCTGGGGGAGGAACCTACCTCCTACCAGGTGTGTCAGCAGGGTTGCAGATTGCTGAAAGGCCTAATTTGGAGGTTAGCTGCGAATAAATAAGCAGCCGTAGACAAAAACGGTTCGGCAGGCATGGAGGCTGTAAGGAGGCAGCCCCTTCACCATGCAAAGACACAACAGGCTAATCCCCTGTTTGTCTTAAAAAACGATTACAAGTCAAAACATAGAGAAAACCAGACTGATCTCAATGGCGACGAACAGGTGAGAAATAAGGACCACAATTTACGGAACATGGAATGTAAGAAGTATAAACGGAAAAGAACATGAACTAATAGAGAAGATAAAGAGAGCAAAATTGACAGTCCTGGCACTTACAGAAATAAAGAAAAAGGGAAAGGGCGTTCTGGACCATGATGGAAACATGCTATACTACAGCGGAGTTCCCATGAGTGAACGAGCCAGGGCAGGGGTGGGTTGTATAGTGGATAGTAATAACAAAGCAAACATTAAAGGATGGAAGTTAATTTCAGAACGACTGATGGTTCTAAATCTACAAGAGGAGGATAGTCAAATGAATATCATCACTGTGTATGCACCAAACAAAGATGAGAGCACTGACATAAAAGATGAATTTTATGAGCTCCTTCAAAGGACCATTAACGATTGCCATAATGAAATACTTCTCCTTGGAGACTTCAACACAAGCATTGGAAATGACTATTCTAGATGGGATGTAGTGATCGGTAGGTATGGAGAAGATGTTTTAAATGACAATGGGAAACAACTGCTGAGATTCTGCAGAGAACAAAACCTTGTTATTACGAATACAAGGTTTCCACACAAGCCTATCCATGCCTACACAAGATGTGAGCCGGTAAAAAATGAAAGATCCACAATTTACTATGCAATAGTGAGGAAAACTGATTTCAAGCATATGAAGGATGCTAGAGTGTTCAGAGGACCAGAGATAGGAAGCGACCACTATCTAGTTAAATAAAGAGAGAAATCGAAAAACGCTATCCAGCCAGGCAACACCCATGAGCTAGCATGAAACATAACACACAAGCAGAAAATAAAATTAAGGCTTACAAACTACGAGAACTGGATGTTAAGAGGACTCATAACAACAGCAATAGAAAGGATAGAGGAATCTGAAGAAGATATGAAAATGCTCTGGGAGAAAATTCGAAGACATCCTCAAAGAGGCTGCAGTAGAGGTAAGCGGTCAAACCAAAGAAGGGTGGAAGAGTACACCATGGTGGACAGAAGAAGTGAAAAGAATAATACGAGAAAAGAAAAAGGCATGGAAGCAATACCTATGGGCTAGAAATACAGAAGAACAAACAAAAAAATATAAAGAATATGTACATTTTAAAACAGAAGCAAAAGAAGACTGTGCTCAAGGTCAAACAGAAAAACCTGAGAAGAATTTGGAGAGAAACTGGAAAATAATGCTGGAGAAAACCAGAAACTATTCTACAGGACCTTAAAGAACATGAGGAAGGAAAAGGAATGCCACCTGAAATTTGTTAAAGATAAGCAAGGTGCACTGTTGACCGCCCCAGAAGAGGTAATGAACAGATGGAAAGAATATTTCTCAGATCTTCTTGGAGGAGTGCAGGAAAATCAAGCTCTGGAAGAAACAGTCCCAATTCAAGAAGAGGGAGCCATAGAGGGGAACGATAATATCACAATGGAAGATCTGAAGGCAGCATTGGAAAAAATTAAGATTGGTAAAGCAGCAGAACATGATGGTATAACACCAGAAATGGTTAAATACATGGGAACGGCAGGAGAGATGCTATTCATGAAGATTCTCAAGGCAGCTTGTCGCCACAAGATACCAAGAGATTGGCAGGTTGCCATAATAATACCAATATTTAAAAAGGGTGAAATGTAAAAATCACAGGTATTTCCTTTCTCAGTGTCCCTGGGAAAGTCTACTCTAGGATTCTAGAACGGTGATTAAGAGGTCTAGCAGAGCCAAATATGGTCGAAACTCAATGTGGGTTTCGGGCAAACAGAAGTACTCAAGACATTATCTTTACACACAGACAGTTAAGTGAAAAGGCTCTTGAATATGATAAAGAGATGCATCTCTGCTTTTTGGATTTGGAGAAAGCATTTGATAAAGTTCCTTGGGACAAACTCTGGGAGTGCCTGACAAGGAAGAACATCCCAGGACCCCTGATCTCTGCCATACAGAGTTTTTTTAAAACATGCAGAAATTATGTGCGGATATCAAATCAAAAGTCAGGAGAGTTCAATACCACTAGCGGAACAAGACAGGGGGACATTCTATCACCGTACCTTTTTTATACTCATGGATGAAGTCATCAAAGCCTGCAATGAACGGACAAAAAAGTATGAAGTAGGGTACTGGTAGATGAGACCAAGTTACATATCGGAACTAGCGTTTGCAGATGACGTGGCCCTGATCATGAAATCCGAGGCACATCTCCAGATCAACTCGCAGGTCTGGGAAGAAGAGTTGAAGAAGAGAGGAATGCACATCAGCATCTCCAAGACAAAATCCATGGTGATCGCCAGAGATGAGAAGAGTAATCAGATAACCCTAGGGAACACGAGCACTGGAGCAGGTCAGCAACTTTAAATATCTAGGAGTGGTAATAGACAGTAGGGGAGGAATCAAAGAAGAGTTAACTGCACGAAGGGCAGCAGCAGGTAGACTTTTCCATGCAATAAACAGAGGATTCCTCAGCAAAAGAGAAATAAGCAAGAAAACAAAGATGGATGTATACTGCTCGGCCTGTGTGCCTGTTCTGACATATGGATGTGAGTCATGGGCAATGGCTACAGCCCAAGAATGGCAACTACAGACTTCAGAAATGAGGTATCTAAGAAAGGCGGTTCAGGTGACGAAAAGGGACAAGATCCGTAACCAGACAATACGTAGCAATCTCGAAGTTCAACCCCTGCAGACACGAGTGGAGCAGTCCCAACTATATTGGTTTGGTCATGTCTGTAGAATTGAAGATCAGATATCAAAGCGGTCATGATTGATAAAAAATCAAGGACGCAGATCCCCAGGGCGTCCCAAAGTACGTTGGGAAGACAACATACGAAAGTCCCAAAGTGATCGAGGGCTGAATTGGAAAGAGGCCAGGAAAAAGATGGCGGATTGAGCAGTGTGGCGTTCTCTCTGGAAAACTTCTACACCTCACGGTAGAAGAGGAGCGACTAAGTAAGTAAGTATCCAGTGCAGAATACATGCAATGGAAATGAGGTGCTTTAGAAGACTCTTATATGTTACATATAAGGATCGTGTCACGAACGTAGAAATACGACGAAGAGTGGAAAACGGAATTGAGCCTATTGATGATCTGTTCACGGCTATCAAAAGGTGAAAGATGTCTTGGTATGGGCACGTCACGAGGCCCAACGTAATTACAAATTCGATACTGCATGGTTCCATACCAGGAAAGAGAGGACGGGGACGTCCAAGGAAGAGAATAACAGACAACATCACTGAGTGGTCAAACTTTTGTCCCGGTGAGACATGACTGGCGGCAGCGAACAGAGAGAAATGGCATGGGATTGTGGGAGTGTCTTCAAGTGTGCCTCAATGATCTGATGGGTTACAGGATGAACTGAACATATAACAGCACTTGGAACAATCTATGAAAATCATTAATAACTACAATTCTGAAGCTCCTAGGCCCATCCTGCAGGAGATGTCATGACTGCTGCGTGCGTCATAAGACTACTTGCTGCCCAGGTTCTTGGTGACAGCAACAGTGTTGTTGCTCATGGTGATGCTTGACAGAAAGACTGAAATTTTTCATTTATAGGAAACAAGAATTGTCAGCTTGGCTGTGAGAAGTAAGAACTCTGGCCCCTTCGTTTATTGATTTTCATTTTTCTCTCCATATAATACATGGAGCCACTGGTATAGCTGTCCCACGAAGCATTGCAATTTCCGTATTAACGGTTCTGCATGATGAGGTTGCTAGCCTCACATAATGTGATGATGTCTAACATCTTGGTGACAGTTTACAGTGTTCTCCTCACAACCAAAGGCGTACTTGACATGGTGAACCGTGCTGCCACTGGTCATATCGCAATGCGAGACTCATCAGTAAGTTCACCACTATATGGATCATAGTGCTGATCCGCATCTTGTTAGCCAGATGTGCCTGCCTGAAACACCCTGCTTCCAGGGATAACTGCTTGAAAGTGAGGTGTGGGGGGGGAGGGGGGAGTCTTGAAGAATGTGGTCTGCTCAGTATGTTTTGTATGATTGGACCATTGTCTCCTTTCCACATGTATAACCTGGAGCAATACTAATACCTTCACCACAAATTTGTCCACAGAATGTGGTGGTATTTTCACTAATCCTTCTGGCACCATATCTTCACCTATCTACCATGGTTGGAACTTCATGAACTTAAATTGTACTTGGAACATCACGGTTGCTGCAAACAGAGTCATCAGATTCAAGTGAGCTTATCTGGTTAACTTCAAGAAAAACATGTTTTCAGTAACCTTTTTCTGTCAAAAATGTGTCATTTACTTCATGGCATACACCATTCAATGCCATTTCTTGATTTTTCCATGTTCTCTCTCTCTCTCCCTCCTTCCCTCCCTCTCTCTCCCTCCTTCCCTCCCTCTCTCTCTCTCTCTTTCTCTCTCGCGCTCTCTCTCTCTCCCTCCCTCCCTCCCTCTCTCTCTCTCTCTCTCCCTCCCTCCCTCCCTCCCTCCCTCTCTCTCTCTCTCTCTCTCTCCCTCTCTCTCTCTCTCTTTCTCTCTCACTCTCTCTCCCTCCCTCCCTCCCTCTCTCTCTCTCTCTCCCTCTCCCTCTCTCTCGCCCTCCTCCCTCCCTCTCTCTCTCTCTCTCTTTCTCTCTCGCTCTCTCTCTCTCTTTCTGAGCTTTCCATCAGTCTGATGCTCCCATGCTAAAACCACATCAAACATAATTTAAGTGAAATTTATTATTATTTCTTCTTTTGTCCTCTGCCCTTGCTATGAGGTGTGACAGAGAGCAGGAATGCGTATTCTTGTTATTGCCAAGCGGGAGGCTTGTGCTGTCGCTAGGTGGAACTTCCGCAATGTATCATAGACACTCTCAGTCCACCTACGTTGAAATCAGTCCTTTGCACATGGACCATGCTGCAGACTTGTCATAATGCATTCTGGCTAAATGACCAAACGTAGACACTATTTGGGTCTGTCCCCACTATCTGCCTCAACGTGGTGTTGCAAATGCAGTCATAGATTGTCTTTCTGGCTGTACTTCTCACACAGTGCATCTCACAGCTCTGAATCTTACTCTTATATGTTTCTAGTAAAGTTCAAGATTGACATTGGTAACACAATGTAGGAATAAACAGTGCATTTAATCAGCCTCCTCTTAGTTGAAAGAAGCAATCTAGGGTGTTTCAAAATAGATGCAATTTGATAGTGGACTCTTAATTCTATGTGTTCTATGTTCACTCTGCCATCATCAGTGAACATACTATCTAGGTATTTGAACTCCCTTACTTGCTTGATACCTATGTTGCTGCTCTGGATACTTCTCTGCACGTATTCACCCGAAATCTTCATAGTCTCTGTCTTTTTCTGTGTTGATCTTCATGTCATATTTGTTACTAGCAAAATTTACATAGACTAGATGAAGTTGTAGGTATTTTCTATTTTATTGAAAGATGACCTGATCATCAAGAGGCAACAGTTCATTTAGGGACTCCTCATGAGGGTTAGTCAACTACATGATTTTATCCATTAAAATTATAAAAAACAATTATTATTACTTAATTGTCTAAATACATTGATTACTTTATTGAAACCTTCATGTCTGGATACTATTATCAAATCATCAGGGTTCTTAAAACAATATACTTTTATTAAATTTGTTGTTGGCTCTTCCCCATACTGTTATGTTAAACTGTCCAGCATCTTATCAATAGGCCGGAGGACAGCCCTAGCTTCTATTCTAGAACATGGCATACCACCTCTACTCCAGACTTGGCCTTTTCCACGGTGGATATTCACCACAAAATAGACTGCCAGGTGCTAAACCAATTGGCAGGTAGCGACCACAGACCAATCAGGCTAAAAGTTGATATGGAAGTAGGCCCACAGGAAATAAAACCGCTCCCACGTTGGAACTATAAACGAGCCGACTGGGACAGATTTGCAATCCTGACAGATGGGCTGTGTGAAACCATCAACACACAGAATAACAATATGAAACCCATGGTGGAAAGCCTAAGCAAAGCAATAATGCAAGCAGCCACCGAAACCATCCCAAAAGGGGCAAGGAAAAACTACAATCCATATTGGAATGATGAATTGCAGAAAGCGAAAGACGAAGTCTCAAATGCTAGGAACTTCTGGGGCTGGTATTTCGGTGGCACGATTGACTCGCATCCAGTGTACGTACAGCGATCTCAGTCCAGCCAGGCAGAGCGACAGCGCAGGCTCGCCTAACACACTCGCCCGCTTTTCCCCGGCACTGTAGCGGAACCATTTTGGTGGAGTTGTACCGCTGGAAACGGTGCGTTACTGGTGGTCCGTATCGAGAAACTTTCTCAGTCCGTGTGGTTCGTCAAAGGCGTAAAGCCAATCTCGACAGTTCATCTCGCTTGTGGTCATTCTCTCGCAAAGGGCTTGTGACCGGCAAATGGAAAGCAGAAATCGTACCTAAAGGCCCTGTCCTCGCCCGACCAACCGGTCGGAGAAGGGCAGGCAGGCAAAAATCGTCTCCAGTCCGAGTGAAAATCATTGCCGGGGGCCGTTGGGATCTGTTCTGCACAGAGCGCTGCCATCCCTCCCCGAGCGAGCCCGGTCGGTCGGTTGGTGTGTGTACGGGCCCCTGCCAGGCGGTCCTAGGTCGACGGAGTGAGGGACGGAACAACCGTCCGTCCATCAGTCGGTCCCTGCGGCGGTCCTGGAGAGGCTTTTTACACATCCATCCTTCGCCGACCGGTGTGTGTGGTTCGTCCGTCTCCGACAGATATCTGGTTGATCTTGCCAGTAGACATATGCTTGTCTCAAAGATTAAGCCATGCATGTCTAAGTTCACACTGTCTCACGGTGAAACCGCGAATGGCTCATTAAATCAGTCGAGATTCCTTAGATTACATGATCCTACTTGGATAACTGTGGCAATTCTAGAGCTAAAACATGCTTACCAAGCTCCGACCCTCGCGGAAAGAGCGCTTTTATTAGTTCAAAACCAATCGTCGTTTCCCCTCGCGGTGTTGCGGCGTCCCCACTGGTGACTCTGGATAACTTTGTGCTGATCGCATGGCCTCATGTGCCGGCGACGCATCTTTCAAATGTCTGCCCTATCAAATGTCGATGGTACGTGACATGCCTACCATGTTTGTAACGGGGAATCAGGGTTCGATTCCAGAGAGGGAGCATGAGAAACAGCTACCACATCCAAGGAAGGCAGCAGGCGCGCAACTTACCCACTCCCGGCATGGGGAGGTAGTGACGAAAAATAACAATACGGGACTCTTTCGAGGCCCCGTAATTGGAATGAGCACACTTTAAACCCTTTAATGAGGATCTATTGGAGGACAAGTCTGGTGCCAGCAGCCGCGGTAATTCCAGCTCCAATAGCGTATATTAAAGTTGTTGCAGTTAAAAAGCTCGAAGTTAGATCTCAGGCGCAGGAGGGCGGTCCGGCTCATGCCGGTTCACTGCCCGTTGTCTCCTGCACTACCGTCTGCCGGCTCTCTCTTGCGGATGCTCTTCGCTGAGCGTCCCGGGTGGCCGGCGCGTTTCCTTTGAAAAAATTAGAGTGTTCAAAGCAGGCTTAGGCTGCCTGAATGATGGAATAGGACCTCGGTTCTATTTTGTTAGTTTTCGGAACTGGAGGTAATGATTAACAGGAACAAACGGGGGCATTCGTATTGCGGCGTTAGAGGTGAAATTCTTGGATCGCCACAAGATGAGCTACTGCGAAAGCATTTGTCAAGAATGTTTCCATTAATTAAGAACGAAAGTCAGAGGCGCGAAGACGATCAGATACCGTCGTAGTTCTGACCATAAACGATGCCGACTAGCGATCCTCAGGAGTTGCTTCGAGGACTCTGCGGGCAGCTTCCGGGAAACCAAAGTGTTTGGGTTCCGGGGGAAGTATGGTTGCAAAGCTGAAACTTAAAGGAATTGACGGAAGGGCACCACCAGGAGAGGAGCCTGCGGCTTAATTTGACTCAACACAGCAACACTGAAATGATTGACAAGCCGTGAGCACTTTCGTTGGGTCTAATAGGGAACGTGTGCTGGAATTAGACCCTCGAAAATCTGGAGCTAGTATCTCGAGGGCTCGATTGTCTTGAATCCAGGGTTCGATAAAGGAATTGACGAAAGGGCACCACCAGGAGTGGAGCCTGCGGCTTAATTTGACTCAACACGCCAACACTGTAAAATGACTGACAGACTGAGAGCTTTTCATTGGGTCTTATAGGGAACGTGTGCTAGAATTGTACCCATGGAAGACAGGTCAGTTTTACCCTCTTAATGAAAGAGCGTTGCTACGGTAATCCTGCTTTAACCCAAGAGGAATCGCAGGTTCCAGACACTTAGTCATTGCCTGACTAAAAAGCCCTCTATTAATTCCTTGGGTCTAATAGTGAACGGGTGCTGGTATTAGACCCTCGGAAGACAGGTCAGTTTTACCCTACAAATGACAGGGCGTTGCTACAGTAATCCTGCTCAATTCGAGAGGAATTGCAGGTCGCAGACATTTGGTCCACGTGCTTGGCTGATAAGCCAATGGTGCGAGGCTACCATCTGAGGGATTACGGCCGAACGCCTCTAAGCCGGGATCCTGCCTAAATCTCAGCACCACTGCGATGGGAGGCTACGATATAGTTGGGGCTCGCGTCTCAGCCCGACCCGGACGAGCCGCAGAAAGAGGTATCTGCCGTCCGCCGATCAAAGCGGGCGGGAAGCTGCTCGATATTCACCACATACGGCGATAAGGTGTGAAACTACTAGTAGAAGACTTAGTTCTCGGTCGGGGTGTCGTAAGCAGTAGATCAGCCACCTCACTGCGAACTGTTGAGACTCAACCCTTGATCATGAGATATGTCCGCACACCAGGCGAACAACATCTCCGTGCCATGGACAGGCTTGTCCCCTGGTTAAATGCACTCCTGCCTCAATCTTTACCTCTGTCTGCTATCAGTCATCCCAATGGACGCAGAAGAGATGCAGACCAGCGGACATTGCACCTCCGCCCTATTGTGACAACCTCCCAGGTGGCGGGGAATGCTAGGCGTGCCATCACTGCAGATGTGCCGAGAAAATAAAGGGAGCAAAGAGATACCCCACTCACATGCATATGCTACGTTTCTGGCAGGACGTGACGATCCTGGAACACAGACACACTGAACTGCCTCTCTTCTCTTCTCAATGAATGAAATGGAAGAGGCCATGAGAACTCTAAAGAAAAAGAAATCGCCCGGAAAAGATGGCGTAACAAACGAAATGCTGATCGGGTTGGGCCAAACAGCAAAAAGAAAGTTACTATCAGTCCTGAACCAAAGCTGGAAAAGGGGAATTGTACCTCAGGCATAGAAAGACGCTGTACTTATACCAGTACCAAAGAAAGAAAAATATAGAACAGATCCAAATGGATACAGGCCTATCAGTCTACTGAGCTGTGTAGGAAAACTGATGGAGCGTATGATAAACACCAGACTGATGTGACATCTGGAAGAAAAACACATACTAATTCCACAGTAAGCAGGCTTTAGACAGCACAGATCCACTGAGGATCAGATCACTCTCATAGCACAGGAAATAGAGGATGCTTTCCATGAGAAGAAGCATACAGTAGCGATTTGGGTGGATCTAGAAAAGGCATTTGACAAGGTCTGGAAAGAGGGACTTAAAGTCAAGCTACGAAGAAGTGAAGTTTGTGGGAAAATGTACAGATGGATCAGCCACTACCTCAAAAACAGAACAGCCAGAGTTCAAGTACAAGGGCAGATGAGCAAAAAAGTGACACTTGAGCAGGGAGTACCCCAAGGAGGAGTACTGTCATCAACACTCTTCCTGGTGTATATAAATAACATAACAGAGAAAATACCAAGAAGAGTCCACAGCTCCATGTTCGCAGATGATCTGGCTATGTGGACCTCTGAAAAGAATTTCACCATAGCAAGGAATTGGATGCAGCAGGCCCTAACATTGCTGGAGGAGTGGTCGAACTCATGGCTGGTCAAAATAAATGAGGAAAAAACAACATGTACGATATTCTCGCTTTCAAACAAACCCCAAAACACCAAAATAAGTCTTAACGGCAAATATCTGCAGCCAAACGACAACCCGAACTACCTGGGAGTCACATTTGATCGGCGCATGACATGGAAAAGTCAGATCGAGAGAAACCGAATGAGAGCCAGAGAAAGAATGGCAATCATGAGGAAACTTGCTGGCACAAGCTGATGAGCAGACGAAAGTATACTAAAGAAACTACACTGGAAGAGTGAGACCAGTTCTCGAGTATGGCATTGCGGCATGGACAACAGCAGCAAAGGCGAACTTAGATAAAGTTAGCAAACTCCAAAACCAAGCCATGAGAGTTATAACAGGAGGCATGAAGTCAACGCCAATTGGAGAACTGGAAAAGATTACAAATCTGCAATTCATGACAGACAGAAGAGACTGCAAAGCCCAGCAGCAAGCAGAGAAACTCAGAAGACTGACAGACCATCCAATCCATAAGAGACTAAACAATTTTGGAAATGGGAAACTAAAGCGAAGAAATTTTGCAGAAATAGCCAAAGCAAAGATGAGCGAAGACCCTATGAATGCATTAACAACACCAAAGCCCATCCCTACTGAACGCAAACCTACCTGGAGGCAGCATATATTTGCAGAGGTGTTAGAACATATACCAGGTATTGGAAACAAGATCAGCCAGAGTGAAAAAGAAAGAAGAGACATAACCCTGAGGTACATAACGAAAAACTACCCAAGCATGGACTGGACCCATGCATACACCGACAGCTCTGTAACAAACACAACACAGAACGGAGGGGCAGGGGTATTCCTGAGCTAACCAAACGGTAGAAAAATAACACTGTCAGATGCATTGGCCGTAGCCACAGGACTAAAAAGCCAGAAAGATACTGAACTTAATGATTTAAGAGCAGTACTCTGTCAACTATGCCAGCAGTCCGCACCAAAAAGAGTAGTGGTACAGTGGGTTCCATCCCACTGTAAAATCCAAGGCAACGAGGAGGCAGACAGACTGGCAAAAGAAGGTGCAAGACTACCACAACCAAATACTAGTGTGACATACGAAGAGTAAAAAAGGCTTATTAGAGCTAGATACATGACCAAATGGGAAACAGAACATACTGGCTACACAACAAACGATGCCTATTACTAGTTGAACAGAAGAGAGCAGGTCGTGGTCTTCAGACTTCGCACTGGCCACAATAGACTGAGGTACCACCTATTCAATAAATTGAAGATAGGTGGCACTGACGAATGCACGTGCGGTACTGGGAAAATCTTCTTCTTCTTCTTCATCGTACTGGGAAAATGGCCGCTGAACATCTGCTGCAAAACTGCCCGACATGCGAGGATCAGAGAAAGCAGATGTGGCCATCACCAGTGGCAACACTAGACAAGCTCTATGGCAGTGTCGACAGCCTCAGGATGACCTCTGCTTTTTTCTAAAAAATAAATGTTGACGTCTGAAGCGTACGAAGAAGAAGAAGAAGAAACTGTCCAGCATCATCTTTGTTTGTCATCATCTGTTCATTTTTCCAGTCATTTTTTTCCATTGATCTAAGAGAATTGGATTCTCATAACCGGTGTGATAATCAACCTTATATTGGAAATCACAGGTCCTTGTATTGAATATAAAAAATTCTGCAATATAGAGGAAACTTCACTCGTTCGTCATTAAATGTCTAAGGAGGATTATGGGTATATGCTGACAAGACATGGGGAGGAATGATGTCCTATGGGAAAGCAGCTAAGAATGAGCATTGGAGCCACAGGCGAAATGTAGGAAATGGGATTGGATAGGACACACTATGCAAAGCACCATCAAATGTGGCCAGACAGGCCCCAACATTGAATCCACAGGGGAAGAGGAAGAGACACAAACCAAGATACACCTAGAGAAGAGACTGAAATGGAATTTTAGTCCTTGGACCTCAACTGGAAAGAGGCAGAAAGGGCAGCTTAAGATTGAACTTGCTGGAGGAGGAATGGTAATGGCTTATTCCCCCCAAAAATGCGACAGGCATTGATTGATTGATCGCAAGTCTTAACCAACAATAATAAAGAGACATATTTGCTTTCTGTTTCCCAGATTCCAGCTGCTTAACATTCATCCCTATCTAAAATGTTCAAGTGGCTATGTCTCATTCCATGATGGAGCAAACTATAGCTCCGACTTGACTGCTCGTTACTGCGGAGGCATTAAGGATGTTCCAGAATATGTTACCAGCAGGGGAAACCAAATATACATTAATCTTGTCGCTAAGATTTGGGGTTCTAGTCCGGAATTCAAAGGCTCTTACTGGACTACTTATGGTGAATATATTTCTTTTCTTATTTGAAATTTATGTTGCTTTTCTGAAGTTGTATTTGTTGGTGTGATTTGTATTTTTGATAATAAATGGATATTGAATATGAGAGGGGCTTGAGTGGTACCCACGATGGAATGAATAGGGCCACTTTGACCTTCTAAACATAAAAGGTTGCAAAAGAAGGTTACGCATGGGGCTTGCAACCTCATCTTGTAAAACCATTGCTGTTGCAACCGCAGCTGCAGGAGCTAAGGCACAGGTTTTCTACAGGTGGCCAGGTGTAGGTGCGGCCCTATGCTTACATGCAACGTGAAAATCAAAGAAAAAGAAGCAAACATGATGAACTACAATATACTAGGATACCAGTTGTGAATGACAAACAAAAACACAAGTTCAAAGGTAGTTTTTTTTATTAGACCAGCAATGTATATTGGTACAAATAGTCACCTTCATTTCATTTCCTGTTGCTAGGTATTATGGAGAAGTGCAATCCTCTGTTCTGTTTCAATTAAATATCTGAGGACAAAAGACTAATGTTTGGTCAGACAAAGCATGCTGATGCTGATCAGGCTACATTAGTTATTGGTCAAGTGAACATAACTGACGGAGATCCTGACTCGCTTCCATGTAGCTCTACATGAAAATAGGCTGTCTCATGACATAGTTGTGAGCAACACACAGATAAAGCCAAGCAAAGAACAACAGCCTGGAGGACCATGGTCTACTTTCATCAGTACACTTGGTATGTGAGGAAATCTGCTGCAACCCGCAATGGCGCCCTTTTCAGGGCGTACAAAAGTGTAAGTTACTCATCATTGGCATTCAACAAAAACAATTAAAATATGTCATTGGCATCAATGTTTTAGATCACTTGTATCCACATATTCTACAACTGTGGCAATAAATATTTTTCACTTCTCTCATGTCCGTGGTATTTCACTTGACTTAATTAACGCGTACACAGCACCCACACATGTAAATAACCATACATTAAATATACATACCAGTCAGGAGGTTTTATTGTTTTTCTAGTGAGGGCTGAAATGTATTAGGTTTTATCAAGGTACTTTAATTTGAATTATTAAACATACACATTCTTTATCTACCTTCATCATCAAGTGTCCTGCTGGTTGGCATTGACAATCACAGATCTCCGCTTCCTCTTATCACATATGTCGTTTATCAGTTCCACCGTTGATCATCAACCATGCCATTCCTTCAAGCTGTCCAATATTTTCTCTCTTTGCTTCCCTCTATCCGTCTTCTCAGTCCGCTGTTAGCGCGTCTTCCAAATCTCCTCTTCTCCTGGCATGTCTGAAAAAGGATGAATTTTGTATCCTAATTTTCACCATACGCCGTCTTAGTGTCTATGCCTCAAGTACCATGGTATTAGCTTTCTTTGCGGCCTATGCAATGCTCAATATTCTTCTGTAGAACCATATTTCAGTTGTCCATGACTCGCAGCTGTAAGTCACTACTGGTTCCACATAGTATCCAAAAACTCTCTTCCTTAATTCCAATGATATGGTTTTGTTGCACAAGATACCCCTCATACTCTGGAAGACTTTTGCTTGGGTGGTCTATTCTGTTATTTATTTTGTAAGTGCAGCTCCCATCTTTTGTGGGGGCCCTGGTATTTAGTGTCTTAGTTCTGTCTCGTTCATCTTGATACAGCATTTGGGTGAGTTGTGTTTCTTAGTCACCACCATTACTTCTGATTTCTTTCGATTTAAGCTGAGACCTTTATTATATAAATGTCAGTGACAAACAAGATAATTTGGTTAATTTGTTATCTGAGTGAATTCTACAACTGCTGATTGCCTGATTTTGATAGCTTAACACTAACAATTGTCTGTAATCACTGCAATAAGAAGATTGTCAGAAAGTTAAGTTTACATTGACTTGTTCACTTCCTTTAGGAAAACTAAAATTGTACGCTGAATGAAATGAGAAAAAGCCAAACAGATAATATGTCAGCACAATTTAGTTTGCTTTTTTTCGCCCATTAACATGGACCTGGATAGTTGTCAAGAACAGAACCTATGTACCTCTCTCTTCAATTCCAATGTGTTCCTATAATGTCATATGGTGCAGAGACATGGACACTCACAAAGTCACTGAAGGACAAATTGAGAATGACTTAGGCCACTCTTAAGAGACACTTGGTCAGATTCACTCTCCGCGGTCAACATTTGCAAAATATCCACAATTCTGACATACGATGATTGTCCTTGGTGAATGTTGTGGTAATCTATGCAGGCAAGGCAAAATATATAGATGGGCAGGTCAGATGTTGCGATGAAATGGTGGTCAATGGAGGAGGGAAACAGCAATCTGATAGCTTGAGGCAAAAAGAGACCTTGGGGAAGACCTGGAATGTGTTGGTCAGACTCACTTGCTGTCTGCAACAGCATACAAGATTTCTCTGGAAGAGTGCTTACACCTACTAGATTTCCGTGGCTCAAGACAAGGTCAGCTGGAGATTAACAGAGATTACAGGAGGTTCTCTTATTATACATCTAGAGCATTGAACATTTGCTCACAGGTGTGAATGATGAACTCCCTGTAGGCAACATGAAAATTGAGAGGACATATCTGTAGCCTTCACAGTTGAAGGCTGTTGAGGGTGAGAGGTAAACTGAGGTTATAAACTCAGTGGCAGTTCAGCGGACGTCAGTTCTTGATGGGCCGTTGAGGTAGAGATCCAACCGATCATATGCATGAGTCAGGTCAAGCGAATCGGCCATTTTTCTCTGAGCAAAAATTAGATGTACCTCAAGACTCTTCAGGAGGCATGCGCATGAAAGTAGCAAGAAGCTATCATTGCACAGCGCAGAACAGATGACCGCCAGAGATCGACATCACCAACTGTCAGAGGACACACAGGACTCCATAAATGATGGTAATTAAGCAGCATAGAACAAGAATTGTATAGAGTTTCATATATATTAGGATAGACTACAGAACTGGGTTTTATAGGTCTAGAGATTCCATCTAGCTCATTTTAACATTCCCTGAGTAAGAAAGAATTACTAATGTTTATTTAGCTTAGTTTATTTTATCATGTTAACAAATACTTTTTCTAATAAATGAATGTCTTGTTTTATGTTTAACAGAAGTTTTATTGTCTTAACGGCAAGTATTAGATGTTGTAATCTTTAACTCACAGTCTTAAGAAAAATCCTAGCTCTATCACATATATACTTAAAAATGGTCCATGTGACCAGGATATTGTAGATCTGCTAATTAGACCGTAAGTTAGTTTTCTTTTCACTTATGCTGTTAAGTGTCATGAGGCGCTTAAGTCATCTGTTCTGCGCCAAGTGCGTTGCATCGCTCAATGTTAGCTCATCTCATTGCACAATCACTCTTATGTCATCTATCCATCTGTCTCGCGATCGCTCCCTTGCCCCATAGCCAGATCTACCAGCATTGTAAGCGATCAGTGGAAGTTGATGAGGGTGCATTCTCATGACTTGACTGAACCAACTTATTTTGTATTAGATTAGTGCTGACCATACTTTAAATATCATCGTTTTGCATTCTGTCTCTCCTGGTAGCACTGGTGACCTTAATCAAACACTTCATTTTAGATGTTGAAATTCTGCTCTCATGTGCCCTGGACAGAGGCCATGTTTGGCACTGGTAGCACAAAGTCGGCATAAATATACTGTTTATCAGCTGTTACTTATTGCCAAACTAATGCTCAGATGCCTAAGCAGTGGTGACCTTTGATAAGTCACAACAGATGCTTTCTGACACATAGTCTTGATTTCCCTGCTGAAAATAATACTACTCATGTGCCTGTTGAAGAGCAATATCATTTATACTTATGCTGATCGTTTTTGATATTTTAAATAGTTATCCAACTGTTATACTGTAATGTAAACGTTTCAAGATACCCACTGTCAAATCGCTGATACCGTTATACAGTTGTGAATGTGGGATAGTGACACTGATAGTTACATTGATCACAGCAACAGTACATTTCTCTCAAGTGTTTCACAACCCTCTCTCTCACTTCCTAAAAACGTATTTTATCACTAGACATGCATTTTGTTATAGAATATATATTTTCCCACTTTGTCAAGGCTTTGGTTTGTTCAGATGTATGTGTTATCCTTAGTTTAAGTTGATCTATATGTGCGCATTACAACTGAATCTTGTGCAGGTCCAAATCAAGGTTGTGGGGGATTACTCAGGCAGTCTAGTGGAACATTGTCATGGGTGAATCGGGATAGTGAAGAAACTTTTGAGGGTGATCTGCATTGTAAATGGTTGATAGTTGTCAGTAAGTACCAGCTTATTGTTAATATGTATGTTTATTATTTTTATCAACTCTCACTACTGGCAACGCCAGTTGACCCAGCTGTAAATATATACCTTTCTGACATCTGGGGAAAGAAAAAGGCAGGGAGAAAGGGAACTGGCTACACCACCTCACAAAGCTGTAGCTTAGTACAATGAAGACTCTAACACTTCACCCATGATGGCAGTGTCTGCTATGAGACCACCTTTACTTTATAAAAAAAAATATTATAATTGTTTCCTGTCATATTTGTTGTTTTTTCAATACTGAAATAGTAAAAACAGTAGAGTATGTTTTCCAAGTCTTTCTGCTTTACGAGAGGAGTTCAATGGCCTTCTCCAGGAGAGAGAAACTTGAGTCATTGTGAGGGAAATAGATGTGGTTATTTGAGAGATACTGAGGGAGGCTCTAGTCATTATGAGGGAAATATATGTGGTTATTTGAGGAATAAAAATGTATTGTGATGAGAAAAAGGCCAGATAAATTGTTTTATTATTTATAATTATTATTTTATAATCAATGTGGTTCTTGAGAGAAAAATTGTGTGATGATGATAGAAATTAGAGTCAGACCACACATTTTATGAGGACTATATATGGGGTTATTTGAGAGAGAAACTATTGAACAGTGAGAGATGCATGAGCTAGACCACTTGTTTTATAACAGAAATAGTCACAAATAGCTCAGAATTAACTTTGAAGAAGAAGTATTGTCATTTAGCTTAAAGATATGAATGGGGTAGCAATGAAATATGTGTTTTTGTTGTTGTAATATTCTGTTTAATTTATACACTATAAAACAAAGCAATGTTGGGGCAAATCCCTGACAGTCGCCCACATCATTAACAACACCAGAATAGCTACCACACCATTAAGTTGGTAAACAACACAAGGTTTACTGACTCCCACACCATTAAGTTGGTAAACAACACCAGGCTCACTGGCTCCCACACCATTAAGATGATAAAAAAAACGCCAGACTAGCTGCCACACCATTAAGTTGGTAAACAACACCAGGCTCACTGGCTCCCACACCATTAAGATGGTAAACAACACCAGACTAGCTACCACACCATAAAGATGGTAAACAACACAGGCTCACTGGCTCCAACACCATTAAGATTGTAAACAACACCAGAATAGCTACCACACCATTAAGTTGGTAAACAACACAAGGTTTACTGACTCCCACACCATTAAGTTGGTAAACAACACCAGGCTCACTGGCTCCCACACCATTAAGATGGTAAACAACACCAGACTAGCTACCACACCGTTAAGATGGTAAACAACACCAGGCTCACTGGCTCCAACACCATTAAGATGGTAAACAACACCAGACTAGCTACCACACCATTAAGATGGTAAACAATACCAGGCTCACTGGCTCCAACACCATTAAGATGGTAAACAACACCAGACTAGCTACCACACCATTAAGATGGTAAACAACACCAGGCTCACTGGCTCCAACACCATTAAGATGGTAAACAACACCAGACTAGCTCCCACACCATTAAAATGGTAAACAACAACAGACTAGCTACCACACCATTAAGATGGTAAACAACCCCAGACTAGCTACCACACCATTAAGATGGTAAACAACACCAGGCTCACTGGCTCCAACACCATTAAGATGGTAAACAACACCAGACTAGCTCCCACACCATTAAGGTGGTAAACAACACCAGACTAGCTCCCACACCATTAAAATGGTAAACAACAACAGACTAGCTACCACACCATTAAGATGGTAAACAACACCAGGCTCACTGGCTCCCACACCATTAAGGTGGTAAACAACACGAGACTAGTTCCCACACCATTAAGATGGAAACACTCTCTGATATGACCAAAAGGATGAGGACTGGCTGAAAGTATTCAGTGTTTATACAACAATAACAGATAACATACATTTTTATGTGGATTTTTTCAGATGATAGAAAAATTGTTACATTAACTGTAAATGGATTGGACCTTGGAACTAGTCAAGGATGCACAGACTCTTTGAAGGTTTGTGCAAATGTTTAAATAATGTAAAAAAAAAATTAAACAAATACAGATATTCATAAACAGATGTTTAAAAATTATTAAGAATATCTGAGTCAAAAATGGAGAAAATCTGTGTCACAACTAAACAATAACACTGCTAAGCTGCAGTGGAGACAAAAAAAGTGAATATGGAGTAGACACACATGGATAAACAGGGTGTGGGGTTTGAACCTGTCTCACAAGTAAGTGATCTGTCTATTTTTATTGTTTGATATGTACTTTTAATGATGACTGATCAGCCACCTAGTTTGTGTACACTGTAAGCTAGTCAAGATCTTTGACTGTAAAAACATGTAGAAATAGCTCAGCTTTGGACAATCTGAGTGGCTAGACAGACAATAATAATAATGTTCGCCCAGGCATCTAGGGCCCGTTGCGTCGATCGACCACTACCTTGTCCAACTGCTGAGGCTTGTAGCCAAACCTCGTTAAGTGCAGAAGGAGAGACTGCTATCTGTCAGGGCCATGTAGAACGGGGAAGACCCCCTCGCACGCTTCCAGCCGGCCTGTGAGAGACCGTTGTTACACATAACAAACTTGGACATTATCTGGTGAGCTGGTACTTCCTGGTCGTTGAACCACGTAACCAAACAAGAGATAGGCGGCGGCAGGCCAGAGTGTCCGAGATGGAGGGAAGACTCGTCTTTGCAGACACCTCGACATTACGGACGAGATCGAACCACTGGATACCGAGGATGCGTCATTGGTTGAGCATATAAAAAGTTAGTGACAGGTAGTGGACTGTTTTTCATAACAAAGGGTATGGTTCAAACTTTCGATGGACAATTATTATTATTATTTGATAGTGTACACATATCATCTGCAAAATTGAGATGCTTATAAAAGTTTTCCTATTTTTCTACCCTCTGTTGTTTGCCACATCACCCAGTCCATAGTCTTTAGAAAGATCATGGGCATACCTGTCTGACCCTAGTTTAAACTGGAAATGGGTCTGACAAATTGCCTCTGAGGATTATTCTATATGCTGCTTCTTTGTAGAAGTGTTGTATAATTCTTTTAACTTTTTCTAGTATTTAGTAGTATTTCAATATTTGTGGTCAATACTAATTACTATCAAATATATTTTCAAAATCTGTAAAGTTCTAATATAGAGGTGTCTGCCACTCTCTAAATTGTTAATCTCGAGTATTACTATTAGATCTCTGCAAGATCTTCCTGCTTGAAGTATTGCCTATTTCTTAGTTTTCCATCTAAAGCATCTTTTATATAATCAAGAAGGGAGAGGTGACTGACCTCTGGCCAGATAAAACATATTGATCAGACATGTTAGTCAGGGTCAGGCAAAATATACTGGCCAAGACCCCCACTTCACTTCCACATAGATCTCCCTGAAAATGTGATGTTTTCATGGCAGCCTAGCTAGCAAGCTGGACGATTGACCTAATCCTCGTAATAGTTAGCGACAAACATGAAACCAAGCAAAGCAGAGCCGCCTGTAGGACCTTGGTCAACCTTCATCAGCACACTAGGGACGTGAGAAAAGCTGCTGCAACCCACCATTTAAAAACATTTTCAGGGTCACAAAAGAGTAATCTAATTCATTGTAGGCATTCAACAACAACATACAATCAAGAATTATCCTAGTCGTGACTTTCCCACTGCCATGAGAGTTATTGCTTGCCAATTACTTCTGAAAGTCAGATTTCCTTTAGAAATGTTATTAAGTGTCCTGCTTGTTGAGATGTCTGCTTTCATGTCGTCTGGTTGGATTACCTCTGGTTCTGCAGCTTTCCCATTCTTACATAATCTCCCGTTTTGTTGGTGGATTTATATTTAAATTCAGTGGTTCCTTTGCTTGTTCTGTCTTTTGAAGATACATGTGGAATTCCTTTCAGGGTTTTAAATAATATTCCACGCTTCTGTCTCACTGCTTTTCTTTGACTCCTCCTTCTATCAGGTTCCATGTGCTTGCTGTTAGTCATTCCTAATGCTGTTTACTTCTTTTTTCAAGAGCCTCTTACAGATGCTCTGAATTATTTTCAAGCACGTACCAGTGGCTGTCTATGCTTTTGATTGTGAGGTTTCCAAGGATTTTAAAATATGTTTTTCAGATTTAGTTTTAATTTAGCTCTGCGTCTTTTTTGTGCTATATTTGGAATTTGTTTTAAATACATTATCTTTGAAATTTCTCAGTTTTATTGCTATAGTCGCTAAGAGCATGTGGAGGTCTGATATCTGCTCCTCTCTCTATTCTCACGTCCTATAAGCAGCGTCTCCATTTCCATTCTATTGTGTGATATGGTCAATTTGATTTTCTGTGTGCCAATCTGGCAAACACTAAGCAGCCTTATGTACACTTCTGTATGTGGGTAAATGGGGCCTCCAATCACCAGGTCATTGAAATCAGATACCATTCTTACCATAATCAATTTAAAATTGTTACATTTAGATCTCCCATGACTTTCTTGATATTCCATCTTTGAGTTTTGCTCAGTGTTCCTTGGAGTAAATTAAAGAATTCTTGTTTGGCAGTTTCATTTGCATTGCTTTGTTGGCTGTTTAATTTTGAGTTTTCTTCTTTTTGAGTGAAATCTAGATAATGCTATTCTGAGTGATATTAGTTCCCATTCCATAAGTGTTTTGCTTGCTTCTGTTGACATCATAAATAAACCTCTTCTGTGTGTTCATGGTCTTTGTCTTCCTGTCATAGATATGTATTTTGTTCTGTGCTTAGTGTGATTCTTCCTGCGCAATTCTATCATATCTCTGTAAAACCAAGGACATCTTGTAACGTTTTTTTGTTTTTAGTCAGAGAGTGGTGTCTGCTTGGAATGCATTGCCAGGGGATGTAGTGGAGGCAGGGACAGTTAATGCATTTAAGAATAAACTGGATGCGCATAGCTTTTAGAGCAGGGTGATGTAAATGTAACTGGTTGTATACAGACTCTGCAGGGTCTTCTAAACCAGTATAAAGACGTTAAGTTAAGTTACGTTCAATTTCCTTGGCAACTTGGGCTGCCTTTCTTATTTCATCAGAGCTCTTATGGGGGTCTAGGATACAGCACAGTGAATAAGCTGACAGCAGCTAGGAACTCATAGTTAGCTGCCTGCATCAGGGTCAGTGAACCGAAGCTGACCAAGACTCTATTCCACCTCCAAGTGGCAATCCTGGAAACATCTGCACTAGTGTAGTCTGGTTAAGAGAATAGGGACTGCATTGAGAAGACAAATCCTGTTTCTAAAAAAGCCAGGTGAAATCGAATGTGTTGGGCCGAATGGCGCAGATATAGCAGCCTAGCAATACTGCAACTATGACACAAACTATGATGATCCTGGAGCCTATCCAGAAGATTTGTCAGCGACTTGACTTCTAATAACTGACTTTCATCAGGTCACATTATGTGCTTCATCTGTGAGGGATACTTAAGAATCAAGCCAGCAGTACTAGTATATTTAATATTTATTGCAGTTTCTGTAAGATGATTTTTTTCCAGGTTTGAAGTAATAGTCCTACCCCAACCCATGATCTTGGGATGCAGATAAACTTTTAGTCTGGCTTCTCTCTAGCCGGCCTGTTCAGTTAGCTTAAACCTGCCACGAGCAAAAACTCTTTCTGACAAAGCTCCCAGTATCATAAAGGCACACACTACACCACAAGGTAGTGCACATGGGACAGATGATAATGGTTTATTAAAGTTTTATTTTTGTAATTAAATACACTGAATATGAAAATATTTACTGATGCAAATAACTATTCTTTGTCAGATTTATGATGGGTTTACCAAAGATCACCAGGAGTTAGGGTCATACTGTGGTGAGACTGCTCCAGGGCCTCCAATGATAGCATCATCTAATGAGGTCTTTGTGGTTTATATCATGACTGCCAGTCGACCATGGGCTGGTTTCAATGCCAGTTTTACAGAGACAGATGGTTTGTATTTTCCAATGTTATGTAGAACCAATATTACATTATGGATGTAAGTCCTGGAAAATACATAAGTAAAAAGAGAAATAATTTGCTGCAGCTATAGCAGAAATATGGTTCCAGAGAAAAATGTTACATATACAATGGACAGAATTTAAAGTCAGTGAATGTAGATTGCAAGCAAACAATATTTTTAATTCACTGCAAATTAAAATTCAAGCTTGTGGGAAGGCACGAGTGAAGTAATTTCAAGCTTGAAGGAAGACAGCTGAAATAATGTCAAGCTTGTGAGTAGACCACATTATCCTCAGTGTCAATCCAGCAAATGTGCCATATGCGAGGAAGCCAACAATATTTTGTATGTGTCCGATCTTTTGCAGTGCTGTACCAATGCAGGCCTTGGTCTTTGGTCAGTCCATCTCTCCATCGCATGGCCACCAAAATGTTGTTCAGCATGTCCATCTGTTATTAGGTATGCGTATCTCATGTCCAACCCAGTGATGTTTGCGTGATATTGCTACTTCCACAACATTTCAAAACAAAAATCTAATCTGTTTTAAATACAAGATCTTAACACCTATAAAAATGTTGTGTGCGCGTTGTTTCATTGCTCTCTAAGTGACTCAGAGCTTCTCAGCATCTGTTGTGTCTTATTTTTCAACACTCCTCATGCCTAGCAACACACTTTGTCCACCTGTCAACTAGCTTGTGGGTGCCCTCACGAAAAAAGTTTTTTTGGTGTGACCTTTAACCAAAACACACACTGCCTCTATTACCTCGTTGTCAACTGTTTTGGGGCCCATCTGCTACACACTTTCCTATAACGGAGGTCATCACGGACGATTTTGTGCACAGCACCATGACCCGTGTTGAAATCTATAACTATTTCAGTAAAAGTGACTTGCCTGTTGCCACAGATTAGCTGGTCAATCTGCTATTTCACTGTGCCAGTTGCCATGCTTATTGATCTCATACACTCTCCATTGACTCTCCACAGTGCAAGTCGACAGTGGGGCGGTCATATTGTATGCTATATTGTGCATACTGCTTGATCGTCATAATCCCTACATGAAGTAATGCTAAAGAGCCATTTTGTGTCCTGAAATAGGACTTTTCTTTATTCATACTCGTCCATGCACTTTGTAATAAAATTTCTTGATATCTAATGACTGTCCTTCGTATCTCATTAAGTCATAAGTTATCGATAATTGTTTTAGCCTCCCCTTTTTTGATGTAACCTTCGGGATTACAGAACAAAGGCTACCTTGTAATGTTATAAATTATTTCTTTTTCCACCTGTGCAATATTTTCTCCTCTGTACATTATGTTTTCAGCTGCAGAACAGCGTAGAAGACCTGGGGTAATGCGGGAACCTTTGCGTATGATGTGTATGAGGGTTTTCAGGCAAAGCAAGAAACAGTTGCTGAAGCTCTCGACCTGGAAGACGCATACAACAGTGTCGATTTTTGGACTTTAATGACATGTCTGAAGTAGTGTGGTTTATATCTGTGGCTGGCTAGTTGAATATAAGCTTCCCTGATGGAAAGAACAGTTGCACTACGTGTGGGATCGTGGACATCAGAACGAGGCAAATATATCCAGGACTGCCTCAAGGGTCTTCGCTATCAGCAGTGCTCTTCAACATCTACACAGAAAAGTGGCCAATATTCAAACCACAGGGACAGGGCGAACATTAACATTTGCTGATGACATTCTAATGTACAGGACTGGCTCAGACAGGCAAGAGTTGGTCAAAGATATCCAGGAAACCTTTCAAGCAATCTTATGGTGGTGTGGTGACTCAAGCTCCAAAATCAATCCGAACAAGGCCTGCTCCAAAAATAATTCCATAGTAAAGGCAAAACTCCCGGGAATCACATTTATAGGGATACACCATTTACAGGTGTGACAGGTTGAAATACCTCGGAGTGACATTTGATCGCAGTCTCTCCTATAATTGCCATGTTGACCAGACCGTACAAAGATGTAAGCGAGGCTAGGAGCACTCAAGACTATGGCTGCTGCCAACTTGGAACAGAGCCTCCTGTTCATCCTATTTCATCAGGTCATGTTGTCGGTTATCGATTACGGACTGGGCATCCTCACACTATCAAGAACACAGTGTGAAAGGCTGGAATGCATCCAGAATGAAGACATGGGAATGGTTCTGGGTGCACTAGAGATACCCTGATTGTGAGGATGAGGTACATGTTGGGATTGTTATCGGTAACATCCAGACATAAACTGGCACAAGTCAAAGCCTATATGTGTGTCACCATAGACACGCTGCACACTCTGTACAGTAGTATCTCAGAGATCAAGGGATCAAGAATCAAGAGAGAGGCGTCATGGATGACACAGGCAGAGAAAACAATCAGACACGTCACTCCAGTGGGAATAATGGGTCCACACTTGTGATAGAATGATAGAGTACTAGAGAGTCATGATAACCTTAGACAAGGAATGCATAGAGTGGAGCAACAGGAGAGCAGAGCACGAAGTGAATCAGCTGAGAAAACACAGGAGAGTGATGCCGTAATTTACACTGACGGATCAGTGCTGCGAACTGGAATATCAGGCTGGAACTTCTCAGCTAGAGTGAGAGGACAGGTCATTGCCGAGTGCAGTAGGGCATACATGTTAACAACCTCCAATTTGAGAATGGAGACGGAATCAGTGACCTCAGCACTGAGATGGATATATGAGACTTCTTAAACAAGGGCAGTCATCGTGACAGATGCATAAGCCGTACTTCAGAAGGTACAGAAGGGATGGCTTAAGCACGAGAGGATAGCAGCTGTTGAGGCCTCAAACCTACAGGGATTGACATGGATCTACTGTCCTGGTCATGCTGGGGTTCAGGGCAATGAAAGAGCTGACATCATGGCATCACAAGCTCCCATCATGGGCACATTAGTGATGGATAGAAGTGACATTTTGAAATCAATCAATGACCGCCTGTTGGAAGAGGACACAGCAATAGATAAAGCAACAATTCGCAGGCTGCAAAGTTTCGACATTAAATGAGGTTCGAGTGGATTATGGCGCATGAGAGGACTGAGCAGGAGAGTGTACAACCAGCGAGCTACAGGGACCATCAGCATCCATACCCTACGCCATTTGCTGAAAGAGACTGAGCACCAATGGATATGCCCGGAGTGCAGTGACGCGGATTCTTAGAAACAGAAACATTGTGTTTTTGTTTGATGTTACTTGTAGTGGGCTCTTAACTCATACAAATTTTCTCAGTTAATAGGTTGTAGGGCTGTTCTTATATGCTCGATCATAATGTATAATGTGGACCTATACCTAGAAGTTGTAGTGGATGTTCTTACATTCTGGGTTTTAATTTAGAATGTGGACCTAGACCCACTGACTGTAGGGCTGTTCTTATATTCTGGGTTGTAATGTAGAATGTGCACTTAAAGCTACCTGGTTGTAGTGGATGTTCTTATATTTTAGATCGTAATTTGTAAGGTGGACCTAAGTAGATTTAACTTAACGTCTTTATACTGATTTAGAAGACTTGGCAGAATTTGTATACAACCAGTTTCTTTTACATTCACATGATCTAAATAGACCTATGCACAACCAATCTATTCTTGAATGCATTAATTTACCATGCCACTACTACTTCCTGTGGCAATGCATTCCAAGCAAAAACCACTGTGAAAAAAATATTTCCTGGAATCTAATCTGGACATAGCTGGTTGTAGTGAATGTTCTTATACTCTGGGTTGAAATGTAGAAGGTTGACCTATAAACACCTGGTTATAGTGCTATGCTAGGCTTCTAAGCAGGCTCATAACCACAGGGATCATATTGATGATCCCCACCTTAATGACCAGGCTAATTGACCAGGCTGTTTTCAGGTGCACAGTGTAAACATACGATGGGGTCTTGGTTGGTATTTTGCATCTGGCTCATGTTGACTTTGTACCCTTCCCTGTTTGTTTAATGAATGCACATTCTAAGAACCACATCTGGAGATTTTCCTGAAGAAAAGTGGTCAGTGTAGAAACAGATGGATGTTACCAACAATGGACTCAAATTGGTTTTGTATGTTGTATGTTGCTGTAATTAGATTTCTTGTGACCAGTCTACCTTGCTGAAAGTGGATACCTGAATTGCAATTAGAGAAAGTCAGGTGATGAGGAAGAGAGCTGGTTTCTCCACCTCAGAAAAATATCAGAGCTCGTATACAATGAAGTCTCTAACATTGTTTTCCCCATGACAGTGTCAGCTGTGGGACTGCCTTTACCTTCTCTAAACCTATATTGCCCATATCACTTTCATCAGTTGTTCTTGCTGATTCTTTTACCAGCTCTATGTCGTGGGGTCTTTAATGCATCATCCACTCCAACAACTATTGCTTCGCCAAACTACCCCAACTCCGCGGGAACAGCCATCCGCTGCTCCTGGATCATTGACTCTGGAGACTCGAACAAGCAAGTTCGACTTACTGTCATGGATTTGCAGCTTCAAGCATCCTCCAGATGTGAAAATGAATATTTGACTTTCAGTGATCGACCAATGGTGAGTAACAGGTTGTGCGTTAATAGTGTCATCTTCTGCTTTCAAGTTTATTAGTTACTAGCCTAACTAACCGGCTTTGCACTGGGCTTAGATGTTCTCCACCGGCGTGAACAATAATTGAGGCATTCCATGCAAAAGTGGACACCCCAGATTGCATGATGAAGAAGTAGAACATTAGAGTGCTTTTACTCCAGTTTCTTGTTGAGATACCATTATTGTCATGCCTTGCTTATTGACATAAAAAAAACTTGGGAAGTCATTGAAGCAGTGAGCACCTCCTGGCCAGATCTGACATCATGGGCTTGACAAGTCAGAAAGATATGTCCAAGTGGCCTTAATGCCAGACCCATGTGGAAATCTATTAGTTTGAGGTATCATGAGGGCACAGAGATGATTTAGTAGTCTGCAGGGCACTTCCTAAATCAAAAGCTGATGATTATTTATGTCAATGAACCTGGTGGATAAACTTGTAAATTGCAGACTTGGGGACAAAGTCGCAGCAGTGAATAAGCTGACCAGTCAGCTACCCATAGCTGGCTGCTTGCATCAGGGTCAACGAATTATAGCTGACCTAAAAACTATTTCACATCCAAGTGACAACTTTGTAAACAGGCTGCACTAGTGTAGTTTGGCTTAGAGAATAAGGAAGGCAAACCAGGTACCTAAATAACAAGCCAGCTAAGACTGAATGTGTCAGGTCGTAAGGCACAGATATCGCAGTCTCACTGTAAACTACCACACAACATCACAATGTTCTTTTCAGGCTGACAGCTGAAGAAGAAGAAGAAATGTCTTTACTACGACCTGTTTTACTTTCTGTACAGTTTGTATATAAAATGTGATAACTTCAGTGGTACTTTATCAAATACAATCAAGTTTCAAATACAGTAAACTTGTGTAACTCATTGATAATTGGTTTAGTTAATTGCAACAGAAATGAAAATGATAGATTAGGAGCATCACATTTGCATATTATAATAATTATCTGTTCCTAAAATGCTAGATAAGGAGCAGCACATTTGCATATTATAATAATTATCTGTTCCTAGAAATCATATACCTGAAAAATAATCTGATTTTTTTCTGGAATACATAACACAGAAAACATTATTTTTGTTAATAGTAACGTCTCCATTTGATGAGCTTTCTCATTTGGCTTTGCAAACTTTGACATAAAGTCTGTTACAAAACACAAATTAGGGCCATTGTTTTTACACCAGAAATGCTGGTCGAAAGGAAATAGCTTGTTGGTTGTAAATTTAATATAGGTGTGATCAAACGTTTCTGTCTGTTGGTTGTCTAGCAACAGGTTTTGTTGTTTAGGTGTGAAAATTCTTTGAAGTGAAAGGAATTCACTTGTTGTTGACTTACGAAGACAGCATCTAAATCTGCTCCTTCCTGCATTTGAAGTCTAAAACAGCTGATATGCAAACTTTAACAATGGATTCAGAAATGCAGTTTTAAATCATGGATGACGGTTTTGGAAAAGGTAGAAATCAAAGACAACAAATAATGAGGGTATAATGTGCTGAGATTTTATTCAATCAATCAAATTCTTCTCTCAGTACATAGGTCACAAACCACATTTTTCCAGCATATTCTGGGCTACTCATTTTGGCTAGCTCCAGATGTAACCATGTGACAAAAGTTCCCTGTCACATTTCTTCTCCATGTATTAGGTCTACCTTGCTTTGCTTTCTCTTCCTTTGAGAATTCCATGTAAGAGCCTGTCTGGCTATGTTTGACAGTAGTTTCTTCGGTTATTTCCTATCCAGCCTAATTTTCTTCTCTTAAGTTGTTGCGGTGGCTGTTCCTGGCTTTTCCATAGGTCTTCATTCTTCACGAAGTCCTGCCACTTTATGCCCATTATTGTTCTTTGGTATCTGTTAATGGAAGGCTAGAGTCTTTGTCGTATTGTCTTGATCGTTCTTCATAATTCGAATCTATACAACAGCACCGGCTTGACATTGGATATTCTAACTTTATTGTGAATCTTGATGGCACTGTATCTCCATATGTTTTATTTTATTATTAATTAAATTTTTCTTTTCCAGTTCTGGTCTTTACATCTACATCTGTACACCCAGATGTGTTAATTGTGCTGCCAATGTAGGTTAAGGTATTCACCTTTTCCAGCGACTCTCCTTCCAGCATGATTTGTTCTTTGTTGATCAGGTTAATTTTAAGGAACTTGGTTTTCTTAGTGTTGATATTCAGTCCCAATTTGGCTGATGCTCTGTTACCATGCTGAGCTTCTTGTGTATTTGGCTATGACTGTATGACAAAAGTACTAGATCATCCATGTAATACAGGTCTTCCAATTGTGAACATAGTGTCCATTAAATATGAAGGTCGCTCTGAAACGAATGTTTCCTATTTTATTATCTCAACTTAACTGAACATCTTTATGCTAGTTTAGAAGACTCATTAGAGTCTGTATACAACCAGTTACATTTGCATTACCCTGCTCTAAAAGCTATGCGCATCCAATATATTCTTAAATGCATTAATTGTTGGCCCACAACATAAAAAGTGTATTTTGGCAGTATGGTAGTAGAGTTTGAGCCTTCCAGGGGAATATCAGTGAAATTTAATTTGGGTGCGACAGGTGGCAGCAGAGGGGCATCTGAAAAAAATGGTGTCTCATATGGAAGTGCATTTGAAGCAAAGGCATGTAATTGAATTATTCCATACTGAAAAAAATTGCACCCACTCACATCCATTGACGCTTGCTGAATGTTTATGGAGACCAAACAGTGGGTATTAGCACAGTGAGGTGGTGAGTGGCACGTTTCAACAGTGGTGGAAGCAGCCATGTTCATGACGAACATTTACAGCTGTCACACTATGCAATGAAAACCGTCTCGAGCAATTCATTCACACAAATCGACGAATTATGACCAGAGAACTATCTAAAGAGCTGTATATAGGCTTCAATGCATTGGAATCAACGTTTCAACATTAGTATCACAAAGTTTGCTCTATGGGGATTTTATGTAACACAATAACGCCAGACCCCATACTAGTTTGAAGACTGTGAAGCACATTGCCAATCTTGGCTGGACTATCCTGTCATACTCACTGTATAGTTAGAATTTAGCATCTTCTGACTTCCATCTGTTTGGGTTGCTGAAAAATGAACTATATGGACAACATTTTCATAACAACGGCACAGTCAGGGGGCCACCTTTGCTGATGAAGATTTTTATGAGCACGGCATAAATGCTCTTGTTCATTGTTGGAGAAAATGCCTAGCATAAAGTGGTGACTATGTCGAAAAATAGTTTTCTTGAGCTGAAATAGTGCTCTATCAAACAGTGCTATTGTGTTCTTTTTATGTGTTTTGCTTTCATGGATTAAAATAGGAGGCATTAGTTTCTGAGCGACCCTCGTACCAGTTTACCTAACTGCACTAAACCAATTCAGAGGCTGATAATATTCTGAAGGAAGTTACAAGAAATCTGGAATATAATTATTTCTTTGTTGGCTACACATGACCTTTCTATCATAGTTACCACATTGTATTTGTTTACAAGCACCCAATTGGTCTTTGTGGAGCAAAGAATAGCACTAAATTCATTTTCCAAGCATGTCATAAATGGTTGCTGAGGAAGGTTCTGCAACATGTAAAGCAAATTTCTACATAAACAAACCTCAGCTGGGTGACCTTATGCTTTAAATGGAGTGAAATGGAAAGAAGTAAGAAGAATGTGCTGTCAAGGCTAGAGAAGGAAGAGGAATGTCTTATTGTAACTTGACTAAATATGGAAAAGGGAGAAGAATGTCTGATCATGACTTGACTAAATGTGGAGACAGAAGAAGAATGTCTTGACTAAATGTAGAGAGTGAAGAAGAATGTCTTGATGTGACTTGACTAAATGTAGAGAGGGAAGAAGAATGTCTTGATTTGACTAAATGTAGATAGGAAAGAAGAATGTCTTGATTTGACTAAGTGTGGAGAAGGGAAGAAGAATGTCTTGTCATGACTTGACTAAATGTAGAGAGGGAAGAAGAATGTCTTGATTTGACTAAATGTGGAGATGGAAGAAGAATGTCTTGACTTAACTAAATGGGGAGATGGAAGAAGAATGTCTTGAATTGACTAAATGTGGAGAGGGAAGAAGAATGTCTTGACTTAACTAAATGGGGAGATGGAAGAAGAATGTCTTGAATTGACTAAATGTGGAGATGGAAGAAGAATGTCTTGACTTGACTAAATGTAGAGAGGGAAGAAACATGTCTTGTCGTGACTTAACTAAATGTAGAGAGGGAAGAAGAATGTCTTGACTTAACTAAATGGGGAGATGGAAGAAGAATGTCTTGAATTGACTAAATGTGGAGATGGAAGAAGAATGTCTTGACTTGACTAAATGTAGAGAGGGAAGAAACATGTCTTGTCGTGACTTAACTAAATGTAGAGAGGGAAGAAGAATGTCTTGATTTGACTAAATGTGGAGAGGGAAGAAGGTCTTGTTGTGACTTGAATAAGAGAGGGAAGAATAATGTCTTGTTGTGACTTGACTAAAAGAGGGAAGAAGGATGTTTTAATTTGACTACATGTTGAGAGGGAAGAAACATGTCTTGTCGTGACTTAACTAAATGTTGAGAGGAAGAAGAATGTCTTGATTTGACTAAATGTGGAGAGGGAAGAAGAATGTCTGGTTGTGACTTGACTAAATGTGGAGAGGGAAGAAGAATGTCTTGTGGCTTGACTAAATGTAGAGAAGGGAGATGAATGTCTGGTCATGACTTAACTAAATGTTGAGAGGGAAGAAGAATGCCTTGTTGTGACTAAATGCTGGAAATGAACATAAAACTAGTAGCTAGCAATACATTTTTCATCATATTTTTTGTTTTCTAGGGCTCCACTGGACAAAAGCTTATCTTCTGTGGTAGTACTATTCCGCATCCGTTTGACTCAAAAGGCATGCAGGTGCAAATAAGCTTTTTTCTGGCAACAACTTCATTATCTCGCGGATTCCAGCTAACATACCAGATTGCAGGTAACACAAATTACCAGACCACTGTAATAGGTGTACATTTTCTGGCAGAGTGTTGTGTATGACAGATTACATGCTCCATGTACTTTGTAATACTGGGAAACCTAGTAACTGGCAGGTGTATGCCTGCTGCCAGGTAGCTGCAGACTATCCGTAATAGGTTTGTTTTTTTACAATTTACTTCCTTCAGCTTACTACACTTTACTATTTGTGTAAGAATTTCATTATTTTTTTCAATATTTTTGCCCAGACAGTGGCTGACAGGCTGTTCTTTTCAGTTTTGAACAGTTAGGGAGGGGACGGCGTGGCCTAGTGGTTAAGTGGCACGGCTCACAACCCGAAGGTGCTGGGTTCAATCCCCATCACAGCACCGGCCGTTACCCCGGGGAAGCAAACCCTTAGAAAATGCAGGAGGAAGCAGAACCTTACATAAAATGCATGCTGAAGTCGGATGCATTGGGCCGACAGGCGCAAAATAAAAACCATAGTGCAACGCACACCGCCTTGGGGATTAGAGAAATAAGGCGAACGAAGAAGAAGAAGAAGAAGAGTTAGGGGTTCTTTAACATGACCAGTGTGTACACAGGACCTCGGCAGATAGGATTATGTGCATGATCCACCTCTTTTGAGACCAAAGGAAGCTTGAAAATTGTGAGATACAAACACTCAACCATTTTGTGCTTTCAGTTCTTGACAGACGAGCACTTTACCTCTCAGCTCTAGTGACCCCTTGATCCATGCACTGCTCTTTTTACTAAGTTCACCACTTTCCAGTCCTACAGGTTTGTTTCTTTCTCTATTTTATTGTCTCACATTCTTCACTCCCACTTCATAATTACTTGGGCTCAAATGAGGTGCAAAGGAGAGTAGCACTACCTAACCTGCCAGTCATGATGTAATAGTAGACTAAGGAGCATTGGAGCCATCCTGTAGAAACTATAAGCCACACAAAGAAAACAAAGAAGACCTCCACACTCACACTCTATAGAAGAAAGGAAGCGACTAAGAGAGAAGAGATAGGGTTCCCTTATTCTGCCTAGATTGTTCTCTCATTCTGCTTAGGCTGTTCCCTCCTTCTGCCTTGATTGTTGCCTCATTCTGCTTAATTGTTCGCTCATTCTGCTTAGATTGTTCCCTCCTTCTGACTAGATTTTTGCCTCATTCTGCTTAGATTGTTCTCTCCTTCTGCTTAGATTGTTCTCTCCTTCTGCTTAGATTGTTCTCTCCTTCTGCTTAGATTGTTCCCTCCTTCTGCCTAGATTGTTGCCTCATTCTGCTTAGATTGTTCTCTCCTTCTGCTTAGATTGTTCTCTCCTTCTGCCTAGATTGTTGCCTCATTCTGCTTAGATTATTCCCTCCTGCCTAGATTGTTGCCTCATTCTGCTTAGATTATTCCCTCATTCTGCCTAGATTATTCCCTCATTCTGCCTAGATTGTTGCCTCATTCTGCTTAGATTATTCCCTCATTCTGCCTAGATTGTTGCCTCATTCTGCTTAGATTATTCCCTCCTTCTGCCTAGATTGTAGCCTCACTCTGCCTAGATTGTTGCCTCATTCTACTTAGATTATTCCCTCCTTCTGCCTAGATTGTTGCCTCACTCTGCCTAGATTGTTGCCTCATTCTGCTTAGATTATTCCCTCCTGCCTAGATTGTTGCCTCATTCTGCTTAGATTATTCCCTCATTCTGCCTAGATTATTCCCTCATTCTGCCTAGATTGTTGCCTCATTCTGCTTAGATTATTCCCTCATTCTGCCTAGATTGTTGCCTCATTCTGCTTAGATTATTCCCTCCTTCTGCCTAGATTGTAGCCTCAC
Source organism: Ariolimax columbianus (assembly GCA_036924085.1). Classification (NCBI taxonomy): domain Eukaryota; kingdom Metazoa; phylum Mollusca; class Gastropoda; order Stylommatophora; family Arionidae; genus Ariolimax; species Ariolimax columbianus. Next base: position 32,892,958 of record JAVGWX010000009.1, read on the forward strand.
TCTGCCTAGATTGTTGCCTCATTCTACTTAGATTATTCCCTCCTTCTGCCTAGATTGTTGCCTCACTCTGCCTAGATTGTTGCCTCATTCTGCTTAGATTATTCCCTCCTTCTGCCTAGATTGTTGCCTCATTCTGCTTAGATTATTCCCTCATTCTGCCTAGATTATTCCCTCATTCTGCTTGTCCCTTTTACTTCTATTAATCTGTTCACTTCTTCATCTTATTTTGACCAACAGCTCTTGTCTTGTGTCTTGCTGTGCGCTGCAGAGAGGAGGTGTGCATAGACTTCTGGTTTGCGCTAGGTGGGAATCTTGAACTACTGACAAGTTCAACTTTTGGAGTGTTTCCCTGATCCCCTCTTTTCATCATTCCTGGGGTCGACCTCTTGCTTGTGGCCCTGAAACCTCCATATAGTATGACTTTGCAGCAGATTAATTATACTACATCATTGTCAGTTGTCCAGTCCAAACCACATTATTTTTTGTTCACTTTTAGTTGTTTACACAGATATCACCAATAATCATTTATATTTTATGTTTATTGAGTGCCGATTATGAAAATAGGTTTGTAAAGGCACATTCAATATTGTTCTCAGACTGCAACAGAAATGTCACCATTCCGAATGGACGCATAACCAGCCCAGGCTTCCCAGATATGCACGCACAGAACTCAGACTGCACCACCCAGATAACTTCACCTGAAAACACAACCTTGAGCTTATACTTCAAAAAGATTAACATTGAGGAACATCGTCACTGCACCTATAACTATCTGGAGGTATGTTCTCTTCTCTGTGACCTATTCAGCTTATGATACTTATGCTCCACTCTACAATATTATAATTCTGTTAAAGCACTTTCAATAGACACACCATCTTATTTTCATTTAGTACATGTCTAGTGTTGCGAGTAAATTACTGTATGGCATTCATGCCTTAAATGTAAACAACGAAGATGCAGTACGAACAAATGCTGGTATAACAAATTGGTTTCTAGTGCTGTGGGGTGTACGACAAGTGTGTTCTTTCTCCACTATTATTCATAATTTATATGGATGAAATCATGTAGAGGAGTCACTAAATGAAATGTTGTTTGTTGATGACCAGGTCATCTTAAATCAAAATGGAGAAGACCTACAGTGTCACCTAACTTATCTCAATTTTGGTTGTAACAAATATAACATGAAGATCAACACAGAAAAGGCTAGGACTATGATGATATCATATGAACACATGCAGAGAGTATAGTTTGTCTGCACCTTCATTGCCTTCATTATTGCAGTGGGATGGGATCCACTCTGTGACCAACCTTGGGTGTTCTGCTGAGAGCTGTGCTGTGGAGAACATACATTGCTCAAGATTTTCATCTTTGTGTTGTTTTAGCGCTGCTAAAACTAACGCGGCATCAGTCAGGAATACTATGTTTTCTTGGTGGATATCTTTATTCTGGATTACAAGCTCAGTTACGGCCTTCAGTGCCTCTGCTTCTGCACAGAAGATATTGGAGCATGTTCTCGCTGTTAATGCTTGAGTTTTTTTTTCACCGTTTCTTAGTCTGTAATAGACCTCTCTGCCTCCATTGGATGTGGCTTTGTTAGATGAGCCATCTGTATATATGTGTATCCATGTTTCTGGCGGGTTTACTCTCCTAAGATATTCTTCTGTTATAAATTTCTTCTCTAAATCTGATTTCCCTATTCCTTTTATGGTTTCTACCATCTCAGGGGAGTATTGCGGATTTGGTCACGGATTGTTTTTCCGATCTGCACTTCCTACACAACGCATCTCACAGCTCTGGATCTTTCTCTTGTGTATTTATAGTTATGACAAAGATTGACATGGGATGAAAAAATGTAGGAATAAACAGTGTATTTATTGGCTTCCTCTTAGTTGAAAGAAGCACTCTAGAGTATTTCCAAATCTGTGAAATGTTATAGTGGCCACTGTTCGCCTTCTGAATTCTATGTGCATTCTCTCTGTCCATTCTGCCGTCTTCAGTAAACATACTATCTAGGAATCTTCTCTACATGTGTTAATGCGATACTGTCATAGTTTCTGTCTTTTCTGTGTTGATCTTTATGTCATATCCATAACAAATGAAATTGAGAGGTTAGATGGTGATGTAGTTCATTTAGGGACTCTTCCTGGGTGTTAGCCATGTGTGTGAATTTATCCATATAAACTATGAATAATAGGGGATAAAACAATGCACCCCTGGCATACAATACTCAGCACTGAAAAACAATTTGTTATACTGGTATTTGTTCATACTGCACTTACTGTAGTTAATGCTCCATAGTTCACGTGGATCAAGAAGGTGTAGTAGACGTCTAAAACATATAGTATTTCTACAACAACAAACATTTAATTTTTAGTTATTCCAGAAATGCTATTGGGTTACCTACATCAGCTAAATATATTACAAATAAGCGAGTGCCCATGTAGAATATGATTTCAGACTTCCAAACATATTCTACATTACTGCCCCGTGTATAGAGACATACAATGTCAAACCTGGCCAGAGGTAGCCAAGCTATTGCAGAGGCTGTAGGGCTCCACCTGGACCTGGAGAGAACTGTGGACTTTGTCATAGCGATGAGACTACAGATTTAGCATGACCAAAAGCCTGAACGCAGAAGAGGAATACTTTCTACAGAATAAATATAAAGAAGCGGCGGGGGGACTGAACGTCAATAGCTGATAAAAATATATACATGAGTATTTGTTCAGTGACCACACCAGAACAAAAACAAAATAATATGTATGAGTCACAGTATGCCCATGATGGATAAAGATTAGATGAAACAAGAAATGGTAAATATGTTTAAATGTAAAATGAATACAAATGAAAAGGTGTACACGTAGGCAACACCCAGATGAGTTCCTGATGGGGGCCTTGTATTGACGTGGGTTTCATTTTGTTATTTTTATATCCTAATTCTGCGTATATGGAATCACATATATGAACAAAATTTGAAGATGGCTGCGAGATAGACTTAACTTATAGCTTCATTTGTACACCATATGAAGCAGAGACCTACCTCTGCTACTGGCCCCTACAGGAAGAAAGTCTGCACAAAAACACTTTCTGTTATAGTTAGGCACCCACATCATTTCTAATGAGAGATGCACTTTTGAAATAAAGAATAGAATAGCTAAGGCAAAATAAATCTTCCAGAGCAGAGTATAAGGGGAATCTTGTGCAACAAAAGTCTGTCATTAGATTTAAGGAAGAGTTCTTAGATGCTAGGTTTCTTCTTCTTCTTCTTCTTTGTACGCAGTCAGACAGTAACCATTATTTTTCCGAAAAAAGCGGCGGTCATCCTGAGGCTGTCGACACTGCCATAGAGCTTGTCTTGCAGTTCCACTGGTGATGGCCACATCTGCTCTCTCTGATCCTCGTATGTTGGGCAGTTCTGCAGCAGATGTTCAGCGGTCATTTTACCGGTACCGCACGGGCATTCGTCGGTACCACCTATCTTTAATTTGTTGAATAGGTGGTACCTTAGTCTATTGTGGCCAGTGCGAAGTCTGAAGACAACGACCTGCTCTCTTCTGTTCAACTGGTAATAGGCATCGTTTTTGGTGTAACCAGTATGTTCGGTTTCCCATTTGGTCATGTATCTGGCTTTGATAAGCCGTTTTGACTCTTCGTACGTCATACTAGTATCTGTTTGTGGTAGTCTTGCACCTTCTTTTGCCAGTCTGTCTGCCTCCTCGTTGCCTTGGATGTTGCAGTGTGATGGGACCCACTGTACCACTACCCTTTTTGGTGCGGACTGCTGGCACAGTTGGCAGAGTGCTGCTCTTAAGTCATTAAGCTCAGTGTTTTTCTGGCTTTTTAGCGCTGTGACTACGGCGAGAGCATCTGTAAGCAGGACTATATGGCTTTCATTTTCTTTATGTGTCACCATTTCTTCCACTGCCGGCCTCAGTGCCTCTGCCTCCGCTCTGAAATTGCTTGTGTACTTACCAGTAGCGAATGACAGTGTTATTTGTCTGCCATTTGGTAGGTTCAGGAATGCTCCTGCCCCTCCGTTCTGTGTAGTGTTTGTTACAGAACCGTCGGTGTATGCATGGGTCTAGTCTATGCTTGGGTAGCTTTTCGATATAAAGGTTAGGGTAGTATCTCTCCTTTCTTTTTCAGTCTGGCAGTTTTTTGTTTCCAATACCTGGTATATTTTCTACCACCTCTGGAAATATATCCTGCCTCCAGGTAGGTTTTCGTACAGTAGTGATGGGTTTTGGTGTTGTTAGTGCGTTTATGGGATCTTCGTGCATCTTTGCTTTGGCTATTTCTGCAAAGTTTCTCCGCTTTAGTTTCCCATTTCCCAAATTGTTTAGTCTCTGGTGCATTGGATGGTCAGTCAGTCTTCGGAGTTTCTCTGACTGCAGCTGGGCTCTGCAGTCTCTTCTATCGGCCATGGATTGCAGTTTTGTAATCTTTTCAAGTTCTACAATTGGCGTTGACTTTATGCCTCCTGTTATAACTCTCATGGCTTGGTTTTGAAGTTTGCTAACTTTATCGAAGTTCGCCTTTGCTGCTGTTGTCCATGCCGCAATGCCATACTCAAGAACTGGTCTCACTCTTCCAGTGTACAGTTTCCTTAGTATGTCTTCGTCTGCTCCCCAGCTTGTGCCAGCAAGTTTCCTCATGATTGCCATTCTTTCTCTGGCTCTCATTCGGTTTCTCTCGATCTGACTTTTCCATGTCATGCGCCGATCAAATGTGACTCCCAGATAGTTTGGGTTGTCGTTTGGCTGCAGGAATTTGCCATTTAAACTTAATTTGGTATTTTCGGGTTTGATTGAAAGCGAGAATATTGTGCATGTGGTTTTCTCCTCGTTTATTTTGACCAGCCACGAGTTCGCCCACTCTTCCAGCGATGTTAGGGCCTGCTGCATCCGATTTCTTGCTATGGTGAGATTCTTTTCAGAGGTCCACATAGCCAGATCATCTGCAAACATTGAGCTATGGACTCTTCTTGGTATATTCTCTGTAATGTCATTTATATATACCAGGAAGAGTGTGGGTGACAGTACTCCCCCTTGGGGTACTCCCTGCTCGAGTGTCACCTTTTTTGCTCATCTGACCTTGTACTAGGACTCTGGCCGTTCTTTGTTTGAGGTAGTGGTTGATCCACTTGTACATTTTTCCACAAACATCACTTCTTCTTAGCTTGACTCTAAGTCCATCTTTCCAGACTTTGTCAAATGCCTTTTCCAGATCCACCCAAACAGCTACTGTGTGTTTCTGTGCCTGGTAGGCATCTTCTATTTCCTGGGCTATGAGGATGACCTGGTCCTCAGTGGATCTGTGCTGTCTAAAGCCAGCTTGCTGTGGAATTAGTATTCGCTCATTGTTAATTTGGCCATCATATGCTCTTCAGGTGCCATATTGATGTTGTCTTTTGCTCTTTATTAATGTCCGTATGCCTATCTGCAGGGATATCTATGTGGTTCGCTTTGGCATAGTGTTCGACAAAAGCGTTTGCGGCTTTTTTTCCAGTGAGCAGGTTTTCGCCCTGCTTGATGGTAATTTGTTTGTTTGACGGGGTTTCGTCATTCATGGCTCTGACTAGCTTCCATAGCTTGTTCCCTTCTTTGTCCAGGTTTAGGCTTTCCGTTTTGTTTTTCCAGCTCTCTCTTGCTGTTTGCTTGAGAGTGTATTTGTATTTCGCCGTGGCGGCTTTGAGGGCGATGTTTGCCTCCATAGATTGTTCTCACTCTGCCATGTTCCTAGCATTTGTTACTGCATCTTCCGCTTTCTGCAACTCATCATTCCAGTAGGGCTTATAGTTTTTCCTTGCTCCTCTTGGGATGGTTTCAGTGGCGGCTTGCATTATTGCCTTGCTTAGGCTTTCCACCATGGGCTTCATTTTATTGTTTCGTGTGTTGATAGTTTCACACAGCCCATCTGTCAGGATTGCAAATCTGTCCCAGTCGGCTCGTTTGTAATTCCAACGTGGTAGCGGTTTTGTTTCCTGTGGGCCAACTTCCATATCAATGTCTAGCCTGATCGGCCTGTGGTCGCTACCTGCCAGTTGGTTTAGCACCTGGCAGTCTAATTTATGGTGTATGTCCTGTGTGGAGAAGGCCAAATCTGGAGTCGAGGGGGTACGCCATGTTCTAGAATAGAAACTAGGGCTATCCTCCGGCCTATTGATTAGGGAGAGATTTGTATCTATCTCCCAATCTTCCACCTCATCACCTCTGCTGTCTGTGTCAGAGTATCCCCATCTCTCCGAGTGGCTGTTGAAATCTCCAACTACTATGCAGTTGGAGTCTCTGACCTCCATACTCGAGAGCGATAGGTCTCTATTTGGTGGTCCATACAGATTGAAAATGCGGAGCTTCGTCTCTTGAGCCATTATGTCAACTCCTACAAATTCTGCTTGTCCGGTGTGACTGACAGGTACCGCGCTACTCGGTATGCAGTTTCTGGTCAGTATCAGGACCTCTCCTTTGTGGCCTTCTCTATCGAGACGGAAGGTCTGGTATCCTCTGATTGAGAATTTATGATTATTGTTGAGGTGCGTTTCCTGGATACATGCCACGTCAATTTTACCTTCATGCAGGTGATGTGTTAGGGAAAGTTTTTTGTTAATGACTCCCTCCGCATTCCACTGTAGTATTTTGAGGGTCTTGAGTTTTTGGTCAATGGAAGTTGCCTTGACTCCACAACACATGGGTGGGTGACCACCAGTAGTCAAGGGTGGGCCCCTTCGAGGCGTGAGGCCCGGCACTCTCGCTGCCTGGCGGGACTCCGCAGGATGAGCGCCATACGTTTTTCTAATAGGTTGTACTGTCATCATACTGCGATTTACGTTGCACTGTTTTGTTAGGCTTGTGGCCCCGTGCATCCGATTTCAACAGGCGTTTCTGTAGGGATGCCCTCCTTAGCCTTTGGCTGTCCCCAGCCTATCTGCAAGGCAGCAGTTGTTTGTGGTCAGAGTTTTCTCTCTTATGGAAGTTAGAGATGCTAGGTTTGATATAGTACTGACATGCAGTAGCGAGTCATGGACAATCAGCAGACACATACAGGGATCATTTGAAGTAGCGGTTATGTGGTTTTACAGAAGAATGTTGAAAGTTCCCTGGACTAAAAAAAAATAGAACAGGGTTCTTGAGGAAGAACGGGCACAACAGTTTAAAAAGTCATAACACGGCAGTCATCTTCTTCTTCATCGATCAACTGAGGCTATGCTTCTAGTCCTGGGAGGTTATCAAAGGAGACTGCGTTTCACAAATTTTCGAGCATGGTCGCTCCCCCAGACCAGATTGCATCTCATTGGTCTGCATAGTTAGGGCATTTTTGCAGAATATCTTCTGGTATTTGCTCCACATTGGCATGTGGCAGTGTCTCTGAGACCCATTCTGTGGAATCTACTGTAGGACTAAATTAGTTTTTTTGAGACAACAATCCTATGTTCTATTTTATTTCATGGGAGTCTATCTTGTTTGGGGCTTGAGATGGCTTGGAGTACACTCTTGCTGTCTGTTAGAATGACCTTTTTCATTGTAGTTATGTTTTGGTTGATAAGAATCTGAGTTGCTGCATGAACAGCTCTTGCTTCAGCTCTGAAATTTGTACAAGTCTCTCCTGCTGGTATGGAGTGATTTTTGATGTCGCCATTGGAGTGTTCGATTTAGATTCCATTGCCTCCTCTTTTATCGCTCACCGAGGCAGATCCATCTGTGTACACGTGTGTCCAGAAGTTGCTAAGGTACTGTCTCTTTAAAATTTGTAGAACATGTATTTTTTGCTTTGTTGCCAACGCTCACTTTTCTTCGTTAACCCTGGAACCTCTAAGATTATTTTGGACCAGTCCTGGCACTGTCTCCGGGGTTCTGGTGTGAGTGTTTCGCACTTTTTGGTTTCAGCTTCAAGGATGTCTCCTTGTTTTCTGTGGATTTCTCTGGCCAGATGGTAGGAGCTTTTTCTTAGTAGTCTGTGTTTTGTTCTCTCTTGAAACTTCAGGTGCAGAGGATGATCAGGTAACCTCTTTAGTTTTTCAAACTGAGTAAGGGATCTAAATTTTTCTCCTTAATTCAAGGGGCTCAATATTTGTTGCTATTCCCAGCTCTGTAATTGGAGTGCTTTTCAATGCTTTTCAGTGCTTTTCCCCGTTGGGGAACTGTTTGGCTCATGTGACCATCAAATCATCCGTTGGGATCTTATTGCAGGGAAAGAAGTAAACATAAACACGTGAACATACGACTACTCTAAGGCAGATGTTAAGAGGATGAAAGAGGCAGCGAACCACATAATCTGGAAAGATATTGTTGTAGGAACAGATGTTGAACAGGAGTGGGAAAGTTTTAAAACAGTTCTAGAAATGCTAGATATGAGATCCATGATTGCAAAATTTGCTGATGACACAAAACTATGCAGTAGTGCTTCATCTAAAGCGGAAGTGGATATATTGATGTCGGATTTAGATAAAATTTGAGAATGGTCTGTAAGCTGGCAAATGGAGTTTAATGTAGATAAATGTACAGTCATCCACATGGGTAGATCCAATATGGAACATAATTACAGAATGGGAGAAAACAATATTAGAAAGATAGATAAGGAAAGGGACCTAGGGGTTATAATAGATCATACAGGAAAGGTGAGTGAGCAAATTAAGGTAGCAGTGAAAAAATCAAATGCAATGTTAGGTATGATAAAAAGAAATATTAAACATAGGAGCAAGGAAGTGATCGTTAAACTGTATAAAGCTTTAGTTAGACCTAGATTGGAGTACTGTGTACAGGTGTGAAGTCCTTGTCATAGAGGGGACATAAAATTGCTAGAAAGAATACAAAAAAGAGCGACAAAGATGATAGTGGGATTCCAGAATTACAGTTATGAGGAACGACTCAGAAAAACCAGCCTACAGTGTCTCGAAGAGAGAAGAATTCGTGGTGACTTAATACAGGTTTATAAGATGATCAGAGGAATGGATAAATTAGACTATAACAAGTTTTTTAAAATACAGCCACCTACAATAACACGAGGGCATAGCTACAAGCTGACTAAAGAGAGGTCCAGGTTAGATATTAGGAAATATTTGTTTAGTCAGAGAGTGGTGTCTGCTTGGAATGCATTGCCAGGGGAGGTAGTGGAGGCAGGGACAGTTAATGCATTTAAGAATAAACTGGACGCGCATAGCTTTTAGAGCAAGGTGATGTAAATGTAACTGGTTGTATACAGACTCTGCAGGGTCTTCTAAACCAGTATAAAGACGTTAAGTTAAGTTAAGTTAAGGTAATTCTGAGACCCATATTTTGAACTCGGTCTAGTTTTCCTGTTTGTTTTGTGTTTTCGCTGTTGTTGACCAAGTGCTAGATGCATATTCCATGATTGGTCTCATTGCACCTGTGTAGACTTGCTTGAGGAGCTTTTTCTCCCCCCCCCCAATGTACTTTTATGGCCCTTGTCTGGATTTTCTCAATACCAGGAAGAAAAGACGGTAGTCATAATTTTTTGGGCATGTCATGAGAAAACGTGAATTAGAACACACAGTGACAATGGGCAGAATGGGTGGCAAGAAGGACAGAGGGAGGCAAAGAGAGAAAATATTGGACAGCTTGAAGGCATGGCTAGGGATGAGATCAATGGCATTATTCATGTAACTGACTTATGTGATAACAGAAATAGAGATCCAAGAACGCCAAGACACATGTTAATGATGATGAAGGTCTTTGTAGAAACTTGCTTAAACACTAGCCCTTTTTGACTTAAAAATCTATTTTATTTCTGATGGGCAGATTAAAAACAGTACATCAACAACTGTTGCCAAATTATGTGGTAGAGTAATTCCTTCTCCAATCTTCATGATGAACAATATGGCAACTCTGAAATTCGTGAGTGACATCTCATGGAAAGATTCTGGATATGACGTTACCTTCTTGTCATCTTCACATGGTAAGCTTCACTTCATATGGTAAAGATTCAAGTCTGAAGGTACGTCTTCAATTTATAAGGTATATTTACACTACACTTTACAAGCTAAAGCTAATTTCACACTTACCTTCATAAAATCATAAAATAAGTTTTCTCTGACCTTCACATTTAAGCCCTCACCCCACGGTAAGTTTACACTTCTAAAGGTAAGCATTTAGCTTACTTCACTAGATAATCTTTCACTTCACATTACAGGGTAAGTTTTTAACTTTGCTAGTTAATCTTTCACTTCAATTCATAAGGTAAGCTTTCAATTTACTACACACAGTCAACTTTTACTATATTTCATAAAGTAAGCCCTCGTTTCAAAAGCTAAGCTTTAACTTGATAATATATGTTTTCTCTACTATAGCTAAACTTCACTGTATAAACTAACTTCACTTTACAAAGCCAAGTTTTTGCTTCACAGGGTAAGCTTTCACTTCACTTCATAATGTAAAGTTATCACTTCATGAAGTAAGCTTTCAATGCACTTCATGCAGTATGTTTTTACATCACAGGGTAAGTTGTCACTTCTGAAAGTACACTTTCACTTCACACCACAAACTAGATAAACTGTAACTTCACTTTACAAGGTAAGTTTTCACTTCACTTCAGGCAGTAAGCTTTCACTTCACGTAGTAAGTTTTTACTTCATGTGATAAGCTTTCACTTCACAATGTAAATCTGTATCGTGTTCTTGACTTGTTAGACACCAATGTTTAATTGATACTTTTGTTAAATGCTTACACAACACACTAAAGATAAGGCCAAACGATGAAATGTCTATGGAGGATAATGAGTAAAGACTGGCAAGACATGGTGAGGAACAAAGATCTGTTAGAATGGAGTCAATAACAACCAGTAGAGCAACAATGGAAACGTAGGCATTGGAGTTAGGCACATGCTATAGAAAGCACCATTAAACATGGCCAGACAGACCTTGACATGAAATCCGCAGGAAAGCAGAAGTGAGGTAGACCAAGAAACACCTGGAAAAGGGACTGAAAATAAACTTCAGTCCCTGGACCTCAATTGGATAGAGGCAGAAAGGGGAGCTAGAGATCAATGTTGTCAATGGTCTATGCCCTGAAAGGAGCAATTGACATTGATTGATTGATTGAAATGATGAAAGAACATAAAAGTGGCACAAATAGACAACAAGACTGAATCGAACACGGTCAAATAAATTAAGAATACTGAATGCTTAACAAGATCAAGTGTCCTGTGTGGATACTTGGAAGCAAAGAATGGGATACTGCAATCTTCCATGCATGTTGTTAAAACAACAAAAAAGGTGTTTCTGTGGGGCTAGCAAACTCTTCTTCTTCTTCTTCTGCGTACACAGTCAGACAGTAACCATTATTTTCTCGAAAAAAGCGGCGGTCATCCTGAGACTCTCGCCACTACCATAGAGCTTGTCTTGCAGTTCCACTGGCAATGGCCACATCTGCTCTCTCTGATCCTCGTATGTCGGGCAGTTCTGCAGCAGATGTTCAGTGGTCATTTTACCAGTACCGCACGGGCATTCGTCGGTACACCCTATCTTCAATTTGTTGAATAGGTGGTACCTCAGTCTGTTGTGGCCAGTGCGAAGTCTGAAGACAACGACCTGCTCTCTTCGGTTCAACTGTAATAGGCATCGTTTTTGGTGTAACCAGTATGTTCGGTTTCCCATTTGGACATGTATCTGGCTTTGATAAGCCGTTTTGACTCTTCGTACGTCATACTGGTATCTGTTTGTGGTAGCCTTGCACCTTCTTTTGCCAGTCTGTCTGCCTCCTCGTTGCCTTGGATGTTGCAGTGTGACGGAACCCACTGTACCACTACCCTTTTTGGTGCGGACTGCTGGCACAGTTTGCAGAGTGCTGCTCTTAAGTCATTAAGCTCAGTGTTTTTCTGGCTTTTTAGCACTGTGACTACTTCGAGAGCATCTGTCAGCAGGACTATATGGCTCTCATTTTCACTGTGTGTTACCATTTCTTCCACTGCCGCCCTCAGTGCCTCTGCCTCTGCTCTGAAATTGCTTGTGTACTTACCAGTAGCGAATGACAGTGTTATTTTTCTGCCATTTGGTAGGTTCAGGAATGCTCCTGCCCCTCCGTTCTGTGTTGTGTTTGTTACAGAACCGTCGGTGTATGCATGGGTCCAGTCCATGCTTGGGTAGCTTTTCATTATGAAGCTTAGGATAGTATCTCTTCTTTCTTTTTCAGTCTGGCAGTTTTTGTTTGCAATACCTGGTATATTTTCTACCACCTCTGGAAATATATCCTGCCTCCAAGTAGGTTTTCGTACAGTAGTGATGGGTTTTGGTGTTGTTAGTGCGTTTATGGGATCTTCGTGCATCTTTGCTTTGGCTATTTCTGCAAAGTTTCTCCGCTTTAGTTTCCCATTGCCCAAATTGTTTAGTCTCTGGTACATTGGATGGTCCGTCAGTCTTCTGAGTTTCTCTGACTGCAGCTGGGCTCTGCAGTCTCTTCTATCGGTCATGGATTGCAGTTTTGTAATCTTTTCAAGTTCTACAATTGGCGTTGACTTCATGCCACCTGTTATAATTCTCATGGCTTGGTTTTGAAGTTTGTTAACTTTATCGAAGTTCGCCTTCGCTGCGGTTGTCCATGCCGCAATGCCATACTCGAGAACTGGTCTCACTCTTCCAGTGTACAGTTTCTTTAGTATGCCTTCGTCTGCTCCCCAGCTTGTGCCAGCAAGTTTCCTCATGATCGCCATTCTTTCTCTGGCTTTCATTCGGTTTCTCTCAATCTGACTTTTCCATGTCATGCGCCGATCAAATGTGACTCCCAGATAGGTTGGGTTGTCGTTTGGCTGCAGGATTTTGCCATTCAGACTTAATTTGGTACTTTGGGGTTTTAATGAGAGCGAGAATATTGTGCACGTGGTTTTCTCCTCGTTTATTTTGACCAGCCATGAGTTCGCCCACTCTTCCAGCGATGTTAGGGCCGTCTGCATCCGATTTCTTGCTATTGTGAGATTCTTTTCAGAGGTCCACATAGCCAGATCGTCTGCAAACATTGAGCTATGGACTCTTCTTGGTATATTCTCTGTAATATCGTTTATATATACCAGGAAGAGTGTGGGTGACAATACTCCCCCTTGGGGTACTCCCTGCTCGAGTGTCACCTTTTTGCTCATCTGCCCTTGTACTTGGACTCTGGCCGTTCTTTGTTTGAGGTAGTGGTTGATCCACTTGTACATTTTCCCACAGACATCACTTCTTCTTAGCTTGACTCTAAGTCCATCCTTCCAGACTTTGTCAAATGCCTTTTCTAGATCCACCCAAACAGCTACTGTGTGTTTCTGTGCCTGGTAGGCATCTTCTATCTCCTGGGCTATGAGGATGACCTGGTCCTCAGTGGATCTGTGCTGTCTAAAGCCGGCTTGCTGTGGAATTAGTATTCGTTTTTCTTCCAGATGCCACATCAGTCTGGTGTTTATTATCCGTTCCATCAGCTTGCCAACACAGCTCAGTAGGCTTATGGGCCTGTATCCATTTGGATCTGTTTTGTCCTTCCCTGTTTTTGGTACTGGTACCAGTATTGCATCTTTCCATGCCTGGGGTACAATACCCCTTTTCCAGCTTTGGTTCAGGACTGATAGTAGTTTCTTCTTCGCTGTTTGGCCCAGCCCCATCAGCATTTCGTTTGTTATCCCGTCTTTTCCGGGAGATTTCCTTTTCTTTAGTGTACTCATAGCCTCTTCCATTTCGCGCATTGTTAGTTTGGCCATCATGTGCTCTTCAGGAGCCGTATTTATGTTTTCGTGTCCCTTTAGCTCTTCGCTAATGTCTGTATGCTTATCTGCAGGGACCTCGATGTGGTTTGCTCTGGCATAGTGATCGACAAAGGCGTTTGCGGCTTTCTTACCTGTGATCAAGTTCTCGCCCTGCTTGATGGTAATTTGTTTATTTGACGGGGTTTCGTCGTTCATGGCTCGCTAGCAAACTCAATATGTAAAACAAATTTCTACAGAAATCAACATCTCAAGGACATATGTAGTGATTTGCCTTAGGATTAAGTGGAACAACTGCAGCAGTTTCTCATGCTTCATAAGAATGTAAATGAAAAGAACAAAATTGACTGGCTGAGAATTTAGAATACTGACCTATTAGTACGAAGACATGGATTCTAACATCAGTAAGACCAAGGCATAAAAATAAAATAAAACAAAAAAACCAGAACAACAATATGCCATTTATTTCCATTTCTGATGTCTGCCAGAGGGTTGAGGAATACAGTTCTTTTGCTCCAGCATCCTGCAATCACCATGTAGTGTACAGGCTTGCAGTATCCAGGTTTTCAACCCATAGGTTAATACAATTTAAACCATAGCCTGTACACTATATGAGGATTTCAGAAGCAAAAGGCCTTTGTTTGTCAGCCCTGTTCATTCATTTTCTCCGACCCACTGCTCACACATCACACACACAGACATAAACACCCCACCCGAACCGAATAATATGCACAAAATCTGTAATAATAATTGTATAGTTCTTCTAAGTACTTTGTGTTTGTATCTGGATATCTTTAGCAGCAGTCCTGCATGAAAGATGCTGTTTATAACTCTTATTTTCAATTCTGTTGTGTTCAGTTCTATTAGTTTAAAAAGAAAACAAATGAAATCTTCAATTAGTTGTTTTTTTTTGGATGAAATATTGTTCTCTGAAATGCAGAATATTTTATATTTGTGAATGATGCAAATTAAATGAATATGTTTCTAATGTGCTCTGTTGCTGTGTTTCTCTGGCTTTATGGGCTTTATCATGATATTCGTCTGTATTATTTGAGATAAGTTGAGTAACAGAAGAATCATTATGGCGGCAGAGTGGTAATGGGACTGAGTTCACTTCCTTGTTTTAGTTTACTCTGTAAATTTGTACCTGACTTACATTTTAGAGAGGCAATGCAGCAAGAAGGGTTACTGCTCACTCAACTCAGTAAATGCTTAGACCTCATACAATAAAGCCTCTAAAACTTAATCCCAAATGCCAGTTTCTGCTAAGGGATTACCTTTACCTTTTGATTGCACTTGTACAATACAATCTACTAACCATTTGTGCCACAAGTTGGTCAGGAGTTGGAATTTGCTATCAGAGACTGCGTGAGACACATGCCTGGGGGATTTTTATTTGGAATAGAAAGCTAATCATCATTTCCACTCCTGACCATTACTCGAAGAATCAGCCTAGGTACCACCTCTACAAATGTCTTTCATTGAGCCTGGAACCAGCTTTTACTGAAAACCATGGTACAGATCTACAAAACCTATATTGTCTCCATCCTGCTGTGCATTTCTGAAACCTGAACTATTGTACAGAGCAACTACCTCTCACAGCATTTAAAATCCATATATTTATTTTATTACAGGCCCTGGTTGTGGAGGTAATTTAACAGGCCTCCTGGCAGGAACATTCACTAGTCCTGGTTATCCACTAATTTTCCAAAAATCTGCCACATGTTCCTGGTACGTCACACCTCCAGTTCAAAGGTCTTTGTATTGGCGAATCTCCTTTTTGAACACACCAGGTGGAAATGGCACCTGTGACAACAATTACTTGTCTATTTACGATGGTTCAACAACTACAGGACCATTAGTGAAGCATTTTTGCAGTGTAAGTAGCCATCTTGTTTATTTTATGCAATTGATCTGACTATATGGTTACTCTTAATTTCAGTTTTGACCAATACAAACAAGTTTAAAAACAATTTTACATGAAATATATTTTTACTAAAAATGTAAAAATGGTCTAAATTTACTAACTATTTTTGACAGAAAGTATAGATGCTATCATACAATATTGTTTAAATCTTACCAATATAAGCCAGAAAGTAAGTTGGGGGAGGAAGAATAACGTCTGGTCAGGAAAAACATACTGATCAGACATTATAGTCATGGTCAGGCAAAATATACTGGCTGCCAAGACCCTCACCTTGACTTCCCTATAGTCCTCCCTAGAAATGGGTTGTTTTCATGGCAGCAGCCTGGCTAATGAGGTAAGGGATCAATGTGATCCCCGTAGTAGTGAGCTACATGCAGATGAATCCAAGCATAGCAAATTCATCTGGAGGACCTCAGTCCACCTTCATCAGCACACTTGGGATGTGAAGAAAGCAACAACAAATATTGCTTAAGGTCCTTTTCAGGGTACACAAAAGATTAGATCTACTCATTGTTAGCATTCAATAACAACAACATCAAAAGTAAAGATCCTATCATAGAATTTTGCCTAAATCTTGTCATTTTAGACAGAAAGTAAAGTTAGTACCATACAATGTTAAGTGACCAAACCTGACCAGTTTAAACACTTTCCTTTTTGTTTTTTAGTTTCAAGAGTCTGCGTCTATTGCAATCATGACTGAACAGCCATTACTAGTGTACTACGTCTCCTCAGCCAATGGATCAGCACCTGTGTTTAGATTTCAATTTGATGTGAACAATTAGTTCGTCAACTGAAAGACAACATAAACACAAAGTGGTCATCCAAAGTGTCGTAGATATAGGAAGTACAGCCATATTTTATAGATTTAAATATTTGGTCAAGTTTCTTTAACATGTTCCCACTTCTTCTAGTTTTGTGACAGGTCAAGTTATATGACCTAGTTTCTTTAACTGATTAGCTACTGAATTGAAAAACAGGCTGTGGCAGAATTAAATTTAGGTCCCATTTTCCCATTTGCAGGTGTATGTACAAACTTAGCTGCAGTTTTCTTAATTTTTAACACATTTTTATGAATGATATTTTGTAGGTAAATGAATGTTATCTAAGATAGATCTAAAACAATTGTGTGTTAATTTTTAGTAGGAAATTTGTAAATGATAAATTATTATTTACAACAGAAAAGCTTTACACAATTATAAAACAGTGCCAACTCACCTTCAATTTTTGAATGTCCAAAACATTGAATGTCTTTTACTTGGTGGTTATCACAAAGTATATCCAACAATAAGAAAAACAAATCCAAGAACACAGAAATTGGATAATATTTACACTTCTAATAGCTAATGTAACCACATGTAGACCAGATCAGAATAAATTAAAATATTTTTTGAAAAGTAAACATTTGAAGAAAAAAAAATAACTTTGGAAAAATTAACATTTGAAAAAACAATTATCTCCAATTTATTGACAGTACATCAATGTCTTTAGTGAGCACCATCTGCAGGATCATGTGTATGGTACACTCTAAAACAGTTCTTCGGATGGAGATGTGGCTTTTCTGGGCAACCAGTGCAATACAAATTTGTGCGGCTCTTTGCAGGAGTTGAGCATACAATGCAGTTCCTGTCTTTGTCTGAGTGATCCACAAGATGCACAGCACCCTCATATCTTTTAATTTTTTGAATTTTCTCCCAACTTTATTGTTGTTTGTGGTTACTACCTCTTGCGGGCTGATGGATGCAGCCTTCTCAGTCAGCTGATGGATCAAATTTTCTTTAAAGACTTTCAAGGGCATAGACTTCTCATCAGCATGATAGAGCGTGTATAATACATGAGCATTTACCCGTGAAACCTCAATGATCAAATACAATTTTTTTTCCCCACCATTTTCTTGTTTTTCTTTGGAAGCTGCCATAGTATGATACCATCTGGTCGCTATGGTCACACCCATTCATACACATGTTGTATCACTGCACTACCTTGGGTTTTTCAACTGTGTTGCCTCTTCTAGTTGTAACCTCCTTCATCTGAACTTTAGTCTTGGCTGAGACAACAATACATGGCTTTTTGGCTTTCTTATCTCGCCAAAAAACACATATCTGGGATCCATCATTATTTCTGTACCACTTAGCTTCTCGAAGCTGTAGAGAAATGGTCTTCAATTGAAGCGGAAAATTTTTCCTGTTGATGTTGAATGTGTCAGTAAAATCAATACCCCTACTCAACAGATATGTAATCACGGTGTCTACAGTGTAGTACCTATCCGCAAATACATGGTGGCCTTTTCCAATTCCTTGCAGCAGGTAATCAAACAGCTTCACGGCCTGACTTGTACGGTCATTGGCCAGGACATATGATGTGTTTTGTCCGAAATATGTCAATACAGAGTAGACATACCCTGTAGTAGAATCACACAAGCCAAAAGTCTTGATGTGATACTTGCTTGGCTTGGAGGCTTTGTACTGCTTGTGCTTCCAGCATCTGTTGTAGCCTATTATCATTTCATCAATGGCCAGATCCTGAAATGGATAAAATGCATCCTGGAACTTTGCTATTAGTGAATTCAAGAATGGCTCTATTTTGTCCTTCCCTACAGATTCAGCATCTCCAACATGCATCATGGTGTGGTAAATGATTTCAAATCACAATCTGGGAAACATCTGACTACCATGGGTTGTAGTTGTGCAGTTTAAGTGCCCAATAATCCTTCATCAGTGCTTTTTTACCTAAACCTATTGCGATAATCACGGCCAAAAATTTTAACAGCTCATATTCACTGATAGGCTTCCAACTTGCAAGTGTAGACTTTTGTAAAGCAACTTGTTTGGATTTCTTCAATTCTGCATATTTATTTATCATTGACCACCAATGAATCTAACACATCTGATGTTATCAAGGCAAACCAACAATCTAGTTCAGAGGAAGATGCATCTAGTTTTGCATGCATACCTGGTTCACGAGTTGGAACAAAGGGAATACTGCCTGTTGTTTCACCTTTAGTTACTTGGTGCCACTGTTCTCTTTCTTGAGCTCCATTTTTTACTGAACTATTTGTAAATCTAGCAGCCGTCTTAGCATTTTTAGGGACTTTTGATGGTCCAGGACATGCATCATCTTCGCTATCACTACTTGAGCTGTCAGTACTATTTTTTTCGCATTCATCAAAATCACTTGAATCACTATTGTTGATATCTGTTTCACTTACCTTGTTTTCACTAGACGTATTATTCATCTGTTGAAACAAGTTTCTAGCCTGTTCAATAGTTAGACGAGCCGTACGAGTGCTTTTGGTGACCTTATCGCTTGTTGCTATGGTAAACAATTTTTTACAGTTCGGTAACTAGCTTGCAAATATGATAATTATGACAAGAATAGAATTTTTAACAACTGATTTGTTCAACATGTGGTTCAAGAATCAACTTCCTATCAGTAAATTAAAATCTTGTACCAAAACGGAAAGGAAGACTATAAATTTTAAACTCATTTTGCTATGAAACAAACATTGGCGCTAACAGCGGCTTATGGCCGCGGGTGAAGAAGTGTTCTGGCGATGAGAGCGACTTATAGTAAGCAACCAGTTAACATGGTCCCACTTCTTCTAGTTTTGTGACAGGTCAAGTTATCTGACCAAGTTTATTTAACATGCTTCCACTTATTCTAGTTTTGGGACAAGTCAAGTTATCTGACCAAGTTTATTTAACATGCTCCCACTTATTCTAGTTTTGGGACAAGTCAAGTTATCTGACCGAGTTTCTTTACCACTTCTTCTAGTTTTGTAGCAGGTCAAGTTATATGACCAAGTTTCTTTAACATGCTCCCACTTCTTATTTGCATCTTTCGGTCCAACACATCCGACTTCAGCAAGCATTTTTTTGAGTACCGAGTTAGCATTCTCTTTTCAATCCCTTCTCCTTAGCCAGTCTGCTCTGTTGCAGCCTGTTATCCAGGATCACCGTGTGGAGGTGTAGAAGAGTCTTGACAGCTCTGGTTCGCTGGCCCTGACGCTAGCAGTCAGCTATGGGTCGCTGACCGCTGCAGCTCATGCGCTGCTCAGCATCTTGATCCTGTCAAGTTATCTGACCAAGTTTCTTTACCACTTCTTCTAGTTTTCTGACAGGTCATGCTATCTAAGCTTGAGTCACTCACAGTGGTAAACTGTTACATTAATTAGTTGACTAATTTCCTTTATTTTTTCCTTTCTGATTCTGTAAGAAATGTATCAGAAACAGTCGCCATTGAATTTTATTTGTAGCCATATTCTTGAACTTTGGTCAAATTTCAAAGCTTTGCCCATGAGGCTTAGACTACCTTTGAGTTGCCACTTTTTCATCTCTATCTCTGTGGATCCCATACCTAGTTATGTTGTTCACTTTCTTTCAAAAAGTCTTTTCTATTCAAGTCTTCTTTCTTTCCTTGATCTCCAGCAGTATCAGCTGTTGCCATGTTTTTTTGCCACAAGTAATTATTTGTTATTACATCTGGTCACATGATAAAACTGTATAATAATGATGTGCTGATGAAGCTCTTGAGAAACTGTTACACTACCTTGTATATTAATTGTTATTACCCATTTTCTATGAATGTCACAAATACTGATCCTATTACATGAAATGTAATTGCTGAATATTTTAGAGAATTTCATTTGTTTTAACATTTATATTGAAGTTATTTATTTCTTGATAATATCATAAATGACCTTCTTTATTATGTCAACATGAGTCAGAACATGCTGACAGTTTCAGGAGTCAATGCCAATCTCAGAACCAACAACCCAGACCCCTCCTACACCAGCAGGACCAAGTGGGTGCAATTTTGACGGTAGGGGACCCACAGCTTGTTGAAGAATGGTTCGCTTATGACCTCTTGTGGTTACAGGAAAGGTGGAGCAAGACAAGAAGTGGAAGAAACTGGTTGTCTACAGACTCTGTAGAGTTTTCTAAACAGTATAAAGATGTTAAATTAAGTTAAGTTATGCAATCTTAACTAGTCCAGCCAAACTTTGTAAAATTGTGTTCCACTATAGAGGAAATGAAGAATTATTATGTAACATATAAACTATATACTGAATATAACAAAGTTATCAAAATTACACAGGTGTTTTTTTTCTCTTCATTTTCTCAGGTCTTTTGGAGGGGAGGGGGGGGCGCAGAAAGGGATTTGCAGGCTTTAAGCTAAGAGAAAGCGAGATGCCCAAAAAATATAAAAATGTGTGATAACCCTACTGTGGACTCTCCTTATATGTGTGTCCCATGTACTGTAGAGCTTGTCGGGCTGAGATAGAACTCTCAAGTCCTTTGAGATGACATCTTACAGCACAAGTCTGATGCTGTTGCTTCACGTGCTAGGGGCAACTATTATTATATTTTAGTTGTATGTCTGAGAATGTCTAGAATTATTGCAAGTATCATGCCTGATAAGTATAAAGCAGTCGTTCACACAATTTTTGTCATCTCTGAACCTATCTACCACCCCACTCTACCGCACTCTTTTTTAAAATTGTGATAAAACTCATATTTTAAATTATGAAAAGTCTACGAATGTTCAGGTTCTGTTAAGAATTGAGAGTGTTTGATTAACATAGTATTAGAGCACCACTGCCGAAGACAGATGTGATGAATCAAAAGGTGCAAATATTGCAGTCAAGCTGCAAACTAGCAACAGAATGCATTCCGTTCTCCAGTCTACATTCTGCTACATGCAAAGCCCTGTTCAGGGATTGGTAGCAGGAGATTGAGAACGAACGCTGTAGAAGAAGAAGAAGAAGAAAACCCACTTTTCACGGCAAAGTTATTGGTTTGAAATCAAGTTTACAAAACCTTGTATATGAGTACCTGGCTTACTGTTAGGAAAGGAAAGGCAGCAAGGAAGTGAATTGACCACCTTACCTCATAAACAAGTTGTGTGCTCATATGATGAAGTCTTAACATTTGATCCCCGACAGCAGTGAGATCACCTTTAACATTTCATCCCTGACAGCAATGACTGCAATGAGATCACCTTTAACATTTCATCCCTGACAGCAGTGAGATCACCTTTAACATTTCATCCCTGACAGCAGTGAGATCACCCTTAACATTTCATCTCTAACAGCAATGACTGCAATGAGATCACCATTAACATTTCATTCCCGATAGCAGTGAGATCACCTTTAACCTTTCATCCCCAACGGCAGTGAGATCACCATTAACATTTCATCCACAACAGCAGTGAGATCACCATTAACATTTCCTCCCCAACAGGTCAAAATAAACGAGGAAAAAACGACATGTACAATATTCTCGCTATCAAACAAACCCCAAAACACCAAATTAAGTCTTAACGGCAACTACCTGCAGCCAAACGACAACCCAAACTACCTGGGAGTCACATTTGATCGGCACATGACATGGAAAAGTCAGATCGAGAGAAACCGAATGAGAGCCAGAGAAAGAATGGCAATCATGAGGAAACTTGCTGGCACAAGCTGGAAAGCAGAAGAAAGTATACTAAAGAAACTGTACACTGGAAGAGTGAGACTAGTTCTCGAGTATGGCATTGCGGCATGGACAACAGCAGCAATACAATTAGCAAACTCCAAAACCAAGCCATGAGAGTTATAACAGGAGGCATGAAGTCAACGCCAATTGTAGAACTTAAAAAGATTACAAAACTGCAATCCATGACTGACAGAAGAGACTGCAGAGCCCAGCTGCAATCAGAGAAACTCAGAAGACTGACTGACCATCCAATGCACCAGAGACTAAACAATCTCGGAAATGGGAAACTAAAGCGGAGAAACTTTGCAGAAATAGCCAAAGAAAAGATGCACAAAGACCCCATGAACGCACTAACAATACCAAAGCCCATCCCTACTGTACGAAAACCTACCTGGAGGCAGCATATATATCCAGAGGTGGTAGAAAATATACCAGGTATTGCAAACAAAAACTGCCAGACTGAAAAAGAAAGAAAAGATACTACGCTGAACTATATAACGAAAAACTACCCAAGCATGGACTGGACCCATGCATACACCGACGGCTCTGTAACAAACACAACACAGAACGGAGGGGCAGGAGCATTCCTGAGCCTACCAAATTGCAGAAAAATAACACTGTCAGTGGCTACTGGAAAATACACAAGCAATTTCAGAGCGGAGGCAGAGGCACTAAAGGCGGCAGTGGAAGAAATGGTGACAGGTAAAAGGAATGAAAGCCATATAGTCCTGCTTACAGATGCTCTGGCCGTAGTCACAGCACTAAAAAGCCAGAAAAATACTGAACTTATGACCTAAGAGCAGTACTCTGCCAACTATGCCAGCAGTCTCCCAGGGACCTAGGGGTTATAATAGATCATACAGGAAAGGTGAGTGAGCAAGTTAAGGTAGCAGTGAAAAAGGCAAATGCAATGTTAGGTATGATAAAAAGAAATATTAAACATAGGAGCAAGGAAGTGATCGTCAAACTGTATAAAGCTTTAGTTAGACCTAGATTGGAGTACTGTGTACAGGTGTGGAGTCCTTATCATAGAGGGGACATAAACATGCTAGAAAGAATACAAAAAAGAGCGACAAAGATGATAGTTGGATTCCAGAATTACAGTTATGAGGAACGACTCAGAAAAACCAGCCTACAGTGTCTCGAAGAGAGAAGAATTCGTGGTGACTTAATACAGGTTTATAAGATGATCAGAGGAATCGATAAATTAGACTATAACAAGTTTTTTAAAATACAGCCACTTACAATAACACGAGGGCATAGCTACAAGCTGATTAAAGAGAGGTCCAGGTTAGATATTAGGAAATATTTTTTTAGTCAGAGAGTGGTGTCTGCTTGGAATGCATTGCCAGGGGAGGTGGTGGAGGCAGGGACAGTTAATGCGTTTAAGAATAAACTGGATGCGCATAGATTTTAGAGCAAGGTGATGTAAATGTAACTGGTTGTATACAGACTCTGCAGGGTCTTCTAAACCAGTATAAAGACGTTAAGTTAAGTTAAGTTAAGTCCGCACCAAAAAGGGTAGTGGTACAGTGGGTTCCATCCCACTGCAACATCCAAGGCAACAAGGAGGCAGACAGACCTGCAAAAGAAGGTGCAAAACTACCACAACCAGATACTGGTGTGACATACGAAGAGTCAAAACGGCTTATTAGAGCTAGATACATAACCAAATGGGAAACCGAACACACTGGCTACACAAAAAACGGTGCCTATTACCAGTTGGACAGAAGAGAGCAGGTCGTGGTCTTCAGACTTCGCACTGGCCACAATAGACTGAGGTACCACCTATTCAACAAATTGAAGATAGGTGGCACCGAAGAATGCCCGTGTGGTACCGGGAAAATGACCGCTGAGCATTTGCTGCAAAACTGCCCGACATACGAGGATCAGAGAGAATAGATGTGGCCATCACCAGTGGCAACACTAGACAAGCTCTATTGCAGTGTCGACAGCCTCAGGATGACTGCTGCTTTTTTCGAAAAAATAATGGTTACTGTCTGACTGCGAACGAAGAAGAAGAAGACATCCCCAACAGCAGTGAGATCACCTTTAACATTTCATCCCCAACAGCAGTGAGATCACCTTTAACATTTCATCCCCAACAGTGGTGAGATCACCTTTAACATTTCATCCCCAACAGCGGTGAGATCACCTTTAACATTTCATCCCCAACAGCGGTGAGATCACCTTTAACATTTCATCCGTGACAGTTACAAGATCTCTTTTAATATTAACCGTACCTAATTAAAGATTGCCAGTTTAATTGTGATCCTCTGCCAGCACAGCTTGGTCATGTGTGCAGAATGAAAGACGGGCTAATTTCACAAGATATCCTACACAGAGAGTTGACCATAGGCAACCGTAACAAAGGTAGACCCTACCTCCGCTACAAAGATGTTTGGAAACCGGACCTGGAAGCGTTGGGTATGAACACCTGCAACTGGAAGGAACATGCCAAAGATAGATCCGGCTGGAGACATGCTTTGTGTGCTGGCCTGCAGACAAGGTTAAGCCAAAATGCGTCAAGTTGCAGACTCCAAACGTGTGCGGCTAAAGCAAGGGCAACAACTGACTAAGTTACCTCTCTAGCGCGAAGTCCATTGTCTCTCAAGATTTACAGGATGCCAATCAACCAATCGCCTAATAATGTATACCACTGTGCATTGGGGAAAGCTTATAGGTGTTCAGTCTCTGTCAGCAAATGACAAAGAGTGTTGATACTGGTCCTTCCAATCGCCCACTCATGCTCTGTCCTCTCAGGCACACCTCCATAAGCCTCTTCCCTGATAGCTGCGTCTAAGATGCCTTTCCAAGTTTCCTGACGTGCATCTCTGTCGCCTTTGTCAGTCTGGGCAACATATCGACTGAAAAAACTTAGACCCTTCTCTTCATCTGTCTTCAGGAGCCTTCCTGTGGTGTCTTGAATGGTAGAGATAAACTGGCTTGTAGTTTGTCCATTTATCTTTCGATGCATGTGCCAGAACTTCTGGAGGGTATTATCATTACCCACACCTGTGATGAACTCCTCCCATTGCTCGCTTTTGGACTCCCTAGCTAACGCTTTCAAGGAATTGGTAGCTTTGCGTTTTACCTCCTCCTCGTTCAATGCGTCGACATTAATACCAGCTCTCTTTCTGATATGGAACTGACGTTACCCAGACTTACTTCACACAGGAATAATGGCGTACAGCAAACACAATCCTACTCATAATGTTGTTTTATTTTCATTTGTAAAGATCATTTGAAATAAATACGAGGGTTGCTCCTAAAGTAATGCCTCATATTTTATTATAAAGTCCCATGATGCCAGAAGTGGATTTTGGCAGTATGGCAGTAAAGTTTGAACCTTTCCATTAATATCCGTAAAATTGTGTTTCTGCTGTCTAGGAGCAGCTGGACAAAATGAAATCTGTCATGTAAAAAACAAATCCCGTCTCGCCATGCAACGCATAGGAAATATGGTGTTAGACCCATATTATTTTGCAATCAGCGGCACATAGGAAATATGGTGTTAGACACATATTATTTTGCAATCAGCGGCACATAGGAAATATGGTGTTAGACACATATTATTTTGTAACTAACGGCACTTAGTAAAGGATGTGATCAGCATCACGCTGGTCGGCTTTTCTTCCCGGATTAAACCGGTACCCATTTCAGGCTGTGTCGACCCGGAAGCCGTTGCGGTCTGATAAAACATTTCCGTCTCAACTGGGGAATGAACCCAGGACCACTCATATGCGAAGTCAGCGGGCTATCTACTGCGCTATGCGGCTTCCGTCTGTCATGGAAGTGCTTTATAAACAGAGTTGCGTGTTTGATTGCCTTTGGAAAAAAGTTGCACCAATTGACATTCATCTACGTTTGCTGGACGTTTACAGAGACCAAACAGTGGATGTTATCACAGTGAGACGGTGGGTTATACGTTTCAGCAGTGGCGAAAGTAAGATGAAGAACAAGCAACATTCCTAATGGCCATGTACAGCTGTCACACCACGCAATGAAGAACATCTCGATCTGCTCATCTGTGCAAATCAGAGGATTACGACCAGAGAGCTGTCTACGGAGCTGAATATCGGCGTGAAATGCGTTGGAAATGATGATGACAACATTGGAATATCACAAAGTTTCCGCCAGGTGGCTCCCATGAATGCTCACACAGAAACAGACAAATAATCACATGCAAGTTTGTCATGACCTCTTGAACTATAATGAGGATGAAGATGGCAGTTTCCTGGATCGCATCATCACTGGTGATGAGACGTGTCACCACTACAATCCTGAGTCAAAACGGCAGTCCATGTAGTGGCAACATGTGAATTCTCCATCAAGGAAAAAGTTCAATACGCAGCCCTCAGCGGGCAAAGTGATGTGCACTGTCTTTTGGAATAGGAAAAGGGTAATCCTTCTTGATTTCATGGAACCTGGACAACTCTGACCGTTACATTATGACGCTAACTAAGCTGAAGGCTCGAATTTCCAGGGTTAGGCCAGATAAAAAGACAACCTGTCTTTTGTAACATGATAACGCCAGGCCCCATGCCAGTTTGAAGACCGTTGAGCTCATTGTCAGTCTTGGCTGGACTGTCCTACCACATCCACCGTATAATCCGGATTTACCGCATGACCTCCATCTGTTCGGGTCAATGAAAGATGAATTGTATGGGCAACATTTTCCTAGCAAAGACGCTTTCCAAGCAGCTGTAAAACAGTGGGTCACCTCCTCTGGTGCAGATTTTTACAAGCGCAGCATATATGCGCTTGTTCAGTGTTGGAGGAAATGTATAGCCAAGGGTCATAACTGCGTTGAAAAATAGTTTTTTGAGGGCTAGACATTGCTCAATCAAATGGTGTTATTGTGCTCTTTCTATCTGAATAAAATAGGAGGAATTACTTTCGGAGATCTCCTCGTATCTAATCTAGAAACACGTGTCATTGCAAAGCTCAGTGAATAATAAGATGAAACGATGCGTTGTATCCAATGCAAACAGAACTGACAAAAGATTATAGCTAAATGTGCTGGAGTTACAGTGACTAAGATATTTGGCGTGTTGTCTCAATAGTATACATACATGCCTGCTATGTTTCTGCACCATATTGGCATACAGGCAGCTCTGTCTTTGCCACACAGTTACCTACAGGACTGCTCTCTGTCACGTACTGACACACAGACTGCTCTCTGCCACGTACTGACACACAGACTGCTCTCTGCCACGTACTGACTGACAGGCTGCTCTCTGCCACGTACGGACTTACAGGCTGCTCTCTGCCACGTACTGACATACAGGCTGCTCTCTGTCACGTACTGACTTACAGACTGCTCTCTGTCATGTACTGACTTACAGACTGCTCTCTGCCACGTACTGACTTACAGGCTGCTCTATGCCACGTACTGACTTACAGACTGCTCTCTGTCACGTACTGACTCACAGACTGCTCTCTGTCACGTACTGACTTACAGACTGCTCTCTGTCCCGTACTGACACACAGGCTGCTCTCTGCCACGTACTGACTTACATACTGCTCTCTGCCACGTACTGACACACAGGCTGCTCTCTGCCATGTACTGACACACAGCCTGCTCTCTGTCATGTACTGACACACAAACAACTTGTTACCAGAAGCACTAAATAATAAGAATAATAAAGTGTAAATTTAATTCCCCAAACAATCAAAAATGCGTCATACAACCTTTTTAATAATTTACCTTTTAAAGATTCAATACACAAAATCACCGAGTCTTCCAAACCTATTGCCTGTAATGTACGATCGAACGGCGTGTAGTTTATTCTTTGGTAATAACATTATGGGGTGACATAAGACTACTCGCATTACGAATTTTGATTGAGACACATTAGTATTTTACTTACACTTGATCAGAAAGCTATCTTAGTGTTTGCAACTTAAGTCTCCCATTGCATCAGTACATGCACGTTTGAAACATGTTAACTTGACTTGATTATACTGGTTTAGAAGGCTCTACAGATTCTGTATACAACCAGTTTATTCCACTCCAACAATACTAAAAATAACTCAGCATCCTATCTATTTTTTAATGCCTTAATTGACCCTGCCTCCACCACATCCTGTGGCAATACATTTTAAGCATTCACCACTCTCCTACTAAAAAAAATATTTTTAGTCTAATCTGGACCTGTCTTTAAACAATTTGAAGCTGTGCTCTCTTGTTCTTGTAGAATGTGGGTTGTCTTCAGTATGGGGCTGTGCAAGGCAATGTTTTCAATGTGTACAATATACACATTGTACAGAAAGTCTACACATGTGGTTTAGCTAGTGTACAAAGTTGTTCAATGTGTAATCTGTTACAAATTGATTAATTTATAGACTTGTTGCCTCAATTTCTTCTCTGTTTTAGACCCTGAAGACCCGTTTTTCTGAGTCTTTCCTCGTAACTATAATTCTGGAATCCCATGATCAATTTTGTAGATCTTCTTTGTATGCTTTCTAGCATGCTTACATCCAATCTAAGATAAGAACTCAATCTTTCCGACTGTTTCATGTTTATGTTTAGAGTATCCTTGATATCTTGTATCCATTCACCTTCGCCCTGGTCGACCCTTGCGTCCATGCCCTACAGGGCCGTTCTTTCCAGTCCGTCATGACGTTTGACATGGCCGAAACAATTCAATTTCCGAAATATAACATTATTTATGAGCCAGTTTTAGGGTCATTGTTAGGTCTGGGCACAATGCCTACATCAAATGGATGCTGATGCGAATCTACAGCCTCTCACATCCAGGTTGCAGTGATCGTCGCGGAAGTTGCTGTACGGTTGACAGCAAGCCTCTGGCATAGGCGTCTCCTGCACAAACGTGTCCTTAGTAACACCTTCTCGTGGGTGACCCTGTTGTTTACTCAGTTTGCTATGGGGACGACCGAGTACCTGGTAGACATAGATGATGGACAAGATAAAGGCACAATTACAAACAGGTTTTTATTTAATGCAAAAACAAATCTGTTGACATAAATCATACGCCTGAACACGTCAGTCTGTACCGGCTGGTGTACGCATAAGTAATCTACACGGGACGGAACACTTTGGGCTGCTAAATCTGACAGATAGGTGATGACTGAAACAGCTAATAGAGATAAGCGAAATAAATATTCATGAATTGTTAACAAACGGTGTGAAATGTAATGAAAGGGAGAATACAATAACGCTCCCAGTAATTGAAATACAAGTCAAAGGTTTCGTTTGTATAAATTATCTGAAGCAACTAACTTTTATAGAATGCAAAAATAGAATATAAGCTGAAAACAGATGATGTACCTAGAGGGCTGGTTTTAGCAGGCCCCCGTGTTCTAAGGCGGCTGGAGTGGCCTCTTTATTGGGCCCTTTTAAAGAATAAAATTAACATTTGGTACGTGTACATTGTCCATGTCTATTTTCTTTTACTGAAATGTTCGCTAGTGTTGAGTCAGACTGTACAGTACGTCCTGAGCTCTGTTAGTGCACTAGAAGGTAGGGCAGTAGTACTGCTGGTTAGGTGGAGCGTTGGACTTTGAGTCGGATAGCAGTGCGCATGCCAGCTCTGATGAGTTTTACGTAACGGTGAAAACAATCTTACTAATAATTTCAGTTATGGGGGAGGCACAGTCATGATTGCTCAAGGTGAGAACATGCGTTTTTTGAGTTAAACTTGATATTGGATGCGGTGATCGACTCAATGACCAACCGTTCTTGGTGACGTCTTAACACATATCTGGCAGGTCTAGCTATTTCTATTCGTGGCTCCGCTTTCGAGTCTAGAAACCATGCGGATGACTAAGTTAAATTGAAGAATGTCGGGAAGAATATACATCCTTGTCTCACTCCGACGGATGTGCGAAATCATTGACCCATTTTCCATTCAGAAAGACTGCGCTTGTTACCTTATCATTCAGATTCTCGATAACTCTCACAAGGTTGCTGTTGTATATCTTCATTGTTGCCCATAGAGCATCATGCTAGACTCTATCAAACGCATTTTTGAAGTCAATAAACACATGGTGTCCCAAATACGTCTCATTTAGTATTCGTAGATTGATAAGATCTGCTCAGTGGTGCTTCTTCTGGTTCGAAAACTCGCCTGTTCTTTTGGCAATGATGTTCTCGGCTTGAGGTTTCAGTCTGTCTAGAATTATTCTTAGCAAAACTTTGCTAGGATGGCTAATGAGGCTGATTGTTCTATAGTTCTGACAAGTCAGTCATTTTCATGTCTGCCATATTATATTGTAGATCATGTTGGCACCGTCAGGATAGGGAATACAATGATTACCAACTTACACGTTGCGGATGATATTGACGGACTCGCGGGGTCTGAGACGGAACTCCGGGAATTGATCCGAAGATTGATCTGGGGTAGTTGTCTCGCCGCCGCGATTCAATTTCAACCAGTGTTCGTAAAGCGATCTCAGTCCCGCCAGGCGGAGCGATAGCGCGGGCTTGCGGAAAACGCTTGCCCGATTTTCCCGGTTGAGCTTTCGGGATGCGTTTTTTTTTAGGCGTCTCCTCCACCGAGGTGCGCTGCTCTGGTCCGTATCAAGAAACGTTGTCAGTCGGTGGTGATTTATCTAAGGCTTATAGCAGAGCTCGACAGTTCGTCTCGCTGGTGGTCAGACTCTCGCAAAGAGCTTGTGACCGGCAAATGGAAAGCAGGAATCGTGCCTGAAGGCCCTGTGTTCTCCCGGGGACCAACCCTCGGGAGAAGGGCAGGCCAAATTGTCTCTAGTCCCAGTGAAATTCATCGCCGAGGTCGTTGGGATCTGTTCTGCACAGAGCGCTGCCATCCCTCCTCGAGCGAGCCCGGTCGGTCGGTCGTCTGGTGCGTGTAGGGGGCCCCTGTCAGGCGGTCCTAGGTCGACGGAGTGAGGGACGGGTGGAACAACCGTCCGTCCGTCCCGTCAGTCGGTCCCTGCGGCCGTCCCAGTGAGGCTTTTTACACACCCTTCCTCCGCCGACCGGTGTGTGCTGTACGTACGTCTCCGACAGATATCTGGTTGATCCTGCCAGTAGTCATATGCTTGTCTCAAAGATTAAGCCATGCATGTCTAAGTTCACACTGTCTCACGGTGAAACCGCGAATGGCTCATTAAATCAGTCGAGGTTCCTTAGATGACATGATCCTACTTGGATAACTGTGGTAATTCTAGAGCTAATACATGCTTACCAATCTCCGACCCTCGCAGAAAGAGCGCTTTTATTAGTTCAAAACCAATCGTCGTTTCCCCTCGCGGGGTTGCGGCGTCCCCACTGGTGACTCTGGATAACTTTGTGCTGATCGCATGGCCCCATGTGCCGGCGACGCATGTTTCAAATGTCTGCCCTATCAAATGTCGATGGCTTAATTTGACTCAACACGGCCAACACTGAAATGACTGACATGCCAAGACCACTTTCCTTGGGTCTAATATGGAACTCGTGCTGGATTTAGACCCTCAGAAATCTCTCTTAACCCCCCAATGAAAGAGCGCCTGCTACGGTAATCTTGTCTAAACCCGGCAGAAATCGCAGGTTCCAGAAACTTGGCGATTGACAAACTAAAAGCCCTCTATTGATACGTCCTGGCTAATATTGAACGGGTGCTGGAAATATACCTTCGAAGGCAGGTCAGTTTTACCCTACTAATGATTAGGGAGATAACTCTACCAGGTCAGATGGTACGGGAACGCCAGTATTAAGCTTTTAAGTCGTTTTTCTATTGGGCCTTACAGATACCGGAGATTTGCTTTAATCTTGGATGATACCGCTCAACTCCCCGCCATATAGGGAAATAGTGTTACGTTCTAAACACGAATGAAGTCTGCGAGGGTGAGATTGATAAGATGGGACATTTAAATTTAGACATACTGAATCTGAAAATCAATATGAATTAATGTTTTGTTTCATATGTTCTTGTTTTTGTACGCAAAGTAATGTCCTTCACAATACTAAACGTTGATGTTTATAACCCGTTCTTCAAGAATGCTGCGTGTCCCAACTTATTCTGCAGCGGACCTTGTCTTGGACGACCGAAGTCCAGTGACAGGTAGCACTCCTCCAGAGCTGTTTCGGATGTTGCTGCGGACAGCATTGGAGTCTGACCAACGCATTGGATGTCTTTTCCGCGGTCTCTTTGGAGTCTGACCAACGCACTGGAGGTCTTTTCCGCGGTCTCTTTTTGACCCGAGAGTACTATATTTCTATCGCCGTGCTCAATTAAAAATCGTTTCGCCAGAACATATGACTTGGCTTGGCTTGGCTTTGTTCGTTCTCAATCTCCCGTTACCAAACCCTGCAATGGTTTAAGTAGCAGAATGTAGTCCAGAGAACGGAATGCGTTGTGTTGTAGTTTAAAGATAGACTGCGATAGTTGCACCTTTCGGTCCAACACATCCGACTTCAGCAAGCATTTTTTGAATACCGGGTTAAGATTCTAGTGTGACCTACGAAGAGTCCAAATGGCTTAGTAGGGCCAGATACATGGCCACATGGGAAACAGAACACACTGGCTACACAAAAAACGATGCCTACTACCAGCTGAACAGAAGAGAGCAGGTCTTGGTCTTCAGACTTCTCATAGATCACAACAGACTGAGGTACCATCTATTCAATAAATTGAAGATAGGTGGCACTGACGAATGCTCGTGTGGCACAGGCAAAATGACCGCTGAACATCTGCTGCAAAATTGCCCGACGTACGAGGACTAGAGAAAGCACATGTGGCCATCACCAGTGGCAACACTAGACAAGCTCTATGGCAGTGTCGACAGCCTCAGGATGACAGCTGCTTTCTTCGAACAAATTCAAGTCGACGTCTGACAGCGTACGAAGAAGAAAAAGAAGAAGAAGAAGAAGAAGAAGAAGAAGAAGAAGAAGAAGAGGAAGAAGAAAATACCGGGTTAGCGTTCCCTCTTCGATCCCTTTTCCTTAGCTAATCTGGCCTGTTGCAGCCCGTTATCCAGGATCACCCCATGGAGGTGTAGAAGGGTCTTGGCAGCTCTGGTTCGCTGGCTCTGACGCTAGCAGTCAGCCATGAGTTGCTGACCACTGCAGCTCATGCGCTGCTCAGCTTCTTGAACCCGTCGCAACATATGACCTTCCCATCAATCTTTTGCCTTATCTGCATAAATTACCACATCATTCGCCAAGGGCAATCATCGTGTGTCAGAATTGTGATGATATTGCATGCGTTGGTTGCAAAGAGTGATTCCGACCTAGTGTCTCTCAAGAGAGACCTTGGTCTCCCTCAATTTTTTCTTTAGTGATTTTGTCCATGTCTCTGCATTGTAGAGCACACTATAGAGCATACCATAGAGCATACCATAGAGCACACCATAGAGTACACCATAAAACACCATAGAGCATATAATAGAGCATATCAAAGAGCATATCATAGAGCACAGTAGAGTTGAAGAGAGAGACGCAGAATCTGGTTTTGTCTACCATCTTGGATGGTGTTAATGGACCAGAAGGCTGCCTAGTCCGCAAGACGACGTCTTGTCAATGTAGGTTCAACAATGTTCTGCATAATGAGTAGATGCTCAAGACAGATGTACTCGTCGACATCCACTAAGCTTACCCGCCAAGGAAGACTGGATCACAATTGGCAAAACAATTTCGCAACACTTTGGTCTTCGAGCCATACACTAACAAAAAATCATTAGTATATGTTTACCAAGTTATTATCATCATAGTAACACTAGCTACCCATCGCAAGCGAAGAGGCGGCAGTGTATTCAGATGTGACAGCAAATGACTGTACACTTGGAACTGAGCTCGCTAAACTCTACTGCATGTTTTGAAGACACGTGTGCAGCGTCTGCAATTGGGCCGTCTTGCATTATGCCCTTTCATGCCTAAAATGCATGCTGAAGTAGGATGCATTGGGCCGACAGGCGCAAAATAAAAACCACAGTGCAACGCACACCGCCTTTGGGATTAGAGAAGTAAGGCGAACGCAAACAAAAAAAAAAAAAAAATGTTGGTACTATTATTTGCTTTCCAAAATTGGAGCCTTACACTCACATACCTTAATTGGTAAGGGTTTTAATGATCGAGACAAGTATACATAAACAGCTGGGTAGGCTTAAGATCTTGAGTATGTACTAAGTTCATTTAAGCTCGAGACACATGTTTTCTAACTTCTCAGCCACTCTGAGTTGATGCGGTAGGCATAAAAAAACATATAACGGATGACATAAACATTGGTAGCTGGAACGTCCGCACCATGATGCAAGTGGGGAAACTTGAACACATCAAGAAAGACAAGTCAAGAAAGACAAGTCAAGAAAGACAAGTCAAGAAAGAAATGTCAAGAAAGAGATGTCAAGAATGAATATAAATGTGATGGGAATGAGCGCGGAAGAGATGACGTCAGAGACATATACAATAATTGACTGCGGATGGAACACACAAGTGAGTAGGAATAATTATGGATGGAGAGAGAGAGAGAGAGAGAGAGAGAGAGAGAGAGAGAGAGAGAGGCATTGACGGTTTGGGACAATATCAGACCGTGTTATATTGGTTAAGTTGAGTGGTAAACTGGTTAATATCAACTTGATACAAATGCATGCACCAACAACCGAGGGAAGAGAAGAAGAAGTAGATGAATGTTACGGAGAACTTGAAATGGCCATGTCTCCGTGCAAAAACCCCGACATGACAGTCGTTATGGGGGATTTCAATGCAAAAGTGGGAGGCGAAAAGGAGGAAAACGTTATTGGAGAATATGGATTGTGAGAATAGAACGAGAGGAGGAATAGACTGGTAGAATTGGCCACAATACATGGAATGATCATAGGAAGCCCAAGGTTCCAACAATACATGGAATGATCATAGGAAGCCCAAGGTTCCAACAATACATGGAATGATCATAGGAAGCCCAAGGTTCCAACAATATATGGAATGATCATAGGAAGCCCAAGGTTCCAACAATACATGGAATGATCATAGGAAGCCCAAGGTTCCAACAATACATGGAATGATCATAGGAAGCCCAAGGTTCCAACAATACATGGAGTGATCATAGGAAGCCCAAGGTTCCAACAATACATGGAGTGATCATAGGAAGCCCAAGGTTCCAACAATACATGGAATGATCATAGGAAGCCCAAGGTTCCAACAATACATGGAGTGATCATAGGAAGCCCAAGGTTCCAACAATACATGGAATGATCATAGGAAGCCCAAGGTTCCAACAATACATGGAATGCTCATAGGAAGCCCAAGGTTCCAACAATACATGGAATGATCATAGGAAGCCCAAGGTTCCAACAATACATGGAATGATCATAGGAAGCCCAAGGTTCCAACAATACATGGAATGATCATAGGAAGCCCAAGGTTCCAACAATACATGGAATGATCATAGAAAGCCCAAGGTTCCAACAATACATGGAGTGATCATAGGAAGCCCAAGGTTCCAACAATACATGGAATGATCATAGGAAGCCCAGGGTTCCAACAATACATGGAATGATCATAGGAAGCCCAAGGTTCCAACAGCACCCTAGGCGACTTTGGACATGGGAAAGTTCTGGAGACAGTGTACGCAATTAAATTGATTGCATATTGATACTCAGAAGATTCAGAAACGGGCTTGAATAGGCGAAAACAAGGCCTGGGGCGGACTGTGACAGCGATCACGTGCCAATAACAGCCAAAGTACTATTAAAGTTAAAGCACATAACAAGGACGACATTAAATATGAAACCAAAAATAGCCTTGCTTAAGTCAGATAGAGAAATGAGAGAGAAATATGAAGCTAGAAATAGCTCTGCTTAAGAAATGAGAGAGAAATATAACTTTGCAATACAGAATAGGTACAGAGTAGCAGACAAAATACAGAGCATTGAAGAACAATGGGTTCAATAGGGAGTCAATACAATAGACATCTAAATAGATTTTGGCAGTGATAAAACATGGTGCAAAGAAAATATGGATGACTAGGTTTATTCTCTATAGCGAAGTCTACTGTCTAGGTTTGTTCTCTATAACGAAGTCTACTGTCTAGGTTTGTTCTCTATAGCGAATACTGTCTAGGTTTATTCTCTATAGCAAAGTCTACTGTCTTCATTTATTTTTTTATTGTAAACTCTATTCTCTAGATTTATTCTCTATAGCAAACCCTACTGTCTTAATTTATTCTTTATTGCAAACTCTATTCTCTAGGTTTGTTCTCTATAGGGAATACTGTCTAGGTTCATTCTTTTTATCGAACTCTACCGTCTAGGTTTAATCTTTATATAGAACTATACTCTCTAGGTTTATTTATTTTATCGAACTCTACTGTCTAGGTTTGATCTTTTCATCGAACTCTACTGTCTAGGTTAGTTCTTTTTATCGAACTCTACTGTCTAGGTTAGTTCTTTTTATCGAACTCTACTGTCTAGGTTAGTTCTTTTTATCGAACTCTACTGTCTAGGTTAGTTCTTTTTATCGAACTCTACTGTCTATGTTTGTTCTTTTTATCAAACTCTACTGTCTAGGTTTGTTCTTTTTGTCGAACTTTACTGCCTAGGTTTAATATTTATATAGAACTATACTGTCTAGGTTTGATCTTTTTATCGAACTCTACTGTCTAGGTTTGTTCTCTATAGTGAACTCTACTGTGTAGGTTTGTTCTCTATAACGAACTCTACTGTCTATGTTTATTCTTTTCTTAGAACTCTACTGTCTAGGTTTGTTCTTTTTTAGAACTCTACTGTCTAGGTTTGTTCTTTTTTTAGAACTCTACTGTCTAGGTTTGTTCCTTTTTTTAGAACTCTACTGTCTAGGTTTATTCTCTATAACAAACTCTACTGTCTAGGTTTGTTCTCAATAACGAACTCTACTGTCTAGGTTTGTTTTATATAACGAACTCTACTACTCTAGGTTTGTTCTATATAACGAAGTCAATTGTCTAGGTTTGTTCTCTATAGTCTTCTTCTTCTTCTTCTTCGTACGCAGTCAGACAGTAACCATTATTGTTTTCGAAAAAAGCGGCGGTCATCCTGAGGCTGTCGCCACTGCCATAGAGCTTTTCTTGCAGTTCCACTGGTGATGGCCACATCTGCTCTCTCTGATCCTCGTATGTCGGGCAGTTCTGCAGCAGATGTTCAGCGGTCATTTTACCAGTACCGCAGTGGCATTCGTCGGTACCACCTATCTTCAATTTGTTGAATAGGTGGTACCTCAGTCTATTGTGGCCAGTGAACTCTACTGTCTAAGTTTATTCGTTTTATCGAACTCTATTGTCTAGGGTTGTTCTCCCTAGCAAACCCCACTGTCCAGGTTTAGGTAGACTCGGTCGATTTTCTCAGATACTCAAATAAGCTAACCGTTCTCTACACGACATTACTTGACGGCCCAGTGTTCTCCCTACCTTCGTTCACCCTTACACACCCCCTTTCAAGCCCGCGGTCATAACTGGCATCTCCCCATTTCAATCGACCACGTGTGAGCGCTCTGTACAGTAGATGTATATCTTTGATTATTAAAAAGAAAGCCGAGAACGCGGTGTTTTTTTATTAAGAATTTATAAATTTATTTAGATGCTTTGCATACATTGGGATTATATTGTAGACACGTATAAAAGCTTTGCAGCTAACTAGAAGTTTGTTCGCAGTTGACGCTGAATTTCTGGGTCCATAAATGTGTCTTCGAGGATACTTGGATTTCTGTAGTTGACATCAATAACGCCAACAGGTGTGCATTGAACGACATAGAAGAATTTATATAAATAATTAGTTCACCCGTGTATTTGAGAAGAGAAAACAAAAACATGGATTCCTACAAGTATTATAGTTTGCTAGTAGTCATGGCGTTACTAGTTTTATGCAGTGGACAAGGTATTTAACTATCTTTTCCTTGATTAAATGTTAGGTATTTCCATCTGTTATTGTGGTGAATGTAGTGAAGAATTGGTAGGTGTTTCCATCTGTTATTGTGGTGAATGTAGTGAAGAATTGGTAGGTTTTTCCATCTGTTATTGTGGTGAATCTAGTGAAGAATTGGTAGGTGTTTCCATCTGTTATTGTGGGAAAGGTAATTAGTTAATCCTAATAGTCAGATGCATGTAAGCGGAAATATTTCAACCGCAAAGAATGAAAAAGGAAAATCACATAGTTTGACACATTCTTTGGCCCTATTCGCAAACATTTATTTGATAAAGTCCCAAGCCATTATAATTGTACAAAGGTGCTGATACTAATGTTAGTTGACCACTGCAAGAGATGATAGCGACATCCTCAGACGTTTTCCTGTGCTAGTGCTATTTTTGGATTATTGTGAGGAAGAAACTGTCACGAAACTGACGTACAGCTGTGATGATTTTTTAGGGACAATCGGATTTTGACAGGATTTTCCCGAGTCCTTACCTGTTTGCGGTGTCAAAGGGTCAAGTCAACACAAATTGTGTACAGATCACGATGCTGTTCATGACATTTCTCTTGGATTTGAAGAGCTGCAAAAATCATGTCGACCAACCCGCGACCAGTTCTGAAACCACATTGACTCTCTGGGAGTTGCTTCTGCTCGAGATGAGCAAGACTCGAACTATAATTTTTCCAGCGATCGAAAAGAGGGATATTTCCTTGTGGTTATCACAGGATTGACGATTGCGCTTGTTCTTGTACATATTGACATTGGTGGCATCTTTCAGTTCCTGCGGCATATAACCTGTATCCCAATTTGCCGAAAAAGAGATATGTTAGCTTGTGTAGCAGCAAAGGGCCATCTGTCTTGTAGACCTCAGCAGGAATACCATCAGACCCGGGGCTTTGCCACTATACATTAAGCTGATTGCTTTCTCAACCTAATCTGCACTGGATACTAAGCCTGTCATTATTGCAACTTGAGGCAAGCGTGTTATAGATAGTTCACTGAAGGTGTATGGACAGTTTAAGATAGCACTGAAGTGCTCTGACAGTCGATCCAAAATGTCGACTTTGTTGGTCATCAGTGCGGTGCTATCTACATTAAGGACAGAAGATTAATAATATGAACTGGAACCATACACCGTCTTCATGGCATCCTAAAACCGCTTTGAATCATTCGTGTCTGTGTACCGATGGATTTCATCTGTTTTGCTGTTGAGCCAGGCATCCTGCATAGTCCTGAACTGGTTCTGGACAATCCTGCAAATATTTGTAAACGCACCTTTTTGAAGATGGGGAGGGATCGTCTTGGAGAAGTCTTAATAAACGATGTTTATCATCCAGCAAAGTTGTCATCAAACCAGTCTTGGTTTCTGCGAGCTACATGACCCACATACTCAAAAGCGGTAGGTCTGACAGAATGCTTCAGAAGGACCATTTGTCCTGGACTGTTTTCGTACATGGCTGTGTGTCCGCCAGCCGGCTGTCCAGATCCCTGGAAAAGTGCTCCGCATGGGTCCCACTTTGCAGATTGAAGATGTTAAGTCTCTTCTCAGGTTTTCGACCATGATGACATCGCTTAGGCTCTATGTGTAAATTAAACTTTGTCACAATAAGTCTGTCATGTGTCGAACACCGCACACCTCGCTTGTCCCTCTTTCTGGTGAGGACATAGTCAATAAGCTGTCACTGCTTACTTAGAGCTAGGATGCATCCACGACGTCTTGTTGCGAGTGGGCAGCCGAAATATGGTGTTGGGGATGGAGAGATCGTTGGTGGCACAGAGGCCCATCAGTAGCAACCCATTGGTGTTCCACTTGCCCGTGACATGTACCCCAAGTACACCTTCCCAGGACTGATGGTCGGCCCTTACTCTGGCATTGAAGTCACTAAGGACAACAGGCTCATCGGACTTTGGAACCGACAAGATTAGCTCCTCATTTAATGTATCCTTTATAACCTCAGGATTAGTCATTGTGTGGGGCACAGGCGCTGATCACTGTAATAAAACTTGTGTGTCCCAGTCAGAGTTGAGAGCCGATCATTGATAGCCTGTGCTGGACGAACAACCGCGCGAACTAGATGAAACCTGGTGGTGAATCCGACACCAGCCTCTCGTCTTTCTGTTATGTCGTGGCCACTTCCGAAGAACGTGTGTCCGCCCATAACATCTGTGATCTAGCCCATGCAATCAAACAATTAAAACAAGGTAGAGCCCCAGGATAGTATAGAAGGACAAATGACGTGACCCAGGCAGGTGGGGACACACTTGCTCGGCATTTAACTACCTTGTTCCACATTTGTCTGAACGAATGCCAAATCCCCAGCCAATGAAAAACATTTTTTAAAAAACATCCTAATCCATGAAAACCTGGCAAATTACCGTCCGATCTGTCCACTCTCCTCAAATTACCGTCCGATCTGTCCGCTCTCCTCAAATTACTTTCCGATCTGTCTGCTCTCCTCAAATGACCGTACGATCTGTCTGCTCTCCTCAAATGACCGTACGATCTGTCTGCTCTCCTCAAATGACCGTACGATCTGTCTCTTTCCTCAAATGACCGTACGATCTGTCTGCTCTCCTCAAATTACTGTCCGATCTGTCTGCTCTCCTCAAATTACAGTCCGATCTGTCTGCTCTCCTCAAATTACTGTCCGATCTGTCTGCTTTCCTCAAATGACCGTACGATCTGTCTGCTCTCCTCAAATTACTGTCCGATCTGTCTGCTCTCCTCAAATGACCGTACTATCTGTCTGCTCTCCTCAAATTACCGTACGATCTGTCTGCTCTCCTAAAATGACCGTCCGATCTGTCTGCTCTCCTCAAATGACCGTCCGATCTGTCTGCTCTCCTCAAATGACCGTACGATCTGTCTGCTCTCCTCAAATGACCGTCCGATCTGTCTGCTCTCCTCAAATGACCGTACGATCTGTCAGCTCTCCTCAAATGACCGTACGATCTGTCTGCTCTCCTCCTTCTAGAAACTATTTACCAGAATGATCCTTAACCACATACATACGCTACTAGATGTGAGCCAACCACGAGAGCAGGCAGGTTTAGGAAAGGCTTCTCAACTACAGACCACCTGCACACAATCAACCAATCAATGAAGAGGGCGCATGAAGTACGGATGACTTTATGTCTTGTGTTCGTGGATTATAAGAAGGCTTTCGATAGCATTTAAATAATTGCAGTGCTGAATGTCCTGAGAAATCAGGGAGTTGCAGAAAAATACGCTCAACTGACACAGGAGATCAACAGCGGATAACGAACGGATATCACCTTCTTCTATAAACCGATACACCATACCGATACAAAGTGGCGTCCGACAGGTGATGCAATCATACCAAAGCTCTTTGTAGTGGTCCTTGAGGAGGTCTTTAAATACCTGGACTGTGAGGCTAGGGGATAAACATAGACTGAGAAATTCTTACTCAACTAAGATTTGATGATACCATAGTCCTCCTCAGCCACGACGTCAAAGAAGCGGAGAAACGCCTAAATGAGCTCAGTAGAGCAAGCGTTGCAGTTGGCCTACAAATCAATAGAAAGAAAACCCAGTTCATGCTCAACACCTTCTGCCCAAAAGGAGAAATGCGACTTGGAGATTGTCCCGTCAAAAAACGTAAGC
Organism: Ariolimax columbianus; assembly: GCA_036924085.1. Classification (NCBI taxonomy): domain Eukaryota; kingdom Metazoa; phylum Mollusca; class Gastropoda; order Stylommatophora; family Arionidae; genus Ariolimax; species Ariolimax columbianus. The sequence continues at coordinate 32,934,513 of JAVGWX010000009.1, forward strand.
TCGTATATCTACTTGGGCCAAGAGATCACGAACTCCCATGTGATTACTCGGGAGATCTCACGAAGGATAACAGAGGGCTGGCTCAGCTTCAACAGCATTAAACCCATGCTGCAACAGAGGCGAAACGACAACGCTAGAGTTCACACATTCAATAGTGTCGTTATTCCAGCCTCGATAAATGGCTTGGCTTGGCTTCGTTCGTTCTCAATCTCCCACTACCATACCCTGAAAGGGTTTAAGTAGCAGAATGAAGTCCAGAGAACGGATTACGTTGTGTCGTAGTTTACAGCTTGACTGGGATATTTGCGCCTTTCGGTTCAATACATCCGACTTCAGCAAGCATTTTTTTAGTACCGGGTTAGCATTCCCTCTTCGATCCCTTTTCCTTAGCCAGTTTGCCCTGCTGCAGCCTGTTATCCAGGATCACCACGTAGAGGTGTTGAAGGGTCTTTGCAGCTCTAGTTCGCTCACCCTGACGCTAGCAGTCAGCTAAGGGTCGCTGACCACCGAAACTCATACGCTGCTCAGCGTCTTGATCCCAGCCTCGATATATGACTGCGGTGTGTGGAGCCAATGGAGATCCGATGTAGATAGACACCACGTTGTTTAACGAGCGATAGAGTGAAGACCATTCAAGGTCTCCATTCGAGACCAAATCCACAACGTAGAGATCAGACGTCAAACTTCCATCAGAGACATCACTGATAGGAAAATACAGATGGTCTGGCCATGTTGTGGATGATGCCGGATAACAGATGGTCAGGCCGTGTTGTGGATGATGCCGAATAACAGAGGGTTACGTAAAGCGATGTAGTGGTAGCAATACAACTTTAGCCGCCCTCGCGAGCGACTTAGGATGAGGTGGAGATATAGCATACTGGAGGCCTTGGGCCCAACATGGTACACCAAGGTGAAAGAGCGAATTGAGTTTACTCAACATTTGACTACCTGGCATTAAACATGCGTGGCTGATTTAATTTAGAGATTTTGTATTTATATGTACATTTTCTTATTTAATACACACAATGAGTAGGTTACTCTTTTATGCGTCCTGAAAAAAAGGCGTTAAGTAGTTGAAGTAGCTACCCTCACATTCCGAGTGTGCTGATGAAGGTGGACCGTGGTCCTCTAGGTGGTTATGCTATGCTTGGCTTAATTTGCGTGAAGCTCACTACTACAGGGATCACGTTGATCCACGATCTGTGAAAACAGGCTGTTTCCAGAGAACGCTTCATGGAAGAGCGATAGTGGACCTGAACAGTACATTGTGCCAGACCCTGACTCGACGTGCTGGTCAGAATGTCTTTGTTCCTGACCAGACTAGCGTCTCAGTTCCCCAAATATGCGGTATATATATATATGAGCACTAAAGGTCGTTCGGAAAAAAGAAGGAGACCCAAGGAAACACTCAGAAGAACAATTATCCAAGAGGGCTCAACAATGTGTGGACCTCATCACCAAACAAGATCTATCTACAGTGGCGTCACACCGCTCCCATTACAGATCTTTTGTTTCTGTCTTAAGCGCTGTATTTAGCAGGCAAAGAACACATATATAATCACTTACATAATACGTGAACCTACACAACAGTAACTATAATAAGAAATGAACAAATATGGATGTGCACAGAGTGAGGTAATATTACATATATATAACATCAGTGAATTCTACAATTTTGAAATCTAAAATGTCCATATACTTAATCTGCAGTAGACATTTGTTCCATGGGGATAACAACAGACCAATGTTATATGTGTAATGAACGGCAATGACATACATTAAATACACACAAATACACATACATACATGATGTTCGTTCATCACGTGTGACGAAGACCATTCTTTGTTCAGCCGTGTGGTCAGTCTTTGCTCTTGCTGTGTCCGCTGAAATTGGTGACTTAGATTTGGATTTGGTGATTTGAATTAGAATAAGGAAGAAACTGCCCCTTTTGTCAACCTCACTCTCTGGTCCTGAACTATCTTTGACCAGTGGCAAGATTTTATCATGACGGCTGGAGATAGCGCAGGATGCAGATTTTTCCTCAAGGTTTAATCCTGAAGTCTTTCGCGTAAACAAGCATCCCGCAAGGCATCGGATGAGGATAACATCTATCATTGTATGTCGTGCCTTTTCCATAACTACCAGAGGTCGTAGGGCCTCTCTCCCGTGCCGTGTTCTAGTCCATTATTGTCGTCGCTGAATTTCAGTGACACCTAAAGCGACGATGTCTGCAGCTAAGACAGTGGGCGCCAATCTTGTGAAGTTCAGCCGTGTGAACTAGACCGTGAAAATACGACACAGGTTTAACCGTAGTACTAATTCATTTAGCAGATGTCCAGGCCAGGGTAATCAGAAGCAAGGAAACAACACACATAAAAAACGAACAAATTAACCAGTCCAAATCGAAAACAACGACACATTTCCGTGAACACAAGTGTAAGTCATCGACATGTGTGAAATCCAGGCAAATCCGTGGCCTGGCGGTATCCATAATGAACTAAAACACCAGAGCAATATAGACCCGCAGCCAGGCGCCATCTTTGCCTCTCTTTGTACATACACACATATACACGCACAAACACATACATGCACACACATACATACACACATACATACACATCATACACAGACACACACCCATACTTTTTTATTAACGACACTCACAACACTCCCAGAAAGCTGATTGCCCCACAAACACAGAACAAGTACAACCTTTCTGTAGCGACATATTTTGAAACCTGCATAATCTAAACCCCCAAAGCTGTTCTGGCTAGCGGAAGTACACACTGTTTGCAGGATGGACGCATCTGATCATTTTACATCATGCGTTTACATACAATAATAATAACAACAAGAATGGTGTGATACTAATAATAATAATAATACTAACAATAATAATAATAATGCCAATAATAATATGATACGAGAAGATATTAGTCAGGTGATCAATGCACTGCACTTAAAATTGTTATTCATACTCGATAAAATCAAATTTCTATAGTCTCATGCCTCTCAGTCACTATCATCGCCTTTTGCTTTCTCTCTCTCTATCACCCCCCCCCCCCACCCCCCCCACCCCTCTCTCTCTCTCTCTTGTTTTCTTCCAGAGAATTCCTTTACTCCCTTATGTGTTTGTTCTACTTTTTTGTTTATACCAGCTGTAGGTCTGACTATATAGTTCGCTGTCTTCTCGAGAGTCTGTCATAACGTTCGTGCTTTGTCCTGCTTAATCAAGGGTAGTATAAATCTCATTCGCCAGGTCACCATATTGTCTGTACATTTTCCTGTGACTCCTATTAATTATACTTTTGCACTTTAAATGCCAGGACAATTGTTATATTTTCTCGCACAATTTCCCACCTGGCGTATATACATCGCTATCCCTGCCTTCTAGATAATGTTCCCAAGCTCCTAGATGCAAAACAAATTTGCCGCACATTGGCTTAATCTATAACTCTTTTAGTTGCTGTTCTGTTTTCCTCCAAAAGACTGTTATTTAGTCTAGACATCTCACACAACGTATTCGGCAGAGTCGTGGGCTTATAAAACTCTGTTGTCTGTATTTAATATTGTTACGCGCTACACAGTCAAGGAGAGAATCAAGTGGTTCTGCCATCTAATGAAAATGCAACCTTACCAACTACACCTGTGCACCCATAACGCATGGTGATCAGGTTTTCGCAACATACTATGTGGCGAAGTGGTCAAGTCATTTGTCTCGTGTTCAGACGGTCGGGGTTCGAATTCGAACTGCGACGGTCGGTTCACGATGTCAATTTTTTCAGGAGATCCCTGGGTTCATCGCTGGAGCTACGGAGTTCGTGCTTTGTGCCATGCTCTCGACAGACGGGGTACCCATCTGCCGAGAAAGACCGAGCTAAATGGGGAAAACCCGAGGCGATGAAGTCGAGCCCTCGCTTAAAGCAGACCGAGAACTAGATGGATAGGAAATATTGCGGATATTATAAATGGTCATGGGAAGACGACTACTTCAGCGACGCGTGTGACCCTGGCCAGAAAACTATGGCTCCCCACGAGGCATAAGGAGATACGACAAGACACCACGCGTTTTAACTAATCAGTGTACGCCTGCATAAATTGTTGCCTTGTTATATGAAACATTCCAGGAACTCAATAACTTGTAACATCTTGACTTCGGAATACAGACATGCACATGCACACATGCACACTACAGCCGACATTGTCTGCAAATAGGCCGAAGGGTGACAATCTAGTGTAGTTTAGCCGTGTTCGTTAGACCGTGGACACAAGGTAACTGAAATACTATTACATAAAGCCGATGACCATGCCAGGAGATTCGGTGGAAGAAAACACATCAAAACACGAACGAACTAACTAATTCAAATGATAAACGATACCATGTTTCCTTTGACACAAGTGCAAGTCTTCGAATAATGTGAATTCTAGTAGGAAATCTGTGGCCTGGGGGCCTTCATAATAAACCAAAACACTAGAGTAAAGTTAGATCCGTGTTCTGTTAGTCTCCATCTTTGCTGCGCTTTTATAAATACAACTACTGACTAAAGTTTGGTGATATTGGGTGATTAACATAACACAACTAATTAACAAATGGTATGTTTTTCTGTATAGTAAACGACTTCTTATTCGGGACTTGTTCTCAAAATCCGGCTACCAAGCCATGAAAAGGGCTTTGCAAGTAACCGGCTGTTGTCCTGAGAACGGAATGCGTTGTGCCGTAATTTACAGCTCGACTGCGATATTTGCACCTTTCTATCCGACACATCAACGTCAGCAGCCGTTTTTGGGTACCGGGTTAACTTCGATATTTTAATGAGAATATGTGAACATGTGTGAATATGTGAACTATGTGTGAATATGTGAACTTTAATTCATACATGTTAATTTCTTAACTCTTCAATCTTTTCGCCTTAGCCAGTCTGCTCTATTGCAGTTTGTTATCATTGATCACGGCATGGAGGTGTAGAAGGGTCTTGGCAGCCCTGGTTCGCTGTCCCTCACGCTAGCAGTCAGCTATGGGTCGCTGACCGCTGCAGCTCATGCACCGCGCAGTATCTTGATCACCGTTTAGTATACAATAACCATCAACTAACTGTTGATGTTCTCTTCATCAGAAGACTGTGCAGAAGAGAGCGGGGATTCATCATGTCGATTTTACGAGCTGGCCGACAAGACGGAAGCTGCTTCTACTGGCACTGTCAAGGAAAGTAGTCGTCCTTTCTTAGAGGAGCACAACGATGTAAGTACATGTGAAGGAGGTGACAGTTCTTCTGTGTTGGCTGCAGGATAGTGTGAAACACAAGTAAACTCGAGTCCGTGTTATGAAAGTGAAGACATGTTTTTGTCAGTGTCTGATGCTTCTGTTGTACATGTGTGTGTGTGTGAGTGTGGGTGTGTGTGTGTGTGTGTGTGTATATATATATATATATCTTGATCTTGATGACCCGCGGGTCCCAACTTCGTATCCAGCGGACCCTGCCATGGAAGTCAGTGCGTGGTAAGCGCTCTTCTAAATTCATCTCGGATGTTGCAGTGGGCAGCAAAATAGTCTGACCAACGCATCGGAAGTGTTCCCAGCAGTCTCTTCTTGCTTCGGGAGTACCAGACTGCTGTCGCTGTACTCCATCGACCATCGTGTCGTTGTAACATGTCACCTCTTTATCTATGTTTTGCCTTTTCTGTGTGGATTATCGCATCATTCCTCAGGGACAATCGTCTTACGTCAAAATTGTGGAGAATTTGCATATTTTGGTTCCGGAGAGTGATTCCGACCAAGCGTCTCTCAAGGGATGCCTGGGTCACTCACATCGCAGGCAGAACAGTGGGATTGAAGAGGAAAGCTCGTAGGTATCCAGATTCCTGTTGTGTTGACTCTACTCTACAGTTGTGTCCAGATTGATGTTGTGTTGACTCTACAGTTGTGTCCAGATTGATGTTGTGTTAACTCTACAGTGGTGTCCATATTGATGTTGTGTTGACTCTACAGTTGTGTCCAGATTGATGTTGTGTTAACTCTACAGTTGTGTCCAGATTGATGTTGTGTTGACTCTACAGGGGTGTCCATATTGATATTGTGTTGACTCTACAGTTGTGTTAAGATTGATTTTGTGTTGGCTCTACTCTACAGGTGTGTCCAGATTCATGTTGTGTTGACTCTACAGTTGTGTCCAGATTGATGTTGTGTTGACTCTACAGTTGTGTCCAGATTGATGTTGTGTTGACTCTACAGGGGTGTCCAGATTGATGTTGTGTTGACTCTACAGTTGTGTCCAGATTGATGTTGTGTTGACTCTACAGTTGTGTCCAGATTGATGTTGTGTAGACTCTACTCTACAATTGTGTCCAGATTGATGTTGTGTTGACACTACAGTTATATCCAGATTCACGTTGTGTTTACTCTACAGTTGTGTCCAGATTGACGTTGTGTTGACTCTACTCTACAATTGTGTCCAGATTGACGTTGTGTTGACTCTACAGTTGTGTCCAGATTGACGTTGTGTTGACTCTACTCTACAATTGTGTCAAGGTTGATGTTGTGTTGACTCTAAAGTTATGTCCAGATTGACGTTGTGTTGACTCTACAATTGTGTTCAGATTGACGTTGTGTTGACTCTACTCTACAGTTGTGTCCAGCTTGACGTTGTGTTGACTCTACTCTACAATTGTGTTCAGATTGGCGTTGTGTTGACTCTACTCTACAATTGTGTCCAGATTGACGTTGTGTTAACTCTACAGCGGTGTCCAGATAGATGTTGTGTTGACTCTACAGTTGTGTCCAGATTGATGTTGTGTTGACTCTACTCTACAATTGTGTCCAGATTGATGTTGTGTTGACTCTACAGTTATGTCCATATTGACGTTGTGTTGACTCTACAGTTGTGTCAAGATTGACGTTGTGTTAACTCTACCCTACAATTGTGTTCAGATTGACGTTGTGTTGACTCTACTCTACAGTTGTGTCCAGATTGATGTTGTGTTAACTCTACAGTTGTGTCCAGATTGATGTTGTGTTGAGTCTACAGTTGTGTCCAGATTGATGTTGTGTTGACTCTACAGTTGTGTCCAGATTGATGTTGTGTTAACTCTACAGCGGTGTCCAGATAGATGTTGTGTTGACTCTACATTTGTGTCCAGATTGATGTTGTGTTGACTCTACAGTTGTGTCCAGATTGATGTTGTGTTAACTCTACAGTTGTGTCCAGATTGATGTTGTGTTGATTCTACAGTTGTGTCCAGATTCATGTTGTGTTGACTCTACAGTTGTGTCTAGATTGATGTTGTGTTGACTCTACTGTACAGTGGTGTCCAGATTGATGTTGTGTTGACTCTACAGTTGTGTCCAGATTCATGTTGTGTTGACTCTACAGTGGTGTCCAGATTGATGTTGTGTTGACTCTACTCTACAGTGGTGTCCAGATTGATGTTGTTGTGACTCTACAGTGGTGTCCTGATTGATATTGTGTTGACTTTACTCTACAGTGGTGTCAAGATCCAGGGAGACGCAAGTATAGGACGTTTAATGGAACGTGCAACAATCCAAGAAATTTTGGAGCTTCTTTCAATCCCCAGGATCGGGTTCTGCCGCCTGCTTATAGCGATGGTTGGTAAAACAGATGTTTCTGGTCGTGTTGTGAAACCATGCCACTGTCAAACCATGCCACTGTCAAACCATGTCTATGTCAAACCATACCACTGTCAAACCATACCACTATCAAACCATGCCACTGTCAACCCATTCTACTCCTATCAAACCATACTACTCTGAAACCATGCTACTCTTAAACAATACTACTGTGAAACCATGATGGTCTTAAACCGTACTACTCTTAAAACATATCTCTGAAAACATTCTACTCTCAAACCGTACTACTGTTGAACATAACCATTGTCAAGGACGCCTAAGACCACTGGAAGTTCGAAATGGTTCGTATATCAGTTCAGTTCAATTGCCATCTCCGGATCGAAGGTCGGCTACAATGGATCTCCAGTGTACTCTGTCTCTTGCTTTATTTGTGCAATCTGAAAGGCTTTTTACAGTCCATCTCCTGATGTTATTCACCCACTTAAAACATTGTCTGCCTCTTGAACGACCACCTTCCAACCTACCCTCCAGTATGGTTTTCAACAAGCAGGTATGTCTTGTTATATGACCAAAATAACGTAACTGTCTAATCCTTATCTCGGTCATTAATTCTCTTTTCCCCTCCAATTTTTTCAAAACCTCCAAATTGTTCTTCTTTTTCCAAGAAATGCGACCCAATCTTCTATATATCCACATTTTGAATGCTTGAAATGCATTGCCACAGGAAGTAGTGGAGACAGGGACAGTTAAAGCATTTAAGAATAGATTAAATGCGCATAGCTTTTAGAGCAGGGTAATGCAAATATACCTGGTTGACTCTGATGAGTTTTCTAAGCCAGTATACAATTTTTAAGTTAAGTTAACATATACGCAAATAAACTCACATTTTAGATATCTAGAATATCGCTGTTCTCCATCTTGCATAATATCATCTCCCTACAAACAAGAAATATATATTTTGCAATCATATATAAAGTTATCTTACAGTCTATTCTTTTTCTTAGTTCTTAGTCGACCTGTACTCCTACAAGGGCAGATGGCACTGTGCAGGTCCCAGCTCTGGTATGAGCTGGATGTAGCCGGGAGAAGAGTTGCCTACTTAGCGGGCTAGGCTCGAGCAGCTTAATACTCCGATACGTTGGAAAAGCGCACACGGAGTGTGGTGGACCGATGTGCGAGTTCATCTTAATAGACTCAAGCACTAGAGCAAAGTAGACCCACAACCGGGTAGGCGCCATATATACTGCTTTAAACAAACCACCTAACCACGGCCGATGTTATGCCGTGTCACAGTTAGTCGCCTCTTACGACATGCTCTCTGTGGGACAGTGGTGTTATTCTTGTCATTGTCATACACAAAGACCACGGCAGACCACTCGGTAAATACATTTCCATCACAACAATTGATATGTAATGTATTATTTTCATCCTTTGTATACTGTCATCTTCCAACGTATAAACAATAAAATAAGTTATTGCATGGAATATTATATAATTGTATCACGTATTAAACAGGTTATTTCGTTACATAATACAATAACATAGGCTGTGACTTTTTCGACAGGGAAGAGCTCTCCTCGGCCATTTGGAATGGATGGTCTGCCCCTGCCAAGTGCACGTAACGTAAGCCTCCACGTGCATCCATCAAAAGATGGATATGTCAATTTTACCGTCCTGGTCACAGCTTGGGGCCAGTGGGTCGATCACGACCTGGTGTCCACTCCTGTCTCAACTAGTAGGTCATGTACTGAAGTTACTGTTACATCCTCATTGTGTAGACATTTAATATTTGTCAAATGCTAGTAGCATAGGTGTGAAACTCGTTCGGTTTTCACAATCCCAAAGCACGGGTTCGATTCTCATCGTGTCCAAGTTGGTAGACACTGAGTTTTTTCTCTCGGATGATTGCTCCTCCCCATACGGAAAGTACTGCACATTTGCCAAGAAACGTATAACAGCCAAATAGGTGGCTGTTGTAAAAAACGACGTTCTGAAGAGGACGTGCTACATACATAGACAAGTACATGGACTCAGTAGTCTAAATGCACGAGTCTTTTTTTCTCCATCTGTCTTCAGACCTTTACATTTGGAACTTGGTATCATGATTGTATGTACGCTCGTAGTTTATATGTGAAGTCCATTGTCTGTCGAGACTGACAGGGTGCCAATTAATCAGTTATATGCGTGAATATGGGCTCGGTATGTACTTTATTTGCATATTTGTATGTATATGTATATGGGTAATATATATATATATATATATATATATATATATATATATATATATATATATAAATGTACGTTTGTGTGTGTGCGTGTTTGTATATACATATATATATATATATGTGTGTGTGTGTGTGTGTGTATGTGTGTATACATAAATATCATGGGGTCGCTGTAGTCAAAAGGTTAAGGCACTCGCCTCTCACAGTGATGAACGGAAACGGTGGGCGATCGAATCCCGCAAGTTTCAAGCGACCCATGGTCTCACGGGAGGTAAGACCAGAGTGCCTTCACCCCGAGCTACCTACACTCGTCTGGACCAATAGTCTTGTCACTGATCCAAGGCAACTCGGTACAAGAGAGTTGGATTGATGACCATCACACTCACTCCCTCAGTATAATTCAAATACAGCGCACGACACATTATTAAGACAGAACCGCCTGATGTTGTGGCCACCAGGTAGACAATAACTATACATGAATATTATGTGTTGGTATGTAAACATGTGTATACAAATTTCCTTTCATAAATATCTATACAAAATAAAGCACATTATTCACTCACTCCAATAAATGGGAAAGTTTATACCTGGGATTGACTCCCCTACCTACCCAGTAGATGTTTTAGTGCTAGCCAAAATACATGTTAAGCCACTAGACAGACCACACAACCATTGGTAACTTCATGTTTCCAATTCAAAATCCCATTCCTCTCTCCCTTCCAAGTTTTAAGAATTTTTAGAGCTAAATCATTTTAAATATATGTCACCACTCGATCTCGTACACTGTAACCACCATCTCCCACCAACTCCCACCATCTCCTACCATCTCCCACCATCTCACATTTCATCTCATGAAAATCTTTAGTTCACATCACACACATATTTTCTTGAAGTGTGTCACCATTATTAAAAGTGTGTACAAATTTGACAATTGTTATGGCATCAAGATGCTGAGCAGTACATGAGCTGCAGCGACCAGCGGTCGAAAGCTGACTACTGACGCTAGCGAACCAGAGCTGCTAAGACCTTTCTCCCAATCCACTTGGTGATCTTGGATAGCAGACTGCAACAGAGCAGGCTGACTAAGGAGAAGGGAGCAGGTTGTGAAGAATAATGCCTGCTGAAGTTGGATGTGTCAGACCGAAAGGTACAAATATCGCGGTCAAGGTGGAAACTACGATAAAAGGCATTCCGTTCTTCGGACAACATCCTGCTACTTGCAAAGCCATTTTCGGGGCTTGGTCGCGGGAGTTTGAGAATGTTCAGGGCTTGGTAGCGGGAGTTTGAGAACGTTCAGGGCTTGGTCGCGGGAGTTTGAGAACGTTCAGGGCTTGGTCGCGGAAGTTTGAGAACGTTCAGGGCTTGGTCGCTGGAGTTTGAGAACGTTCAGGGCTTGGTCGCGGGAGTTTGAGAACGTTCAGGGCTTGGTCGCGGGAGTTTGAGAACGTTCAGGGTTTGGTCGCGGGAGTTTGAGAACGTTCAGGGCTTGGTCGCGGGAGTTTGAGAACGTTCAGGGTTTGGTCGCGGGAGTTTGAGAACGTTCAGGGCTTGGTCGCGGGATTTTGAGAACGTTCAGGGCTTGGTCGCGGGAGTTTGAGAACGTTCAGGGTTTGGTCGCGGGAGATTGAGAACGTCCAGGGCTTGGTCGCGGGAGTTTGAGAACGTTCAGGGCTTGGTCGCGGGAATTTGAGAACGTTCAGGGCTTGGTCGCGGGAGATTGAGAACGTTCAGGGCTTGGTCGCGGGAGATTGAGAACGTTCAGGGCTTGGTCGCGGGAGATTGAGAACGTCCAGGGCTTGGTCGCGGGAGATTGAGAACGTTCAGGGCTTGGTCGCGGGAGATTGAGAACGTTCAGGGCTTGGTCGCGGGAGTTTGAGAACGTTCAGGGTTTGGTCGCGGGAGATTGAGAACGTTAAGGGCTTGGTCGCGGGAATTTGAGAACGTTCAGGGCTTGGTCGCGGGAGATTGAGAACGTTCAGGGCTTGGTCGCGGGAGATATGAGAACGTCCAGGGCTTGGTCGCGGGAGATTGAGAACGTTCAGGGCTTGGTCGTGGGAGATTGAGAACGTTCAGGGCTTGGTCGCGGGAGATTGAGAACGTTCAGGGCTTGGTCGCGGGAGATTGAGAACGTTCAGGGCTTGGTCGCGGGAGATTGAGAACGTTCAGGGCTTGGTCGCGGGCGATTGAGAACGTTCAGGGCTTGGTCGCGGGAGATTGAGAACGTTCAGGGCTTGGTCGCGGGAGATTGAGAAGGAATTACAACGAAGAAGAAGACAATTGTTATCATCATCAACAAATTTCACACACACAACAACACAACAACACAACAACAACACAACAAAAACACAACAAAATCAGCATTTCTGAAGTATAGTAGTCCCATCCTGCAAAAGATTCTACAAAGAGCAGCTCGCCAGTACTACCTGGGTCCGACAATGAAGCAGAGGACAACACCACTGTTAGCTGTCAGGTATGTCGTTTTAAAACGGGGTGGGGGGGGGGGGGGGGTAGGGGCACTAGGCTTGTAGCAGAATGCTCTATTTAGCACAAACTGTAAGCGACACATACGAGTACAACTTCAGATTTGGACTTGTCTAACTACAACTCGCAGATACGATAGTTCACGTACCTGGGAAGTGTCTTCACTGACAACGTTTGACCAGAGAGAGAGAGAGAGAGAGAGAGAGAGAGAGAGAGAGAAAGAGAGAGAGAGAGAGAAATATGATTTAAAAGACAAACAAGGTGCACTACGAGGCAGCACTGATACTGAAACATCCAAGTGTCATCATGTCCACTAAACAGGCGCTGATAAACATGTTGATCATCCCTACGTTATGTTATCAGTGTCAAGCATGAGCCATATTAGATATAGAATGGAAGATTAAGAAAAGTGATTACAATAAAGCAATTTGTTTCATACAATCCGTCCAATCGTTTACATATTTAGGATGATTTCAGTTAGCGTTAACCGTCGCTAGATATGTCAAGGCAGATCGGACTAGCTGTGTCGCTGTGTCTGCCATGCACAACCTCCGACATGTGTGGAGTAATTGCAAGATCTCCCTTGACACACAAATTTGCATCTACTAGTCCTGTGTGGTCCCTGTCCTGTTTTACTGCACAGACATTACTCAAACATGACATGTCTAAACTGGAGGCGTTATACGTGCGCAACCAGCGGCGTATCATGTACACCCGATGGCATGACTATATCCGCAACGTGGCGGTCTCTGCTGAAACAGGCCTCCACCCAATCTGAGAAACACTGGACCGCCGTCGAATTTCTTTGTTCGGTTATGTTGTACGGCTGGACCAGCAAACCCCGGCCAACTAGATACTACACAAGTCGTTCCTCGGCGTTAAATGTCTTTCACCGACCGGCTGAAGGCTCAGAAGAGACGGTCCCCGCACAGTATGACTCCAGCAGACATCAACCCTCACCTCCACTCTGGGCGAGGCCTGGAACCATGCCACAGCTGTGGGTCATGGATGTGACCGACCGACACAACGAGCCTGAGACGCTTAACCGAACAATATTATCATTATCGTTATCAGTACAACTAAACATGAGCTGGATTGGAAGTTTTGAAAAAAGGGAGGAGAGGAAACTAACGTGCAATCAGGCGCATCATATTGATCAGACAATCTTAGACAGAGTCGAACATACTGACCAGGACTTCACCTTCCCTCACCTCACCTCCCTTCACCTTACCTCACCTCACCTTCCCTCACCTCACCTCCCCTCACCTCATCTCCCCTCTCCTCCCCTCACCTCACCTCACCTCACCTCCCCTCTCCTCCCCTCACCTCACCTCACCTCCCCTCTCCTCCCCTCACCTCCCCTCACCTTACCTCACCTCACCTCCCACCTCACCTCCCCTTTCCTCACCTCCCCTCTGCTCCCCTCACCTCCCCTCACCTCACCTCACCTCACACCCCCTCACCTCACCTCCCATCCCCTCACCTTACCTCACCTCACCTCCCCTTTCCTCACCTCCCCTTTCCTCACCTCCCCTCACCTCATCTTCCCTCACCTCACCTCCCCTCATCTCACCTCCCCTCACCTCACCTCCCCTCCCCTCACCTCACCTCCATGCAGTCTTCCCTGAAAACAGGCTGTTTCATGGCAGTCTGGCTGACGAGATATCGACGTGACATACGTAGTAGTGATCGACACGTAGAATAAGCTAAGCATAGCACAACAGTCTAGAGAACCCAAGTTATCCTTCATCACCGCCGTCGGGTTGAGAGGAAATCTACTGTAACCTGCCACTTAACGCCCTTTTCAGGGCGCACAAACAAAGTCAACTTAATCGTCGTGAGCATTAAACGACAACAGCGATGGAAAAAAGGAGACTGGTAAAAAGCCAAAGAGCAACTGAAGAAGGGAAACGTTAAATATTTGGAATCTGATAGATGAAGCCGAGGAAAGCGGTTCAAACCTTAAAGTGTTTGATATTGACCGCTGTTTGTCATTTGACCCATGTAATCGATACAGACAAGTGTAGTGCAGATTGTTCTTCAAGTCGCTTACGTGTGTTTAAATACCAGATCATTGAGTATTAGTGTTTCACTGCCTTCCCCTACTCCCCCTCCCTTTTTTTTTCAGAGCCTAACACTACTATCAAGTGTTGTGGAACAAATGGCGAATACCATCTACACACTACAGATCCGTAAGTTGAATGTTCTCTTGACAGCCTTTGTGCTTAACTTATCCAACGCTTCATTCATTTATGACGTGGTTTTTGTGGCCAAGACAAGACATCAACAGAGTTTATTATGCATTGTTTATGCTTGACTTTAAAGACGGCACCGTGGCTCAGCGGGGTTCTTACTAAGTAAGTCATGTAGCCTTTCTTGTGTAGTTTAGAAGACGTCGTGAATCATTTGGATTTGTCTGGATATTAAAAGCACAATTGTTTGACCCGCCAGTCAAATATGCTAATGGTTGATCTAGTCATATACGAAATATCACTTTGAAAATGCTTCATTTCAATTCAGATTTGGGTGCGTTATGAAGTTATGTGGAAATGCCTTTACGGTTATAATAATAGAGATATATAGAGTAGGGAGTGAGAGTGACAGAAAGGAATAGAGAGAGAGAGAGAGAGAGAGAGAGGGATGGAGAGTGATCTAACAGAGAGAAAGAGAGAGAAGGGAAAAGATGATCTAAAGGGAGAGAGATGGAGCGAGAGAAAGAGAGAGAGAAAGAGTGAATGACAGGTAGAAAGAGAGAGAGATGGATGAGATATATAGAGTGAGAGATGGATAGAGACGGTGCGAAGGAGTTAGACAGAGAAAGAATGCGAGAGAGAAAGAGAGGGAGGTGAAGAGTTGGGAGACGGACAACAGTGATATACGGAGGGAGAGGACAGAGAAATTGAGAGAGAGAGCGAGAGAGAGAAATGAGAGTGACAGAAGGAGAGAGATGCAGAAATAAATTGAATGAAAGAAGGATATAGAAAAGGGTAAGAGATGAAGCGTTAGAGAAACAAAGAGATGGGTGATAATTATTTAGTCAAAGATGGATAGAGACGGTGCGAGAGAGTGATAACAGAGGTAGAGAGAGAGAGAGAGAGAGAAAGAGAGAGATGGAGAGAGAAAGGAGAGAGGAAGAGAGGGATATGCAGAAAGAAATTGAGTGACAAGAGGGATTTAGAAAGGGAGTGAGATGGAGCGTTAGAGAGAGAGAGAGAGAGATGGAGCGAGTGAGTAAGAAGGAGAGAGAAAGATAAAGAGAGGGAGGGATAGCGAGAAATGATGACATCTTGTTGATGTGAACTACACAATGTACGGAATGTATGTCAAAAGAACATGTACATTAGTTCGGACATCTGATGGTAATGGCATCCCACCAGCTACAGCTGCACGCCTATAACAAATTAATATGAGGATAAAACACGGGGAAGATTAGGTGATAACTAGTTACATGTCTGACAGGAATCCTACATCTCAACTAACTTTGAAAACGCAATGAACATACTCCATGCAAGAAAGGGCAATTCAGCTTATCTTGTCACTTACCTAGTTCTTAGTCGACCTGCACTTCTATAGCGGCAAGCCGAACCTGTGCAGCTCCCAGCTCTGGTATGATCTGGATGTAGCCGGGAGAAGGGTTTCCTGCCTAGCGAGTTAAGCTTGATTAGCTTAATACTCCGCTGCGTTGGAACAAGCGCTTTCGAGGGGTGAATCCATCTTAATAGATTCAAACACTAGAGCAAAGTCGACCTCCAGCCTGTTAGGCGCCATCACTTCTTCTCTAAACAAACCACCTAACCCTAGTCGGTGTTATGCCATGTCACACAGTCGCCTCTTACGCCATGATTTCTGTGAGGCAGTGGTGCTATTCTTGTCATTGTCATACACAAAGACCCCAGTAGACCACTCGGGACTTGTCACGTAGAGAGAAAATATAACGAATAAACTTGTCTGAGGGTCGCTATCTTGGATTGCGGTGGGCAACTAACACTCCCAATGGCAGCGGACAGGTCATGATGTTCTTAGATGTGATTCTCCAACGACCACCTAGGTTATAGGATTGTCCAGACAGTCGAAAGAAATATTTATCACAATTAAAAACATATTTGATAAGTGGGTGTAACGTGTATGAAAACGTATTAGTCAGTACAGTTATCATATTGTTGTTTGTCCATTGTTTCCGAAGAGGACCATATTGTCATTTGTCGATATTTACTTTCTGTGTCCAAGCACCACGTTATATATCTTGCTTCCAGTATCCAGCGACATGGATCGCCGTGTCACTTGCCTCCAGCATGTCGCACCTATTGCATGTTTCGTGGAGGTTGGATCATGTCATCAGGTTGTCTGGGTCTTGTATTGCGCCTGAATCACATGTGTCATCATCTGTGTACCCCCATCGCTTCATATTCCCCTAGCACCGTGATACACCAGTTCGGAGTCTGTTCAGCGACTTCCATGTTGTGTATGGTAGATGATGTCCAGGAGCAGGTTCCTCCCAAAGTTCCATCTCTGGGACCTGCACCATTTCGTGCCACCTCTCGATACGGCGACTTTCAGGGTTTGTATGTATGGTTTTTTTTTGTTTTTAGAAAGCTATGTCTGAATTTGAGTCTTGTGTTGTGTACCTAATGTCCAAACATTAGGTGCCTTGGGTCGTGCTCCTGTTTTTCTCGTTCGATTTCTGCTGCGACGCTTCATCGAATCTCTGGTGGTGCTATGCCAATTATTGGGTATATTTTGTCAATGGGGTTGGGTTTAAGGCACCCTGATACTATCAGACCCGCCTCATTTATTTCTGAATCAACTGGTTTTGCATGAGCAGAGTTTTTTTTTTACCAGACTTGCGCAGCGTATTCAGTTACGGAGAAACACAGGGCAAGTGTAGATGTCCGATGGCTGTGCCACCCCCCTTCTTCCATGTTATGCCGGTCAGTTTTCTGATGATATTATTTCTTGCGTGTATCTTACGCTTTGCGTCTTGGCAATGCGTTATGTAAGACAATGTGCGGTCTAAATTCACGCCTAGATATTTGGGAGCCGCACAGTGTTCAAGCTCGTGCCCTTGCCACCTAATCTGAAGTATTCTTTTTGCCTCTCTGTTTCTGTGGTATGCACATACCTAGGTTTTACTGGTATTTGGTTTAAGGTGATTCTTATGGTAGCATTCTGCAAGGGCATTGAGAGAACTTGGCAGTTTGCCTTCCACTTGCTCAAACCCTTTTCTGTGGGAAGCAACTGCTGTGTCATGAGCATAAATGAATTTCATTATGTCTGTGTCCCTGGGTAGATCATTAGTTTTTATGTTATATAGCATGGGTGCTAGGACACTTCCTTGTGCCACACCGTTGTTTTGGTTTGGCCATCTGCTGTCTTTTTTCCCCAGAGTTACATAGAATCGCCTATTTTCAGGAGGCATTTGATGATATTGGTCAGATGCCAGTCTTTTGTCATTATGTATATCTTTGATAGTAGTCTACGATGGTTTACTGTGTCATATGATGCACTTAGATCAATATAGACCACTCCTATAACCTGTTCACTTTCTTAACCATCCTCTATTAATTGTGTTAGGTTAAGGATTTGACCGCTGCAAGATCTTCCAGATGTGAAACTAGTTTGTTCCTTGATCAACTTCTCGTCTATCGAGGGGGAGATGCGATTCAGGATCAGCCTTTCCAAGATCTTATATGTCGATGATGTGATGAGATGACTTGCGCGAGAATTGGATTTAAGTGAGGGAGAGTTGCGTACAGTCATGCTCACTCTCTCGACCTGATTCCAACCATTAGATAACAGGACACAACATCACATAACATAGTATATCATGCCATGTTGTAACAACATAACATAACGTAGCATCTCATAAGAAATAAAACACATCACACTATAACATAGCATGAGATTTAAAAAACATGACATTGCATTACATAATTTATCGCAACATAACAACATGACAAAACTTGCCATAACATAACATGACATAACAATATAGCATAAGATATCATTATCAATTTACTGATATATGATGTAGTAGTTTGTGAAAGTATTAAAATATTTATTTGAATTTATGTTTCCGGCAAAGAGTGGACAGTGGTAATCATATATCATTAGAAAATGACAAATTCTCATTTACGCGAATGTTGTCAATCAGACGATTACAAACATATGACCCGTTATCTCTCGGCTGACATTTGAGTCAATTTACAGCTGGGTTGACTGGAGCTGCCAGTAGCGGCAATTGAGCCCCGTATCCTTGCCATAGAAAGCGAGTGTCCTACCACTGTGCAAATCATCCACTCAGGATAATGCCCACCTGTCTATTGTGCAGCTCAAAGAATTCTCTTTCGTCAACTTCTCCATCCGCCCAATTCAGTTCTTAGTCAATTGCCAGGTTGACTATCACGCCTTTTCCTTTAAATTTAATCAACATATTTTAATTTACTTATCTCTTTTCCATGGTAATCTGTAAATCATTCAATGATCTTTGTAAATTTCTTAGTAGTTAATTCTTTAAAATAATGATCTTCTGCAACATTTTGTTCTATTTATAATTTTTTCTTTAGATGGTGTTCAAGTTTTTGAATAACTTAGAAAATTTGTTTCCATCAATTTGCTTAAAGAAACTGCTATCCAATAGCGTTGGCAGAAGACGAATATGTCTTCCCTGGAAGATGCTTAGAGTTTGTGAGATCCCTGGCTGCTACGGACGCTGATGGTGACCAGCTTGGTGAGTAGAAAAGATAAAATAAAAGAGGCAATATGGCCGTTTATAACAATAAGTTATTTATTTACAGTTACGTTTACATAAGTATAAAACTAGACGATCAAATTAATTGGTCATATCTGTCATGAAACCACTGGAGACCAGGGAACATCTTCTGCGATTTGGGACCCCACTGTGTTGTGCTTTCTTCATTGAGATAAAAAGGTGAAGGTCTGTCCCATGACAACAGTTGTTGTCAGTGATGAAGATAGCTCTTCATGTACAAAGCTGCAGTCTATGTGAGGTAGCATGGCCAGTTCCCTTCCCTGCTGTTTTTAACTTCCCCAACCCATACGTCAGATAACCACCCATTTACAGCTGTGTCGACTAGAGGATCTTTCGTATCAAACAAAAACCACGGCACGGAATTTGTCTATATCCGTCTGTGAATTCGAACCCTGGCACGCAGTGATCCACGTCTTAGCAAAACTGCTCTCTGCCGATACAGCTACATGCTCCATCATTCATTGAGAGGAAGGACCATGTCTGTTAGTTATTTGTATAACTTGCAGGTGAACGTATCTTATAATAAAAATAGCGGTTTCTAGATTGATGACCAGTTAATACAATGATGAGGACATTGAGAATGAGGATGAGGGCGTGCCATTTTGTACCTGCCTCTTTTCTGAGTCAACAACAGCAATAAGGCGTCGAAGAATCAAACTGGGCATGCTCTTCCTCAGCAAGCTGAAGATCTTACATCTTTATAACGTTAACACTATCGTCTCCGGCAATGCCTACTGTGTGATAATATAACTTCTAATGATACTGATAATGAGAAGATGATTCTGAGAATAAGGACATGATGATGTTTCTAAAGATCAAATGATGGTGATGCTTTTACTAATGACATGGTGACGATGATCATGATAATGAAGACGAAGGTGTTAATAATGAGATTAATGCTGTTGTTGAACGCCCGCAATGGGTAAGTTTATACTTTCGTGAGCCACGAAAATGGCACTAAGTGGCTCGCTGCACAAGATTAGCTCACATCCCGAGCGTGTGGATAAGGTTGGACCAAGCTCCCATTTTGGTTGTGCTGTGCTGGATTATGTCATCTGCGTGTCGCTCACTACTACGGGAGTCACGTCAATCCTATATCCCAGTAGAAAGACTGGAATGAAAACAGCTAATTTCCAAAGAGAACTGCATGAACGTGAGGTATGTGTCTTGGTTAGTATATTTTCCCAGATCCTCCCTTGCAATGTTCGATCTGTATCCATATTGATGTAAATATACTTACCAATTAAAACAACCTCACACCAGAGTCCGTGGCGATAGACGTAAGTGGTCAGAAACAGATGGAATAGAAAGAGCGAGTGAGAAAGTCCTTCGCTCGTCCGTGAACCCTTTCTTTCATCTATCTCATTGGATGTTGATCTGATGATATATATATAGTACTGCTAAATACATCTGTTCGCATATTCATCAAAGTTGTTATATTTGTGTTAGTCACTCGCATTAGTGTTTTAATTTTGGCTCTGAGACGAAGACATTTGATTAGGATGTAGATTTTGTCTGTTTCTGAATCCTAGCGATTACAGGACCGAGTATGTCTGCCAGTATCGACACGAGTATCGGCGAGGTATTATAACACTTTAACAGGACGATTCGTGATCTAACATTGGAGGTGTAACTTGACTCTCTCGCGTGGACATTAGTGTACTTAAGTGTAACATGTCTCTCTCGTGTGGACATTAGTGTACTTAAGTGTAACTTGTCTCTCTCGTGTGGACATTAGTGTACTTAAGTGTAA
The DNA here is from genome assembly GCA_036924085.1 of Ariolimax columbianus. Classification (NCBI taxonomy): domain Eukaryota; kingdom Metazoa; phylum Mollusca; class Gastropoda; order Stylommatophora; family Arionidae; genus Ariolimax; species Ariolimax columbianus. The sequence goes on from JAVGWX010000009.1 coordinate 32,955,324, forward strand.
AATGTCTCTCTCGTGTGGACATTAGTGTACTTAAGTGTAACTTGTCTCTCTCGTGTGGACATTAGTGTACTTAAGTGTAACTTGTCTCTCTCGTGTGGACATTAGTGTACTTAAGTGTAACTTGTCTCTCTCGTGTGGACATTAGTGTACTTAAGTGTATCTTGTCTCTCTCGTGTGGACATTAGTGTGCTTAAGTGTAACTTGAATCTCTCGTGTGGACATTAGTGTATTTAAGTGTAACTTGTCTCTCTCGTGTGGACATTAGTGTACTTAAGTGTAACTTGTCTTTCTCGTGTGGACATTAGTGTACTTCAGTGTAACTTGAATCTCTCGTGTGGACATTAGTGTACTTAAGTGTATCTTGTCTCTCTCGTGTGGACATTAGTGTACTTAAGTGTAACTTGAATCTCTCGTGTGGACATTAGTGTATTTAAGTCTAACTTGACTCTATCGTGTGGACCTCAATGCAGTGATATGTATCTTGACTTTCCTTTGTCTTGCTATATAATTAACATGTCTAGCTAATACTTTAGAATTAAGACATGCACGATTTATGTTTATAACAAGTCTAAACTAGAACTGGAACTAGAACTGGAACTAGAACTAGAACTAGAAATAGAACGAACTAGAACTGGAACTAGAACTAGAACTGAAACTAGAACTGGAACTAGAACTAGAACCACAACTGGAACTAGAATTGGAACTAGAACTAGAACTGGAACTAAAACTGGAACTAGAACTGGAACGAACTAGAACTAGAACGAACTAGAACTAGAACGAACTAGAACTAGAACTGGCACTAGAACTGGAACTAGAACTAGAACTAGATCTAGAACTGGAACTGGAACTAGAACTGAAACTAGAACTAGAACTAGAACTAGAACTGGAACTAGAACTGGAACTAGAACTAGAACTGGAACTAGAACTGGAACTAGAACTAGAACTAGAACTAGAACTGGAACGAACTAGAACGAACTGGAACGAACTAGAACTAGAACTAGAACTGGAACTAGAACTAGAACTAGAACTGGAACTAGAACTAGAACTAGAACTGGAACTAGAACTAGAGCTACACAAAATCCTCACTTTGAAAAAGACACTTTAAAATGTCATTGTGTCCACAGTTCCTCGGCAACAGGTCAACTCAGTGACGTCATACCACGACGGCTCACAGATCTACGGATCCACAAATGCTGTGGCAGAATCACTCAGGGATCCCGGTATATCAATATTTCTGTCCATTGACAGTAGCTAGACAAATGTATATGTGTGTCTATAACGTTATTACATTGTTGAGTAAACTGGTCATGTATATGGTTGTTTTGGATCAGCAAGAATGACCGTGTGCACCCATGCTGTAGAGATCGTGTACTATGTACGTCCAACGACATACGATCTAGTATTTAGAGCAAAACTAATAACGTCAATGATGTATCATCATCGTTATCTGGTTGAACTAGTTGTAGAGTTGTCTGAGCATGCTTCTCCATTTGACCATATCTTTTTGGCTGGTCAGTCCTAAGACTGACTGTAAGGCTATTTGAGCATACCCCTTAATTTGGCCCTATCCTTTCGTTAGTTAATCCCAAGACTGGTTGTTAGGTTATCTCAGCACGCATCTCCATTTGACCTTATCCTTTGGTTGGTCAGTCCTAAGACTGGTTGTAAGGTTATCTGGGCACGCATCTCAATTTGATCTTATCCTCTGATTGGCCAGTCCTAAGTTGTAAGGTTGTCTGACTCTCCATAAGAAGCTTACCTTGCCGTGGTTGGAGAGCTTGCGTGCCTCAATGATCCAAGGAGCTCCAGTTTTTCAGGAGACAAGTATGTCAACGTTTCGCGGACATCGACATGACGCAGGATATAGATGAGGTCTATAGTAAAACCACTACTGCATTGCTCCGATCAGCAAAGGAAGTCATCAAGCGAGGATACAGGACAACGTTTGAACCATCGTTCAAAGACAACAAGTCGAGAAACATCCTAGCCCTGCAAATAAAAACAGTAACAACAGACTCACTGCTAAAGTCAAATTGCTGAGCAGACAGGAAAAAAGAAAAGCATGAGCTAAGAAATGTGGAGAGCTGGACTTGCGGAGAGATGGAAAGAAAGCTTGGAGACTCATATCCAACCTTTCAAGAGACACAACCCTGAGGTACATAACGGAAAACTACCCAAGCATGGACTGGACCCATGCATACACCGACAGTTCTGTAACAAACACAACACAGAACGGACGGGCAGGGGTATTCCTGAGCCTACCAAATGGTAGAAAAATAATACTGTTAGTGGCAACTGGAAAATTCTCAAGCAATTTCAGAGCGGAGGCAGAGGCACTGAGGGGGCTGCAGTAGAAGCAATGCTGACGGACGAAAACAATGAAAATAAGATAGTCCTGTTTGCAAATGCCCTGGCCGTAGTCAAAGCACTAAAAAGCCAGAAAAATACTGAACAATGATTTAAGAGCAGTACTTTGTCAACTATGCCAGCAGTCCGCACCAAAAAGAGTAGTGGTGAAGTGGGTTCCATACCACTGTAACATCCAAGGCAACGAGGAGGCAGACAGACTGGCAAAACAAGGTGCAAGACTACCACAACCAGATTTTAGTGTGACCTACGAAGAGTCCAAAAGGCTTATTACGGCCAGATACGTGGCCAAATGGGAAACAGAACATACTGGCTACACAAAAAATGATGCCTATTACCAGCTGAACAGAAGAGAGCAGGTCGTGGACTTCAGACTCCACACAGGCCACAACAGACTGAGGTACCATCTATTCAATAAATTGAAGATAGGTGGCACTGACGAATGCACTTGTGGTACCGGGAAAATGACCGCTGAACATCTACTGCAAAACTGCCCGACCTACGAGGACCAGAGAAAGTACATGTGACCATCACCAGTGGCAACACTAGACAAGCTCTATGGCAGTATCGACAGCCTCAGGATGACCGCTGCTTTTTTCGAAAAGATACAGGTTGACGTTTGACAACGTAAGAAGAAGAAGAAGAAATCCAACCTTTCAGGAGTTAAAAGAAAGAAAAATCCCAAACCCATTAGAACAGACACACAATTAATAACAGGAGATTCTCAGAAAATTATAATAAGTACTTTGCTAATGTTAACAAAAAGCAAAAACTAAAGAATCTGGACAAGGGAATCAAAACACTCACCAAAATGAGGGGAAAACAACCAACATCTAACTGTGAGATCTTTGACAAGAATTTCACACTTCTAAAACTTAAGATGAACCTAACCAATTTAAGAAAGGTAAAGCCGCTGGAGCTGACCGGCTCACTAACGAGATGCTCATAAATCTCTCAAATCATAAGCTCCATACCATCCTTGACCTCATTTAAAAAACATGGATGGAAGGAAAGCTACTAACAGACTGAAGAAAAGCAAACATCACCCCAGTCCTAAAGAAAGACAAACCATCAAACCTAATAACAAGTTATCGTCCGATCTCCCTGACTTCAAACCTAATAACAAGTTATCGTCCGATCTCCCTGACTTCAAACCTAATAAGAAGTTATCGTTCGATCTCCCTGACTTCAAACCTAATAAGAAGTTATCGTCCGATCTCCCTGACTTCAAACCTAATAAGAAGTTATCGTCCGATCTCCCTGACTTCAAACCTAATAAGAAGTTATCGTCCGATCTCCCTGACTTCAAACCTAATAAGAAGTTATCGTCCGATCTCCCTGACTTCAAACCTAATAAGAAGTTATCGTCCGATCTCCCTGACTTTAAACCTAATAAGAAGTTATCGTCTGATCTCCCTGACTTCAAGCCTAGGCAAGGTCGCTGAAAGGATGATAATCTAAAGGTTATATTAGAACACTATGCCAGATCAAACCACATCGAGGTCCCTGCAGATAGGCATACCGACAATAGCGAAGAGCAAAAGGGGCACGACAACATCAATACGGCACCAGAAGAGCATATGATGGCCAAATTAACAATAAGTGAAATGGAAGAGGCCATGAGAACATTAAAGAAAAGGAAATCTCCCTGAAAAGACGGGATAACAAACGAAATGCTGATGGGGCTGGGCCAAACAGCGAAGAGGAAACTGCTATCTGTCCTGAACCAAAGCTGGAAAAGGGGAATTGTACCCCATGCATAGAAAGACGCAGTACTTGTACCAGTACAAAAAAAAAGGAAAGGACAAAACAGATCCAAATGGATACAGGCCTATCAGCCTACTGAGCTGTGTCGGCAAACTGATGGAACGTATGATAAACACCAGACTGATGTGGCATCTGGAAGAAAAACGAATACTAATTCCACAGCAAGCTGGCTTTAGACAGCACAGATCCACTGAGGACCAGGTCATCCTCATAGCCCTGGAAATAGAAGATGCCTACCAGGCACAGAAGCACACAGTAGCGGTTTGCGTGGACCTGGAAAAGGCATTTGACAAAGTCTGGAAAGACGGACTTAGAGTTAAGCTAAGGAGAAGTGAAGTTTGTGGGAGAATGTACAAGTGGATCAACCACTACCTCCAAAAAAAGGACCGGCCAGAGTCCAAGTACAAGGGCAGATGAGCAAAAAGGTGACACTCGAGCAGTGAGTACCCCAAGGGGGAGTACTGTCACCCACACTCTTCCTGGTGTATATAAACGACATTACAGAGAATATACCAAGAAGAGTCCATAGCTCAATGTTTGCAGACGATCTGGCTATGTGGACCTCTGAAAAGAATCTCACCATAGCAAGAAATCGGATGCAGCAGGTCCTAACATCGCTGGAAGAGTGGGCGAACTCATGGCTGGTCAAAATAAACGAGGAGAAAACCACATGCACAATATTCTCGCTTTCAATCAAACCCCAAAATACCAAATTAAGTCTAAATGGCAAATTCCTGCAGCCAAACGACAACCCAACCTATCTGGGAGTCACATTTGATCGGCGCATGACATGGAAATGTCAGATTGAGAGAAACCGAATGAAAGCCAGAGAAAGAATGGCAATCATGAGGAAACTTGCTGGCACAAGCTGGGGAGCAGACGAAGGCATACTAAAGAAACTGTACACTGGAAGAGTGAGACCAGTTCTCGAGTATGGCATTGCGGCATGGACAACAGCAGCGAAGGCGAACTTCGATAAAGTTAGCAAACTTCAAAACCAAGCCATGAGAATTATAACAGGTGGCATGAAGTCAACGCCAATTGTAGAACTTAAAAAGATTACAAAACTGCAATCCATGACCGATAGAAGAGACTGCAGAGCCCAGCTGCAGTCAGAGAAACTCCGAAGACTGACGGACCATCCAATGCACCAGAGACTAAACAATTTGGGAAATGGGAAACTAAAGCGGAGAAACTTTGCAGAAATAGCCAAAGCAAAGATGCACGAAGATCCCATAAATGCACTAACAACACCAAAACCCATCACTACTGTACGAAAACCTACCTGGAGGCAGGATATATTTCCAGAGGTGGTAGAAAATATACCAGGTATTGCAAACAAAAACTGCCAGACTGAAAAAGAAAGGAGAGATGCTACCCTAAGCTTCATAACGAAAAGCTACCCAAGCATGGACTGGACCCATGCATACACCGACGGTTCTGTAACAAACACTACACAGAACGGAGGGGCAGGAGCATTCCTGAACCTACCAAATGGTAGACAAATAACACTGTCACTCGCTACTGGTAAGTACACAAGCAATTTCAGAGCGGAGGCAGGGGCACTGAGGGCGGCAGTGGAAGAAATGGTGACACACAGTGAAAATGAGAGCCATATAGTCCTGCTGACAGATGCTCTCGCCGTAGTCACAGCGCTAAAAAACCAGAAAAACACTGAGCTTAATGACTTAAGAGCAGCACTCTGCAAACTGTGCCAGCAGTCCGCACCAAAAAGGGTAGTGGTACAGTGGGTTCCGTCACACTGCAACATCCAAGGCAACGAGGAGGCAGACAGACTGGCAAAAGAAGGTGCAAGACTACCACAAACAGATACCAGTATGACGTACGAAGAGTCAAAACGGCTTATCAAAGCCAGATACATGACCAAATGGGAAACCGAACATACTGGTTACACCAAAAACGATGCCTATTACCAGTTGAACCGAAGAGAGCAGGTCGTTGTCTTCAGACTTCGCACTGGCCACAACAGACTGAGGTACCACCTATTCAACAAATTGAAGATAGGGTGTACCGACGAATGCCCGTGCGGTACTGGTAAAATGACCGCTGAACATCTGCTGCAGAACTGCCCGACATACGAGGATCAGAGAGAGCAGATGTGGCCATTACCAGTGGAACTGCAAGACAAGCTCTATGGCAGTGGCGAGAGCCTCAGGATGACCGCCGCTTTTTTCGAAAAAAAAATGGTTACTGTCTGACTGCGTACGCAGAAGAAGAAGAAGAAGATATCCACAAAACATCCAAGTTTACAGAGATGGATCTGCCACCGTGGCTACCACCAACGATGGATATGGCGCTGTAATTAAAAATTATAACCTGCACCAAGAAGACCACCCCTACATCTATGGCCATTGTGGAGAGACGTGTTCTAATTACGAAGCAGAAATAATAGAAATAGAAAAAGCTTTGATCCGAATAATCTCAGATTTTGAAAGCGGCACTATACAGCCTGAGGAGATCGTTGTTTTCTCAGATTCAAAATCTGCGCTCCAAACCTTGGACAACAGAATGTCTTAAGATGTTAACAACATCCACAAATTAATGGATCAATTGTCCCCCTCTTATGGAGCGGAAGTAGTGCTTCAGTGGATACCTGGCCATGTCGGAGTCCCAGGAAATGAGAAGGCTGATGAACTGGCCAGAAGTGGGGCAATGCTACCAGAGTCACTACCTAGTATCACGCTACAAACCTGCAAGCAAATGCTGAAAAATAACTATAGACCAGGCTAGATCAGTGGGCCACATCCCAGACAGGCCGAGTATATTTCTAAAACCAAGCAAAATCAGATCTTCAGTACCCAGCCAAAAAAATGAAACGAAGAGACCAGAGTTTGATCTTCAAGCTGAGCACAGACCATGCCCCTCTGAACAAATATCTGATTAGATTAGACCCACTACATCAACCAAACTGCAATTTCTGCCATGACCACGAGGAGTCAGTCGAGCACCTCCTAACTTTGTGCCCAAGGCTGGTCGACTTGCGGAACCTGCTGCTACCACCACACCCCACCACACTCAACACACTCAACACATCACTACACCAATTGATGACGTGTGCTTTTTTGTCCTTGAGGTATTGGGCTGTCAAGAGCTGCCGGCCCACAGCTAAAGGGATTATATCATCATCATCATCATCAAGGTTGTCTAAGCACGCATCTCCATTTGACCCTATCCGCTGGTTGGTCAGTCATAAGACTGGGTGTAAGGTTTCATGACCATGTGTCTTCACTGGACCCTATATTAACAGTGCGTAGGTAGACTAATAATCCTGATAAATATTACAGAGAGTAGGTATACTAACATTTCTGGTAAATATTACAGAGAGTAGGTACATGTCTGGTAAATATTACAGAGAGTAGGTACATGTCTGGTAAATATTACAGAGAGTAGGTATACTAACATTTCTGGTAAATATTACAGAGAGTAGGTACATGTCTGGTAAATATTACAGAGAGTAGGTACATGTCTGGTAAATATTACAGAGAGTAGGTATACTAACATTTCTGGTAAATATTACAGAGAGTAGGTACATGTCTGGTAAATATTACAGAGAGTAGGTACATGTCTGGTAAATATTACAGAGAGTAGGTACATGTCTGGTAAATATTACAGAGAGTAGGTATACTAACATTTCTGGTAAATATTACAGAGAGTAGGTATACTAACATTTCTGGTAAATATTACAGAGAGTAGGTATACTAACATTTCTGGCAAATATTGCAAAGTCTAGGTGTACTAACAAGTCTGGTTCAAATTACAGAGTGTGTACCGAAGAGTCTTTTTAATATTACAGGGGGAATGTGTACTAACGAGTCTGGTTAATATTTCAGGTTGAATGTGTACTAACGAGTCTGGTTAATATTACAGATAACATGTATCTCCTCCGGACCAAAGATCACAATTTTCTACCTGAGGAGCCTAACTCAGAGTGCATCAATCGGAACGGGACAGGGGATTGCTGTTTTCTAGCAGGTAAGTCAACAAAAACTACACCTGTGATGGAGAAAATTAAAGATCCCATGTGTACGACAAGTAGCATAACAGGGTCGGGTGTATGGTCCATGTAAGGTCTATGTAAGGTCTATGTAAGGTCTATGTAAGGTCTATGTAAGGTCTATGTAAGGTGCATATAAGGTCCATGTAAGGTCTATGTAAGGTCTATATAAGGTGCATGTAAGGTCCATGTAAAGTCCATGTAAAGTTCATGTAAGGTCCATGTAAGTTCCATGTAAGGTCTATATTTTCTTACCCAACGGCACACTATGGGTGGTGAAAATCACGAGGTTTGTTTCTGGTAAACACTGTTTGAGGCTAAGTCGCCCCTGAATCCGTTTGCAAAATAAACTGCCCCGTACCAATTGAGGACTGCACCTAGATCCCTCGACTCTGCAGGCAGTGCACCAACCACTGCGCTACTCAACTGTAGATTGGTACCTGGCTAACAGTTAAGGGAGACAAGTGGGCATGGTAGCAAACTGGTCATTGGTTCTCAGTAAAAGTTGGGATCTAATTAAGACTTGCAGATCCTTGCAGAATATCCGCAGCCAGTCCAATTTTTTAATACGAAATAAATATTGAATTTTTCTCCATTGCGTTTTCCAGTCCCTTTTCATTTTACTCAATCCGCCCATCTCTTCATCCGCATGACTGCCCATATCTTCACCACTCTTCCAGCCCAGCTGTTCACCACTCATCCAGCCCAGCTGTTCACCACTCATCCAGCCCAGCTGTTCACCACTCATCCAGCCCAGCTATTCACCACTCATCCAGCCCAGCTGTTCACCACTCATCCAGCCCAGCTGTTCACCACTCATCCAGCCCAGCTGTTCACCACTCATCCAGCCCAGCTATTCACCACTCATCCAGCCCAGCTATTCACCACTCATCCAGCCCAGCTATTCACCACTCATCCAGCCCAACTACTCACCACTCATCCAGCCCAGCACTGGTTTACTTGGCCTTGCTATTTCCCACATCATCCTTCTAATTTCAGCTTTTACTCACAATTTCCGCTAGCAGTCTTGGACGAATTTTCTAGTTTAATACGCGAGGGTGACATGTCCAGCATTTAGAACAACAGTACTTAACTATGTATAATAAGAGTCGATAATAAATTAAATATTTCTGCCCTTTACCTAGCTAACTTTCTCTTAGTCTGATTTCGGACAACGAAATGTTACACTAAGAACATGACCGGGCATTGTTCGAAACAACATTTAGATGAAACCTTTGTCTGAACCCTGAATTTGTCTTTGTATAATACCCACATCCTTGCTTCTTACGTGTCTGGTTCAAAGTGACCTATTTGAATCGTAATACAAATACGCTACAATAAGCTTTCAATGACTCCTTGGTTCGGGATCATGATTGGGATCATCTCCGTGGTCCTGTCAGAGTCCATGAGAGATTCCTTACCCTGAACCTGTCAGTCCATGAGAGATTCCTGACCCTGACCCTGTCAGTCCATGAGGAATTCCTGACTCTGACCCTGTCAGTCCATGAGAGATTCCTGACCCTGACCCTGTCAGTCCATGAGAGATTCCTGACCCTGACCCTGTCAGTCCATGAGAGATTCCTGACCCTGACCCTGTCAGTCCATGAGAGATTCCTGACCCTGACCCTGTCAGTCCATGAGGAATTCCTGACTCTGACCCTGTCAGTCCATGAGAGATTCCTGACCCTGACCCTGTCAGTCCATGAGAGATTCCTGACCCTGACCCTGTCAGTCCATGAGATATTCCTGACCCTGACCCTGTCAGAGTCCATGAGAGATTCCTGACCCTGTCAGAGTCCATGAGAGATTCCTGACCCTGACCCTGTCAGTCCATAAGAGATTCCTGACCCTGACCCTGTCAGTCCATGAGAGATTCCTGACCCTGACCCTGTCAGTCCATGAGAGATTCCTGACCTTGATCCTGTCAGTCCATGAGAGATTCCTGACCCTGACCCTGTCAGTCCATGAGTAATTCCTGACCCTGACCCTGTCAGTCCATGAGAGATTCCTGACCCTGTCAGTCCATGAGAGATTCCTGACCCTGACCCTGTCAGTCCATGAGAGATTCCTGACCCTGACCCTGTCAGTCCATGAGAGATTCCTGATCCTGACCCTGTCAGTCCATGAGAGATTCCTGACCCTGTCAGAATCCATGAGAGATTCATGACCCTGTCAGTCCATTAGAGATTCCTGACCCTGACCACCCTGTCAGTCCATGAGGATTCCTGACCCTGTCAGTCCATGAGAGATTCCTGACCCTGTCAGAGTCCATGAGAGATTCCTGACCCTGACCCTGTCAGTCCATGAGAGATTCCCGACCCTGACCCTGTCAGAGTCCATGAGAGATTCCTGACCCTGATCCTGTCAGTCCATGATAGATTCCTGACCCTGACCCTGTAAGTCCATGAGAGATTTCTGACCATGACCTTGAGCCTGTCAGAGTCCATGAGAGATTCCTGGCCCTGTCAGAGTCTATGAGAGATCTCTGACACTGACCCTGTCAATCCATGAGGGATTCCTGACCCTGACCCTGTCAGAGTCCATGAGAGATTTCTGACCATGACCTTGAGCCTGTCAGACTCCATGAGAATCTGGGGTAGTTGTCTCGCCGCCGCGATTCAATTTCAACCAGTGTTCGTAAAGCGATCTCAGTCCCGCCAGGTGGAGCGATAGCGCGGGCTTGCGGAAAACGCTCGCCTGCCGTTTCCCGTAGAGCTATTGGGGTGCGGTTTTTTTAGGCGTCTCCTCCACCGAGGTGCGCTTCTCTGGTCCGTTTCAGGAAACGTTTTCAGTCCCTGGTGATTTATCTGAGGCTTATAGCAGAGCTCGACAGTTCGTCTCGCTGGTGGTCAGACTCTCGCAAAGAGCTTGTGACCGGCAAATGGAAAGCAGGAATCGTGCCTCAAGGCCCTGTGTTCTCCCGGGGACCAACCCTCGGGAGAAGGGCAGGCCGGCAGGCCAAATTGTCTCTAGTCCCAGTGAAATTCATCGCCGAGGTCGTTGGGATCCGTTCTGCTCAGAGCGCTGCCATCCCTCCTCGAGCGAGCCCGGTCGGTCGGTCATCTGGTGCGTGTAGGGGCCCCTGTCAGGCGGTCCTAGGTCGACGGAGTGAGGGACGGGTGGAACAACCGTCCGTCCGTTCCGTCAGTCGGTCCCTGCGGCCGTCCCAGTGAGGCTTTTTACACACCCTTCCTCCGCCGACCGGTGTGTGCGCTACGTACGTCTCCGACAGAAATCTGGTTGATCCTGCCAGTAGTCATATGCTTGTCTCAAAGATTAAGCCATGCATGTCTAAGTTCACACTGTCTCACGATGAAACCGCGAATGGCTCATTAAATCAGTCGAGGTTCCTTAGATGACACGATCCTACCTGGATAACTGTGGCAATTCTAGAGCTAATACATGCTTACCAAGCTCCGACCCTCGCGGAAAGAGCGCTTTTATTAGTTCAAAACCAATCGTCGTTTCCCCTCGCGGGGTTGCGGCGTCCCCACTGGTGACTCTGGATAACTTTGTGCTGATCGCATGGCCTCATGTGCCGGCGACGCATCTTTCAAAGGTCTGCCCTATCAAATGTCGATGGTACGTGACATGCCTACCATGTTTGTAACGGGTAACGGGGAATCAGGGTTCGATTCCGGAGAGGGAGCATGAGAAACGGCTACCACTTCCAAGGAAGGCAGCCGGTTCACTGCCCGTTGTCTCCTGCCCTACCGTCTGCCGGCTCTCTCCCACGGGTGCTCTTCGCTGAGCGTCCTGGGTGGCCGGCGCGTTTACTTTGAAAAAATTAGAGTGGTCAAAGCAGGCCTCGGCTGCCAGAATAATGGTCCATGGAATAATGGAATAGGACCTCGGTTTTATTTTGTTGGTTTTCGGAACTGGAGGTAATGATAAACAGGGACAAATGGGGGCATTCGTATTGCGGCGTTAGAGGTGAAATTCTTGGATCGCCGCAAGACGAGCTACTGCGAAAGCATTTGTCAAGAATGTTTTCATTAATCAAGAACGAAAGTCAGAGGCGCGAAGACGATCAGATACCGTCGTAGTTCTGACCATAAACGATGCCGACCAGCGATCCGCAGGAGTTGCTTCGATGACTCTGCGGGCAGCTTCCGGGAAACCAAAGTGTTTGGGTTCCGGGGAAAGTATGGTTGCAAAGCTGAAACTTAAAGGAATTGACGGAAGGGCACCACCAGGAGTGGAGCCTGCGGCTTAATTTGACTCAACACGGCCAACACTGAAATGACTGACATGCCGAGACCACTTTCCTTGGGTCAAATATGGAACTGGTGCTGGATTTAGACCCTCAGAAATCTGAGGTTATGCTTTCTGTGGCTCGGTTTGTCTGCATTCAGTGTTTGATAAAGGAATTGACGGAATAGCACTATTAGGAGTGGAACCTGAGGCTTAAATTGCTTTAACACGCCAATACTGTAGAATGAATGTCAAAAGAGAGAACCTTCGTGGGGTCAAATAGTGAACATGTGCTGGTATTAGACCCACGGAGGACAGGTCAGTCTCCAAACCCCCAAATGAAAGAGCGCCTGCTACGGTAATCTGGTCTTCACCCTGCAGAAATCGCAGGCTCCAGAAATTTGGCCATTGACAAACTAAAAGCCCTCTATTGATACGTTCTGGCTAATATTGAACGGGTGCTGGAAATAGACCCTCGGAAGACAGGTCAGTTTTACCCTACTAATGACAGGGCGTTGCTACGGTAATCCTGCTAAACTCGAGAGGAGCCGCAGACATTAGGTTCACGTACAAGGCTGATAAGCCAACGGTGCGAGGTGAGGGATTACGGCCGAACGCCTCTAAGCCAAAAATCCCGCCCAAAAGCAGCTCAGCACGAATGCAAAGGGAGGCTTGGACCTGGTGGGGACCTGGGGCCCACAATCCAGCCCCGCCCGGTCAAGGCGCAGAATGAGGTCTCTGCCGTCCGCTGATCAAAGCGGGCGGGAAGCTGCTCGATATTCACCCCATACGGCAATGAGGTATGAATTCATTTGTAGAAGACTTAGTTCTCGGTCGGGGTGCCCTAAGCAGTAGATCATCTACCTCACTGCGAACTGCTGAGACTTAACCCTTGACCATGAGATATGTCCGCTCCCCAGGCGAACAACATCTCCGTGCAAGACTAGGCTTGCCACGTGGTCAAGTGCATTATTTCGAGAGGAATCACAGGTCGCTGACATTTGGTCCACGTGCTTGGCTGATAAGCTACCATCTGAGGGATTACGGCCGAACGCCTCTAAGCCAGAATCCCGCCCAAAATCTCAGCACCGCTGAGATGGGAGGCTACGACATGGCTAAGGCTTGCGTCCCGGCCCGATCGAGCGCAGGAATGCACCTGGTAAAATGCACTCCTTCCTCGCTCTTTGCATCTGTCTGCTATCAGTCATTCCAATGGACGCAGAAGAGATGCAGTCCAGCGGACATTGCACTTCCTGCCCTATGGTGACAAGCTCCCGGCTGGCGGGGAATGCTAGGCGTACCATCACTGCAGATGAGCCGAGAAAATAAAGCGAGCAAAAAGATACCTCACTCATATGCATATGCTACTTTTCTGGCAGGACGTGACGATCCTGGGAAAACGTCACACTGGACTGCCTCTCTTCCGGGATAGTATAAACTAGTACATAGGCCATCATTTCATTGCCAAACGCTATAGACATGAGTAGGGAAGACTCGATAGTCCTGCTAGACAACTTCCTAAGAGAGACAACTCTGACCAAAAATAACTGCTGCCTTGCAGTCAGGCTGGGGACAGCCAAAGGCTAAGGAGGGAAACCCTACAGAAACGCCTGTTGAAATCGGATGCACTGAGCCACTGGCTTACAAATTAAAACAGTGCAACGTAAATATCGCTGTAAACAGCGTACGATGAAAAAGAAGAAGAAGACTCCATGAGAGATTCCTGACCCTGTTAGAGTCCATGAGAGATTCCTGACCGTGACCCTGTCATTCCATTTAGAGATTCCTGACCCTGACCCTGTCAGAGTCCATGAGAAATTCCTGATCCTGACCCTGTCAATCCATGAGGGATTCCTGACCCTTACCCTGTCAGAGTCCATGAGAGATTCCTGACCCTGACGCTGACCCTGTCAGTCCATGAGAGATTCCTGACCCTGTTAGAGTCCATGAGAGATTCCTGACCCTGACCCTGTCAGTCCATGAGAGATTCCTTACCCTGACCCTGTCAGTCCATGAGAGATTCCTGACCCTGACCCTGTCAGAGTTCATGAGAGATTCCTGACCTTGACCCTGTCAGAGTCCATGAGAGATTCCTGACCCTGTCAGTCCATGCTGTGTCAGAATCACTCAGGGATCTCGGTATATCAATATTTCTGTCCATTGACAGTAGCTAGACAAATGTACATGTTTGTCTATAACGTTATTACATTGTTGAGTAACTGGTCATGTATATAGTTGTTTTGGATCAGCAAGAATGAACGTGTGCACCCATGCTGTAGAAACCGTGTACTATGTACGCCCAACGACATACGATCTAGTATTTAGAGCAAAAATAATAACGTCAATGATGTATCATCATCGTTATCTGGTTGAACTAGTTGTAGAGTTGTCTGAGCATGCTTCTCCATTTGACCATATCATTTTGGCTGGTCAGTCCTAAGACTAACTGTAAGGCTATTTGAGCATACCCCTTAATTTGGTCCTATCCTTTGGTTAGTTAATCCCAAGACTGGTTGTAAGGTTATCTCAGCACGCATCTCCATTTGACCTTATCCTCTGGTTGGTCAGTCCTAAGACTGGTTGTAAGGTTATCTGGGCACGCATCTCAATTTGATCTTATCCTCTGGTTGGTCAATCCTAAGACTGGTTGTAATGTTGTCTGGGCACGCATCTCAATTTGATCTCATCCTCTGATTGGTCAGTCTGAAGTTGTAAGGTTGTCTGACTCTCCATTAAAAGCTTACCGTGCCGTGATTGGAGAGATTGAGTGCCTCAATGATCCAAGGAGCTCCAGTTTTTCAGGAGACAAGTACGTCAACGTTTCTCGGACATCGACATGACGCAGGATATAGATGAGGTCTATAGTAAAACCACTACTGCATTGCTCCGATCAGCAAAGGAAGTCATCAAGCGAGGATAGAGGACAACGATCGAACCATCGTTCAAAGACAACAAGTCGAGAAACATCCTAGCCATGCAAACAAAAACAGTTACAACAGACTCACTGCTAAAGTCAAATTGCTGAGCAGACAGGAAAAAAGAAAAGCATGAGCTAAGAAATGTGGAGAGCTGGACTTGCGGAAAGATGGGAAGAAAGCTTGGAGACTCATATCCAACCTTTCAAGAGACATAACCCTAAGGTACATAACGGAAAATTACCCAAGCTTGGACTGGAACCATGCATACACCGACAGTTCTGTAACAAACACAACACAGAACGGAGGGGCAGGGGTTTTCCTGAGCCTATCAAATGGAGGTAGTGACGAAAAATAACAATACGAGACTCTTTCGAGGCCCCGTAATTGGAATGAGTACACTTTAAACCCTTTAACGAGGATCTATTGGAGGGCAAGTCTGGTGCCAGCAGCCGCGGTAATTCCAGCTCCAATAGCGTATATTAAAGTTGTTGCAGTTAAAAAGCTCGTAGTTGGATCTCAGGCACAGGCGGGTGGTCCGGCACGCGCCGGTTCACTGCCCGTTGTCTCCTGCATTATCGTCTGCCGGCTCTCTCCCAGGGGTGCTCTTTGCCGAGCGTCCTGAGTGGCCAGCGCGTTTACTTTGAAAAAATTAGAGTGTTCAAAGCAGGCCTCGGCTGCCTGAATAATGGTGCATGGAATAATGGAATAGGACCTCGGTTCTATTTTGTTGGTTTTCGGAACTGGAGGTAATGATTAACAGGGACAAATGGGGGCATTCGTATTTCGGCGTTAGGGGTGAAATTCTTGGATCGCCGCAAGACGAGCTACTGTGAAAGCATTTGTCAAGAATATTTTCATTAATCAAGAACGAAAGTTAGAGGCGTGAAGACGATCAGATACCGTCGTAGTTCTGATCCATAAACGATGCCGACTAGTAATCCGCAGGAGTTGCTTCGATGACTCTGCGGGCAGCTTCCGGGAAACCAAAGTGTTTGGGTTCCGAAGGAAGTATGGTTGCAAAGCTAAAACTTAAAAGAATTGCCGGAAGGGCGCCACCAGGAGTGGAGCCTGCGGCTTAATTTGATTCAACACGGCCAAACACTGAAATGATTGACATGCCGAGAGCACTTTCGTTGGGTCTAGTATGGAACGGGTGCTGGAATTAGACCCTCGAAAATCTAGGGCTATCCTCTCGGTAGCTTGACTGTCTCGCATCCAGTGTTCGCTAAAGGAATTGACGGAAGGGCACCACCAGGAGTGGAGTCTGCGGCTTAATTTGACTCAACACGCCAATACTGTAGAACGACTGACAAATTGAGAGCACCTTCGTTGGGTCTATTAGTGAACGTGTGCTGGTATTAGACTCACGGAAGACAAGTTAACTCTTTAAACTTCTAATGAAACAACGCTACGGAAATCGTGTTTAACCCCGCAGAAACCGCAGGTTTCAGATACCTGGTCATTGACAAACAAAAGCCTTCTATTAAATCGTCTGGTCTAATAGTGAACGGGTGCTGGTAATAGACGATCGGAAGACAGGTCAGTTTTACCCTACTAATGACAGGGCGTTGCTACGGTAATCCTGCTCAATTCGAGAGGAGCCGAAGACATTTTGGTTCACGTACCAGGCTTATAAGCCAATGGCTACCATGTGAGGGATTACGGCCGAACGCCTGTAAGCCGGAATCCCGCAAAAAATCTCAGCACCACTGCAATGGGAGGCTTCGATATGGTCGGGACCTGGGGCTCGCGCCTCAGCCCTACCCGGTCGAGTGCAGAAAGAGGTCTCTGCCGTCCGCCGATCAAAGCGGGTGGATAGCTGCTCGATATTTACCCTATACGGCGATGGGGTGCAAAACCACCAACACAAGACTTAGATCTTGGTCGGGGTGTCGAAAACAGTAGAGCAGCTACCTCACTGTGAACTGTCGTGACTCAACCCATGACCATGAGATTTGTCCGCACACCAGGCGAAAAACATCTCCGTGACATTACCAGGCTTGTCCCCTGATTAAATGCACTTCTGCCTCGATCTCTACCTCTGTATGCTATCAGCCATACCAATGGACGCAGAAGAGATGCAGACTAGCGGACATTGCACATCTGCCCTATTGTGTCAACTTCCCAGGTGGCGGGGAATGCTAGGCGTACCATCACTGCAGAGAAGCCGAGAAAATAAAGGGAGCAAAGAGATACCCCACTCACATGCAAATGCTACGTTCTGACAGGACGTGACGATCCTGGGATACAGACACACTGGACTGCCTCTCTTCCGGGTTTGTACAAACCAGCACATAGTCCATTTATCATATATCATATCTCATATATCATCACCGCACCCTACAGACACGAGTAGTGAAGACTCGTTAGTCATGTAAGACAACTTCCATAAGAGAGACAACTCTGATCACAAACAACTGCTGCCTTGCAGATAGGCTGGGGACAGCCAAAGGCTAAAGAAGGCATCCATACAGAAACGCCTGTTGAAATCGGATGCACTGGGCCACAGGCTTAACGAAACAGTGCAACGTAAATCGCAGTATGATGACAGTACAACTTATCAGAAAAACGTATGCCGCTCATCCTGCGGAGTCCCGCCAGGCAGCGAGAGTGCCGGGCCTCATTGCTCGAAGGGGCCCACCCTTGACTACCGGTGGGCACCCACCCATGTGTCGTGTAGTCAAGGCACGTGGCTATGGGGCAATTTCTATTGACAAAAACTCAAGACCCTCAAAATACTACAGTGGAATGCGGAGGGAGTCATTAACAAAAAGCTATCCCTAACACATCACTTGCATGAAGGTAAGATTGACGTGGCATGTATCCAAAAAACGCACCTCAACAGCAACCATAAATTCTCAATCAAAGGATAGCAGGCCTTCCGCCTGGACAGAGAAGGCCACAAAGGAGGTGTTCTGATACTGACCCGTAACTGCATACCGAGTAGCGCGGTAGCTGTCAATCACACCGGATAAGCAGAAATTGTAGGAGTTGACATAATGGCTCAAGAGACGAAGCTTAGCATTTTCAATCTGTACGGACCACCAAATAGAGACCTATCGCTCTCGAGTATGGAAGTCAAAGACTCCAACTGGAGACTTCAACAGCCATTTGGAGGGATGGGGATACTCGGACACAGACAGCAGAGGTGACGAAGTGGAAGATTGGGAGATAGACACAAATCTCCATCTAATCAATAGGCCGGAGGATAGCCCTAGCTTCTATTCTAGAATATGGCATACCACCTCGACTCCAGATTTGGCCTTCTCTACAATGGACATTCACCATAAAATAGACCGCCAGGCGCTAAACCAATTAGCAGGTAGCGACCACAAGCGAATTAGGCTAGAAATCGAAATTGAAGTAGGCCCACAGGAAACAAAACCGCTCCCTCGTTGGAATTACAAACGAGCCGACTGGGACAGATTTGCAATCCTGACAGATGGGCTGTTTGAAATACACAACACACGGAACAACAAAATGAAGCCCATGGTGGAAAGCCTAAGCAAAGCAATAATGCAAGCTGCCACTGAAACCATCCCAAGAGATGGAAAGGAAAAATTATAAGCCCTATTGGAATGATAAGTTGCAGAAAGTGGAAGACGCAATCATAAATGCTTGGAACATGGCACAGCGAGAACAATCAATAGAGGCAAATATCGCCCTCAAAGCCGCCACGGCGAAATACAAATACACTCTAAACCAAACAGCAAGAGAAAGCTGGAAAAACAAAACAGGAAGTCTAAACTTAGACAAAGAAGGGAACAAACTCTGGAAGTTAGTCAGAGCCTTGAATGACAAAACCCCGTCAAACAAACAAATTACCATCAAGCAGGGCAAAAACTTGCTCACTGGAGAAAAAGCCGCAAACGCTTTTGTCAAACACTATGCCAAAGCGAACCACTTAGATCTCCCTGCAGATAGGCATACGGACATTAATGAAGAGCAAAAGGGGCACGACAACATCAATATGGCACCAGAAGAGCATATGATGGCAAAACTAACAATGAGCGAAATGGAAGAGGCCATGAGAACATTAAAGAAAAGGAAATCTCCCGGAAAAGATGGGATAACAAACGAAATGCTGATGGGGCTGAGCCAAACAGCAAATAGGAAACTGCTATCAGTCCTGAACCAAAGCTGGAAAAGGGGTATTATGCCCCAGGCATGGAAAGACGCAGTACTTGTATCAGTACCAAAGAAAGGAAACCACAAATCAAACCCCAAAACACCGAATTAAGTATAAACGGCAAATACCTCCAGCTAAACGACAACCCAAACTATCTGGGAGTCACATTTGATCGGTGCATGACATGGAAAAGTCAGATCGAGAGAAACCGAATGAGAGCCAGAGAAAGAATGGCAATCATGAGGAAACTTGCTGGCACAAGCTGGGGAGCAGACGAAAGTATACTAAAGAAACTGTACACTGGAAGAGTGAGACCAGTTCTCAAGTATGGCATTGCGGCATGGACAACAGCAGCAATTGCGAATTTCGATAAAGTTAGCAAACTTCAAAACCAAGCCATGAGAGTTATAACAGGAGGCATGAAGTCAACGCCAATTGTAGAACTTGAAAAGATTACAAAACTGCAATCCATGGCCGACAGAAGAGACTGCAGAGCCCAGCAGCAATCAGAGAAACTCTGAAGACTGACTGACCACCTAATGCACCAGAGACTAAACAATTTGGGAAATGGGAAACTAAAGCGGAGAAACTTTGCAGAAATAGTCAAAGCAAAGATGCACGAAGATCCCATAAACGCACTAACAACACCAAAGCCCATCCCTACTGTACGAAAACCTACCTGGAGGCAGGATATATTTCCAGAGGTGGTAGAAAATATACCAGGTATTGGAAACAAAGACTGCCAGACTGAAAAAGAAAGGAGAGATACTACCCTAAGCTTTATATCGAAAAACTACCCAAGCATGGACTGGACCAATGCATACATCGACGGTTCCGTAACAAATACAACACAGTACGGAGGGGCAGGAGCATTCCTGAGCCTACCGAATAGCAGAAAAATAACACTGTCATTCAGTACTGGAAAATACACAAGCAATTTCAGAGCGGAGGCAGAGGCACTGAGGGCGGCAGTGGAAGGTGCAAAAGAAGGTGCAAAATTACCACAACCCGATACTAGTATGACATACGAAGAGTCAATACGGCTTATTAGAGCTAGATACATGACCAAATGGGAAACCGAACATGCCGGTTACACCAAAAACGATGCCTATTACCAGTTGAACAGAAGAGAGCACGTCGTTGTTTCCAGACTTCGCACTGGCCACAATAGACTCAGGTATCACCTATTCAACAAATTGAAGATAGGGTGTACCGACGAATGCCCGTGCGATACCGGGAAAATTACCGCTGAAAATTTGCTGCAAAACTGCCCGACATACGAGGATCAGAGAGAGCAGATATGGCCATCACCAGTGGCAACACTAGACAAGCTCTATGGCAGTGTCTACAGCCTCGGGATGACGGCTGCTTTGTTTCGAAAAACTAATGGTTACTGTCTGACTGCGTACGATGAAGAAGAAGAAGAAATCTTTTTACCAAGAAGTTTATTAGAGAGTGTGATGCATTTATTGAGGATTCCGTGGCGAAGTGGTTAATATGTCGGCCTCGTGATAAGGTGGTGTAGGTTTGACTCCGGACTCCGCCGTCTTTTTCAGCGGAGTCCCCTGCATCTCGTATTCGCTCCCTAGTCGTCTTGTCCTTTATTTGCCATTGGGGTCGAGAGGCTCGACACGAGAAAGTGAGGATAAAAAGTAGCGCAACCTTACTAAAAAATAGCGCTATTAAAATAAAATATGCCATCATCATCTGCGATGGACAGCGGCCTTTGCCTTTGCCTTGATGCAGTTATTTTACATGAATCTAGAACGTTTTACAGTGTAGCATATCAGAGATTGTAGTACAGTTGATTTAACTGTTTCTATATTAGTTGGCTGTAAAGACGTCAGAGATAGTAGTACAGTTGCTTTAACTGTTTCTATTTCAGTTGGCTGTGTAGACGTCAGAGATTGTGCTGCACAGTTATTGAACTGCTCCATAGATCGCTTTACTGTGTAGTACGTCAGAGATTGTGACACACATTTGTATTACCTTACCCTAAAATCTTGGTACTTATATCTTGATATACAGATTCTGTGGTACGCATTAATGTGTTTTTTTCTGGAGATCTGTTTTCAGTGCAGGATATTCAAGATTGATATGCTGACTAATTGTAGCTTTCCTTATATCTTACTGCTGTTCTTCTTCTTCTTCTTCTTCTTCTTCTTCGTACGCAGTCAGACAGTAACCATTATTTTTTCCAAAAAAGCGGCGGTCATCCTGAGGCTGTCGACACTGCCATAAAGCTTGTCTTGCAGTTCCACTGGTGATGGCCACATCTGCTCTCTCTGATCCTCGTATGTCGGGCAGTTCTGCAGCAGATGTTCAGCGGTCATTTTCCCGGTACCTCACGGGCATTCGTCGGTACCACCTATCTTCAATTTGTTGAATAGGTGGTACCTCAGTCTATTGTGGCCAGTGCGAAGTCTGAAGACAACGACCTGCTCTCTTCTGTTCAACTGGTAATAGGCATCGTTTTTGGTGTAACCAGTATGTTCGGTTTCCCATTTGGTCATGTATCTGGCTTTAATACGCCGTTTTGACTCTTCGTAAGTCATACTAGTATCTGTTTGTGGTAGTCTTGCACCTTCTTTTGCCAGTCTGTCTGCCTTCTCGTTGCCTTGGATGTTGCAGTGTGATGGGACCCACTGTACCACTACCCTTTTTGGTGCGGACTGCTGGCACAGTTTGCAGAGTGCTGCTCTTAAGTCATTAATCTCAGTGTTTTTCTGGCTTTTTAGCGCTGTGAGAGCATCTGTAAGCATGACTATATGGCTTTCATTTTCTTTGTGTGTCACCATTTCTTCCACTGCTGCCCTTTGTGCCTCTGCCTCCGCTCTGAGCTTGCTTGTGTACTTACCAGTAGCTAATGACAGTGTTATTTTTCTGCCATTTGGTAGGTTCAGGAATGCTCCTGCCCCTCCGTTCTGTGTAGTGTTTGTTACAGAACCGTCGGTGTATGCATTGGTCCAGTCCATGCTTGGGTAGTTTTTCGATATAAAGCTTAGGGTAGTATCTCTCCTTTCTTTTTCAGTCTGGCAGTCTTTGTTTCCAATACCTGGTATATTTTCTACCACCTCTGGAAATATATCCTGCCTCCAGGTAGGTTTTCGTACAGTAGGGATGGGCTTTGGTGTTGTTAGTGCGTTTATGGGATCTTCGTGCATCTTTGCTTTGACTATTTCTGCAATGTTTCTCCGCTTTAGTTTCCCATTTCCGAAATTGTTTAGTCTCTGGTACATTGGGTGGTCAGTCAGTCTTCTGAGTTTCTCTGACTGCAGCTGGGCTCTGCAGTCTCTTCTATCGGTCATGGATTGCAGTTTTGTAATCTTTTCAAGTTCTACAATTGGCGTTGACTTCATGCCTCGTGTTATAACTCTCATGGCTTGTTTTTGAAGTTTGCTAACTTATCGAAGTTCTTCTTTGCTGCTGTTGTCCATGCCGCAATGCCATACTCGAGAACTGGTCTCACTCTTCCAGTGTACAGTTTCTTTAGTATGCTTTCGTCTGCTCCCCAGCTTGTGCCAGCAAGTTTCCACATGATTGCCATTCTTTCTCTGGCTCTCATTCGGTTTCTCTCGATCTGACTTTTCCATGTCATGCGCCGATCAAATATGACTCCCAGATAGTTTGGGTTGTCGTTTGGCTGCAGGAATTTGCCATTTAAACTTAATTTGGTATTTTGGGGTTTGATTGAATTACTGCTGTTCAAGAATATATATAAAGCTTTGATCTTCCAAGATTGATATGCTGACTAATTGTAGCTTTCCTTATATATTACTGCTGTTCAAGAATATATATAAAGCTTTGACCTTCCTTCTTCTTAGGTGACCTTCGTGTCAACCAGCCCCCTTATCTAGGCGCCCTCCACACAGTATGGCTTCGAGAGCACAACAGGATTGCAAGACGACTTAGAATCCTCAAGCCAAAGATTACGAGTGAGGAGATATTTCAAATGGCAAGGAGGATCGTTATTGGTGAGAATACATTGTTAAATCAAATGTTGATATTTACATCTTAACCGATTGTTTCATTTCCGTAATTCATTATTGTTTTTAACGAAACTGTTGTTACAATGTTCATTTCACCTTTTTTCCAGCGTCCGACTGGAGTATTGACCAGCAGTAAAGGATAGATACAGTAGAGTCGCCACATGGTCTATGGGGCAAGTATTTTTTATTTTAAATTAAAACGAAACAACCTGGACCTGAAAAGGGATTTTTTGAGCTCATCGTCGGTGCAAGTATCAACTCGGTAGATGAGTTAGGGAGAAGAACTAAGCTGACAATTATCACGTTTGATTCCGCTAAGTAACAGTTGCTTCCCCTTACCAGAAATACAATATGACAAAGGGTTGATGTTCTAAGAAAAACAGATTTAGTCCTACAGTGGATTCCGTTCTACTGTGGGATCCCTGAAAGTGATACGACAGATGAGTTCGCAGATGCTGGAAGTGTTGGCACGGAGACTTTCCATCCACAGAGACATCAAGAAGCAAAGACGCTCATAAAATGATCGACGAGGACGGAATGGAGCATAAAGAGTAAAAACCAGAAAAAGACAGCATAGACAAACTTGACGGACGTAGGCAGACAACGAACTTTAGACTCAAAACAGGACATTGCAGAATTAAGGTCTACCTCCACAAAATGGTCTTAGAGACACCGCCACATGGGATTGCGGAGTCCCCAAGCAAACACAAACAAACATCCTTCAGGCCTGCTCCACTTATGTAGACCATAGAGAGCTTGTCTGTACCGAGGAAGCTAACATGCTCGGAAAGCTTTGGGGGACCAGCGACGACCTGAAACGCAGTTTCCTTAATAAACATCACTGGGCTATAAGCATATCATCAGTTGATCGAAGAAGAAGAAGAAAAAGAAAAAGAACAAAAAAAAAGAAGAAGCAGGAGGAGGAGGAGGAGGAGAAATTGCATACTCTCTCGAATAATTGAATTCATGTTTTCAATCAGGCAAGGTTGCCTGTTTCCAGGTAGCCAATAGCTGCTTGAATCCGTGTCTGTACTTCGCCCTGAGGTACAATGTATGGTCCAAGGACGTGATGCAGATCATATCTCAATCTCGTTGATGGGCTGCCGCGTGGGCGGTTGCAGTCGTATGGCCACCAGAAAGACACCTTCCTTGTACATCTATCGTCAGTCATGCGGACCATATGGCCGACCCATCTGTACTTTCGTATTAATGCAGAGTCTGCCACATCCCAGAACTCTGGTCAATTTATTACTTTCCTTTGACCTAATAAAGGACAGTATTAAAGTTGTTCGTTGATTACCTTGGTTACTGACATAATGTTCGGTTTTTAATCTATTCTCGATCATATACTTTGCAAGGGGCACAACCTAAAAACTTTCAGAATTGACTATATGTCAGTCAGCACAGTACTGGAACTGGGCACATGATGTATTTGTTTAAATGATTTCAGCACGAAACCAAGTCATCACTTACAACACATGGCTTCCACTCGTTCTTGGCCGGGATGTACATCGTTCGAGACTCATTTCAACTGCTGGCAGGAGTTTCTACAACCCAGGGCTCATTCCGAAGATTTTCAATGGTTTTTCTGCCGCTGCATTCAGATTTGGCCACTCGACAATCCCAGCGAACTTTGCCATTGGTGACAGATCTGTTCCTCTCAGATTCCTCTTTAACCGGTAATATTTCAAAATAATTAAAAGTAGATGCACGTCGCTAGATCAAATATGAACAACCAAAACCAGGTGTCTGAAATGATTCGCTGTCAATTCACTTTAAATAAATAGTGTATACTTTCGAGGCTGTTGGTTGGTTATTAATCTTATGGGATCCTACAATCTGGCCCAATGCCATTTAGTGGTATCTGCAAGTTCGAGTTAGGTATAACTACATACTTTTGCTATTAATTGTGAATTTATACATATTTTCATTCACATTTTTATTATTTATTAATACATTATATTTAAATGTTGCAACGAAATGATTAATTTTAAGCAACGAGGAACAACTACTATCTATTGTTGGCATTGTTTTATGGTTTTTGTGTGAACCAGAATGGACATTTATTTTTGTGACAGACTGCTTACAACATGTTCGCTTGTGTATGACCTAGAGATTAGAGCCATAGCAATTTGATGTTTTGTAACTGAAGAATGTATTTTCTAAAAAAGAATGTCGTTGATACCTGAAACGGCAAAAAAGGGCGTATCATGTAAAGAGTCATGTGTGCTTGACGCTTTGCCTTGAGAAGAATCTCAATTTCCCCATCATTTTCATCGAACCAGTCTTGTGTGCTTTCGTGTGCATGGACCAAGGTGTCTTAGCACTGTAGAATAAACAGTGTCCATTATGGTCGCCCAGTTTTGATCGTTGCTGGAGTTTCCAAGCTGAACCTCATTCGGTCTGGTTTCTAGCTCAGCAGAAAAACTGGTTCTAGCAGGTTTCTCCTTCAGCTAATCAAGATTTAGTTTCCCCGATGCTTCTGTTCCATGAGGACGCCTCTTGAGTTGGACTTTTAGGCTCAACTTGGTTAAGGCGAGACGATGGTCAGTCCAACATTCTACGCCACCCACACTCTTAGTTATTTTGACCTGGGATATATATATATATGTATATACACACATATGGGGCGTCCATAAAGTAATGCACCACATTGTCTTTCTCAGGAGCTGTTTATTCAAAGTGCATGACATTTCTACACAATATATATGCTATGTCGTGTAAACATCTGTATTATTCAACATAATCCCCATCAAGTTGAACAGCCTTTTGCCAGCCCGAAACAAGTGCATGTATTCCTAGCACGTACCAATTTTTGTCCTTGATCATGAAGCCATTTCTTGGTTGCATGAATCACTTCTTCTTCATCTTCAAACCTTGTCCCACGAGTGCATCTTTGAGTGGACCAAACAGATGAAAATCAGAGGGTGCCAAATCTGGACTATAGCGTGGATGGGGTAGTACAGCCCAACCCAGTTTGGTGATTGCTTCCTGTGTTGCCAGACTTGTGTGATGGCGCGCATTGTCGGGAAGGAGAAGCAGGTCTGCTGGATTCTTGTGTGGCTGAACTCTGCGAAAACGTCGATGTAGTTTTTTCAAAGTCTTAATGTAAGCTTGCGAATTGATTGCCTCGCCTCTTGGCATCACACGCACACAAATCACACCTTCAATGTCTCAAAAGACAGTGATCATGACCTTTCCAGCTGAAGTTGTCTTTAATTATTTTCTTCGTAGTATTTGCGCGTGATGCCATTACATAGACTGTCTTTTTATCTCAGGTTTAAAAAGATGTGTCCAGGTTTCGACAACTGTAACGATATTAGCCACACTGTTCTGTCCATCAGCATTCAAACTCTCTAACAATTCATAAGAAAATGCTTTCCTTTGCAATCGGGGGTTATTTGTTTTGGTAGACTTCGAGGAACCCATCTTACGCAAACCTTAGAAAATCCAAGAGTTTTTATAACTACATTTGCACTACCAAAGCTGATTGACAGCTGTAAGACTAGTTGTTGAGTAGCGATTCATGTATCAGTAAGAAAAATGCCCTCGGCGCATTTCAACCTTTCTGCGTTTGGAGCAGTGACAGGACGTCCACTGCGCGACCGATCAAGTTGCTCCGTATCTGCACTTCCTGATTGTTTGATTCTCCGAAACCAGCGACTAACTGTACTCCTGTCGAATACAAAACTTCCGCACACAATATATAGACGCTTATGAATGTTCACAACCATTTCCTTCTCTGCAACAATAAATTATATCACAATCCGCTGCTTATAACGCACGTTGCTAACATGCTTCATTTCAACGGTTTAGTGCAGCCGTATTATTTGTCCGATTGCGGTACAATTTATTACACACAAATCGGCACATGCATTAATTCTAGTGTGCACAAAGTCATGCCTCTATTTTCATTATTGGTTGAGAATAACGATGAGGTGCATGACTTTCTGAACGCCCCTCGTATATAAATGTATATGCTTTGTTGCTTTTTATTTAATGTATTGCATACTTTAGCTCATCTCTGAAGAAGGGTGTCAACAGTTAGGTCATTCTTATTTTGCAATCCAACTGGATCTTGGTTTTATCTGTCTTTCAGCGGTTTTCCATTCAGCACTAACTGGTGAGCTAATTGGTTGAGAGAGAGAGTAACTCGCATTATGCCCACGGAAGCGCTCGCTAGGTCATTCCTTACATTCCTTAGGATTGGTCGACTGAAAAGTTTTTCTAGTTGACGTCTGTTGACGGAGATTATGATTGCTGTGCTACAATCTACTTGGGGACTCATTGCCTATCATCCATGAATCTAACTGGCAATTAGATTTTAAAAGTGCCTCCTGTGTGTTTAGCGTAGAATGTTCTCTCTTCACATCAGATAGCGAACATTATGTTCTGAAAGCTTTACTTCTTGCGAAAATGATGTATCCTTTCATAATGTTTCTCTGCAAACGTTTTTATTTTCTACACTTATTCCCCATATTTCATCGAATAATCTTAAGATGTGCCATAGACAGTAGTACTTTAAATTGTTGTTTGCAATCACAAACATGTCTTCGTTATCAACATGAGCCACGCAAACTAGTTGATTATCTTGTACATTACTTTCTGTCGCATCTTCAGCTCATTCTCTATTGTTGCCTCTCACTTTTGTGACCTGAGTTAACGAATTCAAAATGGTATGAGTCTGTCGCTTTCTGTCAATTTTTCTAACATATAAGCGTTAAACTAATATGATATACGAGATAGTAATGTCATTACATTACAGACCTGCCGAGGTTCGCTACAATTTTGAGAACGTTCTGATTGGAATGAGCGGTGCTTCGGCGGCTTACTATAAAAGAATGCAGACTGTGGACAATTTTTTCGGTCAGTATCCATCTGATATATTTACGTATATGTACATGAAGAATTTCTTTCTCAGTGGTTCATATGTTGAAAAGCATAGTGTGGTATCTACGTAGGCTGAAGTTTGGACTGTATGTATTTCTTCTTCTTCTTCTTCGTACGCTGGTTACAGCGATATACGTTGCACTGTGTTACTTTGTTAAGCCTGTGGTCCAGTACATCCGATTTCAACAGGCGTTTCTGTAGGGATGCCCTCCTTTGCCTTTGGCTGTCCCCAGCCTATCTGCAAGGCAGCAGTTGTTTTTGGTCAGAATTGTCTCTCTTAGGGAAGTTGTCTTGCAGGACTATCGAGTCTTCCCCACTCGTGTCTATATGGTGTGGCAATGATATGATATGATATAATGGACTGTATGTACTAGTTTTCCAAGTATCTCGCCTAGCATTCCCCGCCACCTGGGAGGTTGTCACAATAGGGCAGAGGTGCAATGTCCGCTGGCCTGCATCTCTTCTGCGTCCATTGGGATGGCTGTTAGCAGACAGAGATAAAGAGCGAAGCAAGAGTGCATTTAACCAGGGGACAAGGCTGGCCATGGCACGGAGATGTTGTTCTCCTGGTGTGCGGACATATCTCATGATCTAGAGTTGAGTCTCAACAGTTCGCAGTGAGGTGGCTGCTCTACTGCTTACGACACCCCGTCCGAGAACTAAGTCTTCTACTAGTGGTTTCACACCTCATCGCCGTAAGGGGTGAATATCGAACAGCTTCCCACCCGCTTTGATCGGCGGACGGCAGACGGCAGAGATCTCTTTCTGCGGCTCGACCGGGTCGGGCTGAGACGTGAGCCCCAGGTCCCAACCATATCGTAGCCTCCCATCGCAGTGGTACTGAGATTTAGGGAGGGATTCCGGCTTAAAGGCGTTCGGCCGTAATCACTCAGATGGTAGCCTCGCACCATTCGCTTATCAGCCAAGCACGTGGACTAAATGTCTGCGACCTGCGATTCCTCTCGAATTAGGACTGTATGTATTGAAATCTTATTATATTTTATCCAGCATTAGCCGAATTGAAAAGGTGCAATGCATTTTAGCTTACACTTATGTGGTTCAATGCTATTTTCAATCCATACCTCTGTAGTGTTTCTTTGATGTCGCCGACCCATTGATTTTCCGTTTACACTGAATGGTTGCTGTCTATCTAGTTGTAGACTCGTGCGACGTGGTGGTTTGGAGACATCAAATGATCACGCGATCTAACAACATAATTGGCTGTCTATCTAAACATAGAATACCTAACTTTGTTCTTACTTTCTGTCTGATGTCGTCATTTCTAACTCTGTCTCTTTTAGAGACACTGACATCTTTAAGAAAACATTATCTTTCAGAGACACTGACATCTTTAAGAAAACATATCATCTTTCAGAGACACTGACATCTTTCAGAGACACTGACATCTTTCAGGAAACATATCATCTTGAATGTTGTTATTTTGATTGATGTGTTTTGGTCAGAGTCTTTGTTTGACCCAGATTTTCCAATATTGAGTTATGGTTGTGAATCCTGGACAATACGTAAACTCTGTAAAGGTGCATTAGGAACTGGAGAGATGTGGTTTTATAGGCGCATGTTGAGAATAGAAACACACTATATAGTTCAGTTTAGCAGAATTAGCAACGTAATTGCGTATCGTTTAACCCATCAATGGGCAATTCTTCTTCATATGTTGTTGGAGAATATTAGCACACTGCACACACTCCGTAACACCGACGAGGACCCCGTAATAGATTGGCTAGATTTTAAACATCATTTTAAATGTTGGCCTCGAAACGATCGGTAAGCCTACTCCGTTCGATTTCCAAAGGCCGAGTGATTTTTTAACATGCGCGACACTGCACACGGACGTCCAATCTCTACTACCCAGAGATCCGGGAAAATACCAAAAGGTCCACGGGAATAAAATCCTGGTCTCCACCATGAGTTGATTCCCGCGACCTCCAGCACCCAAGGCCGACATCTTACTTCGAGGCCACTCAGTCCCCACAAAATATATAACTTTACAATGTTAGAACTTACGAAAACTATTCAACCTCTTTTAGAAAGAAATAATTCGTGTTTTTTTGAATAGTGAAGGTATAGACAATGTTTTTGCAACAGACACAATTCAAAGTAAGAGAAACAGGCAGAACGAGACATAAAATAATGGACAGTCTGAGTATATGGCATGGGAGATCATCAACTACAGAAGTAATTTCCTATCTCTATAAAAAATATATCTAGTCCTGCAGTGGATTCCGGCTCTCTATTGGGTCCTTGGATAAAAGAAGACAGATGAGCTAGCAAAATCTGAAAGAGGCTGCACGCATACTCGCGATGCACAAAAGCTATAAATAAGCAAAGTACCGATAATACGATTCATGAGAACGGAATAGAGAGACCAACACAAAGAACACAAGCCATAAAATGACAGCATAAACAAACTTAGCAGACATGGGCAGACAAAGATCTTCAAACGCAGAACGGGGTATTGCAAACTCTAAACCTGTCACTTAGAGACATCGCTACGTGCGACTGCAAGGCACGCAAGCAAACACCAGAACATATCCTACAGGACTGCCCCACTTAAAGACCAAAGAGAGGCAGTGTGGTCCATTTTCGAAAAGCTGTTGGAGACCGGAAACGACCCGAAAGGCACAGTCTCCTTCGTGAATCTCATCGGGTTAGAAGCATAGCATCAGTTGATCGTGAATCTCACCGGACTAGAAGCAAAGCATCAGTTGATCGAAGAAGGGGCGAACGTGAACGGGGAGGTTTCGGTCGTATGACAGGCTTTGAAAAACACTTCCAAACATTAGTCACCGCACAGATGTTTCCGCACGAAACAGACACATTGAGAGAAGTTCTCGTCTCGTGAGTCTTACTTAGGTCGTGGAAACAAACGGGCACCATTTCTTTGTGACGTCATGCGCCTATGTATACAAATTTAAAGAAGCTGCAGTCAAGGTGTAGTCAATGAAGTAAGGGAGATTTGAGTGAGGAAACAGTTCACAGGACAGAGAGCTTTGGAGAGAAGTATGCACATATAGGTGAGGGGTCAGTATTGGTAGTAGGAGATTCAATGGTGAGAGAGGTTGGCAGACATTTGTCCGAACAACACAACATGTTTGAAAGAATGGATATTGGTGGAGCAAAAACAGAGGATATAGAGGGGAGAATAAAGAGGTTAGATGACAAAGGAAACAGTCATGTGGTAGTATTGATAGGAACAAATAATGTAAATAGAGATGGTACAGAAATAATTATGGATAAATATAAAAGTCTTATGAGAACACTTGAGGAAAAAAAGTTTAGAAAGGTCACAATGATGGGCATTTTAGATAGAGCAGATGGGTCAGACTATCTAGATAGCAAAATAATAGTTATCAACCTTAGGTTACAGGTGGTGTGCGGACATAGGAATGGAATTTATTGATGTTAAAGTAGACAAACGTAAAATATTAGATACGGGAGGTTTACATCTAAATGAGATAGGACAGCATGTTGTAGCAAAGTATATGTTCAATCATTGTGTTAGAAATTTAAACTAGTACAGCCTATGCAGTATGAGACTAAAGATAGGCATACAATAGGGTGCTATAGAGGATGTAGTCAAAGGGGAGAGTTGGTGTCAGGGAAGTGTGAAATACATAGTGGAAAAGCAAACACTAAAATGATAAAGCAGAAGCAAAAAGAGGAAAACCAACATTACAAACTAAAATGTTTTTATGCAAATGTGAGAAGCATAATAAATAAAAGAGAAGAATTGGAACTGTATGTAGAAGAAGAAAAACCAGATATAATAGGATTAACAGAATCATGGACATATGAGGAGATTGCAGATAGTGAACTTGAAATCGAGGGATATACAATGTTAAGAAAAGATAGGATAGTTGGAGACAAGACTAAGGGATGTGGCGTTTTATTATACTGTATAAATTATGTTAATATAACGATCAAAGATTATTTATCATGTGGTAACAAAAATGAAAGTGTATGGGGAAAAATAGAAAGTGGGGGTGAAAAAAAACAGTGATTGGAGTGTGCTATAGAAGTCCATCAAGTCAAAAAGAGGAAGATGAGGAGCTGATTAGTAGCATAGCAAAGGGAAGGGAAATTATTATTAATGGGGGATTTCAACTATCCAGAAATAAAATGGGATATGGCAAAAGCACTTGTAGAGTCAAAACCTTTTGTTAAGTGCATAACTGACAATTTTTTAATTCAACATGTAGAAGCAGCCACCAAAGGCAAAAACATACTCGACCTAGTTTTTACTACAGAGGAAAATATGATTGAAAACGTTATCGTTGGGGAACTGTTTGGCTCAAGTGACTATCAAATCATCCGTTGGGATCTTATTGCAGGGAAAGAAGTAAACATAAATACGCGAACATACGACTACCCTAAGGCAGATGTTAAGAGGATGAAAGAGGCAGCGAACCACATAATCTGGAAAGATATTGTCGTAGGAACAGATGTTGAACAGGAGTGGGAAAGTTTTAAAACAGTTTTAGAAACGCTAAAAGAGGAATGTGTTCCATGTAGGGAGGTAAACCCCAAGCGTAAAAAGTGGATAACTAGATTTGTAGTGAAATGTAGAAGAGCAAAAAATAAAGCATGGAAAAAATATATAGAGGCAGGTAAATCAAAAGAAACATATGTAAAATATTTGGACAAGCAGAACATATCCCAGAAAGCGAATAAAACAGCAAAAATAGACTTTGAAAAAAAAACTTGCTCAGAGGATCAAGACTGACAGTAAAAGCTTCTTCTCTTATGTTTGGAATAAACAAAGAACGAAAGACAAAGTAGGCCCTCTCCTAGACAGTACAGGGAAAATGATAAGTGAGAATAGGGAGGCAGCTAATCTACTCAATCAGTACTTTGACATAGTCTACACAAAAGAGGACTGCTCCAAGATCCAAGAGCCTATAGATATTTTTCAAAGAGACATGGATACAGCGGGATTAAGATCAATCTGTTTTACAGAGGAAATGGTTTTTAAAAAATTGGAGGGGTTGAAAGTGAAAAAATGTCCAGGTCAAGATGGCATTCATACAAAATAGCTGTATGAAATTAGAGACCAACTAGCAAAACCATTGGCTATATTATGTTCTCAATCACTTACAAAAGGAATTGTTCCACGGGATTGGAAAGATGCCGGAGTGATCCCCTTATTAAAAAAAGGTATAAAATCAGATCCAGCAAATTATAGACCGGTGAGTTTGACGAGCATAGTCTGTAAATTGTTAGAGTCAATAATCAAAGAAAACAGTGTAATGCATTTATGCATTTAGACAAATTTAATCTAATTAGAAATAGTCAGCATGGGTTTACTAGAGGGAGATCATGCTTAACAAATCTATTAGAATTCATGGAGGAGGTTACTAAAATCATAGATAAAGGGGAGCCAGTGGATGTTATTTATCTAGACTTTGCAAAGGCCTTTGATAGAGTACCTCATCAAAGATTATTTCGAAAGTTAAAATCACATGGAATAGGTGGGGAAGTTGCCAAATGGATTGAAAATTGGTTAACGGGAAGAAGGCAGGGGGGGGGGGGGAGGCATAAATAAGGAGTACTCTGAGTGGAGTGAAGTGAAAAGTGGTGTGCCACAGGGCTCGGTTTTGGGACCAATTTTGTTCTTTTTATATATAAATGATTTGGACATTGATATGGGATCCATGATTGCAAAATTTGCTGATGACACAAAACTATGCAGTAGTGTCTCATCTAAAGCGGAAGTGGATATATTGATGTCG
The DNA here is from genome assembly GCA_036924085.1 of Ariolimax columbianus. Classification (NCBI taxonomy): domain Eukaryota; kingdom Metazoa; phylum Mollusca; class Gastropoda; order Stylommatophora; family Arionidae; genus Ariolimax; species Ariolimax columbianus. The sequence goes on from JAVGWX010000009.1 coordinate 32,989,343, forward strand.
GATTTAGATAAAATTCAAGAATGGTCTGTAAGCTGGCAAATGGAGTTTAATGTAGATAAATGTACAGTCATCCACATGGGTAGATCCAATATGGAACATAATTACAGAATGGGAGAAAACAATATTAGAAAGATAGATAAGGAAAGGGACCTAGTAGTTATAATAGATCATACAGGAAAGGTGAGTGAGCAAGTTAAGGTAGCAGTGAAAAAGGCAAATGCAATGTTAGGTATGATAAAAAGAAATATTAAACATAGGAGCAAGGAAGTGATCGTCAAACTGTATAAAGCTTTAGTTAGACCTAGATTGGAGTACTGTGTACAGGTGTGGAGTCCTTATCATAGAGGAGACATAAACATGCTAGAAAGAATACAAAAAAGAGCGACAAAGCTGATAGTTGGATTCCAGAATTACAGTTGTGAGGAACGACTCAGAAAAACCGGCCTACAGTGTCTCGAAGAGAGAAGAATTCGTGGTGACTTAATACAGGTTTATAAGATGATCAGAGGAATGGATAAATTAGACTATAACAAGTTTTTAAAATACAGCCACCCACAATAACACGAGGGCATAGCTACAAGCTGACTAAAGAGAGGTCCAGGTTAAATATTAGGAAATATTTTTTTAGTCAGAGAGTGGTGTCTGCTTGGAATGCATTGCCAGGGGAGGTAGTGGAGGCAGGGACAGTAAATGCATTTAAGAATACACTGGATGCGCATAGCTTTTAGAGCAAGGTGATGTAAATGTAACTGGTTGTATACAGACTCTGCAGGTCTTCTAAACCAGTATAAAGACGTTAAGTTAAGTAACACTGGTCCTCTGCCGTATAACATGGTGCAATGACGTCACTGTAGTCGAGAGGCACGCCATACAACTCTCAAAGTGATGAACGAAAATGGTGGGCGATCGAGTTTCTCAAGGGAGATGGGACCGGAGTGCTTGCATCCTGAGCTACATACAGTCGTCTCGACTTAAGGCTTGCCACTGGGCTAAGGTAGCACGAGACTAGAGAGTGAGGTTGATAACCAGCGCATTCACTTACTCACTACAAATCCAAGTATAGCTCAAGCTACATCATTAAGACAAAACCGTCTGATGGTGTTGCTATCATCACTTGCAACTAAGTACGTCATCATATTTAGTTTGTTGAGTTCTTGCTTCGATATTCCTGTCCGTTCTGTGGGCTTCTGTTGCACTGCTACCCAGACATCTGCATTCTCTAACTCGACGAAATGGTATATTTCGATAAGAATATGGACTGACGTTTCTATAATGTAGAGACTTGGTTCTCCTCCATGTGAGCTGTGTGTATTATAATATTTTACTTATAGCATGCGCCATTTAGGAATTTCTGGCGCTTTTTAAGGTTGATTTTCTTTGGCCGTATACTTCTCTGATAATATGTAAATACACGTTTGTGTCTCTCTCTCAACGCATCGTTGTCAGTCTCTCTCTCTCTCTCTCTCTCTCTCTCTCTCTCTTTCAATGCATCTATATCAGCGTGTGTGAGTTTGTCTCTTTCTGAATGCATCTTTATCAGTGTGTGTGTATGTGTCTCTCTATCTATTTCTATATCAGTGTATATGTGTGTGTGTATGTGAGTGTGTGTGTCTCAATGCATTTTTATCAGTGTGTGTGTGTCTGTTTCTCACTTCAACTTGCATTCTAAAATGTTAGATGTTACACTTTCTAAAAATCAATTAAAATCTTGTGTGGGAAAATATCTGTCGTGCTAGAATCTTAACACTCTCACTATATTGCGCGCAAATCCGACTAATCCTCTTGCAGGATGGGGAAAAAGCACACATTAGATCTAACCTATTGCCCTTTCATAAACCAAATAACACTTATTTAAAACTCACGACAAACAAAAAAAGTTCCAGGGCGACAGTTTACTGTGGCCGCCATTCGCCCATATTTCTTGTTTATGAATTTCGCATGAAATGAGCTGTATAGACCATTGTCTGGACCTGGCAGAAGATCTAGTTGTCATGACTTGCTCTTTGACTGCTCTCGTCAGTGGCCCATTTGCTTAGCCGCTCTTAAAATATGACTTCCTATTCAGCACATAATTGTTTTATTGGATTATTGGTACATGCCCATTAATTCACCCCAAACAAATATTACTGTATATTTTTAACACCGGAATTTGGAATAGTCACATCACATAATAGTCCACTCTTCAACTTTGGGGGTATCAAACATAGCGCCTATACTAGGATGGCAAATAAACCTAGATTTAATCGTCAAACTGTAAATTACAAGGACAACAATTACACACGCAGGCATTTGCTTGAATGGTACATGTGCGAGTTCATGTTGCGTCGACGCATTCAAGTAAGTGGTTTAGAGGTTTTCAGCGCTATCATTGCTGACATTGTTCGATTACAATTGTGGTATTTGGTCGTCCAATTATTTCAATCTGCCTGCCACGTAATTACCTTCCATTTTAGGCCTTACATTTTTCCAGAAGATTGGTTGCATAATTGAATATAACAATCTTTTCTACAAATCTGCCTTTATCTAAGGTTTTACTTACTTATTTAAAATAAAATTTTATCGAACTGTCCTCCCCGTAACCCGAAATGGAATGTCCCGCTACAGTTATGTCCTATCAAATGCATACATATGATAAGAACCCAAGAAACTTTGTTTGGTGTGAATTAAGTGACAAGTATCAGAATACTTTCTCAGTGGTTGACCAATCTATCTTTACCTCCCTTATAATTTCAAAATCAGCTATATTGGTTTTGACAGCATCATTCGTCACAAATCTAAGATTGTTACGAGGCGCGTTCAAATGAAACCGGACCAAACTGCAACTAGTGAACATTAGTACCATGCGCATGATGACGTCACTTCTGGTGTAAAGAGCACATACCAACCGTCAAGTTTTCACAATTTCATTAATCTTCGACTCATAGTTTTCTCAGTAGACGGTTGAAAATATGACGAGTGATAAACGGAATCTTTCCAGAGTTGATCAGTGAGCGGTTATTCGGTTTCTATCAGTTGAATGATATCGATCAGTGACCTTCATCGCAGAATGCAGGCAGTGTATGGTGACAAAAGCGTGTCAAAGACAACAGTAAAGAACTGATGAGCGATGTTTAAAGAAGGACGTTAGTTGGAGCAACAATATACGCCTGACCTGGTCTTGGACGATCTTTCGTTAACTCACGCCCTTCTTTAAACATCGTTTTTCAGTTCTTCACTGTTGTATTCAACACACTTTTGTCACCATATACTTACTGTATTTTGCGATTAATGTCAACTAGTCGACATCTTTCAGCTGTTAGAATCCGAAGCACCGCTCGCTGATCAACTCTGGACGGATTCCGTATCACACCCGCCATGTATTCAACGGTCTGCTGAGGAAACTACAAGTCGGAGGATAATGACATTTCGCATAGTTGACTGTTGGTATGTGCTGTTTAAACCAGAAGTAAGGTCATCATGCGCATCGTACTAATGTTCACTTGTTGCAGTTTGGTCCGGTTTCATTCGTATTAAAACTGACTGGCTGATATCTTGTTCCGTTTTGAAATTGTTTATTTGGTCTATTCAACAGTTGATGATATTACAAAGTTCCTGTTCCTAAACAATGTTACCGGAAAAGGCCTTGACCTTATAACCATACACATTCAGCGTGCACGAGACCACGGTGTCCCGCCTTACGTTAAGTGGAGGTCCTTCTGTGGGCTGCGTCCTCTCACAGGATTTAATGACGTGGAAGCGCTTGGACCTTATGCCAGAGAACTTGCGCGAGTGTACAGGTCAGATATATTTGCAACTACAATTCTTCTTCCACTTCTTATAATACTATTATTGCGACTTATTTTCTTCATCTTCTTTCTTTTCTACCCTTTTTTCGATTTCTTGCTTTTGTCTTCTTCATTTTCTTCGTTGGTTTTTTTTCTTAATTCCCATCTTGTTGTCTTGTATTATTTTTCTCGCTTTCTTTTCCTTATTGTTTATCTTCTTCTTCTCTTTCTTCTTTACCTTCATTAGACGCTGACCTAACACTATGACACATGTTCATACAGACGACTCAGCTTTTAAGGCCACAATAAACGTCAGACTTGCAGCTTTAATAACTGTCTGTTCAACGACTTGATTTCCTTTGCTGGGGTAGTCGAGGGGTTTTATGTAGGCTTTAGAAGCAGCGACAGATACAGGCGTGCTGAAGAAGGATGTGCTGGGTCCATTTGAGCCTAATACAGAGATGTCCATTTCTTCTCATAAAGACAGCCAAAGACATGATCTTGTATCCGTTAATGAGGCTGTTTAATGGCGAACTAGAAATAAGAAGGTGAAGAAGAAGAAGACGAAGACGAAGAAGAACATTTCAAATACACTACAATTGTTGCTCTTCCATGATCCCTATTTGTGATTTCTTGATTATCTTCTTCAATTTCTGCCGGTGAACCTGTTGCTGTCCGAGCAACCCTTTCTTACTCTTTGATGTGTGACCTCTCCCTTTTTATGATTCATGAGCGATACGAACGAGATTCAAACACACAATGACAAACGAGCCAACAATTGTGAAGTTCTAAAGGATCACATTACTGACTTACTTTACGTTTTTTTTTATTGTTTTAGAAGACTGCACAGTCTGTATACAGCCAGTTTCTAGGGTGTGCGGTTAAGTGATGTGCCAGTCCATCTTAATATATTCAAACACTATAGCAAAGTAGACCCACAGCCTGTTAGGTACCATATAAGCTGCTCTTAACAAACCACCTACCCATGGTCAGTGTTTATGGCCGGTGTTACACCATGTTACACAGTCGCATTATACGACATGCTATTTGTGGCGCAGTGGTCCTATTCTTGTCGTTGTTATACACAAATACCGGGACTATTCTGGGAGTTTTCAGAAGAAAGAGTTGAACCATTGTAACTGTCACATCATGTTGCTTAAAGACAAGAACCAAATACTTGAACATAAGACTAGCTTCCTCATCATTATAAACTAACTGCTGTCGAAACTGCCACTGTAAGAACACATTGCTTTGATACGGACCTCCTGTGTGTGGACCAGCTGTCAGGGTGGCCCTTGCAATTTAAGTGGTGCCAACAGAAGATACGAAGAAGAGTGCTAAACATGGCGTCACCGTGTGTCCACATCAACCAATGTCTTTAATCACATCTAACGAGCATAGAACACCAATGTTATGCTGATTATTTGTGAGCGTCAAATATAAGTTTGATTTAGCGGGATTCAAAAACTTTCTTCTATTGTAGGTCAGTCAATGACATTGACCTTTTCACCGGCATGGTGCACGAGCCAGTCGACACAGGCATTGTTGGTCCAACCGTTCGATGTCTCCTGGTCACCCAGTTCTTCAGATTAAAGTATGCCGATCGATTCTTCTTCGACAATGATGAGAAATACAGTCTGTTCTCTGATGGTAAGTCTGCAAGGGCGCGTGGCCAAGTTGTTACAAGTTGTTCAGTTTCACTCAGCTGTTACTGTTTAGTTAGTTAGTGTTCTTTCCACTTATGCCGTTACACGCATTGTTGAAGTACAATTGTTTGTCCTGCGCCAAGTTCGTTGCGTCGGTCAATGTGAGCCCGTATCGCTGCGCAGTCACTCTAATGTCATCTATACACCTGCCTCGCGGCCACCCCCTTGTCCTGCAGTCAGATCTGCAAGCAATGTAAGCCATCAGTTGAAGTTGATGATGGTGCATGAGATCAAAATAGAAATGTATTCCGCACAAGACGTAGTGCCGTCCAGACTACCAATGCAGTCGTTCTGCATTCTGTCTTTCCTGGTAACACCGATGACCTTCCTTAAACACTGCATTTCACACATCGAAATTTGGCTCACACGCGCCTTGGACAGGTGCCATGTTTGGCACTGGTAGCACAGAGTCGGCATAAATATGTTGTTCTTTGTTGCAAACTAATGTTCTGATATGTAAGCATACACTTTATGAAATCTAATCACGATTTCTGCCCCCAAAATATTGCCCAAATACTTGAACTCACGGGCTTGTTGCAGAGCAATATCATTCACAGCTGATCCTCATAGTTTCTGTTTTTTTCTCGTTAATTCGCAAGCGCTAACTTGAGATGTGTTTGCAGTTTATTTTCATCGTTGTACAGCAGGGACACTTTTCATCTGCAAAAATGTTGTTGTTGGATGCCCATAATGAGCAAGTTGACTCTTCTGTGCGCACTGAAAAGGGCGTTAAGGGGCGGGTTGCAGTAGCTTTCCTCACATCCTGAGCGTGCTGATGAAGGTGGTCCGCGGTCCTCCAGGCGGTTATGCTATGCTTTGCTTTATTGCGCCACACTCACTACTACGGGGATCATGACTATCCCCATCTCGTCTTCTAGACTGCTTTGAAAATATACTTTTTCCAGGGATCGCTTAATGGAAAGATAGTGGCCTTAGTTCCTGATCCGACACGACGTCCTGACCAGTATGTTGTACCTGCAAATATGATTTCAGTCAGTTATAAATATATGAAATTCTGATATGTAGAAAATCCTTCACTGGAAAATTAATTGTGTACGTTTGTAATTGCCTTGCTTCAGTCTACCAAAGAATAAATTGGTACCCGAATGCTTGAGGTGTGGAAGCGTTGACCCCATGTATTTGATATTTGATACGAATGTTATGATCCCAAGATAGTTCCTATCAAGAGTGTCTCCGTGACCCGAATTTTGATCAAAGAACAATCTGGGGTAGTTGTCTCGCCGCCGCGCCTCAATTTCAACCAGTGTTCGTAAAGCGATCTCAGTCCCACCAGGCGGAGCGATAGCGCGGGCTTGAGGAAAACGCTCGCCTGCCTTTCCCCGTAGAGCTATTGGGGTGCGGTTTGTTGTGGCGTCTCCTCCACGGAGGTGCGCTCGTCTGGTCCGTATCAGGAAACGTGGTCCGTCCGTGGTGATTTATCTAAGGCTTATAGCAGAGCTCGACAGTACGTCTCGCTGGTGGTCCGACTCTCGCAAAGAGCTTGTGACCGGCAAATGGAAAGCAGGAATCGTGCCTCAAGGCCCTGCGTTCTCCTCCGGAGAAGGGCAGGCCGGCAGGCCAAATTGTCTCTAGTCCCAGTGAAATTCATCGCCGAGGTCGTTGGGATCCGATCTGCACATATCGATACCATCCCTCCTCGAGCGAGCCCGGTCGGTCGGTCGTCTGGTGCGTGTGGGAGGCCCCTGTCAGGCGGTCCTAGGTCGACGGAGTGAGGGACGGGTGGAACAACCGTCCGTCCCGTCAGTCGGTCCCTGCGGCCGTCCCAGTGAGGCTTTTTACACACCCTTCCTCCGCCGACCGGTGTATGCTGTACGTACGTCTCCGACAGATATCTGGTTGATCCTGCCAGTAGTCATATGCTTGTCTCAAAGATTAAGCCATGCATGTCTAAGTTCACACTGTCTCACGGTGAAACCGCGAATGGCTCATTAAATCAGTCGAGGTTCCTTAGATGACACGATCCTACTTGGATAACTGTGGCAATTCTAGAGCTAATACATGCTTACCAAGCTCCGACCCTCGCGGAAAGAGCGCTTTTATTAGTTCAAAACCAATCGTCGTTTCCCCTCGCGGGGTTGCGGAGTCCCCACTGGTGACTCTGGATAACTTTGTGCTGATCGCATGGCCTCATGTGCAGGCGACGCATCTTTCAAATGTCTGCCCTATCAAATGTCGATGGTACGTGACATGCCTACAATGTTTGTAACGGGTAACGGGGAATCAGGGTTCGATTCCGGAGAGGGAGCATGAGAAACGGCTACCACATCCAAGGAAGGCAGCAGGCGCGCAACTTACCCACTCCCGGCACGGGGAGGTAGTGACGAAAAATAACAATACGGGACTCTTTCGAGGCCCCGTAATTGGAATGAGTACACTTTAAACCCTTTAACGAGGATCTATTGGAGGGCAAGTCTGGTGCCAGCAGCCGCGGTAATTCCAGCTCCAATAGCGTATATTAAAGTTGTTGCAGTTAAAAAGCTCGTAGTTGGATCTCAGGCGTAGGCGGGCGGTCCGGCTCACGCCGGTTCACTGCCCGTTGTCTCCTGCCCTACCGTCTGCCGGCTCTCCCCCACGGGTGCTCTTCGCTGAGCGTCCTGGGTGGCCGGCGCGTTTACTTTGAAAAATTAGAGTGTTCAAAGCAGGCCTCGGCTGCCTGAATAATGGTGCATGGAATAATGGAATAGGACCTGGGTTCTATTTTGTTGGTTTTCGGAACTGGAGGTAATGATTAACAGGGACAAACGGGGGCATTCGTATTGAATCCAGGAAACGCACCTCAACAATAATCACAAATTCTCAATCAGAGGATACCAGACCTTCCGTCTCGATAGAGAAGGCCACAAAGGAGGGGTCCTGATACTGACCAGAAACTGCATACCGAGTAGAGCGGTATCTGTCAATCACACCGGACAAGCAGAAATTGTAGGAGTTGACATAATGGCTCAAGAGACGAAGCTCCGCATTTTCAATATGCACGGACCACCAAATAGAGACCTATCGCTCTCGAGTATGGAGGTCAGAGACTCCAACTGCATAGTATTTGGAGATTTCAACAGCCACTCGGAGAGATGGGGATACTCTGACACAGACAGCAGAGGTGACGAAGTGGAATATTGGGAGATAGATGCAAATCTCTCCCTAATTAATAGGCCGGAGGATAGCCCTAGCTTCTATTAAAGAACATGGCATACAACCTCGACTCCAGATTTGGCCTTCTCCACACAGGACATACACCATAAAATAGACTGCCAGGTGCTAAACCAACTGGCAGGTAGCGACCACAGGCCGATCAGGCTAACCATTGACATGGAAGTAGGCCCACAGGAAACAAAACCGCTCCCACGTTGGAATTACAAACGAGCCGACTGGGACAGATTTGCAATCCTTACAGATGGGCTGTGTGAAACCATCAACACACGAAACACCAAAATGAAGCCCATGGTGGAAAGCCTTAGCAAGGCAATAATGAAAGCCGCCACTGAAACCATCCCAAGAGGAGCTCGGAAAAACTATAAGCCCTACTGAAATGATGAGTTGCAGAAAGTGGAAGATGCAGTAACAAATGCTAGGAACATGGCAAAGCGAGAAAAATCCATGGAGGCAAACATCGCCCTCAAAGCCGCCACGGCGAAATACAAACACACTCTCAAGCAAACAGCAAGAGAAAGCTGGAAAAATAAAACGGAAAGCCTAAGCCTGGACAAAGACGGAAACAAGCTATGGAAGCTAGTCAGAGCCATGAACGACGAAACCCCGTCAAATAAACAAATTACTATCAAGCAAGGCGAGAAATTGATCACAGGTAAGAAAGCCGCAAACGCCTTTGTCGATCACTATGCCAGAGCAAACCACATCGAGGTCCCTGCAGATAAGCATACAGATATTAGCGAAGAGCTAAAGGGGCGCGAAAACATGAATACGGCACCTGAAGAGCACATGATGGCCAAATTAACAATGACGGACTTAGAGCCAAGCTAAGAAGAAGTGATGTTTGAGGGCAAATGTACAAGTGGATCAACCACTACCTCAAACAAAGAACGGCCAGAGTCCAAGTACAAGGGCAGATGAGCAAAAAGAAGACACTCGAGCAGGGAGTACCCCGAGGGGGAGTACTGTCACCCACACTCTTTCTGGTATATATAAACGATATTACAGAGAATATACCAAGAAGAGTCCATAGCTCAATGTTTTCAGACGATCTGGCTATGTGGACCTCTGAAAAGAATCTCACCATAGCAAGAAATCGGATGCAGACGGCCCTAACATCGCTGGAAGAGTGGGCGAACTCATGACTGGTCAAAATAAACGAGGAGAAAACCACATGCACAATATTCTCGCTTTCATTTAAACCCCAAAATACCAAATTAAGTCTAAATGGCAAATTACTGCAGCCAAACGACAACCCAACCTATCTGGGAGTCACATTTGATCGGCGCATGACATGGAAAAGTCAGATTGAGAGAAACCGAATGAAAGCCAGAGAAATAATGGCAATCATGAGGAAACTTGCTGGTACAAGCTGGGGAGCAGACGAAGACATACTAAAGAAACTGTACACTGGAAGAGTGAGACCAGTTCTCGAGTATGGCATTGCGGCATGGACAACAGCAGCGAAGGCGAACTTCGATAAAGTTAGCAAACTTCTAAACCAAGCCATGAGAATTATAACAGGTGGCATGAAGTCAACGCCAATTGTAGAACTTGAAAAGATTACAAAACTGCAATCCATGACCGATAGCAGAGACTGCAGAGCCCAGCTGCAGTCAGAGAAACTCCGAACACTGACCGACCATCCAATGACCCAGAGACTAAACAATTTGGGAAATGGGAAACTAAAGCGGAGAAACTTTGCAGAAATAGCCAAAGCAAAGATGCACGAAGATCCCATAAACGCACTAACAACACCAAAACCCATCACTACTGTACGAAAACCTACCTGGAGGCAGGATTTATTTCCAGAGGTGGTAGAAAATATACCAGGTATTGCAAACAAAAACTGCCAGACTGAAAAAGAAAGAAGAGATACTATCCTAAGCTTCATAATGAAAAGCTACCCAGGCATGGACTGGACCCATGCATACACCGACGGTTCTGTAACAAACACAACACAGAACGGAGGGGCAGGAGCATTCCTGAACCTAACAAATGGCAGACAAATAACACTGTCATTCGCCACTGGTAAGTACACAAGCAATTTCAGAGCGGAGGCAGAGGCACTGAGGGCGGCAGTGGAAGAAATGGTGACACATAAAGAAAATGAAAGCCATATAGTCCTGCTTACAGATGCTCTCGCCGTAGTCACAGCGCTAAAAAGCCAGAAAAATACTGAGCTTAATGACTTAAGAGCAGCAATCTGCAAACTGTGCCAGCAGTCCGCACCAAAAAGGGTAGTGGTACAGTGGGTCCCATCACACTGCAACATCCAAGGCAACGAGGAGGCAGACAGACTGGCAAAAGAAGGTGCAAGACTACCACAAACAGATACTAGTATGACGTACGAAGAGTCAAAACGGCTTATCAAAGCCAGATACATGACCAAATGGGAAACCGAACATACTGGTTACACCAAAAACGATGCCTATTACCAGTTGAACCGAAGAGAGCAGGTCGTTGTCTTCAGACTTCGCATTGGCCACAATAGACTGAGGTACCACCTATTTAACAAATTGAAGATAGGGTGTACTGACGAATGCCCGTGCGGTACTGGTAAAATGACCGCTGAACATCTGCTGCAGAACTGCCCGACATACGAGGATCAGAGAGAGCAGATGTGGCCATCACCAGTGGAACTGCAAGACAAGCTCTATGGCAGTGGCGACAGCCTCAGGATGACCGCCGCTTTTTTCGAAAAAATAATGGTTACTATCTGACTGCGTACGAAGAAGAAGAAGAAGAAGAAGATCAAAGAACAGAAGCACTGTAACCTGTCGGGCTGTTTGAGGCGAATCGAAGAGTTGGACTTTGGGCTGTCAAAATAAACGACTCCATACTAGCAGAAGAGACATGTACCAATTTCAGAGCTGGACCCACTGCTGTACATGCAGCAACTCAGAGTCTTATTAGTCAAAACACAACTACAAGAAAAACAGTCATTCTAGCAGACTGCAGGAGCGCACTCCAAGCCATCTCATCCCAAACAAGATAGACTCTCACACGAAATAAAATAATAACCACAGGTTGCTGGCCTAAAAAAACAAGACCTATTACTACAGGGGATCCCACTGTGGGATCCTTGGAAACTGGAAGGTAGATGAGCTCGGAAGTGGTAGCACACAGACTCGCCATCCCCGTAGCTATGAAGAAGCAAAGACACTCATGAGACGATCCATAAAGAATGAATGAAGAGACCTGCACAAATAATACAATCTAGGTAATGACAGCATAGACAAACTTGGCAGAGATGGACAGACACATATCTTTTCAGACTCAGAATTGTACATTGCAGATTTAAGACTCACCTCCAAAGAATGGGGGTCAGAGACACTGCCATGTGCTATTATGTATCACATTAGCAAACATAAGAACATGTCTTGCAGAAATGCACCACGTATACGTTAAAAGAGAGGCAGTTTGGCCCGGGGGGAGTGTCCATACTCTATAAGATTTGTGGGACCGGCAAACACCTGAAACGCACATTATCCGTCATGAACATCACTGGGCTAGAAACATAACATGTTGATCAAAGAAGAAGATGCAATGTACATGCACCAGTGTATCCGTCTGCAGTACACATTTTTTAACTAGTTTACTTTCCATAGGGGTACGATCTTCTCTTATAGAAAAATCAGAACTCGGTAAATTTGAGTTGTGAGGTGTGTTACTAGATGCTGTTACTCCCATTCTACCCACCTCTTCCACTCTCTCGTCTTCCTTTTCTCATTCCATTAAATATCCTACAATATCGGAACTTTATTTGTTTTTAAATTGCGTGTAAACAAATGAAGCTTTGGTGTTGTCTTTATGCAGGGAGGTATATGGGACTCTAATGCATGTGCGTGAATTTGTTTCCGGTACGCAGATTGCATAAGTCACTGGCAGTCGGTCTTTTAGTGATGAGTGCAGTTAGCACCTGTCGTGTTTTCATTCACCAGGTGCGCAGGAGTGTCAATGTCACGTTGATCGCTTTCTTTGACTCTCGTTAGGTTGTGCATCACAAATACGCACCACAAGGTCAAAACATTACCAACGAGTACAACATTGAGGTAATCTGTCCCCTTTATAGTGCTATTCGATGCAAAAATGGGGACCTGAGGACGACGAAAACTTGACGGCTCCATCATGACAACGCACCTGCCTATTTTTTGCCCATTCTTTGTCCATTTATTGCCCATTCTTTGTCCATTATTTACATCCGATTCATACTTTTTTGGCCAAATACAGCATTACTCTTCTTCGTCAGCCTCCTTCCCTATTCTCCCGAAATGGATCCTTGTGATGCTGGGATGTTCCTCTAACTAACAATTCCGATGAAAGAGAACGATGTGAGTCACGAGAAGACATCATGCAGAATGCGACGACCCCGTTGTACTCCATTCCCCAAAGAGGCCTTCCTGAAATGTTTCAACTATGCTGAGACTTCTGGGAGTGGTGCGTGGATTCCGAATTGAGAATACTTTAAAAGGCAATAGGGTTTTCAAATGGAAGCAGCATATCATTCCGCAGGTGGTAGAAAATATACCAGGTATTGGAAACAAGAACAGCCAGACTGAAAAAGAAAGAAGAGACATAACCCTGAGGTACAAAGCGGAAAATTACCCAAGTATGGACTGGACCCATGCATACACCGACGGTTCTGTAACAAACACAACACAGAACGAAGGGGCAGGGGTATTCCTGAGCCTAATAACTGGTAGAAAAATAACACTGTCAGTGGCAACTGTAACATTTTCAAGCAATTTCAGAGCGGAGGCAGAGGCACTGAAGGCTGCAGTAGAAGCAATGCTGACGGGCGAAAGCAATGAAAGCCAGATAGTCCTGTTCACAGATGCCCTGGCTGTGGTTACAGCACTAAAAAGCGAGAAAAATACTGAACTTAATGATCTAAGAGCAGTACTCTGTCAACTATGCCAGCAGTCCGCACCAAAAAGAGTAGTGGTACAGTGGGTTCCATCCCACTGTAACATCCAAGGCAACGAGGAGGCAGACAGACTGGCAAAAGAAGGTGCAAGACTACCACAACCAGATTATAGTGTGACCTACGAAAAGTCCAAAAGGCTTATTAGGGCCAGATGCATAGCCAAATGGGAAACAGAACACACTGGCTACACAAAAAATGATGCCTATTACCAGCTGAACAGAAGAGAGCAGTTCGTGGTCTTCAGACTTCGCACAGGACACAACAGACTGAGGTACCATCTATTTAATAAACTGAAGATAGGTGGCACTGACGAATGCACTTGTGGTACCGGGAAAATGACCGCTAAACATCTGCTGCAAAATTGCTCGACGTACGAGGACCAGAGAAAGCACATGTGGCCATCACCAGTGGCAACACTTGACAAGCTCTATGGCAGTGTCGACAGTCTCAGGATGACAGCTGCTTTCTTCGAACAAATTCACGTTGACGTCTGACAGCGTACGAAGAAGAAGAAGAAGGATTAGGGTTTCAAACCTCCAGGTGAGTAATTTCATTTTCCCTGCCCAAAGGTCCGATACTTTTTGAACATATTTCGTACACTTATTATTATTACCTATTAACTGTTCTATTTATTTCAAACTGTAGCACAATTGTTTGCACTGAGGAAAACAACACTAGCGGAAGTCATATGTCAAAATTCATATCTAGAATACCTACCTCGTGATGTATTCCGTCCAATTTCACGGTAAGTCGGTTTCATTGTGTGGGTACATGGACGTTTTGTTACAGAGACAGTAGTAAAAGTTCTAGTAGTTGTAGTATCAGTAGTAGTAAGGGGTCTAGTAGTGGTAGTATCAGTAGTAATAAGGAGGTCTAGTAGTGGTAGTATCAGTAGTAGTAAGGGGTCTAGTAGTGGTAGTATCAGTAGTAGTAAGGGGTCTAGTAGTTGTAGTATCAGTAGTAGTAAGGAGGTATAGTAGTGGTAGTATCAGTAGTAGTAAGGGATCTAGTAGTTGTAGTATCAGTAGTAGTAAGGAGGTCTAGTAGTGGTAGTATCAGTAGTAGTAAGGGGTCTAGTAGTGGTAGAATTAGTAGTAGTAGTAAGGGGTCTAGTAGTGGTAGTATCAGTAGTAGTAGTAAAGATGTCTAGTAGGGGTTGAATTAGTAGTAGTAGTAAGGGTTCTAGTAGGGGTAGAATTAGTAGTAGTAAGGGGTCTAGTAGTGGTAGAATTAGTAGTAGTAAGGGGTCTAGTAGGGGTAGAATTAGTAGTAGTAGTAAAGAGGTCTAGTAGTGGTAGAATTAGTAGTAGTAAAGGGTCTAGTAGGGGTAGAATTAGTAGTAGTAAGGGGTCTAGTAGGGGTAGAATTAATAGTAGTACTAAGGGGTCTAGTAGGGGTAGAATTAGTAGTAGTAGTAAGGGGTCTAGTAGGGGTAGAATTAGTAGTAGTAAAGAGGTCTAGTAGTAGTAGAATTAGTAGTAGTAAGGGGTCTAGTAGGGGTAGAATTAGTAGTAGTAAGGGGTCTAGTAGGGGTAGAATTAGTAGTAGTAGTAAAGAGGTCTAGTAGGGGTAGAATTAGTAGTAATAGTAGTAAAGAGGTCTAGTAGTGGTAGTATTAGTAGTAGTAAAGAGGTCTAGTAGGGGTAGAATTAGTAGTAGTAGTAAGGGGTCTAGTAGGGGTAGAATTAGTAGTAGTAGTAGTAAAGAGGTCTAGTAGGGGTAGAATTAGTAGTAGTAGTAAGGGGTCTAGTAGGGGTAGAATTTGTAGTAGTAGTAAAGAGGTCTAGTAGGGATAGAATTAGTAGTAGTAGTAAAGAGGTCTAGTAGGGGTAGAATTAGTAGTAGTAGTAAAGAGGTCTAGTAGGGGAAGAATTAGTAGTAGTAGTAGTAAAGAGGTCTAGTAGGGGCAGAATTAGTAGTAGTAAAGAGGTCTAGTAGGGGTAGAATTAGTAATAGTAGTAAAGAGGTCTAGTGGGGTAGAATTTGTAGTAGTAGTAAAGAGGTCTAGTAGGGGTAGAATTAGTAGTAGTAGTAAAGAGGTCTAGTAGGGGTAGAATTAGTAGTAGTAGTAAAGAAATCTAGTAGGGGTAGAATTAGTAGTAGTAGTTAGGGGTCTAGTAGGGGTAGAATTAGTAGTAGTAGTAAGGGGTCTAGTATGGGTAGTATCAGTAGTAGTAAAGAGGTCTAGTAGGGGTAGAATTAGTAGTAGTAGTAGTAAAGAGGTCTAGTAGGGGTAGAATTAGTAGTAGTAGTAGTAAAGAGGTCTAGTAGGGGTAGAATTAGTAGTAGTAAGGGGTCTAGTAGTGTTAGTATCAGTAGTAGTATTAGTAAGGAAATTTAGTAGAGGTACTATCAGTAATAGTAGAAAGGGGTCTAGTAGTGGTAGAATTAGTAATAGTAGTAAAATATATGTGCCTAGATTGTACGGTATATTGCCTTTCAAGACTATAGTATATTATTTTAATGTTTGATGAAACTGATACATGCAGACGTTACAACAGTTGTTCTTGGGATATTTCTATTCTTTCTTCAGAGAAAATAGTCTCATACGATGCTAACAACTGAGACAGGAAAGTCTAAGCCTGGGACTGTTTGTTTGAGGTCGTCATACCTTATGCTTGCAAAACATTCACAATATATTCATCTTCGTTCTCCAAGACCTTATTTTAACAAGGGATAGCCTTATTTCCAATTACAACGTCATTGCTGTAATGCTTGACATGTCAAAGGCCTTTCATAGAGTACCTCAGCAAAGATTATTTAGAAAATTAAAATCACATGGAATAGGTGGGGAAATTACCAAATGGATTACACATTTGTTTACCGGAAGAAGGCAGGGAGTAAATAAGGAGTACTATGAGCGATATGAAATAGAAAGTGGAGTGCCACAGGGCTCTTAAACTCTGGGATAAGTGCATAAACGTTGCAGGAGATTATATCAAAATAAAAAAGCATTTTGACTACTTGAAAAACAATGTCCTGGTAAAAAAAATGTCCCCAACGTCTCTTGTATAACAGGTTCTAGTAGTGGTATTAGTAGTGGTAAGTGTAGTAGTGGCAAGAATGGAGGTATAAATAGTAGCATTATTTGGTCTTGCCGGTTTCTACTTCAGCTTCTCAACATCTTCTCATCATTATTTTTTCGAAAAAAGCGGCGATCATCCTGAGGCTGTCGCCTCTGCCATTGAGCTTGTCTTGCAGTTCCACTGGTGATGGCCACATTTGCTCTCTCTGATCCTCGTATGTCGGGCAGTTCTGAAGCAGATGTTCAGCGGTCATTTTACAAGTACCGCACGGGCATTCGTCGGTACCACCTATCTTAAATTTGTTAAATAGGTGGTACCTCAGTCTATTGTGGCCAGTGCGAAGTCTGAAGACAACGACCTGCTCTCTTCGGTTCAACTGGTAATAGGCATCGTTTTTGGTGTAACCAGTGTGTTCGGTTTCCCATTTGGTCATGTATCTGGCTTTGATAAGCCGTTTTGACTCTTCGAACGTCATACTAGTATCTGTTTGTGGTAGTCTTGCACCTTCTTTTGCCAGTCTGTCTGCCTCCTCGTTGCCTTGGATGTTGCAGTGTGATGGGACCCACTGTACCACTACCCTTTTTGGTGCGGACTGCTGGCACAGTTTGCAGATTGCTGCTCTTAAGTCATTAAGCTCAGTATTTTTCTGGCTTTTTAGCGCTGTGACTACGGCGAGAGCATCTGTAAGCAGGACTATATGGCTTTCATTTTCTTTATGTGTCACCATTTCTTCCACTGCCGCCCTCAGTGCCTCTGCCTCCGCTCTGAAATTGCTTGTGTACTTACCAGTGGCGAATGACAGTGTTATTTGTCTGCCATTTGGTAGGTTCAGGAATGCTCCTGCCCTCCGTTCTGTGTAGTGTTTGTTACAGAACCGTCGGTGTATGCATGGGTCCAGTCCATGCTTGGGTAGCTTTTCGATATAAAGCTTAGGGTAGTATCTCTCCTTTCTTTTTTAGTCTGGCAATTTTTGTTTCCAATACCTGGTATATTTTCTACCACTTCTGGAAATATATCCTTGCCTCCAGGTAGGTTTTCGTACAGTAGTGATGGGTTTTGGTGTTGTTAGTGCGTTTATGGGATCATCGTGCATCTTTGCTTTGGCTATTTCTGCAAAGTTTCTCCGCTTTAGTTTCCCATTTCCCAAATTGTTTAGTCTCTGGTACATTGGATGGTCCGTCAGTGTTCGGAGTTTCCCTGACTGCAGCTGGGCTCTGCAGTCTCTTCTATCGGTCATGGATTGCAGTTGTGTAATCTTTTCAAGTTCTACAATTGGCGTTGACTTCATGCCTCCTGTTATATTTCTCATGGCTTGGTTTTGAAGTTTGCTAACTTTATCGAAGTTCGCCTTTGCTGCTGTTGTCCATGCCGCAATGCCATACTCGAGAACTGGTCTCACTCTTCCAGTGTACAGTTTCTTTAGTATGCCTTTGTCTGCTCCCCAGCTTGTGCCAGCAAGTTTCCTCATGATTGCCATTCTTTCTCTGGCTCTCATTCGGTTTCTCTCGATCTGACTTTTCCATGTCATGCGCCGATCAAATGTGACTCCAAGATAAGTTGGGTTGTCGTTTTGCTGCAGGAATTTGCCATTTAAACTTAATTTGGTATTTTGGGCTTTTATTAAAAGCGAGAATATTGTGCATGTGGTTTTCTCCTCGTTTATTTTGACCAGCCATGAGTTCGCCCACTCTTCCAGCGATGTTAGGGCCTGCTGCATCCGATTTCTGGCTATGGTGAGATTCTTTTCAGAGGTCCACATAGCCAGATCGTCTGCAAACATTGAGCTATGGACTCTCCTTGGTATATTCTCTTTCATGTCGTTTATATATACCAGGAAGAGTGTGGGTGACAGTACTCTCCCTTGGGGTACTCCCTGCTCGAGTGTCACCTTCCTGCTCATCTGCCCTTGTACTTGGACTCTGGCCGTTCTTTGTTTGAGGTAGTGGTTGATCCACTTGTACATTTTCCCACAAACATCACTTCTTCTTAGCTTAACTCTAAGTCCGTCTTTCCAGACTTTGTCAAATGCCTTTTCCAGATCCACCCAAACAGCTACTGTGTGTTTCTGTGCCTGGTAGGCATCCTCTATTTCCTGGGCTATGAGGATGACCTGGTCCTCAGTGGATCTGTGCTGTCTGAAGCCGGCTTGCTGTGGAACTAGTATTCGTTTTTTTCCAGATGCCACATCAGTCTGGTGTTTATCATACGTTCCATCAGCTTGCCGACACAGCTCAGTAGGCTGATGGGCCTGTATCCATTTGGATCTGTTTTGTCCTTTCCTGTTTTTGGTACTGGTACCAGTACTTCGTCTTTCCATGCCTGGGGTACAATTCCCCTTTTCCAGCTTTTGTTCAGGACCGATAGCAGTTTCCTCTTCGCTGTTTGGCCCAGCCCCATCAGCATTTCCTTTGTTATCCCGTCTTTTCCGGGATATTTCCTTTTCTTTAATATTCTCATAGCCTCTTCCATTTCGCTCATTGTTAATTTGGCCATCATGTGCTCTTCAGGTGCCGTATTGATGTTGTCGTGCCCCTTTAGCTCTTCACTAATGTCTGTATGCCTATCTGCAGGGACCTCGATGGGGTTTGCTTTGGTATAGTGGTCGACAAAAGCGTTTGCGGCTTTCTTACCGGTGAGCAAGTTTTCGCCCTGCTTGATGGTAATTTGTTTGTTTGACGGGGTTTCGTCGTTCATGGCTCTGACTAGCTACCATAGCTTGTTCCTTTCTTTGTCCAGGTTTAGGCTTTCCGTTTTGGTTTTCCAGCTTTCTCTTGCTGTTTGCTTGAGAGTGTATTTGTATTTCGCCGTGGCGGCTTTGAGGGCGATGTTTGCCTCCATAGATTGTTCTCGCTCTGCCATGTTCCTAGCATTTGTTACTGCATCTTCCACTTTCTGCAACTCATCATTCCAGTAGGGCTTATAGTTTTTTGATGGCAGATCCAATCACAGCCTCATGTCGTTTCTGACTATCGAGAAGAAAGTGTCGGCAGTACCTTCATCTGATAATTGTGTCTCGCTTAGGCTGGCTATGCTGATGTTATATCTATGCGACGCTCTTGCGACCAGGCGGTTCTAAATTCCGGTCTGTTAGCCCTTCTATTGTCCATGAGTGCGGACACTTCATTCCATCTGACAAATGTAATAGGCGCTACCCTTTCATTATTTATTTATTGATGGGAGTAGAATAGAAGCCCCGGTATGCTGGTCAGAGTTTAGTGGAGCAGAGAATTGTTATGGCCAAGCCCCTTCCTCGGGATCTGAAGGTAAACAGTGCTGTCCTAAAGAAGGCCGCTCAGGGGGCCGGCAGGTTCCACATGTCAGTGAAGGACAACGATTTAGCCTGAACCGTCTCCGTGCAGGTTCTACGACTACATATTCCAGCATATTCTCACCTGCTGTTTTATCGCTAGATTATCACCACGTTCGTTTTGAATGACGTGAAATAGTAGCATTGGAAGCATCATTAGCTGAAGTAGTAATTATGCTTGTAGATTTACAAGAGATGAAAGACGAGAAAGATATTGAGAGATAGAAAAAGAGAAATAATCATATACAGACAGATATAGTAAGCCAATATGTTATTAATGGTAGACTTAAATTGTACGATAGCTCATGTTGCGAGATATGCGAGATAGATAGATAGATAGAGAGAGAGAGAGAATGAGGAAAAGAGAAGGAGATAGAAAGAGACCAACAAAATGCACACACATCAACAAAAATAAGACCCAGACCGAGTAACGCTTGGCGAGATATCTATGTGCATGTGGTTCCACAAAGTCGTGTGTGTGTATTATTGCATTTGTATGTTTAATAAAGTAAATAAAGCAAGCAGAAGAAGCAAAATACAAGTATAAGAACTAATATATCAGAATCAGTTTTTTTCCACTGCCTTTCAACACTTTAGAGTGGGTACTGTTGCCTTTCAAAACTTTAGAGTGGGTACTGTTTCCTTTCAAAACTTAGAGTGGGTACTGTTTCCTTTCAATACTTTAGTGTGGGTACTGTTGCCTTTCAAAACGTTAGTGTGGGTA
Source organism: Ariolimax columbianus (assembly GCA_036924085.1). Taxonomy (NCBI): domain Eukaryota; kingdom Metazoa; phylum Mollusca; class Gastropoda; order Stylommatophora; family Arionidae; genus Ariolimax; species Ariolimax columbianus. The sequence continues at coordinate 33,009,968 of JAVGWX010000009.1, forward strand.
CTGTTGTCTTTCAAGACCATAGAGTGGACATTGTTATCTTTCAAGACCACAGAGTGGGTACTGTTATCTTTTAAGAGCATAGCGTGGGTACTGTTGCCTTTGAAGACCATAGAGTGGGTACTGTTATCTTTCAAGACTATAGAGTGAGTACTGTTGCCTTTTAAGACCATAGAGTGGGTACTGTTATCTTTCAAGACAATAGAGTGGGTACTGTTGCCTTTCACGACCATGGATTGGGTACTGTTATCTCTCAAGACAATAGTGTGAGTACTATCGCCTTTCAAGACCATAGTGTGGGGATTATTAATCTTGTTTCCATTCCCTCTTAAGACCATAGTGCGGGTATTGATATAATGGTATATGATATTGATAAATGACAGTGTCAAAATAGTTGTTCCTTTTTTATTTTCTATCTTCAGAGATAACCCAATGATATGATGCACGCGACTGAAACAGAATGGTCCAAACCTGGAGCTGTTTGTTTGAGAACGATCATCCCATGAAGTTGCAAACGATTATATTCAAGCTGTCCTAGCCCATATTTTAGCTGCCGATGGTCATCATTAAAATTATCACTTCTTGGCACCCCTGCTCGTTTTTTGAATATTCATTGTTTTCCTTTGAAACAAAATATTAAAGCGTTTCCATCCGCACTAACTTATAATTGGGGTTATATTTCAGTCCTCTGATGACATTAGTTGCTCTGATACAGAGAAAAGCTTTACATTTCTTGCTATATCTTGTGGGAATATGCAGCGTGGCCTGGAAACAGTTACTTAAACTCATTCATCATCGTCCTCATGTCATAAATTACTTCTGAAACGTAAACTCTGTAACGGCAGCACCGTATGCATTTCAGTTGAGAGTGAATCGATCCGTGTCATACAAAGACATCCCCAGTTTGCTAATAGTGTCTTGGTGCCTTCTTCGTCTGGGTCGACCTCGTTTTTCTCCATCCAGGAGAACCATGCCCTTCATTATCACTCTCTCCAGGCCGTTGTCTCCTTACATGATCAACATATCTACGCTTCTTTCTTGCGATATTGTCTGTAAGCCAATGTTCTGTATTATTCACTGATTTCACAATTTATGTCTTTTTATATGGACATGATATTTTCAATATCCTCCTGTAAGCCATTTTAATAACTGATTGTTTAAATGTTATAATTGATTTGTTTAATGCCCATGCATTAGGAAGTCGAGGACGTGTCCTTAGAACGTGTTTCGTATATGGAGAACTTCACTGCATCTATTTTTTCTTCTGCACATCGTTTGCGTGGGCGGCCCTAGCTTTGTGTATGTGTATACCATTGTGTTCTGAGGGATACTATCTGATGTTCGACGTGTCAGGTGACCCAACCATTTGGTTTCCTGTAATCTCATGATATCGAGCACTGGTGTTGTACCTACTTGTCTCCTAATATCTTCGTTTCTCATTCTATCCATTCTTGTTGCTTCAAGCATTCTACGCAGGCATTTCATCTACGTTATTAGATGTTTCTTCTATCTTAGTTAGTAAAGTGAAATTCTGGCACTGATATCACAAAATTGGTAGAAATATCGTGTTGCATAGCGCTATTTATGTTATTCATTATCACAAGTTTACAATATAATATTGCTGTACTGTGTAAACTTGTTAGTTCAACTTCGACTCGGTCTTTTATCATACTTTACTTCCTTTCTTTTTAATCATGTCTTTCTAGTAATGATGTCTTCATGATTTTTTTCAGTTTACATTGAGATCATTTTACTGTCTTTGTATGTTCATCTGTTATTGATGTTCCTAAACAACCTCCCTTGCCTTTCTAGGCATTTCTGCGTGTTAATATTTAGGACGTTTGTGCTGTAAAACTGGAGACTACGCGTGTGTAGCAGAGTCCAGGTTTTCACTAGGGTTATTCTGTCTCGAATGTTACCACATATATCCACATCATTCTTGACCACACACAGCAAATAACATAGCAGACACAGCAGGTGACATATTTATTACATTATACTCATAAAACAACTATTAAAGTGAGTGCAATGAGATTACAAAGAACACAAGAAATACATCTTATCTAAATAGATACGCGAAGTTTCTAAGCAGAAGCCATTGATGTTGCTCTAGACTACCCCAACCAGTTCTAGCCGCACACTTCCGTCTCCTTATATGCACCATCAACACACTCTCAAAAGCTCGTCCTCACGTTTTTATTCTGTGCCTTCACTCACACTCAGATCACATTATACATTCAATTATGTATGATCACACACTCAGGTGATCTGCGTATACACACACTCTACAACATACATCGTTCCCTCGGTGTCTACACACCACACACACATTCAGATCTCTCTTAGTCGATCTGTACACTCGTGTAACTTTTCAGAACATACATCGTTCACAAGGTGTCCTGCACGTACAACAAACATTCAGATCTCTTCTAGACACAGGGCGCCCAACACACACCTTATAGAGCGACTGGCCAAGACTCAAAGACGTCTGCTGGTTCAGCAACCATATTCTATCACTAACATTTGTAAAACAGCCTATCACGTACCTTTGTTCTCAGAGTAGCTGACAACATCACCCTTGCCATAAACGCTCATGCTCCGGCTGGAACTGTTGCACGTGTATAACAAAGACAATATTTAGCAATGCAGCTTTACGTAGCAATAGAAACAAAGGTTCAACAACCTCTTCGACAAAATAAAACAAAATAAATACCTGGAATACTTGGAATCCTGGTATTCAAACAGGCATGTTAATGTATGTTGACAGGTAGTCGATTGCTTATGTTATCTGTAGTAGGTATGGTTACAACTTCCTGCGGCTTACTAGGAATGAGGGAAGATACAAATAATTTGGGTAGATTTTTAAACTAGAATTTGGTCCGCTCAGCGACCGTTAATCATTTCGATTTCTAGCTGCCAAGGTATTTTTAACGTGCTCGACACTGAGCACGAGAATCCGATCTCACTACCCATAGATCAGGGGAATTCTTACCAGAAAATCCACGTAGAAAAATCACTGTCTCTACCGGCGTTCGAACCCGCGACCAGTGGCACTTGAGGCGGACACCTTACCTCGAGACCACTGAGCACCCTACGTAAAATAAATAAAAATTAAATAAATAGAAACTTCACCAAATAATGGACATTATCAGCGACTGAATGGCATCAAAATAAAAATATAGAAAAACCTCGATATCAAGACTACATTAAGAACTTAAGAAAAACAAAAATGTACTAAAATAAAAGTAACTATTAAAAAAAACCAAATCGATGAAGCAAATAATTAAAGTTATCAAATAAACGAAATACTGAATACGTACACGTGATCTATGTTCTCAATGTTCTCTTTGTGTTGAGACTAAACAGTGGGTATAGAAGAAGAGTATCAGCATTGGAATTTGGTTGCACATATTCTATGAGGCGAGTTCAAATGAAATCGGACCTGACTGCACCAAGTGAACATTCGCACGATCAGCATGACTTCACTACTGGTGTAAACAGCACATAACAACTGTCAAATTTGCAAAATGTCATTATCCTCCGACTCATAGTTTTCTCAGCAGACCGTTGAAAACATAGCGGATGTGATATGGAACCCGTTCAGAATTGAACAGCGAGCGGTGGTTTGGTTTTTAACAGCTGAAGGATGTCGACCAGTTGACATTCATCGAAGAATGCAGGCACTGTGTCGTGACAAAAGTGTGGCGAACGTAAACTCCAGCTATGGTCCCCTCGAATTGCTGCATCGATTTTGGCGATGGCATCTTCAAAAATATGTGCCTCACCTGGTTTCCGAAGATCTTTCGTTAACTCACATCCGTCTTTAAACATCGTTGTCCAGTTCTTCACTGTTGACCTCGTTACACATTTGTCACCATACACTGCCTGCATATTGCGATGAATGTCAACTGGTCGACATCCTTCAGCAGTTAGAAACCGAATCACCGTTCGCTGATCAACTTTGAACGGATTCCCTATCACAGCTGCCATGTTGTCAACGGTCTGCTGAGGAAACTATGAGTCGGAGGATAATGATATATTGCAATCTAGACGGTTGGTATGTGCTGTTTATATCAGAAGTGACGTTACCATGCGCATTGTAAGTATTTTAATTTGGTGCAGTTTATTCCGCTTTCATTTGAACATGCCTCGTATCTCCAGTGACCTAAACACACACTTTGCATTTTCTGTAACTTCTGTAACACGTAACATCTTCCATTATTACCGCAGAATAAGCATAAAATAGTCTAAGTGACAAGAAACCATCCTGCATTACATTTTTTCTCATTGAGACTGAGCCTCTACTCTGATTAATAATGTACTACTTTTGTGTGGTTTTATATAAACCTCATTTGTGTATTAAGAGTTGCATCTCTGTATTTATTTGCTGTTGATTAATAAACAGTTTACAAATTGCTCCAACACTTTTAATTTGTTTGAAGACGTTCAATAAGTTTAAAACATAGTTCGTGTCTTGTTGCTGTTTTTGTTTTATTTCAACACGAGACTGCGTGATATTGTTGTTGTTTAATGTCCACAATGAAGAATGACTATTCTTTTGTGCGTCCTGAAAACAGTGTTCAGGAAGCTATCCTCACATACCGAATTTGCTGATGAAGGTGGACTAGGATCAACCAGACAGTTGTGCTATGCTTAACTTCATCTACGTTTCTCTACGATCGGCCCGGTCGGCTTGAAGTAAGCGCCATGTTGTCTTCATGGATGCTCCGCTAGCCACTTGTTCTTGTATCTGCACCCGATAAACCTCCTGGCCTCTTCATAAGTTATGTATTTATTAGGTTGAGACAACGTTCTACCTTATCTAATCAGTTTGTCAGCCTCCCAATTGTCAAGTATGCTGCCAAGTATGTCGAGTCCCTAACAGAGACATTGACCAACAGAGAGAGAAATGGTAACAAGAGACATACCTGTCGTTCGCTCAATCGTATCATAAGAAGCTCATGTAGTCGACCTTTTTGCTTAACCCGACAACATATACCAGCAACCTTCCTCATGTGTGTGATTTGTAGAACACTATATTGCGAGTAAACAACTTTCAGATTGATCTAAGACATTAAAGACCTCTTCGTAATCCGATATAAAGTTGTCAGTTTCATTCCAAACTCTGCTTAACAATTATATGCAATGTAGTTTTTCGATAGCAATATGGTCTTTTGAAGACCTCTTGGTAACTATCAAAAGAAGGAAACTCGCTTGGTGCGGTCACATATCGAGATCAAATGGTCTTGTAAATACGATCCTCCACGGAAAGGTGCAAGGCAGACGACGAAGAGGCCGTCCCAAAAAGAGGTGGGATGACAACGTAAAAGAATAGAGCAATCTCTGACCAAAAGAGGCACAGGCAGCGGCCACTGACAGAGAAGGGTGGCGTGGTGTTGTGAGGATGTCTTCATGTGTGCCCCAACGACCTCACCGTTTACGGGATGACCTGAGTTATCTGGTCTAGATAGAACCTGTTTCGCGGTAAGCCTGTCTTTATATCTAGCAGATGTTTGGCTACATAATTTTAATATCTGACTTAAATGAGTCTATTCAATATTTGTCCAGGTACATTAGTACTTGACCATTATTGCGCTACTGTAGATATCCATTATTGCGCTACTGTAGATATCCATTATTGCGCTATTGTAGATATCCATTATTGCACTACTGTAGATATCCATTCTTTTACAACTTAATTATATGACCTTTCTTCAATTCAGTTCGTATTTCTCCTCTCTCTCTCTCTCTCTCTCTCTCTCTCTCTCTCTCTCAGACATGACCATAAATGCGGTTCACAGTCGTACTGACAAAACACCATGGTCAACAAACCAGACGAGCAGTGCAGACGTCACTTGATTTAGTCCATAGGTCAAACTGTGCTTAAAAATGTTTCGCTGCATCCTGCAGGTGAGGTATTATCATACCGACCCGAATAGAGATTATCATATTATATCACACCTAAAGTATAGGTATGTGTGTGTATATATATATATATATATATTGACAGATAAACAGAGACAGCCCAAGAGAGAGAGAGAGAGAGAGAGAGAGAGAGGGAGAGAGAGAGAGGGGGAGAAAGAGAGAGGGAGTGAGATAAAGAAGGAGAAATTCAGAATTAGTTGTTAATTACACATATTTGCGATATCGTCAGAGATGTGCATCCAGGTGTAACTGCTTTAGACTTTCTGATACGAGGGAGACATACTCTGCCGCATTTCACGCGAGCGTGCTCAGCGTCTATAATTTGACCGTCATGAATCGCGCACGTTCTTCGGTGCAGCTCACTTTATGTTTGCTGTAATGCTGAGAGATGTGGTACCTGGCAAGCGAGGGAGAGACAATGTGAGATATGGTACATGATAAGTGAGGGAGAGAAAATGCTGAGATATATGGTACCTGACAAGCGAGGGAGACAATGTTGAGAGATATGGTACCTGACAAGCGAGGGAGACAATGTTGAGAGATATGGTACCTGACAAGCGAGGGAGACAATGTTGAGAGATATGGTACCTGACAAGCGAGGGAGACAATGTTGAGAGATATGGTACCTGACAAGCGAGGGAGACAATGCTGAGAGATATGGTACCTGACAAGCGAGGGAGACAATGTTGAGAGATATGGTACCTGACAAGCGAGGGAGACAATGCTGAGAGATATGGTACCTGACAAGCGAGGGAGACAATGTTGAGAGATATGGTACCTGACAAGCGAGGGAGACAATGTTGAGAGATATGGTACCTGACAAGCGAGGGAGACAATGTTGAGAGATATGGTACCTGACAAGCGAGGGAGACAATGCTGAGAGATATGGTACCTGACAAGCGAGGGGGACAATGTTGAGAGATATGGTACCTGACAAGCGAGGGAGACAATGTGAGATATGGTACCTGACAAGCGAGGGAGACAATGTTGAGAGATATGGTACCTGACAAGCGAGGGGGACAATGTTGAGAGATATGGTACCTGACAAGCGAGGGAGACAATGTGAGATATGGTACCTGACAAGCGAGGGAGAGAGACAACGCTGCAGGGTATTGTACCTGGCAAGCGAGGGAGAGACGGACTGAGAAGCAGATGAACACAGGACATTCAAGAGGTTCTGAAGTTAACGATGATAGAAACTAGGGAGCAGGACAAAGCTGGAGTCTCGCGAATAGACTGTTATGGGAACGACTTTCTGCAAAGGAAAGTCTGCATGGTGTATTCGATCTGACATGAATAACAAAGTCAGACAGAAAACGGACAGATACACTGACGGCATGACGCGCAGCGTGCATGGTTAGCGTTATCGATACCATTACAAATTTGCAATATATAAAGGTCAGTACCAGGTCAGATCAGTACCAACTCCACAGAGAAGGTCGACTGCAGTGAAGCCATATTGTCATCAGTGTCTTTCCTTGATGGTACCTTTCTCGGTAGCAATTGACTACCTGTTATTTACACAAACACAATACAACTGACATGGATAAGACCAAGGGGCATAAGACCAAAGTTAATGGAGGTTATCTCTGAAGTTGATAGGTAAAATCTAAATTCTTGAGATTAAAGTTGGACCGCACGCTGTCTTATGCCGCACATTGCCAGGAGATAAAACAAAAAATATATGCGAGAAATAATATCATACGAAAACTGACTGGCACAACATGAGAAGCAAAGCCAGATGTTCTCAGAACATCAGCACCCGCTCTGTGGTTCTGTGTAGCCGAGTACGCTGCACCAGTTTGGAGGAGCTCTGCACATGTCAAACATATAGATACAGCAATAAATGAGACAGGCCGTATAGTTACTTGATGCCTAAAACCTACACCAACTGAAAAAATATACACTATAATCGGCATAGCGCCACCACAGATACAAAGAATTGTCGGTCAGAGATAGAAAGAGAGAAACTGGTAAATGACCCAAGGCACTATATTCGGACATCAGGTGCATGAACTTGTAGCATAAATGACCTACTGAGTGCCAGTGACAGGACAGTCCATGTTGTTGAACACTGGAAGAATGATGTGTGACGTAGTGCCTAGGACCAGGGGAAGTAAGTAAGTAAGAGGTAAAACACTCCTTTGTTTCATATTTTTTGGTGACCTGCCAGGTCATTTCCAGTATCTGTTAGTAACTGTTAGGTTATATATATACTATGTGGGACTAGGATCCATATAATAATTTGAGTAGATTTTTAACTTGAATTTTGCCAGAGCAGCGGTTGTTAAGCATACTCTTTTCGATTTCCAACTGCCAAGAGATTTTTAACGTGCGCGTTCTTGCACACGGGTGTCTGATCTCACTACTCAGAGGAAATTGTTACCGGATGATCCACGTGAAAATTGATGGTCTTCACCTTACTTCGAGACCACACATTTTGTATGATGGTTTATAAACTGCAAATTCCATTTTAAACGGTAAAACGATGTCAGCCAATTTTGTAAAATTCTCAGTAACAGAAGGGATGTACAGCACATGTCTAATACAACAGCTTCTGTTTAATAGCTTATGATATTACATTTGAACAAAAGCAAACCAAATAATCTTCAACATACAGCAAGCAAATAATGAACACAGTATTGATGATCCGAAGATTTACATTTTATTAACATTTTCGCAAGCGAGATACAAGAAACTGAAACATTTTCTGATTATATGTTGCAATAAAAATGGTACGAGTATTTAACATTATTCTCAATATGATTTAGTATCAATGTCAGGGTCTGATACTGAAGGAGTAGAGAACATAATTACTGATTCCTTACAACGGATGTTCGGTGATTGATTAAAAAGTCTTGTAATTCAAATTGGAGATTTCGTGATGCGAATGAAATTGCTACAGTAAACAGTATTGTAGTGGTAGCACATTTACAAATAATTTAATGTAACTACACCTTTAAAAGGGATCAACATTTTCTTTAAAACAAAATGGAATCTATAAATTGCATAACATCCTATAAATGATTTCTGTAAGCTGTATGCCACACATGTAGTAATGTAGTTTATTTAATTCTTGAATAAATAGATCAAAACAGATTTATTAATGCCTATTTATTATTTATCTAACGTGAGTCCGTCTGTATGTTTTTTAACCGTTCACGCTGGAAATTTGATTGGCTGATCGAATCAGATGCAGTAGCTTCCGCGAAATATCAAAATGAAATAAATATTTGTTGAATTGTTAAATAAGTAATGTAACAGGTTTTAAAAAATTGTTGAGATGGAGGAAATAGGTGGGGCCTGCTTTTTGGCCGTCGTAAACACGCGAGATGGATCTATTCCCCAACGCGAGCTCATGTTTATAAATAACAACGCTTCATAATTTGAGCACGAAACGAAATGGTTTTCTGTATGTCTGTGAAGTAGAAATAAATCACTTCCTTTGTGAAAGTCTATAACTAATCAGCTCGGTGGTCTAGGGGTGTGATTCTCACCAAAGCTTCGAAAGGTATTGGTTTCGAATTCTTGTCGAGCATATATATATTTTTCTTTTCTTATTTTCCGTTAAAAATCTGTCTGAAACTTGCATCAAAACATTCTATTTTATAATGACAAAATTTCGGATAAATTCAGCAAGTAATTTTGTTAAAAAAAATACAATGCATACTGCACCACTTCGTAAGACGAAGGTGGGGAGCGGAAATTGTTTGGAGATGAGCTGGGCGGGTTGAGGGTGTGGAGATAAAGGGATCGGGACTCATGTTATTGGTAAAAGATTGACGGGTTGAGTATTAAAAAAATGGGCATACTGGTTATTGGGAAGGGATGGACATATTGAAATGGACGAAAACTACTTAAGAATTGTTTAAATGGATTATTTTTATCTCCTTTAAGTTATTTTTCAAGTAACTCTAAGTCGTGTTTCATTGGACATCACATTTCAATTTGAGTTCCTAATCAACTTATTAATATACCTAAGAAAAAAATTCTTACAAGCTCTGCCGACAATTACCAGCACACTGCACGGAGCAGGGACACCACTGAAGAAGACCAGTATATATATTTAAGAATGGCATTGTGCTGCCAAGAGCAGGCCTGCTCAGCATCTATGGGATAACAGCAACAACACTGTACCGAATTTTAATTTAGATTTGGGCTAAGGCATTCCAGTTGCAGATTTTCTTTCTAAGAATTTCTCTGGGTACGCTAGCTGATATGTTTAATCTTTACTTAAATAGTATCTATAATCTTATTACAGCAAGGTATTTTCCTGACATGGCAAAGTCATGTATTCTCCGAGATGAAGATGTTGAGTAGTACACGATCTGTAGCGGTCAGCCATCCTACACTGAAGACTAGCATCAGGGCCAGCGACCCACAGTTACAACGACACTTCTCCTCATCCGCGTAATCATCCAGGATAACAGACTGCAGCAGGGCAAACTGACTGAGGAGTAGGCCATCGAAGGGGGAAGGCTAGCCTGGGGCCCAAAAAGGCAATTCTGGTCGGATTTGTCGGACAGAAAGGTGATAATACGGCAGTGAAGCTGTAAACTACAACACGACGTATTTCGTTGTCTGGACTACTTCCTGTTACTTGCAAAGCCCTTTCCAGGACTTGGTAGCAGGAGATGGAGAACGAGCGGCGAAGAAGAAGTAAAAGAAGATTTATTCTCCACATAGATTCTGGTGCATTAATTGCATCAATTTAGCATCAAGAAAAGTCAATATTTCATGGCTGTTAAATTTTTTAGAAATGTGCATTACATTTCTTCAGAAGACATGAATTGTATGAGACGGCCAGTCGAGTCATGTACTTGATGTAACAAACTATTTGCAGACACAATCAGCTCATGAATTGTAAGGGACGGCCAGTCGAGAGTCATGAACTTGATGTAACAAACTATTTGGAGACACAATCAGTTCATGAATTGTATGGGACGGCCAGTCGAGAGTCATGTACTTGATATAACAAACTATTTGCAGACACAATCAATTCAAAAGATATATCTAACATTTTGTTCTACACATATTAGTTATTGAATTTAAAAATAACCTGCAGTGATATAATACAAACCAGAACGCATTTATGGCAGTTAATCTCTTATTCTAACGAAAATGAGTCAGATTGCTTAATAGTTAGGCCTATGGTTGATCCGAATGTAATGCGACCAATAACACACAAGTACCAGTTTAAAAGAACCTGATTACAATATCGATAATGTTAAAATGTGCGCAGAATAAAAAAACAATATATGGGCACGCTGTTAAATATAATGTTTACATTATTATAAGTTCAAATTATAAATACATCATTATCTTGACAACGAGAGTCTGAAAAATGGAAAGATTACAGCTGAAATTGTATTATTCCACAGGGTAATGGGAATCCTCGTTGTACCAACCACAAGTGATGGAGTCATTCAATTTGCCTACATGTATTTATTTCGAAATTGCAGCGAAATGACGTTACGTAAAATAGCCAAGTCATGCCGTACACAAACTAACATTCAAGTAAAGCCGTCCATGCAATATCACAAACTACCACTTACCTTCAAAAGAATATTAAATTTGAAGATTTTTGTCTCATAAGATAACGCTTCTAATAATGTTTCTTACTGAGAAAATGAGAACCGTTTTATCAACAATTTCACATACTTCTAAGGACAAAAATGAAAATTCCTTTATTATGAGAAAAAAAAATATTGACTTTCCATCATGATTCTGTAAATAGCCACTGGTCAATCATATTCTGAAATAATTGTAATTTGCTTCATCTCGAATGTTCATTTCACAAATGAGTTTTCAAAACTGCAAGAAGGTGGCATGTTGATAAGGAAGTATATATGTTAATCTACATGATGTTTGTATATTTTTGTCAAATTATGAACGAAAGTAGCACCTATAAGTTTATTTGATTTTTTAGTCTGTTTTGTTTTCTGTGGTCGATAAAAGAGATCAATGAATATGTAGATATTGATGCCTAAATTGTGTTACAGAGTGTTATAGGATTGAAACATTATCATGTAACATACATTTTCAACAGAACCCACTACTGACTGCATGATATGTAGGATGATTATTAGTCAGATCACATAACATATACTTGGAAGTTTATTTGGTATGCTTGTGCCACTTTCTTGGTCTTCAACACAAAAAGACATTTCCCAAATTTTGTGTGTGTAATTTTTGCAGGTGCTTACAATATCAACAACATATGTATGTAGGCAATAAGAGAACTAAAGAGTAGAGCGACTATTATCAAGATTGGAAAAAAAGGACATTCATTGTGTTATTTAGCTTTTTTTGTTTCATCTGCATCATTTTAATTTCTTCAAAAATATTTAGGAAATATTGCGAATTGTATTTGTATATATATATATATATATATATATATATATATATATATATATATATATATATATATATATATATATATATATATATATATATCTGTATTTCTTGTGAACAAACTTAAATATGATGACAAATTATACTTTATTTTCTCGTAACTGCTGCCAAACTTTTAGCACAATGCTTATATTTTTAATGATTTTAATTATCTCACGTTAATAATGGACCAGTATTCACTTTAATGTCCTTACAATTTTATGCAGCTTATTCTTGATGTCCCTTGATTTTTGAGCTTAAATAAGGTTAACTAATAGAACAATATATTCAGCGACTAAAGGTGAACTTATTACAAATATAATTTTTTATACCTGCTAGAATATATTTATCAAGATTCAGACACATACATGTCGTGATACGCGGGTATCAATTCTCGTTGGTTTCTGCTTTGTCATTCTTTGGGTCTTTAGCAAAGAGCTCAAATTTGAGATCACTCCTTTTAAGGTCCTCACAATTTACCAAAGGGTTTGTGCTGAAATGATCAAGTTATATATGTCAAGTTCTTTCTGCCAATTTCTCTTTGCTATTTCTTGTCAAGTTATGTCTGCCAATTTCTCTTTGCTAATTCATGTCAAGTTATGTCTGTCAAGTTCTATTTGCTAGTTCATGTCAAGTTTTGTGTGTCAAATTTTCATTGCTAGTTTATGGCAAGTTATGTCTGCCAAGCTCTCTTTGCTTGTTCATATCAAGTTATGTCTGTCAAGTTGTCTTTGCTAGTTCATGTCAAGATGTGTCTGTCAAGATTTTTCTGTAACGTTCTATTTGCTAGTTCATGTCAACTTATATTTGTCAAGTATTTTTTTAAAGTTATGTCAAGTTATGTCTGTCAAGTTCTCTTTACTAGTTCATGTCAAGTTCTTTCTGTCAAGTTCTCTTTGCCAGTTGATGTCCAGTTATGTTTGTCAAGTTTTATTTGCTAGATCATGTCAGTTTATGTCTGTCAAGTTCGTTGTGTCAAGTTTTATTAGTTCAAAACCAATCGTCGTTTCCCCTCGCGGGGTTGCGGCGTCCCCACTGGTGACTCTGGATAACTTTGTGCTGATCGCATGGCCTCATGTGCCGGCGACGTATCTTTCAAATGTCTGCCCTATCAAATGTCGATGGTACATGACATGCCTACCATGTTTGTAACGGGTAACGGGGAATCAGGGTTCGATTCCGGAGAGGGAGCATGAGAAACGGCTACCACATCCAAGGAAGGCAGCAGGCGCGCAACTTACCCACTCGCGGCACGGGGAGGTAGTGACGAAAAATAACAATACGGGACTCTTTCGAGGCCCCGTAATTGGAATGAGTACACTTTAAACCCTTTAACGAGGATCTATTGGAGGGCAAGTCTGGTGCCAGCAGCCGCGGTAATTCCAGCTCCAATAGCGTATATTAAAGTTGTTGCAGTTAAAAAGCTCGTAGTTGGATCTCAGGCGCAGGCGGGCGGTCCGGCTCGCGCCGGTTCACTGCCCGTTGTCTCCTGCCCTACCGTCTGCCGGCTCTCTCCCACGGGTGCTCTTCGCTGAGCGTCCTGGGTGGCCGGCGCGTTTACTTTGAAAAATTAGAGTGTTCAAAGCAGGCCCTCGGCTGCCTGAATAATGGTGCATGGAATAATGGAATAGGACCTCGGTTCTATTTTGTTGGTTTTCGGAACTGGAGATAATGATTAACAGGGACAAACGGGGGCATTCGTATTGCGGCGTTAGAGGTGAAATTCTTGGATCGCCGCAAGACGAGCTACTGCGAAAGCATTTGTCAAGAATGTTTTCATTAATCAAGAACGAAAGTCAGAGGCGAGAAGACGATCAGATACCGTCGTAGTTCTGACCATAAACGATGCCGACTAGCGATCCGCAGGAGTTGCTTCGATGACTCTGCGGGCAGCTTCCGGGAAACCAAAGTGTTTGGGTTCCGGGAGAAGTATGGTTGCAAAGCTGAAACTTAAAGGAATTGACGGAAGGGCACCACCAGGAGTGGAGCCTGCGGCTTAATTTGACTCAACACGGCCAACACTGAAATGACTGACATGCCGAGACCACTTTTCTGGGGTCTAATATAGAACAGGTGCTGGATTTAGACCCTCAGAGATCTGGGGTTATGCCCCCTGTGGCTTTGTTGGTCTGCATTCAGTGTTTGATAAAGGAATTGACGGAAGAGCACTATCAGGAGTGGAGCCTGAGGCTGAAATTGACTAAACGCGCCAATAGTGTAGAATGACTGTCAAAAAAGAGCACCTTCGATGGGTTTAATAGTGAACATGTGCTGGTATTAGACCCACGGAAGACAGGTCAGTCTCCAAACCCCCAAATGAAAGAGCGCCTGCTACGGTAATCTGGTCTTCACCCTGCAGAAACCGCAGGCTCCAGAAACTTGGCCATTGACAAACTAAAAGCCCTCTATTGATACGGTCTGGCTAATATTGAACGGATGCTGGAAATAGAACCTCTGAAGACAGGTCAGCTTTACCCTACTAATGACAGGGCTTTGCTACGGGAAGCCCGAGAGGAGCCGCAGACATTTTGGTTCACGTACTAGGCGGATAAGCCAACGGTTCGAGGTGAGGGATTACGGCCGAACGCCTCTAAGCCAAAAATCCCGCCCAAAAGCAGCCCAGCACGAATGCAAAGGGAGGCTTCGACATGGTGGGGACCTCGGGGTCACGCTCCAGCCCCGCCCGGTCAAGCCGCAGAATTAGGTCTCTGCCGTCCGCTGATAAAGGCGGGCGGGAAGCTGCTCGATATTCACCCCATACGGCGATGAGGAATGAAATCATTTGTAGAAGACTTAGTTCTCGATCGGGTGCCCTAAGCAGTAGATCAGCTACCTCACTGCGAACTGCTGAGACTCAACCCTTGACCATGAGATATGTCCGCTCCCTAGGCGGACAACATCTCCGTGCAAGACTAGGCTTGTCACCTGGTCAAATGCACTATTTCGAGAGGAATCACAGGTCGCTGACATTTGGTCCACGTGCTTGGCTGATAAGCTACCATCTGAGGGATTACGGCCGAACGCCTCTAAGCCAAAATCCCGCCCAAAATCTCAGCACCGCTGAGATGGGAGGCTACGACATGGCTGGGGCTTATGTCCCGGCCCGATCGAGCCACAGGAATGCACCTGGTAAAATGCACTCCTTCCTCGCTCTTTGCATCTGTCTGCTATCAGTCATTCCAATGGACGCAGAAGAGATGCAGTCCAGCGGACACTGCCCCTCCTGTCCTATGGTGACAAGCTCCCGGGTGGCGGGGAATGCTAGGCGTACCATCACTGCAGATGAGCCGAGAAAATAGAGCGAGCAAAAAGGTACCTCCTTCATATGCATATGCTACGTTTCTGGCAGGACGTGACGATCCTGGGAAAAAGTCACACTGGACTGCCTCTCTTCCGGGATAGTACAAACTAGTACATAGTCCATCATATCATTGCCAAACGCTATAGACACGAGTAGGGAAGACTCGATAGTCCTGCAAGACAACTTCCCAAGAGAGACAACTCTGACCAAAAACAACTGCTGCCTTGCAGTTAGGCTGGGGACAGCCAAAGGCTAAGGAGGGCAACCCTACAGAAACGCCTGTTGAAATCGGATGCACCGAGCCACTGGCTAACAAATTAAATCAGTGCAACGTAAATATCGCTGTAAACAGCGTACGATGAAGAAGAAGATGTCAGTTTATGTATGTCAAGTTCGTTGTGTCAAGTTTTCTTTGTTAGTTTTTGTCAAGTTCATTATGTAACGTTCTCTTTGCTATTTCTTGTCAAGTTATGTCTGTCAAATTCTTACTGTAACATTTTCTTTGCTAGTTCATTCCAAGACACGTTCAAGTACTTTCTGTAACGTTCTCTTTGCTAGTTCATGTCAAGATATGTCTGTCAAGTTCTTTCTGTCAAATCCTCTTTGCTCGGTTATGTAAAGATATGTTTGTCAAGTTCTTTCTGCAACGTTCTCTTTGCTAGTTCATGTCAAGATATGCCAATCACATTTCTTTATCAATCTCTCAGTGTTTTAGTTTAATATATCGTAGTTACGTGTTATCTGTCAAGAGATGGAGATTGGAATTTGCGTGTCGTAGACCGTTATGTATTTGCTGTCAGAGATGGAGCTTGGAGTTTGAGTATTATATACAGTTATGTATTTTCTGTCAAGAGATGTAGACATTGAATGTCATATGCAGTCTTTCTGTCAAGTTCTCTTTGCTAATTCATGTCCAGTTATATCTGTCAAATTTTCTTTGCTAGTTCATGTCAATGTAAATCTGTTAAGTTCTCTTTGCAAGTTCATGTCAAGTTATGTCTGTCAAGTTCGTTCTGTCAGATTCTCTTTGCTAGTTCATGTCAAGTTATGTATGTCATATGGGCGTATGTATGTATGTGTGAATGTCTGTATATTTATATGTGTGTGTGTATGTGTGTGTATGTGTGTATGTACGTGCGTATGTATATGTGTGTGGATGTGTGCGTGCATTCGTGCGTGTGTGTTTGTGTATGGATGGATGGATGGATGGATATAAGAATGGTTGGATGTATGTGTGTGTATTTATGTATGTATGTATGTATGTATGTATGTATGTATGTATGTGTGTGTGTATGTATGTATGTATGTATGTATGTACATGTATGTATGTATGTATGTATGTGTGTGTATGTATATATGTATGTATGTATATATGTATGTATAATCTCACATGGACGCCAAATTGAACACATCACTTGGTATTCTGCTCAGGTTGGTATTCTGACAGAATACTTTGGCCAAACTTGTATTTCTGATTGACTCAAGTTGAGCTAAAATTAAGAAAAAATATACTGTTTGACTTAAACAAATAAGCACATTTAAATGCTAATTTCTTGCTATCTTTGTGCGCGCACAATATGTGTGAACTAAATGTTTTCTCTATTCATACAAAACCTACATTCCGTGGGGCCACATCAAATCGTTTAGTTTCAGCCAGTCTGTTATATAACATATGTAGAGTATACCTATCAATGCATGACTGTCAATTATACATACGTGTGTTTGTGTGTGTCTGTTATTATTATTATGTATGTACAAATAGACAAACTTCAGCAAGATAGGAAAATACATTAGATGACTTAACAGATTGTCATACTGACAGACAGGCAGACAGACATACAAACAGATATATAGGTTAAATGATTATATATATATATATAGATAAAAATGTATATATATATATATATGTATATAGATAGATAGATAGATAAATAGATAAATAGATAAATAGATAGATAGATATATACATAGATAGATAGATAGATAAATGTATATATATATATATATATATATATATATATATATAAATATATACAGATAGATAGATGTATAGATAGATAGATAGATATATATATAGATAGATGATATATAGATAGATAGATATATAGATTGATGATATATATATAGATAGATAGATAGATAGATAGATAGATAGATAGAAAGATAGAAAGATAGATAGATATATAGATAGATAGATAAATAGATAGATAGATAGATAAATATATAGATAGATATATACATAGACAGACATACAGATATATATATATAGATAGATAGATAGATAAATATATAGATAGATATATACATAGACAGACATATAGATATATATATATATATATATATAGATAGATAGATATATAGCTAGATATATAGATATATATATAGATATATACATAGATAGATAGATAGATAGATATATAGATAGATAGATAGATAGATAGATAGATAGATAGATATATAGATAGATAGATAGATAGATAGATAGATAGATAGATAGATAGATAGATAGATAGATAGATAGATAGATAGATATATAGATAGGTAGATATATAGATAGATATCTTGATTGATAGATAGATAGATAGATATATATATATAGATAGATAGTTAGATAGACGGATGGATAGATAGATAGATAGATAGATAGATAGATAGATAGATAGATAGATAGATAGATAGATAGGCCCTTTTAAACTTTCCGATTCTGATGGTAATCATTGCACTAGAGACGAACATTTTCATAATAACATGTTTTCCTACTTCACTCGTGTAGTTTAGGCAGCCACGTCATAGTGGTGGCACGAGTATTTCCAGATCTGTACTCTAGCAATGTTTGCTGACATATACATGCTCTTGGTAAATGCATTATAACCAAATGGCAGCACGGCTATCAAATTGTTTGTTTCCTTTCACTTATACCGTTGAGCATCTATCCTGCGCCAAGTGCGTTGCGTCGACCCTTTTTAACTTGTATCCTTGCAATATTACTGTTGTGTCAGCTATCCACCTGCCTCGACGTATGCCCGTTATCCTTTGTAGGCATCTGTTACCGAAACACTGGAGTCTTTTCTGTATGACCTTGGTCGTTCTTCATGCATCAGCTCCATCTTCCAGCATCGTAGAGCGTTAAAGCCTGTCTACTTAAACAGTAAGGTAGCTGGCATCGTTGAGCGTTTAATCCTGTCTACCTAATTGTTAAGACATATAATATATTCTTACCGTCTGTGAAACGAGAGGTTGTTTGATTATTACTAAAAAAGAAGCGATCTCCAAACTTGGTCCTGAAGAACTGGATTCTCAAAATACATCGAATTGTCGGTCCTACCAGACCAGTGGTAATAGGTTCGTGCAGCATTCCTGTAAACAGGTCAATGTCCTTAACTGATCTGAAAAATAGTATTAATCGTTCACAAATTATGACTTTCATTGTTTATCTTAGCAGTCGGGAATGTGCGTTCTAGTGGGTCGTACTTTCACTTGACATTATGTTGAAGCATGTGCATGGACCATTGAATAATGTTTTAGATGCACACAATAAAATATATATAATTAACTATTCTATATACACAAGGTAATTTCAAAAAGTTTCCGGAATTAGTGGATTGTATAGTAATAAGTAGAAAAGAAAGGTCAAAACAGTTCCAAATGGATACAGGCCTATCAGCCTACTGAGCTGTGTCGGCAAACTGATGGAACGTATGATAAACACCAGACTGATGTGGCATCTGGAAGAAAAACGAATACTAATTCCACAGCAAGCCGGCTTTAGACAGCACAGATCCACTGAGGACCAGGTCATCCTCATAGCCCAGGAAATAGAAGATGCCTACCAGGCACATAAACACACAGTGGCGGTTTGGGTGGACCTGGAAAAGGCATTTGACAAAGTCTGGAAAGACAAGATAAGGAGAAGTGAAGTTTGTGGGAGAATGTACAAGTGGATCAACCACTATCTCATAAAAAGAACGGCCAGAGTTCAAGTACAAGGGCAGATGAGTAAAAAGGTGACACTCGAGCAGGGAGTACCCCAAGGGGGGAGTACTGTCAAACACACTCTTCCTGGTGTATATAAACGACATTACAGAGAAAATACCAAGAAGAGTCCATAGCTCAATGTTTGCAGACGATCTGGCTATGTGGACCTCTGAAAAGAATATCACCATAGCAAGAAATCGGATGCAGCAGGCCCTAACATCGCTGGAAGAGTGGGCGAACTCATGGCTGCTCAAAATAAACGAGGAGAAAATAATAACACTGTCATTCGCTACTGGTAAGTACACAAGCAATTTCAGAGCGGAGGCAGAGGCACTGAGGGCGGCAGTGGAAGAAATGGTGACACATAATGAAAATGAAAACCATATAGTCCTGCTTACAGATGCTCTCGCCGTAGTCACAGCGCTAAAAAGCCAGAAAAACACTGAGCATAATGACTTAAGAGCAGCACTCTGTCAACTATGCCAGCAGTCCGCACCAAAAAGGGTAGTGGTACAGTGGGTCCCATCACACTGCAACATCCAAGGCAACGAGGAGGCAGACAGACTGGCAAAAGAAGGCGCAAGACTACCACGAACAGATACTAGTATGACGTACGAAGAGTCAAAACGGCTTGTTAAAGCCAGATACATGACCAAATGGGAAACCGAACATACTGGCTACACTAAAAACAATGCCTATTACCAGCTGAACAGAAGAGAGCAGGTCGTTGTCTTCAGACTTCGCACTGGCCACAATAAACTGAGGTACCACCTATTCAACAAATTAAAGATAGGTGGAACCGACGAATGCCCGTGTGGTACCGGGAAAATGACCGCTGAACATCTGCTGCAGAACTGCCCGACATACGAGGATCAGAGAGAGCAGATGTGGTCATCACCAGTGGAACCACAAGACAAGCTCTATGGCAGTGTCGACAGCCTCAGGAAGACCGCCGCTTTTTTCGAAAAAGGAATGGTTACTGTCTAACTGCGTACGAAGAAGAAGAAGAAGATCACATGATGTGCCCGTTGTAACTAGGATGAAAACGATGAGATGCCCAGAGCGTACAAAAAGTGGAGATATCAATGTACTAGGACAGACCAGAGCTTAGGCTAGAGTGTGAAGCAGAAATGTGAGACATGTACTCATTGCCTTAAAGTTGACAAAGACGGGCAGACTTGACGAAGACTTTGGCAGTTCAGAACAAATTACATTTCAAGTGTATTCGTTTGTTTGTTTTTAAAGTCAGACAACAATCAGTGAGGCAAATCGATCTAAACAATAAATCATTGAGGCAAAAGATCATTGCGGCAAACTATTTAGACGGCAGATCGGTGAGACAAACGATCAGTTAAGCATACAATCAGTGGAGCAAACGATCAGTGACGTGTATGATCCAAAGGACAAAGGGCCACAAGAGCGCGGAACAAAGATTCAGAAGATACACCACTTGTACTATGGAATACATAAACTGTGTTACGCTAGGAACAGCATAGTTAGACCATAGATCAGAACCTGAGAAAATAGTTTATGCAGGGAAGCTAGCTGTCCAATTGCATGTAACCCTTGATTTGTTTTATTACAGAGCTCAATAAAGTTGGCTTAGCATTGCATCTGTGTTGTCATACCTCATTCCTATGTAATAGAATTGATTGATTTTGTTGTATCCTAAGAACAGGCAGTGATGAATTTCTAGGGAAGTAATTAAAAGGTAAGAAACGCGAAGGGAGATAGCCAGTTAATACTATTTAGCAACAGGGAACAATGTTACTGTCCTCTTAACAAAGATGTACACATATTTCGAAACAACATTTTTTTCACAAGAGGTCTGACTTATCTAGAAAGCACAATGGTCGAGAACAGTTCGTTTGTCGTAGCTGTTATTTGTCGTCTCAATTATTAACGTACGAATACCAAGAATGAACCTAACCTGTACACTTGTGCCAGCTGATTCGGATAGGTTCCGAACGCGTTAGTGTCATTGAATCCAGTAACAGGTGGAAGGCCACAGAAGGATCTCCACTTATGATAAGGTGGAAGCCCATGATCTCGTCCTCGCTGAATATTCATGGACACAAGGTCAAAACTTTGACCAGTCTTAGGATTCAGGAACAAAAACTCTGAAAGATCCTCAACTAGTGAGGGGAAACAACATAAATATTTAATTGCGAAAAATTTTCATTATAGTATATTATATGGACATGGCATGGCGTACCTAATTTATAAATACGATTATAAATATCGGAATGTGTTCACAATTGGTACCGATACTTTACTTTCTTGCTAACCACAATTTGAACTGTCCCTAGCGAAACAGAGAATTCTTCTGCAAGTAAACGAAAACTCCGACGACGACGACATCTTCTGACGCAACAATATGCGCCTGACCTGGTCTCGGAAGATCTTTCGTTATCTCATGTCCTTCTTTAAACATCGTTGTCCAGTTCTTCACTGTTGTCTTCGACCATACACTGCCTGCATTCTGTGATGAATGTAAACTGGTCAACATTCCGAGCACCAGGGCCTCTAACCGCGCATGTCAACGACAACAGACACGAACAATTGCATGAGAAGTTTGGGAACTATTCTCACTGAGGACGGACGTTTGGAAAAAAAGAAGTAAAGTAAAGTAGCCCATAGCATTACTGCCGTAGGGGTGGGAGGTGTTAGCGATCTCACATTTCAAAGACTCAGCTATATGAGGGTGGTAGCCATCTCCTCTTCCTTGCCGCTTTTACTTCACGGACTGAACAGGTACCCATTTAAGGCTGGGTCGACTAGGGAGCAATTGAGGTCTTAAAAAACATTTCCGCCCCAACTGGGGAATGAATTCAGGACCACTCAGATGCGAAGCCAGGGCGCTAACCACTGCGCTACGCGGCTCCACGTTTGGATAGAGAAATCGAAACCATGGGTAAAAAAGCAAATGCAGTTATTTTCTTACCAACTATGTGCTAAGAGTGTCAAACATGACCCGTGTCCAAGGCACAAAATAAGAAAATTGCAACCCGTGAAATGAGCGGCTTGAGGAAAGTCATCAACGTAACCAGAAGAAACAGAATGAAAATTTACATCAGATTAATTCTGGGAACAGTATCCTCCCAAAAATACATAATATACAAAAAGTGGTTTGGTCATCTTATGAGAATGAACCCTGATAGGCTGGCATTAAAGACATGCAGGAGTGGTAGATCGGGGTTTAGAGTCAAAGGACGACCACGTTGCAAATAGATAGACAACATTAAAGAAATCAAATGCCACAACATCACAGCGACATATCTGGATCAAGAGCAAGACCTACAGCTCCCCATGACACTTCATGGCATCAGTTGAAGAATAGAGTAAAGTAAATTAAGAAATTAAAATAAATAATTCTGATAAAACTACGAGCGACGTTTAAATAAACCGGGACTTTTTTGTTCTAGTTCAACTTGAATGGGTTAAACGTGCTGGACCTACTACCGTTAGTTGGGGCACTTGCTAAGATTTTCTTGTGAAAGAAAGCGTGAAACATGCGGTAATTTACAGAAGACTTCAATCACACTACAGTGATGAAACACAACCGGAGTAAGACATCTGAATTATGTATTCGTTTTAGAGAAGGCCTTACATCCGTGAGTGATGATACCGGCCGTGGTGGCTTCAAATGTAAATATCCAGATTGTGGAACGCCTTTTCCTGAAAAATCGAAGCATAACTTGTCGCGTAATTGCACGGGCGGCACGTGTTTCTTTTGGTTTGAACACAAAATGCCTTCTGCTCTTGCAAGATAACGACGCCTCATACGGCTCACCGCACTATGGGCCATCTGCAGCAATTCGGCTGAGAGGTATTGCTACATCCACCTTACTGATCAGACCTCGCTGTAAGAGATTTCCACCTGTTTGGACCCACAGATGAATTCCTTGGACGTCAGCATTTCACATCTCCGGGAGATGCTGGCGGCCTTTTGCAGACATCGAATTTTGCTGATGGAATACACCCGTATGTCCTTTGACTATCCGAGGATTTGTGACCTAACTCTATGTGCTCCCATTGGGACCATCATGCCTTCGTGTTCCTTTTCTGTGTGTCTTCACCATTGCATGCAGTATGTGGCTCTGTCACTCATTGTGATCACGAACGGTTGGCGTGAAAGATCCTTGCCGCCTAAACGCATCACCAACCGATCTCATCTGCTTCATTCAATCACGATCGTTTATGTTGTCACAGCCGGCTGTCGCATGAGCGCTTAGTGGACACACCGCATTCCGTTCTCCGGGCAACATCGTTGCAAAGCCTAGATCAGGACTTGGTAGCGAGTGTTTGAGAACGAACGAATAAGAAGAAGAAGAAGAACTGTCACAACATACTGTCCATGTTGGATATGAACTATCATGATTGAAATTACGTACCGACATTTCTGTCCGCAATCTCTGCTCTATTTATAAGGATGTCTGTAGCACCAGTAATTCCAGATGCGATATCCTCAAAATGCTTCTGAACTGGTCCAGGCCTACAAATATAAATGGTTACCGTTATCAAACAACAACTTTCATTTAGAACCATTGTGGTAGATGGAAAAATAGAAGAGATCGTTGCAGATAATAACTGTAAATGTGGAAGCATAGTATGAGATTTTGTTAGGAGAGGTTTTCGGATCTAACAAAGTTGATGTAGGTTCTCACGGAGATAATGTCTCTTGTATTGAAGGTATTATTTTGCTAGTACATGTTCTTCCTCAAATAACGTCTATTTTTATTGGTTCATATGGGATCGTCTTTGATCAAAAAGTCTATGTCAACAATTTATTCTTTGATAAACTGAAGCTTTGCTTCTTGCAAATGAAGTCTTCGCAGGTACCCCGCAGCTTTTCGAGCATGGCAGACGACAGGGCCAGACTGTCTCTATTTGTCCTGCATAAATGGAGCAGTCCTGCAGGATATGTTCTGATGTTTGCTTTGGTGCTCCGTAATCGTACATGACGGTGTCTCTCAGACTCATTCTGTGAATGTGGGCCTTGAATCTGCAATGTCCCATTCTGAGTCTGAAGGCCAATGACTGTCAGACTTTGCAACGTTTGTCTAAACTGCCATTTTTTTGGCTTGTATTCTCTGAGCTGGTCTCTCCGTTCCGTCCTCATAGGTCGTTTGATGCCTATCTTTGGTTCCTAAAAGCGTTGTGGATGAGGAGTCTATGTGCCGTCACTTTCGGCTTTTGTGAGCTCATCTACCTTCTCGTTTCCAACGATCCACAATGGAACATAAAGCCACTCTAGGACTATGTCTGGGTTTTGGGGACAGCAATCCGCGGTTAATTTCGAGTCTATTTTGTTTGTGGCTTGAGATGGCTTGGAGTAGGCTTCTGTGGTCTGTTTGAATGACCGTTTTCCCTGTAGAAGTGTTTAGGTTGATAAGAATCCAGGCTGCTGCATGTGCAGCTGTTGCGTCAGCTCTGAAATTGGTATAGTTCTCTCTGCTGGTATGGAGATAGTTTTCTATATTATTTTGTCACCAATGCCTTTTGTCTTTGACTTTGAAAGTACTCCCTGATGAAAAAAGCTCGTCTGGTGTCACCTGTGTGAATGTTGGGCATACAACTTTTCTTCTCTTGTCTCACTTTCTAACGGGTTGTAGCCCAGTATCGTGGTATGTATTTTGTCTTTCGCCTCTCTTGAGGCCTGAGTGATATTTTTATCCATGTTACGGAAGGCCTTGTTTATGCCCTCTATAGATAGATTAGACCCACTCCGTGAACCAAACCAAACTGCAGATTATGCCACATCCATCAGGACTCAGTCGAGCACCTCCTGACTTTGTTCCCAGGGCTGGCCGCTCTGTGAAACCTGTTGTTCCCACCACACCACACTATACACATCACTACATCAATTGAGGAGAACGTGTGCATTTGTCTAGGAGGCATTGGGCTTTCAAGAGCTGCCGTCTCACAGACAAAGGGACCACTATCCTCATCATCATACTTATGCGTTGGTTTCTCGTCCCATTGCAAAATTACACTTTCAGTATTTGTTCCAATTCTCAACCTTCTTAGACGTTTTCTTTCACATTCTATATATAATATTTAAACAGCCAGTGGTTACAGTGAAAGGACAGCAGTTACAGGCGTTAAGTGTGTCTACCTCGGAAGTTTGCAGTCGAGATCAGTGACTATTCCTGATGAGCTGGCTAATAGAATAGCAACGATCATCACAGCTTTTGATCGAATGGGCTCAACAGTGTGGAATCGTCGAGGAATCACGACATAACTGGAGATCAACAAAGCAACTATTGTCCCCATCCTGCTCCCCCCTTGTGAGAATTGGACTGCCTACGCTCGTGACGCCAGAAGACTATATCTTATCTACATGAATTATCCTAGACGCATTCTGTATCCGTTAGCAAAACCATATCACAGATAAGGAAGTGATATCCCAATACAACATGCCAGGTACTCCTGTACTTTTGCAAAAAAGAATTCACCTGAGATGGGCTGTCGATCTTGCTGTAATGTCAAGCGAAAGACTTTACAAAAAAGCCTCCTGTGTAGGGAACTTAGTGAGAAAGAACGATCACACGAACGTCCAAATAAGCGTTTCCCGGACGGTCTGAAAGAGTCGATTAAGTTCTGTCAAAAACAAAACATTGTCCCCTGGACAACCTTGCTCAAAATCGTTTAGCGTGGAAGAGTGCGGTCATAAACGGCGTTGCAATCAGTGAGGTATTCTAGGAGGAATATGCGAATTGAGTTTGCCAGTCGTGTCATGTGACTTTCCCTTGTATTAACTTTATACTGGCTTAGAACACTTAGCAGTCTGTATACAACCAGTTTAATTTTCATTTCCTTGCTCTAAAAGCTACACGCATCCAATCTATTCGTATATGCATTAATTGTCCCTGCCTCCAATACTTTCTGTGGCAATGCATTTCAAGCATTCACCAATCTCTGGCTAAAAAATATTTCCTAATATCTAATCTGGACCATTCTCTAGATTAATTTGTATCTATGCCGTCTTGTTCTTTGAGGTGCTTGTAATTTGAAAAAAACAACTTGTTATAGACTAATTTATTCTTTACTTTGATTATCTTCTTCTTCTTCTTCTTGGTTCGTTCTCAATATACCACTTCCAAACCATGAAAGCGCTTAAGTAGCAGAATGTAGTACAGAGAACGGAATTCGTTGTGTCGTAGTTTACAGCTTAGTTGCGATATTTGCACCTCTCGGTCCAACACATCCGACTTCAGCAAAAATGTTTTGAGTACCGGGTTAGCATTCCATCTTCGATCTCTTCTCCTTAGCTAGTCTGCCCTGCTGCAGCCTGTTATCCAGGATCACCGCGTGGAGGTGTAGAAGGGTGTTGGCAGCTATGGTTCGCTGGCCCTGACGCTAGCAGTCAGCTATGGGTCACTAACCACTGCAGCTCATGTGCTGCTCAGCATCTTGATTCCACTTTAATTATCTGATAAATATGTATTGTGACCTCGAATTCTTCTAATTTCTAGAGTTTTTCTGAGTAACTGTATTTCGGGAATCCCACTATCAGCTTTACCGCTCTGTTTTGTATCCTTTCCAGCATCTTTTGTTCCCCTATACGAAAAGGACTATACACCTGCACAACAGTACTCCAATCTATATTTAACTAATGCTTATACAGTTTGACTATCACTTGCTTGCTCCTATGTGTAATATTTCTTTTTATCCTACTTAACATTGCATTTGCCTTTTTCACAGCTACCTGGACTTGCTCACTCACTTTACATGTATGCTCTATTAAAACCTCTAGGTACATTTCCTTTACTATCTTCCTAATATTGTTTTTGCCAATTCTGTAATTATTTTCCATATTGGATCTACCCATGTGGATTGACGATACATTTATCTACATTAAACTCCATTTTCCAGCTCACATACTATTTTCGAATTTATTCTAAATCCAATCTCAATCTATCAATGTGTTTTTATGTTATCCTCAAATTTTGCAATTATGGATCCGATATCAATGTCCAAATCGTTTATATATATATATCAAGAACAAAATTGGTCTCAAAATTGAATCTGTGGCACTCCACTTTTTAATTCACACCACTCAGCGTACTCATTTTTTATGCCCACTCTCTGCCTCCTTCCCGTTAACGAATGTTTAATCGACTTGGCAACTTCCCCGCCAATCCAATGTGATTTTAGCTTTCTAAATATTTATTTTTATTGAGGTACTCTATCAAAGGCCTTTGCAAAATCTAGATCAATAACATCCCTTTTTCTTTAATTTTAGTAACCTTCTCCATGAATTCTAAAATATTTGTTAAGCACGATCTTCCTCAAGAACCGATGCTGACTATTTCTGATTAGATTAAACTTGTCTAAATACATTACAATGTTTCCTTTGATTATTGACTCTAACAATTTACCGACTATCCTCGTTAAACTCACCGGTCTATAATTTGCTGGATCTGATTTTTTGACCTTTTTGATCACTCCTGCATCTTTCCAATCACATGGAACAATACCTTTTGCGAGTAATTGAGAACACACAATATAGCCGATGGTTTTGCTAGTCGGTCTCTAATTTCAAATAGCAGTTTTGGATGAATACCATCTTCACCTAGACATTTATCCACGTTCAACCACTCCAATTTAAAAAAAACCATTTTCTCCGTAATACAGATTGATCTTAATCCCGCTGTATCAATGTCTCTTTGGAAAATATCTATAGGTTCTGGGATCTTGGAGTATTATTTTACGTAGACTGTGCCAAATTACTGATTGGGTATATTAGTACCTCCCTATTCCCACTTATTATTATATATGTGCTATCTATGAGAGAACCTACTTTGTCTTTCGTTCTTTGTTTATTTCTAACTTAAGAAAAGAAGCTTCTACTATCAGTCTTGATCCTGTGAGCAAGTTTTGTTTCAAAGTCCAATATTTCTGCTTTATTTACTTTCTGATCTATGTTTTGCATGTTCAAATATTTTAAATATGTTTCTTTTGATTTACTTGCCTCTAAATACGTTGTCCATGCTTTATTTTTGGCTCTTCTACATTTAACTACAAATCTAGTTATCAACATTTTACGCTTGGGGTTTACCTCCCTACATGGAACACATTCCTCTTTTAGCTTTTCTAGAAACTGTTTTAAAACTCTCCCACTCTTGTTCAGAATCTGTTCCTCCGACAATATCTTTCCCGATTATGTGGCTCATTGCCTCTTTCATCTCCTTATCATCTGCCTTAGAGTAGTCGTATGTTCGCGAGTTTATGTTTATTTATCTCCTTGCTATAAGATCTCAACGGATGATCTGATGGTCACTTGAGCCAAACAGTTCCCCAACCGTAACGTTTTCAATCAGATTTTCTTCTGTAGTAAATACTAGATCGAGTGTGTTTTTTCCTCTGGTAGCCTCTTGTACATATTGAATCAAAAAATTGTAAGTAATGAACTTCACAAACGCTTCTGATTCGACAAGTGCTTCTGTCAAATCCCATTTTATTTGTGCAAAGTTGAAATCCGTCATATCTGGGGTAGTTGTCTCGCCGCGGCGACTCAATTTCAATCAGTGTTCGTAAAGCGATCTCAGTCCCGCCAGGCGGAGCGATAGCGCGGGCTTGCGGAAAACGCTCGCCTGCCTTTCCCCGTAGTGCGAATTGGGTGCGGTTTGTGGTAGTGGCTCCTCCACCGAGGTGCGCTAGTCTGGTCCGTATCAGGAAACGTGGTCCGTCCGTGGTGATTTATCTAAGGCTTATAGCAGAGCTCGACAGTACGTCTCGCTGGTGGTCCGACTCTCGCAAAGAGCTTGTGACCGGCAAATGGAAAGCAGGAATCGTTGCCTCGAGGCCCTGCGTTCTCCTACGGAGAACAAGGGCAGGCCAAATTGTGTCTCTAGTCCCAGTGAAATTCGTCGCCGAGGTCGTTGGGATCCGTTCTGCACAGAGCGCTGCCATCCCTCCTCGAGCGAGCCCGGTCGGTCGGTCGTCTGGTGCGTGTGGGAGGCCCCTGTCAGGCGGTCCTAGGTCGACGGAGTGGGGGACGGGTGGAACAACCCTCCGTCAGTCCCGTCAGTCGGTCCCTGCGGCCGTCCCAGTGAGGCTTTTTACACACCCTTCCTCCGCCGACCGGTGTGTGCTGTACGTACGTCTCCGACAGATATCTGGTTGATCCTGCCAGTAGTCATATGCTTGTCTCAAAGATTAAGCCATGCATGTCTAAGTTCACACTGTCTCACGGTGAAACCGCGAATGGCTCATTAAATCAGTCGAGGTTCCTTAGATGACACGATCCTACTTGGATAACTGTGGCAATTCTAGAGCTAATACATGCTTACCAAGCTCCGACCCTCGCGGAAAGAGCGCTTTTATTAGTTCAAAACCAATCGTCGTTTCCCCTCGCGGGGTTGCGGCGTCCCCACTGGTGACTCTGGATAACTTTGTGCTGATCGCATGGCCTCATGTGCCGGCGACGCATCTTTCAAATGTCTGCCCTATCAAATGTCGATGGTACGTGACATGCCTACCATGTTTGTAACGGGTAACGGGGAATCAGGGTTCGATTCCGGAGAGGGAGCATGAGAAACGGCTACCACATCCAAGGAAGGCAGCAGGCGCGCAACTTACCCACTCCCGGCACGGGGAGGTAGTGACGAAAAATAACAATACGGGACTCTTTCGAGGCCCCGTAATTGGAATGAGTACACTTTAAACCCTTTAACGAGGATCTATTGGAGGGCAAGTCTGGTGCCAGCAGCCGCGGTAATTCCAGCTCCAATAGCGTATATTAAAGTTGTTGCAGTTAAAAAGCTCGTAGTTGGATCTCAGGCGCAGGCGGGCGGTCCGGCTCGCGCCGGTTCACTGCCCGTTGTCTCCTGCCCTACCGTCTGCCGGCTCTCTCCCACGGGTGCTCTTCGCTGAGCGTCCTGGGTGGCCGGCGCGTTTACTTTGAAAAATTAGAGTGTTCAAAGCAGGCCTCGGCTGCCTGAATAATGGTGCATGGAATAATGGAATAGGACCTCGGTTCTATTTTGTTGGTTTTCGGAACTGGAGGTAATGATTAACAGGGACAAACGGGGGCATTCGTATTGCGGCGTTAGAGGTGAAATTCTTGGATCGCCGCAAGACGAGCTACTGCGAAAGCATTTGTCAAGAATGTTTTCATTAATCAAGAACGAAAGTCAGAGGCGCGAAGACGATCAGATACCGTCGTAGTTCTGACCATAAACGATGCCGACTAGCGATCCGCAGGAGTTGCTTCGATGACTCTGCGGGCAGCTTCCGGGAAACCAAAGTGTTTGGGTTCCGGGGGAAGTATGGTTGCAAAGCTGAAACTTAAAGGAATTGACGGAAGGGCACCACCAGGAGTGGAGCCTGCGGCTTAATTTGACTCAACACGGCCAACACTGAAATGATTGACATGCCGAGACCACTCTTCTGGGGCCTAATATGGAACTGGTGCTGGACTTAGACCCCCAGAAAACTGGGGTTATGCCCCCTGTGGCTCGGTTTTGTCTGCATCCAGTGTTTGATAAAGGAATTGACGGAAGAGCACTATCAGGAGTGGAGCCTGAGACCTAAGTTAACTTAACACGCCAATAATGCAGAATGACTATCAAAAAGTACACCTTCGTGGGGTCTAATAGAGAACATGTGCTGGAATTAGACCCTCGAAAATTTTGGGGCTACCCTCTTGATTGTCTCGCTAAGGGAATTGACGGAAGGGCACCACCAGGTGTGGAACCTGCGGCTTAATTTGACTGAACACGCCAATTCTGTAGAACAACTGACAAATCGAGAGCACTGCCGTGTGGGTCTAATAATGAACGTACGCTGGTAATAGACTCACGGATGACAAGTCAGCTCTCAAACACTCAAATGAAAGAACGCTACGGAAATCGTGTTTAACTCCGCAGAAACCGCAGATTTCAAATACCTGGTCATTGACAAACAAAAGCCCTCAATAAATTCGTCTGACCAAATAGTGAACGGGTGCTGGAAATAGATCATCTGAAGACAGGTCAGTTTTACCCTACAAATGACAGGGCGTTGCTACGGAAAACCAGCTCAAATCGAGAGGAGCCGCAGACACTTTGGTTCACGTACCAAGCTGATAAGCCAAGGGCGCGAGGCTACCATGTGGGGGATTACGGCCGAACCCTTGTAAGCCGCAATCCCGCCCAAAATCTCAGCACCACTGCAATGGGAGGCTCCTACATGATCGGGACCTAGGGCTTTCGCCTCAGCCCTATCAGGTAGAGCCACAGTATGAGGTCCTTGCCGTCCGCCAATAAAGCGGGCGGACAACTGCTTGATACTCACCCTATACGGCGTTGGGGTGCGAAAACACCAACCAAAGACTTAGTACCTGGTCGGGGTGTCGAAAACAGTAGAGCAGCCACCTCACTGTGAACTGTCAAGACTCAACCACTGACCATGAGAGTTGTCCGCACACCAGGCGATCAACATCTCTGTGACATTACCAGGCTTGTCCTCTGGCGAAATGCACTCCGGCTACGATATCTACCTCTGTACGTTATCAGCCATAACTATCATGCTGGACGCAGAAGAGATGCAGACCAGCGGACATTGCACACCTGCCCCACTGTGTCAACACCCCAGGTGGCGGGGAATGCTAGGCGTACCATCCCTGCATAGAAGCCAAGAAAACAAAGGGAAAAAGAGATACCCCACTCACATGCAAATGCTACGTTTCTGGCAGGACGTGACGATCCTGGGATACAGACACACTGGACTGCCTCTCTTCCGGGTAAACCAGTCCATCTCATATATCATATCATCATTGCACCCTATAGACACGAGTAGTGAAGACTCGAAAGTCTGGTAAGACAACTTCCATAGGAGAGAAAACTCTGATCGTAAACAACTGCTGCCTTGCAGATAGGCTGGGGACAGCCAAAGGCTAAGGAGGGCATCCCTACAGAAACGCCTGTTGAAATCGGATGCACGGGGCCGCAAGCCTAACAAAACAGTGCAACGTAAATCACAGTATGATGGCAGCACAACCTATTCGAAAAACGTATGGCGCTCATCCTGAGGAGACCCGCCAGGCAGCGATAGCGCCGGGCCTCACGCCTCGAAGGGGCCCACCCTTGACTACTGGTGGTCACCCACCCATGTGTCGTGGAGTCAAGGCACATGGCTATGGGGTAACGTCTATTGGCCAAAATCTCAAGACCCTCAAAATACTACAGTGGAATGCGGAGGGAGTCATTAACAAAAAACTTTCCCTAACACACCACCTGCATGAGGGTAAGATTGACGTGGCATGTATCCAGGAAACGCACCTCAACAATAACCATAAATTCTCAATCAGAGGATACCAGACCTTCCGTCTAGATAGAGAAGGCCACAAAGGAGGGGTCCTGATACTGACCAGAAACAGCATACCGAGTAGCGCGGTACCTGTCAATCACACCGGACAAGCAGAAATTGTAGGAGTTGACATAATGGCTCAAGAGACGAAACTCCGCATTTTCAACCTGTACGGACCACCAAACAGAGACCTATCGCTCTCGAGTATGGAGGTCAGAGACTCCAACTGCATAGTAGTTGGAGATTTCAACAGCCACTCGGAGAGATGGGGATACTCTGACACAGACAGTAGAGGTGACGAAGTGGAAGATTGGGAGATAGATGCAAATCTCTCCCTAATCAATAGGCCGGAGGATAGCCCTAGCTTCTATTCAAGAACATGGCATACCACCTCGACTCCAGATTTGGCCTTCTCCACACAGGACATACACTATAAAATAGACCGCCAGGTGCTGAACCAACTGGCAGGTAGCGACCACAGGCCGATCAGGCTAACCATTGACATGGAAGTAAGCCCACAGGAAACAAAACCGCTCCCACGTTTGAATTACAAACGAGCCGACTGGGACAGATTTGCAATCCTGACAGATGGGCTGTGTGAAACCATCAACACACGAAACACCAAAATGAAGCCCATGGTGGAGAGCCTAAGCAAGGCAATAATGCAAGCCGCCACTGAAACCATCCCAAGAGGAGCTAGGAAAAACTATAAGCCCTACTGGAATGATGAGTTACAGAAAGTGGAAGATGCAGTAACAAATGCTAGGAACATGGCAGAACGATAAAAATCCATGGAGGCAAACATCGCCCTCAAAGCCGCCGCGGTGAAGTACAAACACACTCTCAAGCCAACAGCAAGAGAAAGTTGGAAAAATAAAACGGAAAGTCTGAACCTAGACAAAGACGGGAACAAGCTATGGAAGCTAGTCAGAGCCATGAACGACGAAACCCCGTCAAATAAACAAATTACCATCAAGCAGGGCGAGAACTTGATCACAGGTAAGAAAGCCGCAAACGCCTTTGTCGATCACTATGCCAGAGCAAACCACATCGAGGTCCCTGCAGATAAGCATACATACAATAGCGAAGAGCTAAAGGGACACGAAAACATAAATACGGCTCCTGAAGAGCACATGATGGCCAAACTAACAATGCGCGAAATGGAAGAGGCTATGAGTACACTAAAGAAAAGGAAATCTCCCGGAAAAGACGGGATAACAAACGAAATGCTGATGGGGCTGGGCCAAACAGCGAAGAAGAAACTACTATCAGTCCTGAACCAAAGCTGGAAAAGGGGTATTGTACCCCAGGCATGGAAAGATGCAATACTGGTACCAGTACCAAAAACAGGGAAGGACAAAACAGATCCAAATGGATACAGGCCCATAAGCCTACTGAGCTGTGTTGGCAAGCTGATGGAACGGATAATAAACACCAGACTGATGTGGCATCTGGAAGAAAAACGAATACTAATTCCCCAGCAAGCCGGCTTTAGACAGCACAGATCCACTGAGGACCAGGTCATCCTCATAGCCCAGGAGATAGAAGATGCCTACCAGGCACAGAAACACACAGTAGCTGTTTGGGTGGATCTGGAAAAGGCATTTGACAAAGTCTGGAAGGATGGACTTAGAGTCAAGCTAAGAAGAAGTGATGTCTGTGGGAAAATGTACAAGTGGATCAACCACTACCTCAAACAAAGAACGGCCAGAGTCCAAGTACAAGGGCAGATGAGCAAAAAGGTGACACTCGAGCAGGGAGTACCCCAAGGGGGAGTATTGTCACCCACACTCTTCCTGGTATATATAAACGATATTACAGAGAATATACCAAGAAGAGTCCATAGCTCAATGTTTGCAGACGATCTGGCTATGTGGACCTCTGAAAAGAATCTCACAATAGCAAGAAATCGTATGCAGACGGCCCTAACATCGCTGGAAGAGTGGGCGAACTCATGGCTGGTCAAAATAAACGAGGAGAAAACCACGTGCACAATATTCTCGCTCTCATTAAAACCCCAAAGTACCAAATTACGTCTGAATGGCAAAATCCTGCAGCCAAACGACAACCCAACCTATCTGGGAGTCACATTTGATCGGCGCATGACATGGAAAAGTCAGATTGAGAGAAACCGAATGAAAGCCAGAGAAAGAATGGCGATCATGAGGAAACTTGCTGGCACAAGCTGGGGAGCAGACGAAGGCATACTAAAGAAACTGTACACTGGAAGAGTGAGACCAGTTCTCGAGTATGGCATTGCGGCATGGACAACCGCAGCGAAGGCGAACTTCGATAAAGTTAACAAACTTCAAAACCAAGCCATGAGAATTATAACAGGTGGCATGAAGTCAACGCCAATTGTAGAACTTGAAAAGATTACAAAACTGCAATCCATGACCGATAGAAGAGACTGCAGAGCCCAGCTGCAGTCAGAGAAACTCAGAAGACTGACGGACCATCCAATGTACCAGAGACTAAACAATTTGGGAAATGGGAAACTAAAGCGGAGAAACTTTGCAGAAATAGCCAAAGCAAAGATGCACGAAGATCCCATAAACGCACTAACAACACCAAAACCCATCACTACTGTACGAAAACCTACTTGGAGGCAGGATATATTTCCAGAGGTGGTAGAAAATATACCAGGTATTGCAAACAAAAACTGCCAGAGTGAAAAAGAAAGGAGAGACACTACCCTAAGCTTCATAACGAAAAGCTACCCAAGCATGGACTGGACCCATGCATACACCGATGGTTCTGTATCAAACACTACACAGAACGGAGGGGCAGGAGCATTCCTGAACCTACCAAATGGCAGAAAAATAACACTCTCATTCGCTACTGGTAAGTACACAAGCAATTTCAGAGCAGAGGCAGAGGCACTGAGGGCGGCAGTGGAAGAAATGGTAACACACAGTGAAAATGAGAGCCATATAGTCCTGCTGACAGATGCTCTCGAAGTAGTCACAGCGCTAAAAAGCCAGAAAAACACTGAGCTTAATGACTTAAGAGCAGCACTCTGCAAACTGTGCCAGCAGTCCGCACCAAAAAGGGTAGTGGTACAGTGGGTTCCGTCACACTGCAACATCCAAGGCAACGAGGAGGCAGACAGACTGGCAAAAGAAGGTGCAAGGCTACCACAAACAGATACCAGTATGACGTACGAAGAGTCAAAACGGCTTATCAAAGCCAGATACATGTCCAAATGGGAAACCCAACATACTGGTTACACCAAAAACGATGCCTATTACCAGTTGAACCGAAGAGAGCAGGTCGTCGTCTTCAGACTTCGCACTGGCCACAACAGACTGAGGTACCACCTATTCAACAAATTGAAGATAGGGTGTACCGACGAATGCCCGTGCGGTACTGGTAAAATGACCACTGAACATCTGCTGCAGAACTGCCCGACATACGAGGATCAGAGAGAGCAGATGTGGCCATTGCCAGTGGAACTGCAAGACAAGCTCTATGGTAGTGGCGAGAGTCTCAGGATGACCGCCGCTTTTTTCGAGAAAATAATGGTTACTGTCTGACTGTGTACGCAGAAGAAGAAGAAGAAGAAGAAGAAATCCGTCATTAATAATAGTCATGCCTTTTCTATGCTACAAATCAGCTTTTGCATTGACTTGATCAGTCATTTGCGCAATCACACACTCAAAGATGCAGTATGACATGAGATGATGTCCGTGGTCCTCATTGACCACGAAGAACGAAATAATTATATTATTATGTGTAATTATATGAACATGTTAAATATATTTCATGTATTATATGTTAATTTATTTATGTATGTACGTATGTACGTATGCATGTATGTATGTATGTATGTATGTATGTATGTATGTATGTATGTATGTATGTATGTATGTATGTATGTATGTATGTATGTATGTATGTATATATGTATGTATGTATATATGTATATATGTATATTTATGTATGCATGTATGTATGTATGCATGTAAGTATGTACGTGCTTTTGTATATATGTATGTGTGTGTGTGTATATATGTATTTATGTATGTATGTATGTATGTATGTACGTATGTATGTATGTATGTAGTGATAAGAAAACCCAAGCACATGCATATGATTACCGGTTGAAGAGATTCCTGAGACGTTGTTGGAAACTTCCCATATTAAACAGTGACGGAACAGTAGAATGGCCAAATCTAAAACCAGCAGTGTAGAAACCGGAAAAGAGGCTTGGGTTGATAGCAGGATCGTAATGGCTTCTGCCAGATGTTGAGGTAAGTTGCCAAAACTTGGCGTCATCGCCGAGAATGACAGGGAGATAATTATTGTAAGTAATGGCCTGAAGTTGTGCTGAAAGAAAACAATGAAATGCAATATGCAATCAAGCAGTCAGGAATTCCTCTAATAAAGAATTTCTGAATCAGACAGGCCAGTTGTATAATAATATCAGTTCATGTCTAGCAGACGGTCTTTTTGTCAGGTGTGTCAAGGTCAGGGACACCTTCTCTCTTTGCAGTCACTCTTAGATTCCTCAAACCATGCATCAAGTGTGAATTCTTCTTCTTTTTCTTCTTCTTCGTACGCAGTCAGACAGTAAACATGATTTTTTCGAAAAAGCAGCCGTCATCCTGAGGCTGTCGACACTGCCATAAAGCTTGTCTAGTGTTGCCACTGGTGATGGCCACATCTGCTCTCTCTGATCCTCGTATGTCGGGCAGTTTTGCAGCAAATGCTCAGCGGTCATTTTCATTTTCCCGGTACCGCTCGGGCATTCGTCGGTGCCACCTATCTTCAATTTGTTGAATAGGTGGTACCTGATCCTATTGTGGCCAGTGCGCAGTCTGAAGACCACGACCTGTTCTTTTCTGTTCAACTGGTAATAGGCATCGTTTTTGGTGTAGCCAGTATGTTCGGTTTCCCATTTAGTCATGTATCTAGCTCTGATACGCCGTTTTGACTCTTCGTATGTCATACTAGTATCAGGTTGTGGTAGTTTTGCACCTTGTTTTGCCAGTCTATCTGCCTCCTCGTTGCCTTGGATGTTGCAGTGAGATGGGACACACTGCACCACTACTCTTTTTGGTGCGGCCTGCTGGCATAGTTGACAGAGTACTGCTCTTGAATCATTAAGTTCAGTATTTTTCTGGCTTTTCAGTGCTGTGACTAAGACCAGTGCATCTGTAAGCAGGACTATGTGGCTGTCATTCCTTTTACCTGTCACCATTTCTTCCACTGCCGCCCTCAGTGCCTCTACCTCAGCTCTGAAATTGCTTGTGTATTTTCCAGTAGCGAGTGACAGTGTTATTTTTCTGCCATTTGGTAGGCTCAGTAATGCTCCTGCCCCTCCGTACTGTGTTGTATTTGTTACGGAACCGTCGGTGTATGCATGGGTCCAGCCCATGCTTGGGTAGTTTTCCGTAATGTAACTTAGGGTAGTATCTCTTCTTTCCTTTTGAGACTGACAGTTTTTGTTTCTAATACCTGGTATATTTTCTACCACCTCTGGAAATATATCCTGCCTCCAGGTAGGTTTTCGTACAGTAGGGATGGGCTTTGGTGTTGTTAGTGCGTTCATGGTGTTTTCGTGCATCTTTGCTTTGACTATTTCTGCAAAGTTTCTTCGCTTTTGTTTCCCACTTCCGAAATTGTTTAGTCTCTGGTGCATTGGGTGGTCAGTCAGTCTTCTGAGTTTCTCTGATTGCAGCTGGGCTCTGCAGTCTCTTCTGTCGGGCATGGATTGCAGTTTTGTAATCTTTTCAAGTTCTACAATTGGCGTTGACTTCATGCCTCTTGTTATAACTCTCATGGCTTTGTTTTGGAGTTTGCTAACTTTATCGAAGTTCGCCTTTGCTAACTTTATCGAAGTTCGCCTTTGCTGCTGTTGTCCATGCCGCAATGCCATACTCGAGAACTGGTCTCACTCTTCCAGTGTACAGTTTCTTTAGAATACTTTCGTCTGCTCCCCAGCTTGTGCAAGCAAGTTTCCTCATGATTGCCATTCTTTCTCTGGCTCTCATTCGGTTTTTCTCGATCTGACTTTTCCATGTCATGCGCAGATCAAATGTGACTCCCAGGTAGTTTGAGTTGTCGTTTGGCTGCAGATATTTGCCGTTTAGACTTAATTAAGTGTTTTGGGGTTTGATTGATAGCGAGAATATTGTACATGTGGTCTTTTCCTCGTTTATTTTGACCAGCCATGAGTTGGCTCACTCTTCCAGCGATGTTAGGGCCTGCTGCATCCGATTTCTTGCTATGGTGAGTTTCTTTTCAGAGGTCCACATAGCCAGATCGTCTGCAAACATTGAGCTATGAACTCTTCTTGGTATATTCTCTGTAATGTCATTTATATACACAAGGAAGAGTGTGGGTGACAGTACTCCCCCTTGGGGTACTCCCTGCTCAAGTGTCACCTTTTTGCTCATCTGCCCTTGTACTTGGACTCTGGCCGTTCTTTTTTGAGGTAGTGGTTGATCCACTTGTACATTTTCCCACAAACTTTACTTCTTCTTAGCTTGACTCTAAGTCCATCTTTCCAGACTTTGTCAAATGCCTTTTCCAGGTCCACCCAAACCGCTACTGTATGCTTTTGCTCCTGGTAGGCATCTTCTATTTCCTGGGCTATGAGGATGCCCTGGTCCTCAGTGGATCTGTGCTGTCTAAAGCCTGCTTGCTTTGGATTTAGTATCCGTTTTTCTTCCAGATGCCACATCAGTCTGGTGTTTATCATGTTCCAACAGTTTGCCGACACAGCTCAGTAGGCTGATAGGCGTGTATCTATTTGGATCGGTTTTCTCTTTTCCTTTCTTTGGTACTGGTACAAGTACTGCGTCTTTCCATGCCTGGGGTACAATACCCCTTTTCCAGCTTTGGTTCAGGACTGATAGCAGTTTCCTCTTTGCTGTTTGGCCCAGCCCCATCAGCATTTCGTTTGTTATCCCGGCTTTTCCGGGATATTTCTTTTTCTTTAATGTTCTCATGGCCTCTTCCATTTCGCTCATTGTTAGTTTTGCCATCATATGCCCTTCTGGTGCCATATTGATGTTGTCGTGCCCCTTTTGCTCTTCATTAACGTCCGTATGCCTATCTGCAGGGACATCTATGTCTTGCTGTTTGGTTTAGAGTGTATTTCTATTTCGCCGTGGCGGCGTTGAGGGCGACATTTGCGTCTATTGATTGTTCTCGCTCTGCCATGTTCCTATCATTTGTGACTGCGTCTTCTACTTTCTGCAACTCATCATTCCAGTAGGGCTTATAATTTTTCCTTGCCCCTCTTGTCATAGTTTCAGTGGCAGCTTGTATTATTGCTTTGCTTAGGCTTTCCACCATGAGCTTCATTTTGTTGTTCCGTGTGTTGATGGTTTCACACAGCCCATCTGTCAGGATTGCAAATCTGTCCCAGTCGGCTCGTTTGTAATTCAAACGTGGGAGCGGTTTTATTTCCTGTGGGCCTACTTCCATATCGATTTCTAGCCTAATTGGCCTGTGCTCGCTAACTGCCAAGGGATTTAGCACCTGTCGGTCTATTTTATGGTCAATGTCCATTGTAGAGAAGGCCAAATCTGGAGTCGAGGTGGTACGCCATGTTCTAGAATAGAAGCTAGGGCTATCCTCCGGCCTATTGATTAGATGGAGATTGGAGTCTATCTCCCAATCTTCCACTTCGTCACCTCTGCTGTCTGTGTCCGAGTATCCCCATCTCTCCGAGTGGCTGTTGAAGTCTCCAACTACTATGCAGTTGGAGTCTTTGACTTCCATACTCGAAAGCGATAGGTCTTTATTTGGTGGTCCGTACAGGTTGAAGATGCGGATCTTCGTCTCTTGAGCCATTATGTCAACTCCTACAATTTTTGCTTGTTCGGTGTGATTGACAGCTACCGCGCTACTCGGTATGCAGTTACGGGTCAGTATCAGAACCCCTCCTTTGTGACCTTCTACGTCCAGGCGGAAGCCCTTGTATCCTCTGATTGAGAATTTATGGTTGCTGTTGAGGTGAGTTTCTTGGATACATGCCACGTCAATCTTACCTTCATGCAAGTGATGTGTTAGGGAAAGCTTTTTGTTAATGACTCACTCCGCATTCCACTGTAGTATTTTGAGGGTCTTGAGTTATAAATTGCCCCATAGTCATGTGCCTTGACTCCACGACACATGGGTGAGTGACTACCAGTAGTCAAGGGTGGACTCCTTCGAGGCATGAGGCCCGGCACTCCCGCTGCCTGACGGGACTCCGCAGGATGAGCGCCATACGTTTTTCTGATAAGTTGTACTGTCATCATACTGCGATTTATGTTGCACTGTTTCGTTAAGCCTGTGGCCCAGTGCATCCGATTTCAACAGGCGTTTCTGTAGGGATGCCCTCCTTAGCCTTTGGCTGTCCCCAGCCTATCTGCAAGGCAGCAGTTGTTTGTGATCAGAATTGTCTCTCTTATGGAAGTTGTCTTACAGAAGTAACGAGTCTTCACTACTCGTGTCTATAGGGTGCGGTGATGATATATGAGATATGATATATGATATGGACTATGTACTGGTTTGTACTAACCCTGAAGAGAGGCAGTCCAGTGTGTCTGTATCCCAGGATCGTCACGTCCTGCCAGAACGTAGCATTTGCATGTGAGTGGGGTATCTCTTTGACCCTTTATTTTCTCGACTTCTCTGCAGTGATGGTACGCCTAGCATTCCCCGCCACCTGGGAGGTTGACACAATAGGGCAGATGTGCAATGTCCGCTAGTCTGCATCTCTTCTGCGTCCATTGGTATGGCTGATAGCATACAGAGGTAGAGATCGAGGCAGAAGTGCATTTAATCAGGGGACAAGCCTGGTAATGTCACGGAGATGTTTTTCGCCTGGTGTGCGGACAAATCTCATGGTCATGGGTTGAGTCACGACAGTTCACAGTGAGGTAGCTGCTCTACTGTTTTCGACACCCCGACCAAGAACTAAGTCTTGTGTTGGTGGTTTCGCACCCCATCGCCGTATAGGGTGAATATCAAGCAGCTATCCTCCCGCTTTAATCGGCGGACGGCAGAGACCTCTTATCGGCTCGACCGGATAGGGCTGAGGCGCGAGCCCCAGGTCTCGACCATGTCGAAGCCTCCCATTGCAGTGGTGTTGGGATTTTGGGCGGGATTCCGGCTTACAGGCGTTCGGCCGTAATCCCTCACATGGTAGCCTCGCGCCATTGGCTTATCAGCTTGGTACGTGAACCAAAATGTCTGCGGCTGCTCTCGAATTGAGCAGGATTAACGTAGCAACGCCCTGTCATTAGTAGGGTAAAACTGACCTGTCTTCCGATAATCTATTACCAGCACCCGTTCACTATTAGACCAGACGAATTAATAGAGGGCTTTTGTTTGTCAATGACCAGGTATCTGAAATCTGCGGTTTCTGCGGGGTTAAACACGATTTCCGTAGCGTTCTTTCATTAGAAGGTCAAAGAGCTGACCTGTCTTCCGTGAGTCTAATACCAGCAAATGTTCACTAATAGACCCAACGAAAGTGCTCTCGATTTGTCAGTCGTTCTACAGTATTGGCGTGTTGAGTCAAATTAAGCCGCAGACTCCACTCCTGGTGGTGCCCTTCTGTCAATTCCTTTAGCGAACACTGGATGCGAGACAGTCAAGCTACCGAGAGGATAGCCCCAGTTTTTCGAAGGTCTAATTCCAGCACCCGTTCCATATTAGACCCAACGAAAGTGCTCTCAGCATGTCAATCATTTCAGTGTTTGGCCGTGTTGAGTCAAATTAAGCCGCAGGCTCCACTCCTGGTGGTGCTCTTCCGTCAATTCCTTCAATTAGACACTTGACAGTCTTCTACAGAAGATACTAAAGGGCAAGATTCAGGGGAAAAGAGAAAGGGGCCGACCAAGACTCACCTTCACATCTCAGATATTAAATTACGAACCTATGCTGAAGTTATGAGAGCTATAGTTATGTAGTTATGTTAGCCTATTCAACAAAGAATGTTCTCAATACAACAAATCTCACCAATATTCAGTCGTTTCGCTCTCTGGTAGATTTTCTCATTGGATAAATTGGGATTTATAGTGTGCAGCTGTTTGGCAATCCTGTTATGTTCGCGAACCCAGATAGTGCTCACGACCCCGAGGGCTGGATGTTGATTGACACGGATGTCTCCTATATTTGTAGAGGAAACCATGCATTGTATGATGTAAGGTCATAGATCAGTTGGAATACGTGTTGGTGAAGTACCTTGTAGAGTAACATTACATAATGATTAGTCCCATATGTATTGATGTGTGTGTGGGGGTGTGTGTGAGTGTGTATGAGTGGGTGTGTGTTTGTATGGTGTGTGTGGTGTGTGGGGTGTATGTGTGTGGTGTGGGGTGTGTGTGAGTGTGTATGAGTGGGTGTGTGTTTGTATGGTGTGTGTGGTGTGTGTGGTGTATGTGTGTGGTGTGTGGGTGTGTGTGAGTGTGTATGAGTGGGTGTGTGTTTGTATGGTGTGTGTGGTGTGTATGTGTGGTGTGTGAGTGTGGTATATGTGTGTGGTGTGTGTTGTGTGTATGTGTGGTGTGTGTATGTTTGAGTGTGAGTGTGTGTGTGTGGTATGTATGTGTGGTGTGTAGGATGTGTGTGTGTTTGTGGTGTATGTGTGGTCTGTGTGTGTGTGTATGTGGTGTGTGTGGTGTGTGTGTGTGTGTGTGTGTGGTGTGTAT
Source organism: Ariolimax columbianus (assembly GCA_036924085.1). Classification (NCBI taxonomy): domain Eukaryota; kingdom Metazoa; phylum Mollusca; class Gastropoda; order Stylommatophora; family Arionidae; genus Ariolimax; species Ariolimax columbianus. The sequence continues at coordinate 33,053,510 of JAVGWX010000009.1, forward strand.
GTGGGATGTGTGTGTGTATGAGTGTGAGTGTGTGTGTGTGGTATGTGTGTGTTGTGTGTATGTGGGGTATGTGTGTGTGCGAGTGTGAGTGTGTATGTGTGTGGTATGTGTGTAGGTGGTGTGTGTGTATGTATGCAACATATTTAAAAGTAGCACTACTTTATGCAAGTTACAAGTGTAACACTAACGAATGCTTACAACTATAATATTGACCTACACTATTAACCTATACTATCGACCTACACTATTAACCTTCACTATTGACCTACACTATTCCCTCCAAAAAAAGAACACAAAAACATTCAGCAGACTATCATGTCTCTTGACATGACCAAATATTTAGTTTTTCTATTTGTTATCTGCTTTTGAAGCGTCATCTCTACCCTGAGTTATTCCAGGACCTCACTAATTGTGTTTCTATCTTTCAAAGAAACTCTTTCACGTGTAATGTAGATCCACATGTCAAAGGCTTCAATTCACTTCTACATTTTATATTTTCAGGGTCCAGGTTTGCCCTCTTTACATTATACATGAAAGTACATAGCATCTAATGATTCTCATTGTTAGTTCAAGATATTTATGTTAGGACAAAAGTGAACGTCTTAGGCCGTTAAATTCATTCTTCGCCATTGTAATTCTCTTAGCCTGACATTTGTTTCAGACTTCTCTTAACTTGGGGGTATCAACGTGAGGACTTTCTTACCTTTTAACTTAACTTAACTAAACATAACTAAACTAAACTTAACTTACCTTAACTAAACATAACTAGGTGGTTGTATTTTGAAGAAAAAAAAAACTCGTCGCTCTCTCTTGTGAGAACATGTGCCAAGTACAACATGCGAGATAACTAGACGAAGACATGCCAGAACACCTGGACCACTCAACAGAAGACATGACAAAACACCTGGACCACTCAACAGACGACATGCCAGAACACCTAGACCACTCAACAGACGACATGCCAGAACACCTAGACCACTCAACAGAAGACATGCCAGAACACCTAGACCACTCAACAGAACACATGCACCATGAGGATCAGCAGAACCCCTGAACCACTCAACAGAAGACATGCCAGAACACCTGGACCACTCAACAGAAGACATTCCAGAACACTTAGACCACTCAACAGAAGACAGGCCAGAACACTTAGACCACTCAACAGAAGACATGCACAAAGAGAATCAGCAGAACACATGGACCACTCAACAGAAGACATGCCAGAACACTTAGACCACTCAACAGACGACATGCACAATGAGAACCAGCAGAACACATGGACCACTCAACAGAAGACATGCCAGAACACTTAGACCACTCAACAGAAGACATGCATTATGAGAAGCAGTAGAACACATGGACCACTCAATATAAACGTAAATTATGTTGCTCTTCAACATGTCAAGAAGTGAAGTATTTTGGGTAGTATTTTTTTCGGCAGACGGCAGGCTCGTTAGAGAAATCGAGACTAGATCACTTATCAGCTGTCGGTAAAACACCCGAACAAAACAATAGAACAGCTGATAAACAGTATATCTATGTCGACTCTGTGCTACCATTACCAAACATGGTCCCTGTACAAGACGAATGTGAGATGAATTTCGACGTGTGAGATAAAGTCTTTGCGGAAAAACATGGGTTTTATCAGAAAAAACACATTCAAGTAGGGTCGGCTCTGCGTCTTGGACGGAGTAAATGTCCAGGCACAAAATATGTTGGTTCAGTCATCTCATGTTACTGATGGTATGCAATGCCGGTAAATATGGCTACAGAGCACGAACGTGGCCACGAGGCAGGTGGATATATGACATTAGAGTGGTTAAATAAAGACTCGGGCTTACAACGACCGAATCAAAGCAGTTGGTGAATGTCAGACGACGCAATCACTCCACGCCGATCAATGGAATTTGTGGAAAGACAATTGAACTATCTATACGCGGTATGCAATCATTGCTAGAAGTTGATATTATAAAAATTGTGGTAACAAAGAGAAGATGCTTAGTAGGGACACAATATAGCACTAGGCAAAGTCGTTGATAAATGAGACAGAGCAAAACACGCGCAGCAATCAATTCAATAATCCACACAGTGACCTGGAAATACTTGATCGCCTACGACATGACACATCATGATGATTATAACATATTAGGAATAAATATACATATTTTAAAATGCTGGTAGATCTGGCTACAGGGTAAGGGGGAGGCAGCGAGGTAGGTGGATAGATGACAGAGTAATTGTGCCGCGACAAGGAATCACATTGACCGACGAAACGCACTTGGCGCAGGATAGACGACTTAAGCTCCCCACGTCGCTTAATTGCACATGTGGAAAAATAGCCTAAAAAAACTAACTAAAATATTGTCCCTGAACAAATGTTCAGCCCGTATTTGATATTTCAAAATTCAAAGAAACGGAAAATGTACTATTGTGCCACCATTACAAATTGAAATAACAAATACTAATGGTTGCTTATCATTCTCGAACATACCGACGGCCACATAATTGTGCTGCGAGATGAGAAATAGAAGATAATTTGTACAAGTATACAACACTCATCAACTATCATCACCAATAACACAACATTTTTGCAGAAATAGCGATACCTGGAAATACGAAGTATGTTACCTCCAAGTTGACAGTAGTCCGATGGATCCTCTTTGATGCAGCTTGTATTTTTAGACGCTGGTAGAAACCCTTCATCTGTCGTGCGAAGCAGATAGCTAACTGAGATTTTTAAATAGGAAAAAAATAGAAATATTCAAAAGTAATTTCGGTTCAGCAGGAAGCATCAGTTTAAGTAGTTGTAGTTTGTGCTAACCACATAAGAACGAATAGAGAAAGTATCAAACTATACAGTGTTAGCTGGTTTACTGCATTGAGCCAATTAACCGGCTTGACAACTTTCTTACATTGCTCATCATCATCAGGTGCCCCGCCGGTTGGCATTGGCGATTGAGTGTCGTTTACTAACTCTGTTGTTGATTGCCTCCCAAGTCATTCTCTAAGGCTGTCCGTCATCTTTTCTCTCAGTCTTCCTCTGTGTCTTTCTCCTACTATCTTTCCCGTTCTCATAACGTTCTCCAAGCCGTCTCTTCTGCATGCCCGGTAAAGGATGACAGCCTTGTTTTGATGTTCGTAATGTGTTGTCTTTGTGCCTCCTCGAGTATCATTAAACTTCTCTGCAGTCTATCACATCTGAAGCATTCTTCTGTAAAACAACATCTCCGTTGCTTCAAAAAATATATGCGCTTGCTGATTGTCCATGATTCACTGCCAAATATCAGTACTGGTTCCACGTAGCATACATGGACTCTCTTTCTCAGTTCCAGCGACAAGATTTTGTTGCATAATATTCCTTCATGGTCTGGAAGACCAATTTTGCTTGGACTTTTCTGCATTTTATTTTGTAACTGCATCTTCCATCTGATGTAATGTATGTGCCCAGGTGTTTAAACGTGTTAACTTGTCTCAGCCTTTGCTTAGGCGCACCATTTTAGAGAGTCCAGTTTCTCTGTCACTTCCATCACTTCCGATATCTTTTTATTTAGGCTGAGGCCTTTGTTTTCCCTTGGCTGAACTAAAATGTCTTCCATTTCCTGCTAGTCGGTTTCATTCTGGGCTATCAGTACAATATTATCAGTATATACCATATTATTTATATTCTGTCATCCAATTGATATTCATGGCACGGTATGTATGCCTTTCAAGATGAACTCGCTGTATAGAGATAATATGTCGGGGGGACAGAATACAACCTTGCTTCACTCTCCTTTTTATATGTTTATAACCTGCCACTTGATTATTTTCGTGTAGCTAACAATGCTACAGAAACTAAATATTGGCTTGAACTCTCCACCCTCATAAAGTGCCCGGTCGATTACGTCAGTTATAAGTTGGCCATATCGGTTCGGTCGATTACGTCGGTTAGAAGTTGACCATATCGGTTCGGTCAATTACGTCGGTTCGAAGATGGCCATATCGGTTAGGTCGATGTCGGTTAGAAGTTGGCCATATCGGTTCGGTCGATTACGTCGATTAGAAGTTGGCCATATCGGTTCGGTCGATTACGTCGGTTAGAAATTGGTCCTATCGGTTCGGTCGATTACGTCGGTTAGAAGTTGGCCAAATCGGTCCGGTCGATTGCGTCGGTTAATTGTAGAACTTGAAAAGATTACAAAACTGCAATCCATGGCCGACAGAAGAGACTGCAGAGCCCAGCTGCAATCAGAGAAACTCAGAAGACTGACTGACCACCCAATGCACCAGAGACTAAACAATTTCGAAAATGGGAAGCTAAAGCGAAGAAACTTTGCAGAAATAGCCAAAGCAAAGATGCACGAAGACCCTATGAACGCACTAACCACACCAAAGCCCACCCCTACTGTACGAAAACCTACCTGGAGGCAGCATATATTTCCAGAGGGGGTAGAAAATATACCAGGTATTGGAAATAAAAACTGCCAGTCTGAAAAAGAAAGAAGAGATACTACCCTGAGTTTCATTACGGAAAACTACCCAAGCATGGACTGGACCCATGCATACACCGACGGTTCCGTAACAAATACAACACAGAATGGAGGGGCAGGAGCATTACTGAGCCTACCAAATGGCAGAAAAATAACCCTGCCATTCGCTACTGGAAAATACACAAGCAATTTCAGAGCGGAGGCAGAGGCACTGAGGGTGGCAGTGGAAGAAATGGTGACAGGTAAAAGGAATGAAAGCCACATAGTCCTGCTTACAGATACACTGGCCGTAGTCACAGCATTAAAAAGCCAGAAAAATACTGAAGCTAATGAATTAAGAGCAGTACTCTGTCAACTATGCCAGCAGGCCGCACCAAAAAGAGTAGTGGTGCAGTGGGTTCCATCTCACTGCAACATCCAAGGCAACGAGGAGGCAGACAGACTGGCAAAAGAAGGTGCAAAACTACCACAACCTGATACTAGTATGACATACGATGAGTCAAAACGGCCTATTAGAGCTAGATACATGACCAAATGGGAAACCGAACATACTGGTTACACCAAAAACGATGCCTATTACCAGTTGAACAGAAAAGAGCAGGTCGTGGTCTTTAGACTTCGCACTGGCCACAACAGACTCAGGTACCACCTATTCAACAAATTGAAGATAGGTGGCACCGACGAATGCCCGTATGGTACCGGCAAAATGAACGCTGAGAATTTGCTGCAAAACTGCCCGACATACGAGGATCAGAGAGAGCAGATATGGCCATCACCAATAGCAACACTAGACAAGCTCTATGGCAGTGTCGACAGCCTCAGGATGACTGCTGCTTTTTTCGAAAAAATTATGATTACTGTCTGACTGCGTACGATGAAGAAGAAGAAGAAGAAGATTTCGTCGGTTAGAAGTTGGCCATATCGGTCCGGTCGATTACGTCTGTTAGAAGTTGGCCATATCGGTTTCTAGTCGATTACTTCGGTTAGAAGTTGGCCATATCAGTTTGGTCGATTACGTCGGTTAGAAGTTGGCCATATCGGTCCGGTCGATTACGTCGGTTAGAAGTTGGTCATATCGGTCCGGTCGATTACGTCTGTTAGAAGTTGGCCATATCGGTTTCTAGTCGATTACTTCGGTTAGAAGTTGGCCATATCAGTTTGGTCGATTACGTCGGTTAGAAGTTGGCCATATCGGTCCGGTCGATTACGTCGGTTAGAAGTTGGCCATATCGGTCCGGTCGATTACGTCGGTTAGAAGTTGGCCATATCGGTCCGGTCGATTATGTCGGTTAGAAGTTGGCTATATCGGTTCCGCCGTTGATCGCCTCCCCTTGCCATGTCTTCAATCTGTCCAATATTTTCTCTCCTCGACTCCCTCTGTTCCTCGACGACTCCCTCTGTCCCTCGACTCCCTCTGTCCCTCGACTCCCTCTGTCCCTCGACTCCCTCTGTCCCTCGACTCCCTCTGTCCCTCGACTCCCTCTGTCCCTCGACTCCCTCTGTCCTTCTTCTAATATTTTCTGCCTGCTGTCAGAGTGTTCCAACTCGCTTCTTCTCTTGTAATGCCAGAAAACGGTTGACTGCCTATTCCTTTTTTTTAACTGTAGATTGTCTTTGTGTCTGTGCTTATAAAATATACAATTCCATATACAATATTGTATGCATACCGACAGACCTGAAAACAGCAACATTTATAACACTCCAGAAAGAAAACTCATGTAATAAAATGTTCAGACTTTATAAGAATAAGTTTAATGAGTCACACAATTAAAATACCACTGAAGATCATACAAGAGAGAATAAAGAGGTGAAATAGAGAGGAAACTTTCAGAAGAACAATTTGGTTTTTGACAGAATAATAGAACAATGGAAGCAATAAGTTAACAGGTTTGATTAGACATAAACATAAATAAAACGAACACTATGATACTTGGGAAAGGGGACACCAAAAATTGTTTGCGAATACAAATAAAAAATCAACTATTGGAACATTTACAAATTTGCTCCTATCTAGGTCATATAATAACAGAAGAAGGCAGCTGTGAAAGAGAAATCAGAAAGAGTGTTGAAGCCTTCGAAATTTGAGAATTTGAGAATATAGAAGAATGGGACGCATTTTTTGGAAGAGAAGAAAACAAATATGGAGGTATTTAAAAAGTTGGAGTGGAAAAGAGACAAAATCTTGTTGAAGACCATACTAAAGGGTAGGATGGAATGCAGTCGTTCAAGAGGCAGATGTTTTAAGTGTGTGGATAACACCAGGAGATGGACTGGAAAAACCCTGTCAGATTGCACCATTGCGGCAAGAGATAGAGTACAATGGAGATCCATTGTAGCCGACCTTCAATGGGGAGATTTCATTTGAACTGAACTATGGCTGTGCCTCCTCAAGAACCACGTTATTAGCTTACTTTGCAGTTGACGGAATATTCAACATGTTCAAGTAAAACCACATTTTCTTTTGCTTCCAATGATCCGTGTACTTGCCTGCTGATTGTCCATGCTCGCTGCTATATGTCAGTACTGGTTCCACGTAGCATCCAAAAACTCTATTCCTTAATTCCAGTACTAGGTTTTTTTGCGTAAGATTCACCTCAAGATTTGAACTATTAACATACTTATATTTAAACGTATCTCAGCAACAAAATATTGTTCCATAATTGATAAATCTACGTTTGCTTTCTACCAGGAGTAGTACAATAACAAACAATGATACAAGAAGCCCAAATACTTCGGGGTGAATGGATTGAAAACATGAAGCGAATTCAGAACGATAAGCTTGATATCAGATGCTTCCAACATTATCTTAGCGATATTCAGAAAGAGAATAACAAACCACATTGAAAAGCTATTGACATAAAATTAGTTTTGGTTCAGAAAGGGTTTAGACACCAGAGATGATGTTGACACACTGAAGTGTCTTGAAGAATATATGATTGGCCAGGGCGATCCCTTAGTAACTGCTTCATTGACTACGAGAAGGCTTTTGATCGTTTCTTTTGGAATATGCTATTTGACATTTTAAATATGTAGATATAGAGAAGCCAATCCTTCAGCTGATGTAATACTTATCAATATCATCATAATGTGCCAACGCTGCATCGGAAATTGACGGTAATTGATCCCAGCTGTCTCTGTTCCGTGCCAGGTTAATACTGTCTCCCGACCACATCTTGATGTTGTCCGTCCATCTGTACACTCAGTCAGACTGTGTCCCACCACCTCTTGATGTTGTCTGTCCATCTGTACACTCAGTCAAACTGTGTCCCGCAACATCTTGATGTTGTCTGTCCATCTGTACACTCAGTCAGACTGTGTCCGCACCACCTCTTGATGTTGTCTGTCCATCTGTATATTCAGTCAAACTGTGTCCTACCACATCTTAATGTTGTCTGTCCATCTATACCTCTGCCGCTCTCTGGCTCTCTTGGCTTCCACTCCATTACAACTTTCAGCAGACTGTCATGTAGCTTGGCATGACCAAAGTCATTTAGTTTTCTGCATTTTATTTGCTTCAGAAATATCTTCTCCACCTTGAGCTGTCCCAGGACCTCACCATTTGTTTTCCTATTTTTCCAAGAAACTCGTCCAAATCTTCTAAATACCAACATTTCAAAGGCTTCAATTCTCTTTTCAATTTTCTTAGTCAGATACCAGTGTTTAATCAATAGAGCAAAAATGAGTGCATGTAGCATTTAATGATTCTCATTTGTAACATGTGAGATACCTGTTGGGACAGAAGTGTATGTTTAGTTCTGTTAAATGCATTTCTTTTTATTGCCATTCTCGCAATGTTCTCCATTGCGCAATTGCCATCCACCGAAATTAGCTGATCAATGTATAAATTGCCTGACGTTTGTTGCATAATTTCTCCATTTATGTGGTGTCAGCTTGGGAACTTTCCTTCCTGGTGTCAGCTTGGGAACTTTCCTTCCTGGTGTCAGCTTGGGAACTTTCCTTCCTGGTGTCAGCTTGGGAACTTTCCTTCCTGGTGTCAGCTTGGGAACTTTCCTTCCTGTTGGTGAACGCCATAAGTCTTATTTTATTGTTGGCTCCTGCCGTTTATCTTATCCATTAAGTTCTACAGATGTACTGGATTAATATCCATTAGCACTGTATCGTCAGCATATATGTTATAATTAATACGTTGTCCTCCTATATTCAATCCAAACATTTCTTATATTTCATTGAACCTGGTCGGTGACGTTGTACCGTGCTGAAACATGGACAATAAATAAACGAGACGAGAATTACATAGAGGTCTTTGAGATGGGATGTTACCGAGAGATGAATAAAGTAAGCTGGACTGAGAGAAAATCTAACGAAAGGGTGTTGGGGTGGAGACGGGGAGTGGGGAGGGGGGAGGAGTCGAAGAGGTAGAAAGCTGCCTCAAAAGATACAAAAACAACTTCTGGCCTTGCTGGACAACGGCCTACATCATGAGGGACAAGTGAATGTAGTCCATGTAGTACATTTGTAACACAAGCATGTAGATACATAACAGTAAAGACATGTTCAGCTTAAGACGGCTTCAGATGACAGGCCTAGAGGGAAAGACAGAATCCTGAGCTTACAAACCAGTTATAGGACTGAATGACTTGATGATGGGGGTCGGTTTCTCAAGCCAGTCCTACGGCTGAATGAGTTGATGATGGGGTCAGTGTCCCAAGCCAGTCCTGCGACTGAATGACTTGATGATGGGGTCAGTGTCCCAAGCCAGTCCTGCGACTGAATGACTTGATGATGGGGTCAGTGTCCCAAGCCAGTCCTACGGCTGAATGACTTGATGATGGGGTCGGTGTCATAAGTCACTCCTATGGCTCAATGACTTGATGATGGGGTCGGTGTCCCAAACCAGTCCTATTACTGAATGCATTAATGATACAGTCGGCGGACCAAATTAATTAGTCCTATGATTGAATGACATGACGATCTGGGCGGTTCCCAAGCCAACCATTCTTATGACTGAATGACTTGATGATGTTGAAGAGAAATAAACAAACCGAAATTAACAAATAGTAAATAAATGAGGGAGCAAAACAAAATTAATGAAATAAATAAAAAAAGAATGTCGCGAAAGATGTGGTTTTTATATACATCATAACAGGCCTAAAAACAATGTATTTTTTCTTTAAAGATGAATGATAAAGACAGAAACTGTACCAGGCTCTCTGACTTGCTGTTCCACTTCATTTGTTGATCCATAGATCATCGACCCATCGTGGAACGATGTCACAGTGTTAATCTGTTTTCTAGGAACTGGCGATAGGATTGAAAGTATCAATTGCTTTTTTCGAAGAGATGGTGTGTATCTACTGTGTCAATGCTAATTACATGTTTAAATGCATGCGTTTTTAATAATAAATATAGACATAACTATAGCAGCTTTTGATAAGAAATATGATATGATCTGATGCAAACTCGTAATTCTAACAACCACTTTTCGAGCACCAAAGTGACACACCTATTTACACATCAAAGTCACAAACACTCACACACATTAAAGAGACACACTCACACACACACATCACAGTGACAGACACTCACACATATTAAAGTGACACACATATACACACAGATTAAAGTGACACACATATAGACACAGATCAAAGTGACACACATATACACACATTAAAGTGACACACATATACACACACATCAAAGTGACACAAACACACATTAAAGTGACACACATATGCTCACACATCAAAGTGACACACAATCACACATACATTAAATTGACACACATATACACACACTTTTAAAATGACACACATATACACATATTAAAGTGACGCACACTCACACATACATTAAAGTGACACACACTCACGAACACATTAAAGTCACACACTCACATACACATTAAAGCATTAAAGTGACACACACTCATTCACACATTAAAGTCACAAACACTAAAACACATTAAAATGACACACACTTACATATTAACGAAACACAAACTCACACATCAGAGTGACCCACAATCACACAGACATAAAGTGACACACATACACACACACATTAAAGTGACACACACATATGCACACACACTTCAAAGTGACACACACTCACTCACACTTTAAAGTGATACACATATACACACACCACTTGGACACATACATCAAAGTGACATATACACAAGCACCAAAGTGACGCTCATATTGCACAAAGTCACACAAAGACACACACACATATGTTGGTTAGTAGCCGCATTTTAGTCATGTCTGACTATAGGTTGATGCGACCTTGGAGTAGCAACTCTCTGCTGAGTTTTTGGTTTTCCTCTTCCTTTTGGGATTGTCTCTTTACTTCCATTTGCTGCTTCAGCTCATTTTCGCCGAGGCTAAGGTAGCTCTTCATATTACATCTCCATTTGGATCGGTCTGCAGCTATGCCTTCCCAAGATGCCAGATCCATATCCAGAGCATTCATGTCCCGCTTACATGTTTCTTTGAACCGCAGCTGTGGTCGGCCAGCTGTTTCTTTACCACAGCTGTCTATAGAGAATATATTTGGGGATGCGACCGTCTTCCATGTGACGAACATGACCAAGCTATAGCAGTTTTCGGTGGCGAAAGAGGGTGTACATACTTGGAAGACCGGTACGAGAATGCGCTTCCGCCTTTGTCACCTTGATCTCATGCGCCATTGGTGAAAGGTGTTGAGCCTATGCTCTGGTGTGGCATACGTTGTCCACGTTTAGCTGCCACATAGAAGCGTACTGACGACACAGGCATTGTAGACCATGACCTTGGTCTCAGTTTTGAGTTTTAAGTTTTCCCAGACACGTTGTGTAAGACGAGAAAATATGGTAGCAGGTAAGTGAATTGGTCCACACTTTGGGACTCTGGGTACACGCGCTCAGCCAGTTTGTGTAGGCGCTGTAAGATCACTCTGGCTAAGACTTTGCCAACAACACTGAGCAGTGAGATGCCTCTGTAGTTTTTAGTCACTTCTATCACCTTTATTTTTGCAAAATGCGACAATTTTTGAATCCCTCATATATCGGGGTATGATGGCCTCTTTCGAACTCTGGCATAGCAACAAGTGTAGCAATTTTAAGAGTGTATTTTTACATAGCTTGATCAAATCAGGTGGGATCCCGTCGCTGCCTGCTGATGTGCTAAGTTGTCAATGGCTGTATTGAAATCTTCTAAAGTTGGTTCGATTCGTAGCTCCCTCATTCTAAGATGTCCCTGAACAGCATCAAGAGATGTTGGAGTGACCGTACTGTCGCATGAGTAAAGCTCAGAGTATTGCTCTAGCAGTCGTTCCATCTGCTTTACTTTGTCAGCAATTTTCTCGCTACCAATAGATTTGAGTGGCGCTGTTTTCCGGTGTACGGGACCAATAGATTGTTTAATGACATCATAGATTTCTCTTATAATGCCTCTTTCTGTCGCAGTCTAGATATTATCATTGTGGTGGAACCAGGCTGAATTTTGCACAAGGCGAGCTGTTTTATGAACTTGGCTCATGGCGGATTTTAGGGATTGTAGAGTAACTGCATTTGTAAGGCACTTGTAGTTAAGCAGAGCTGTGCGCTTTGATTCGATATGTGATATGAAGTTTTTTTGGCTTCAAACCAATCATTGGATTTTGCAGTGCTTCATCCAAAAATAGCAAGCGCAGTGCTGTGGATGTTGGATCGATGTTGTTTCCAGGTTTCTGTAACCATGCGCCACTTTGTGTAATTCTGAGAGTTTCCTCGAAGGCGTCGTTAAAGCGAATGATCAATGCAGGATCTGACATTTTGCTCGTGTCGATGCGTGGTTTACCTTTGTGTCCGGTGAGATAGATCTTTCTTTGTTGTAACTTGATTTGACATCGAACCAGTGCATGGTCTGTGTCGCAGTCTGCGCTAAGGCAGGAGCGCGTAAGACGAACAGATTTGAGAAGAGACCTTCTCACAAGAATCAGATCAAGCAGCTGATGCTAGTACTTGTATCGTGGCTGCATCCATGAGACCTTATGTTAGGGCTTGGTCTGAAAATAGTTGGTCACTAAGAGCCCATGGTAGACAAAGAACTCTAAAATCCGTTGCGCATTTTCCTTAATATTGCCGACTCCAAAGTTGCCAAGATATAAAGGCCACGAATCGTGATCAGCACCCACTCTAGCATTGAAGTAGCCGAGTAGAACAAGTGGTTTCTGACTCGGCATGTTTCTAAAGACTGTTTATAGATCCTCATTAAAAACATCTTTGGCTTCAGCTGGGGAGCACAAGGTGGGAGCATATGGCCTGACAAGGGTGACAGGACCGACAGTAGTATAAAGAGGAAGTGTCAGCAGGCGTTCTAAACCATTTTTGCCTGGTTCAACCATGCGTGATATGAATGTTTTCACTGCAAAGCCAACTCCATTCTCTCTTTTGTCATTGAGGTCTTTCCTTTGCCATCAGAATATGTAGTCCTTCTCACTTATTGATCCTGATCCCGCTAAACGAGTATCTTGAAGCGGAGCAATGCCGACTTTGAGTCTTGTTAGTTCGTCGTTGATAATGCATGTTTTTCTGTTGTTGATGTTTGCGAATGCCCACAATGAGTAGGTTGCTCTTTTGTACTCCCTGAAAAGGATGTTAAATGGCGGGTTGCAGTAGCTTTTCTCACATCCCGATCGAGCTGATTAAGGTGGACCGAGGTCCTCCAGGCGGTTGTGCTATGCTTGACTTCATCTGCGTGTCGCTCACTACTACGGGGATTACGTAGACCCATCATCTCGTTAGTCAGGCTGCTATTAAAACAACCCGTTTCCAGGAAGGGCTACTAGGAAACCGAGGTGAGGGTCTTGTTCAGTATGTTTTGCCTGACCCTGACTAGCATGTCTTATCAGCATATTTTGGCTGACCAGACATGTGTCATCCTTCCCATGTTTTTTTGACATTATTTATTTCCTGAAGGTCATTAGACAGTCTAGTCAACATAGTACGGACGTTACAACAGCCAATATAGATATTTGATGTGGCACACGATGTGTCATTGTCGAAGGGTAAGGCTCCAGGACCTCTCTAAGGTGCAAACCTAGGCAAATTTATAAAGAGAACAAGTTGTTGTCCGATCAGCAGGTCCCCTCTCTCCATGAAGATATTTAATCCAGAGGACTGACATTAGTCGATACTGCCTGGAATCGGAAACATCGCAGGAGTTGTCAACATATTGGATGAAACACGTTCGACTGTCTTTGGGACTCCAGCGCCGGATTTTTCCTCAGGGTTTACTCCCGAAGCCTTACCCGTGAACAGGTATCCCACAAGGCAGTGTGGGCCTAAGAAATATACGTTACATCAACAGTAGGTACCAATCAAAAGAATCACTCGTCCACGTGTGTACTTTCAGTAAGTTTCATCGCAGAATCGCGAATATATCACAGATAGTCAACAAATCGAACCTAACTTTTCGCCTGTTACACGATGGATATATTACATTGTTATAACTAACCACTATCTGCTATGGCTGCCGACCTTCCAAACGTATTATTCCGGCTTGCCTTTAAATGATGAAATATGCAATAACTAGAGTAACTCGCTGCCAACCATCATACACATGAGTAGCATGAGTCTAGACTCTCTATGTATATGTCGAATCAAATTCAATTTATAGCACAGTACAAACAAAAAAGTTATTTTTTGCTACGTATCTTTGCAGAGTACACAAAAAGTACCGCCATCTTACATCATATGTACATATGAACACAAACTGAGACATTATTAACTTCGTGACTTACTTAGTTGGACACCATTTTCGTCGGTAGCGGCAAGCGACCTCACAAAATGCAAACATCTTCCATGAAACGTTGTATCGTTATCAGGAACTTCTATGGGGAAGCAGTTTCTGTACAGGAATAGTCGAGCACGTGCGGGGCTCAATCAGTTCTTTAGGTTTTATAGTTAAGTTTATTTTATAATGAAACATAATTTATCTATTTATCTCTATCCACTTATATCGTTTGACGTCATGGGGAGGTGTGGCCTCCTTTGTTACATATTTTTTAGCAGGTGAAAATCCACTGGTGACTTACCAGGCTAATCCCTGCATCTGTTAGCCCCTAGAATATACGATCGCCTATTTATGAGACTGGTGGGGGGTGGAAGCCTCCATTTGAGCAAGGTAGACCCACAGCCTGTCAGGCGCCATGTAGGCTGCTCCTGTTGTTATAGCCAAACAGTCCCCCTTTTTTGCTACATATTCTCTGTGGAGCGAGAATCCCTAGAATAATTTGAGTCGATTTTTAACTTGAATTTTGCCCGAGCAGCGGCCGTTAGGCTACCTCTTTTCGATTTCCAACTGCTAAGGTGCACGCCACTGCACACGGGTGTCTGATCTCACTACTCAGAGATCAGGGTAAATATTTACCAGATGAACCACGTGAAAAAATTCAGGTGTCTCCACTGTGATTTGAACCCGCGACCTCCAGCACCCGAGGCGAACACCTTACCTCGAGACCACTGGGTCCCCCACCCGAGGCGAACACTTTACCTCGAGACCCCTGCGTCCCCCATCCCATGAAACATAAACAGCTCAAAATTAGTTAAGAGGACACATAAAATCACACCGTACAAAAATTTTTATCTATATATCTATCTATCTATCTATCTATATATCTGTTCTAATCAGCATGCGTTGTTCCATCATATTGGTCTACCGGACTTGATACGCCCACTGCATCTTTTTGGTATCTGTCAATGAGTTCATGGATGTTGTTCCTATTTGTTGTATTTAGCTGCACCCTTGTTGTTCTACTCGTTGACTAAATGTCTACTCTCACTACTGCACCGATGTACCAGAATAACTGCAGTTGTCAAATAATGTTCCTTCTTAACTATAGCCAAATAGGTGTATAATGCAAATTGACCCCTAGTAATTTCTCGTCTGGCATAATTACAACTGCCATCTACCGGACTAAATATTTATGTATAATGTCCTCTAGATTATCTCGTATATATAACTGAAGCAATAGAGGTGACGAAGCGTTCCTCTCAAGTATATATAACTGAAGGAATAGAGGTGACGAAGCTTCCCTCTCAAGTATACATAACTGAAGTCATAGAGGTGACGAAGCGTCCCTCTCAAGTATATATAACTGAAGCAATAGAGGTGACGAAGCGTTCCTCTCAAGTATATATAACTGAAGGAATAGAGGTGACGAAGCTTCCCTCTCAAGTATACATAACTGAAGTCATAGAGGTGACGAAGCGTCCCTCTCAAGTATATATAACTGAAGTCATAGAGGTGACGAAGCGTCCCTCTCAAGTATATATAACTGAAGCAATAGAGGTGACGAGGCGTCCCTCTCAAGAAACGAAAGCGCAACGAAACTGTGTCGTTTCTGGAGTCTTGTGGTCTACGGCGAGGTAATATCAGCGTTCATATACTGGAGATGTGGGGACGGTGTGCGCTAGTGGTTAAGTGACACGGCTCACAACCAAATGTGCTGGGTTCAATCCCCATCACAGCACGGGCCGTTACCCCGGGTAAGCAACCCCTTAGAAATGCAGGAGGAAGCAGACCCTTACATAACAAATGAATGCTAAAGTCGGATGCACTGGGCCGACAGGCGCAAAATAAAAAGCACAGTGCAACGCACACCGCCTTGGGGAATAGATTAATAAAACGAACGCAAAAAAAAAAATATACTGGAGATTGGTGGAAAACTCTTGAGTTTCCGTTCACAATTTGCACACGTAAACGTTGTTGTTGTTGTTGTTACGAATCCAGCAGCCCTTTGGCCCAATGCTATGTAATGGTATGTGCACGTGATTATCAGTTGTTGTCTAGTAGCTGGCACTCAGAGGCGTGCTGTGGTTGGATGATGTCAAGGTGCTTGTTTAGTGGAATATCTTTGGTTCTCAGTCGGAAGATGGTTCTCTCATCTTTACTTGTGAGTTGATTTATACTGTCATTTGAATTGTGGCTGATCATATGTCTGTAAACCTCCCTTCCCGTGGTATCCCATTGTCCATCTGTTCAGCCAAGTTTCATTATTTGCCCTTATTAGCTGTTTGGCTGTTTGTAAAGATGTTGCTGTGTGTGGCTGTTCCTGTATTGATCCCATCTTTGCTGTCTGTCTGCCTTGTCGTTGCCAGGTGTGTTTGAGTGTCCAGAGATCCACTGCAGAACTATTTGGACAATCTTACTTGAAATACTTGGAATCCTGGTATTCAAACTTGCATGTTAATGTTGTTTGCCAGGTAGCGGGATGCTTCGGCTATATGTAGTAGATATTTTATAACTTCCTGCGGCTAAATAGGCCTGGGGGAGGATAAACAAAATGTGCCTAGATTTGTAACTGTCATTTTTGTCCTGCACGCGGCCGTTAAGCATACTCTTTTTTATTTCTAACTGCCAAGGGATTTTTAACGTGCTCGACACTGAACACGGGAGTCCGATCTCACTATCTAGGGACCAGGGGAGTTTTTACAAGAAAATCCACGTGAACAAAATCAGTCTCCACAGTGATTCAAACCCGCGATCTCCGGCACTCAATAACGAGGCGGAGACCACTGAAGCCCCTCCCCCCTCACCCACCCTCCCTTGAAAACTTTGGCAGTTGAAAATTGATAAGAGTAGGCTGTTAGCTGCCCATTCTAGCAAAATTTCTAAAAAGTCAATACATTTCTACCCAATACGCAAACTGCCATCTCTAAGGCTTGGAAAGCCGCAAGAAGTAAACATTGCACAATAAAAAACGTATTAGGGATACCCTTCGGCTACCTGGCAGCAGGCATAACCTACCTGTTTGAATACTGGGATTCCAAGTATTTCATATGTCAATTATCCCTCGAAATCATAAACCTAGTTTTTTCATTCATAGGTTGTTCAATAAAAACAACTTCTGTCCTATTAACCAAGTGCCAATGTATCTAAATATCCATAATTAAAAAAAAAGGCAAAGGCTGCCGTCCATCGTAGACGATGATGGCATAATTTATTTAGCTAGCGCTATTTTTAGTAAGGATTTTGTTAGCCTCACCCCCGCGGCAAGTCAAGGACAAGACATCAAGCACCCGTGAAAAAGACGGCGGAATTCGGAGTCGAACCCACACCACCTGATCACGAGGCTGACGGCTTAACCACTTCGCCACGGAATCTCCATAATATCCATGTGTATATTATATTTTATATATATAATATCCATAATATGCTCACTGAAAACATTATTGTTACTCATCTGAGAGAAACTTGCGTGGCCGAACATATGTTCTGTCTTAGTGTGCAATATTTGTGTATAGTAATGAGATCATACTACTAAGTGTACAATAGTTGCATAAAGTAATGAGATAATGCTGCTCAGATCAGTTCAGTTCAAGTGCCATCTCCGCATCGATGGTCAGCTGCAATGGATCTCCAGTATACTCTATACCTTATCGTAATGGTGAAATCTGACAGGCTTTTTCCAGCCCATCTGCTGATGTTATTCGCCCACTTAAAACGTTGTCTGCCTCTTGATTTCTTGTTCACTCCCAACTTTTTCAATACCTCAACATTTTGTTTTCTTCTCTTTCCAATAAATGCGTCCCAATCTTCTATATACCCACATTTCGAAGGATTCAACACTCTTTTCCAACTTGTTATTCAGTGTCCATGTTTCTGAACCATAAAGTAGGGACGAGTATACATTACACCTGACAATTCTCTTTTTAATTTATGTTTTATCTGTTTGGAAACCAGTATGCTTCGCATGCTGCTGAATACCAGTTTGGCCATACCTATTCTCTTTCTGATTTATTTTTCACAGCTGCCCTTTTCCGTTAATTAAATAACTCGGAAGAGAGTATGTACCTGTTTCAGTAGTTGATCTTTTATTTGTATCTGCTTACATGGTTTCTTGTCACTTTTCTCAAAAATCATAGTCATTGTTTTCTTTATGTCTATGTTTAATCCAAACGCTTGACTAATTGTGTATATTGTTCTCACAAGCTCCCGGAACTTTTGCTCTCATTTTTGCCATAGAGACTGAATCAAACGCACTTCTAAAGTACTTACTTACTTTCTGTGTCCTAGGCACTACGTTACACTTCATTCTTCATTATTCAGCCACGTGGATTGCCCTGTCACTGGTACTCAGCAGGTCATCCATGCTACAAGTTTCCGGGAGGTTTGGACAGATCATCAGATGGTCCTGATCTTGCGTTACTCCACATTCGCATGCTTCATCATACCAGTATCCCTATCTTTTCAGATTTATTTTTCCTGCATCGAGATACAACATTTCGGTCTATTTAGTGACTTTCATGTTGCGCAGGGCAGGAGATGTCCAGGCGCAGGTTTCTCTCGTAACTCGATCAACGGGACCTGTATCAGCTGTTTCCAACTTTCGATGCGTCTCTTTCCTGAACTAGTCTGCAGGGGCTGGGTTGACTGTAAGAAACTTCGTCCTGTCCTTGCCATGTGTTATGCAACTTTCTGTTCGTCTCTCTATTTCTGAGATAGTAGGCACATACTTGAGTTTTGCTGGGGTTTGGTTTGAGGTGATTTTTGGGGGTAATATAGAGCAAGGGCATCAAGGGCGTTTGTGAGTTTCTGTTCAACTTCTTCGAAGCTCTTTCACTGGGCAGTTACTGCTATATCATGGGCATATATGAATCTTGTCACCCTGTATCTATAAGTTGATCGTTGATAAATATATTTGACAGCATAGGTGCTAGGACACTTCTTTGTACCAGTCCATTTTATTTGTTTTGCCACCGACTTTTAATTTAGATAATAACAACTACTATATGGTTTCAAGTTTTTTTAGACGTTCTAGTGTAATTTGTGTAGCTGAAGGCTGTAAGTGTTACATAGACTAGAACCTCACCAAATCCAAATCCCTCACAGGAATTGATAATGTGATGCTTTTCTGAGATAGCGAAGCTTCGATACCATGATACCAACTAAAGACATTTTTTTCTGGGGTACGTTTATTCCTTGGTAAGACTTCACGAACTATAGTAACAGAAACACAAAGCGTTGAATGCAAAGTTTATGATTAGTTATTTGTTACTTACGGGTCTAGTTGGAATATTGGATAGGCGTTATCTGGAGTACAACAAATAGGCGTTACTGAGGGGGCTGGAAACAAATACAAACGTGTTACAAATGTGTGACTATCTTACTGTAATACACAAATGTGTGACTCCCTTACTGTAATATACAAATGTGTGACTCCCTTATTGTAATACACAAATCTGTAACCCCCTTACTGTAACACACACATGTGTAACTCCCTTACTGTAACACACACATGTGTAACTCCCTTACTGGAATACACAAATTTGTAACCCCTTTACTGTAACACACAAATGTGTAACTCCCTTACTGTAACACACACATGTGTAACTCCCTTACTGGAATACACAAATTTGTAACCCCTTTACTGTAACACACAAATGTGTAACTCCCTTACTGTAACACACACATGTGTAACTCCCTTACTGTAATACACATATTCGGTTGGCGACTATGATGGCGATATCATCAGACGGTTTTCTCTTGATGATGTATCATGCGCTGTATTTGAGTTATAGTGTGGAAGAAACTGCACTGGTCATCAACCTCTCTCTCTCGTCCTGAGCTACATTGGACGAGTGGCAAGACATGTCGAGAACACTAGAGGTAGCTCAAGAGGCAGTCACTCTGGTCCCACCTCCCTTGAGACCAGGAGTCACTTGAAACTTCCGTTTTTTTTGTTTCTAAATATAGACGTCACTGCACTCGGGACATACCTATAGGTGTTAATTTTCCCTCAGCAAATGGTGCAGGGTCTAGATGCTGGTTGTCTCTGTAGCTCTCTGGCTGTACGCTTTTCTGCTCCGCTCTCTCATTTGCCCCCCTCCGCTCTCTCATTTGACCCACTCCGCTCGAATTAAGTTTGGTGTTGAAAATTTGCAATCTGAGAATTGCTGATTCATCTATTGCGGTGTCATCATCCAAGAGGCGGGTCATTGATCGATTTCAAAATGTCTCTTCAATTCATCGGTAATGGGCCCAGGATTGGAGCTTTTGAAACCAGAATGTCAACTCTTTCCTTGCCTTGAACACTGAATGAGTAAGGCAGTAGATCCATGTCAATCCATGGAGGTTTGAAGTCTCAACAGCTACTATTAACGCGTATCAACCAACCTTCTGAACCTTCTGAAGTACGGCTTGCTCGTCCGTCGAGATGTCTGCCCTTGTTCAAGTGACCTCATATATCCATCTCAGCGCTGAAGTCACTGCTTCCGTCTCCATTCTCAAACTGGAGGTTTTTGACATGTATGCCTCACTCTAGCTGAGAAGCCCTAGGTTGATTTCCCACTGAGCAGCACTGATCATCCACTGGTGTACATGACGGCATATGTAGAATGGTGCTCGCAGTTATCAGCTGATTCACCTCGAAGTCTGCTCTCCCGTGTCCCCATTTTCTGCATTTCTTGCCTAAGGTTATAAAACTCTGGCTCTTTATAATTATATCAGCAGTGTGGACCTTTTATTCCCCCTTGGCTATTGTCTCATCTGGGGTGACCTGTACGATTGTTTTTCTACCCTTTTGTCATCCACGACGCCCATCTCTTGATCCCCTTTCTGAGATATTACTGTACAGAAGGTCCATCGGGTCTGTGATGAAACGCATAAAGGCTTTTAATTGTGCCATGTATATGTCTGGATGACGGATAAAGATATTGATCAGCGCAAAAGCTGCCGGGGTCAGCAACCCATAGCTGACTGCTGGCGTCAGGGATAGCGAACCAGAGCTGCCAAGACCCTTCTACACCTCCACGCAGGGATCCTGGATAATAGGCTGCAGCAGGGCAGACTGGCTAAGGAGAAGGGATCGAAGAGGGAAGGCTGACCCGGTACTCAAAAAATGCTTTTTGATGACGGATGTTTTGGACCGAAAGGTGCAAATATCGCAGTCAAGCTGTAAACTACTATACAACGCATTCCGTTCTCTGGACTACATTCTGCTACTTAAGCCCTTTCAGGGTTTGAAAGCGGGAGAATGAGAACGAATGAAGCCAAGCCAAGCCATGTCTGGATGTCGCCGATAACAATCACATCATCTACCGCATCATCATCATAAGGGTATCTCTAGTGCATCACAGAACCAGTCGCATACTTTCATTCTGAATGTGTTACATCCTGTCATACTGTGCTCTCGATATTGTGAGGAAGCCCAGTCCGTAATCGATAACAGACTACACGACCTGACGAAATGAAATGAACAAGTGAGCAGCAGCCATAGTCGTGAGTTCTCCTCGTCCTCGCTTTCTTATTTATACGGTCTGGTCAACATCTCAGTTATTGAAGAGGATGCGATCAAATGTCACTCCGATGTATTTCAACCTGTCACACTTGTAAATGGTGTATCCCTCACATGTGCTGCCCAGGAGTTCAGCCTTTACTATAGAGTTTACCAAAGAGCCCCCCATCATGGCCTTGTTGGATTGATCTTTGAACTTGAGTCGCCACACTACTGTGAAATAGCATGCAAGGTTTTCGGGATGTCCTTGACCAACTCATGAGCCAGTCCTGCATGTCAGGATGTCATCTGGAAATGTAATATTTCCGCACTGTCCCTTTTGGGTTTAATTTTTTTTCATTTTACTTTGTAGATATTGAAAAGCACAGGTGAGAGCTGAGACCCTTGAGCAACTGTGTTGACTTTAAACCCTCATACACATCACACGCGAAAGTACCACGGTTACCCCAGATCTCATTCCGTAGCTGCCAATCGTATCGGGTAGGACGTGCGCTCGTTCTAGGTAGGAAATTATTTTCTACTCCCCCCTCGAGCAAATTGCCAAATACACCTTGTAAGGTGACTATTTTATAGCTGCTGAGAAACGTGGAGTCCTTGACAAGCTTAGCTAATGGGCACATATGGCTATGAAGCTAGTCCTCAGGCACAGATGACTTGTCTATTGTGGCATTGAAGTTTTTACCATTTTTCGTATCTCTGCCTTATCCAACTGCTTGATATGATAATACTATACATCATGACCCGGGGCGGGGTTCCTGCTGGTATGTAGGCCATCTGCTGCCTCTGCCTCGGTGATCAGGTCTACACGAACCTCTTTTCTGCTGACGACGTCGAAAATACGTTTTCAAATTTCCTGACGGGCATCTCTGTCGCATTTGTCCGACCGAGCAACTGATCAACTGAACAAACCCAGCCCCTTCTCTTCGACTGTTAACATGGGAATTCATGTGATGTCTTGAATGGAAAGGATAAACTACCGTGTGGTATTTCCTTTGATCTTTTGATGATGCGTGTGCCAGGTATTATCATTAGCCCCTTCTGTATAACACTCCTCTCTCCACTCGCTTCTGGACTTCTTAGCTTACGCTTTAATTTTTAAAAACTAGGGACTTTGCGTTTTACCTATTTTTTCTCATTGACCTTCTCGACATTAGTACCTGGTCTTGAACCGTTCTAGAACAGACATGTAAACAACTTGTAACAAGTTAGGTTTTGAATTATTGATTAGCACAGAGATGTAACAACTTGAAACAAGTTAGGTATTGGATTATGGATTAGCACAGAGATGTAACAACTTGTAACAAGTTAGGTATTGAATTATGGATTAGCACAGACATGTAACACCTTGTAACAATATATATATATTCAATTGGGAACTTCAAGAGACATTTTTCAACTTCTAAGAAGTAAAATATTCAATCATGCAATTAATGATATACGAGGGGTGCTCCGAAAGTAATGCCTCCTATTTGATTCCATGATTTATTCCATTCCATGATATGTCTCAGACAGTGTAGTGAAAGCCCGTCGCTTGTTAATGGGATCTCAGCTGCCTTGATGGAAAAAAAACAGTTGCACTACGCGTACGATTTTGGACATTATAGTCGAAGCGAATATGTCAAGAACTGCCTCAAGTGTCTCAGCTCTCACCGGTGCTTTTCAATATCTACAAAGTAAAATGACCAAAATTCAGCCCAAAAGGGACAGTGCGGAAATGTAACATTTCCAGATAACATCCTAACAGATAAAAAAAAGAGCACAATAACACCATCTGATAGATCAATGCCTTGCCTTAATAACAACAATTTTTCAACATAGTCACCTCCCTTATCTGTACATAATCTTCAAAGGTGAATAATAGCATAAATGCCGTACTCGAAAAAAATATGCATCAGTGGAGGTGACCAACTGTTTTACAGCTGCTTTAACAGCGTCGTTGCTAGGAAAATGGTGCCCACGCAGTTAATCTTTTATTGATCCGAAAAGATGAAAGTCAGAAAACGTCAAATCCGGATATACGATGGGTGGGGTAAGACTGCCCAGTTAAAACTGATTATGTGCTCAACGGTCTTCAAACTGGCCTGGGGCCTGGCGTTATCGTGTTGCAAAAGACATATTGTTATCTTCTCTGGCCTGACCCTGTAAATACGAACCTTCAGCTGAGTTAGAGGCCCAATGTAAAAGTCAGAGTTGATGGTTATTCAGGTTTCAGGAAATCAGGAGGGATTACTCCTTTCCTGTGTCAACAGACAGTGCACATCACTTTACCCGCTGAGGGCTACATCTTGAACTTGTCTCTCGATGGGGAATCCACATATCGTCACTCCATGGACTGCCGTCTTGACTCAGAATCGTAGTGGTGACACAACGTCTCATCACCAGGGAGGATGCAATCCAAGAAACTGTGACATTCACCCTCACATCGGTACACCAAGTCATACAAACTTCCATGCGATGTTCTTTCTGTTCCTGCGTGAGCATTTATGAGACGCTCCTAGCTCAAATTTTGTGATATTCTAACGTTGCCACCATCGTTCCCAATTCATTGAAACCGATATGCAGCTGGGTAGACCTGGTCGTACTCCTCCTATTTGCGCGGATAAGCTGATCGAGACGTTCTACATTGCGTGGTATGACAGCTGTGCATGTCCGTCCTTAACCTTCATGTATGTCGCTTTAGCCACTGCCGAAACGCCAAAATCATCGCCTCACAGTGCTAATATCCATTGTTTGGTCTCTGTATACGTTTAGCAAACGTCGAAGAATGTGAATTGGTTCAACTTTTTTCCGCGTGGAGGAATTCTTGAACGCACCTCTGTTTATAACGCACATCCATGAGAGACGCGATTTGTCAGACTCCTCCTCCACTGCCACCTGTGGGGGGAAACACAATTTTATGGATATTGGACGGAAAGATGCAAACTTTACTGCCATTCTGCCAAACGTTACTTCTGACGTCGGGAAAATTCATAATTAAACACGAGGCATTACTTTCAGAGCGTCCCTCATGTGTAACAAATTCTAAGAAGTTATATATTAAAGCATGAACTTGCAGAGACATGTAACAATTTCTGACTAGTTACAAATTCAATCATCTACATGAAGAGATCTGTAACAACTTCTGACAAAGTTATATGTTCAACCAGGAACTTCATTACCCATAAAACAACTTCTAACAAGTTAAATATGCATCAACATACTAGAAGAAGCATATACAGTCATGTAAAATACATATATGTAAAATGCATATTCAATCACGTACAAGAAAACAATATGCAACAACTAACAAAAAGTTAAGAATTCAGAAATGAACTTGAAGGAACGTGTAACAACTTACAACAAGTTAAATACTCAATCATGTATTTTTCAAGCTCAATCGAACAACTTCAAGCAATATGAACTTGAAGTGACAAATACCATTTTATAGCGTGTTAACTATTCAATCATATACTAGAAGAGATATAAAACATCTTGTAAAACGGTTAGGAATTCATTCATGTACTAGTGAGAAATGTAACTTCTTGTAAAACGGTTAGGAATTCATTCATGTACTGGTAAGATATAAAACATCTTGTAAAACGGTTAGGAATTCATTCATGTACTAGTCAGATATGTAACATCTTCTAAAACGGTTAGGAATTCATTCATGTGCTAGTGAGATATGTAACTTGTAAAACGATTAAGAATTCATTCATGTACTGGTAAGATATAAAACATCTTGTAAAACGGTTAAGAATTCATTCATGTACTAGTCAGATATGTAACATCTTGTAAAACGGTTAGGAATTCATTCATGAACTAGTAAGATATGTAACTTCTTGTAAAACGATTAGGAATTCATTCATGTACTAGTGAGATATGTAACTTATTGTAGAACAGTTAGGAATTCATTCATGTACTGCTAAGATATAAAACATCTTGTAAAACAATCAAATATTCCATCATGTTCTAGTGAGATTTGTAACATTTTGTAAAATGATCAAATATTCCATCATGTACTAGTGCCATATGTAACATAGTGTAAAAGAGTCTAGTATTCAGTAATGTAATTGCTAAAACCTAATAGCAACCAAACTAATTCACTATTTAATGATCGAGATTATATTTTTGTCCAGCTCTTATTAAGCCAAATGCTAAACAACTTTACCAACCAGGAGAAAGGTGATCAGAAATTAATTGACAGGGCACCTACCTGCTGTTGCGATAATGTCGTGAGCTAAGAACTGGCCCCATTCCACCAAGATAAAGGGGTGGTAGGAAAATGTATCAGTAGACAGGTGTACGGTGGTGCTAACTAACCGAGCACTTGGCAGGGGTTTGCCGTCCACTCCCCTCTGTCGGGGAGAGTTGATACCTGTAGACAGTACCAGATATTGGTAAATTATTGTGATAGCTTCAACATATGGAGATACACATGAGTATGATATGTTGTTGTTGTTGTTGTTGTTGTTGTGAATGCCCACAATGAGCAAGTTTACTATTTTTTGTGCGTACTGAAAAGTGCATTTAGTGGCGGTTTACAGAAGCTTTCCCAACATCCCGAGCGTGCTGATGAAAGTGATCGGGGTCCTCCAAGCAGTTGTGCTATGCTTCACTTCAAATGCATATCGCTCACTACTAAGGGGATAACATCGACCTCGTTAGTCAGACTGTCAAGACAAACAGCCGGTCTCCAAGCAGGACCACAAGGAAGTCGAGATGGGGGTCTTGGCCAGTATATTTTCCCTGACTCGAAAATGTCTTATAATTATTTGCGTGACCAGACGTTAGTCTCGTCCCCTAAGAATGACAAGAAACATCTCATTATCTCATTTGACCACTCATTCTTGTACTGCCTCGTTCATCATCATGTAGCAAGTCCTTTGCCAGAAATCGTGACTTTCATCACAGCCCGTCTGATAAAAACTATATCTTGCCCAATCTCCAGCCTGCTTTAGTCATGCTAAAGCATTCCTTGATATCTTGGCGCCATCTCCTTCATGGTCTGCCTCTGATTCTCTTTCCTGGCACCATACATTCCATTACTGGTCTTTAAAGATCTAGTGTCTATTGATGTGGCCACGAATTTTAAATGTTGTTAATTGTGGAATTCGTGAACCTGTTCTCCTCCATGACCAACTCTTGTCAAATGTCTGCATTCTTCCTTTTTCGATCCATGGTATTTTGAGGTCCTTTATATAACATTTCGACTCGAAGGACTCGATTCTCTTTCTTTGAGTAACTTGTTTTGCAACCGTATACTGGCATAGAAAAAATGCATTTTATCTTTTGTTAGTTAGCTGGTATTCCGCCATAGGTATTTCATGTTGTGCAGCCTAATCATTGCTATTGCCAATCTCCTTCTGGTTTTCTTTGAACAGTCGCATTGTTGTCAGTTCTCAAGCTTATATACTCAGAGTTCGTGACCTGTTCTGTACTTCTTTGTAAGTCACTGGATATCTACATAAGTGGCACCATTAGTCATGTCTTTATCAGCCGAGTTGGGTAACACTGCATTCATCTTTAGTTTCCATGTGTTTGGGGCTGTCTGGTTTCCTTGAGTTTTCTTGTTCCCAACCTTTCTTCGTGACATCAGCTGTTTGTTGTCAGAGTTGTATCTCCTAGAAAATCTTCACAATCCATCATGTCTTACTTATGTTGCTTATTTGTCTTGGAAGGTTCAATTGTTCTTCAAGCCTCGTCTATGGGGCTATCGTTGTGTTTTTTCATCGTCCATCAGCAGTGTTTATTTGACATATCAGAATCTTGATCTTCCCTTTGGCCTTAGTTCTGTTGTCTGGAATTTTCGAATAATAGGTAGGTTTGAAGACATTTGTATCATAAATATCCAAACAATGTTGTTGTTGTTGTTGCTTAGATGTTTGCCTCACTAGTTTCTACTGGCGGAGGTGCGCCATTTTCCACCCCAGACCGTAGTCCATTGGGCGAAATCAGTAAGCATAAACCAGTGCTTGGATGCATGTGTTGGTCTGGATGTACCTACGCCCTCAGAAGCTAGCCCAACCAAAGTGCAATGGAAGGGCCTCACCATGAGGGCGCGTGTGAAAGTAGTGCAAGCGTGTGACTGTAGGACAGAGAGAAGAGTGAGGTGAGAAGAGAGAGAAGAGTGAGGTGAGAAGAGAGAGAAGAGTGAGGTGAGAAGAGAGAGAAGAGTGAGGTGAGAAGAGAGAAAAGAGTGAGGTGAGAAGAGAGAGAAGGGGAAGAGTTGCCCCTCCCCTCTGTCCAAACAACAACTTCTTTTTCAGTTTATGTCCCGTATAACCTCGATCCAACGTTCTACCAAATGTTAGTTGTTTTTGTTGGTTATCTGTCCCTGATGAAGGTCTATTGTTCATTTTCTTTTTGTCTGATGTGGTCGACGTTCGACTTTCAGTTGTGCTGCATGTAGATTTGTTTTATTTCTAAGGAAACAGATCAAGAGCTTAGTCCAGATTTGCTGTCATTAAATCAGCAAAAAAATTGCTCGTCCTACTACTGTAGCGATACGGGATTGATGAGCATCATGTTTATGTAAACAAATCACATATATGTTATACTGGCAGGTGACTCGTTTTGGAGATGAGATTTAGAATAGGATGGTGTTCCTAGCATGTATGTTATACTGGCAGGTTACTCTTTTTGGTGTTGAGATTTTTTTTTTTTTAGCGTTTCCCTTATTTTCTGTAATTCCCAAGGCGGTGTGTGTTGCACTGTGGTTTGCATTTTGTGCCTGTCGGCCCAGTGCATCCAACTTCAGCATGCATTCTATGTAAGGGTCTGCTTCCTGCTGCATTTTCTAAGGGTTTGCTTCCCCCGGGTAACGGCCAGTGCTATGATGGGGATGGAACCCAGCACCTTCGGTTTGTGAGCCGAGCCACTTAACCACTAGGGCACGCCGTCCCCTGGAGTTGAAATTGAGAATAGGAGGGTGTTCCTATCGTGCATTTGTACATTTGTATCTCACTTTATTTGCCAGCGTTTTGATATGTCCGTACGTGACGTCACATAGCGACCAAGATGGCAGAACCTGTTTGTGTACTCCACAAAAGACGGTTACAAATGAACTTGTTGGTTTGTCTTGAGTTATATACTGGATATTATTCAACCTTTAAATAGAGCCTCTGGACACTGTGCTACTCATGTGTAGGATGGCTGGAAGCGTGTTATTACCAGCTGTTGTATATTTTGTCATCTAGAGCCAAGCCGGATTAATGCGCATGCCATTATTTCCCTATGACATTTGATGTGAACATAGAGATTGTGGGGATTTGACGGTTGTCTACTGTAACGCTGTTTACCTTGTCTGTGATACTTGTCATCTTTATACCGTGTAACATTTCATAGTTAGGGTGGCGCAAATAGATTACCAGTAAATATTGACTAGCTATTTAGTTGAGAGAATATCCTTGTGCATATATGTAGACCATGTCTCACTGCTATAAAGAAGTGTGCTGTGGACACAGACCTTGTAGAAATGTGTTTTTGTTTTAACAGTGAGCTTCTTATTCTCCCATACCCTTTTTGTTAATCTGCTCATTGTTGTTGCTGCCTTTCCTATCCTGAAATTGATCTCTTGGTTCAGGGATAGTTTATTTTTGACTGAACTAGTCCTACTGATATTTAATCCAACGTGTAATGAGACGACATTGTGTGTGAACGTGTGGACGTGTGTACGTGGGTGCGTGTGTATGTGTGTGCGTGTGTGCGTGTGTACGTGTGTGTGTATGTGCGATGAATCAAGATATAATAAGTTGATGATAGGTTATTGCCTCTCTAAAAAAGAAAAAAAAAACATGCATACAGGCCGAATTAGAGGATGCTTACATTTGCAGCAGAAATTCGAAACACTTTGTCATTGACATGGTGGTTGGTACTCTCGCTGCTAATGATATCAAAAGTGCCCTGCGGGTTATCTCCGGGTGTAAACAAGTCACGGGTCATCATAGTAACCATTTAAAGATGTTCTCCACATTAATAACATGTACCTAAGACAGCAGCGTTCTGTTTTCTGTTTCTAACTCAGCGAATTGGCTAAACCTATCGACATTCATCGGCCAATATAGGTCATGTATGTCGCGACGTCGATGCAAGCCTTTCACCTTAGCAAGTGTATCAGTTGAGTAGGAAGTCTGGAAAGGGATGAATTATATCACAGGCTATTCTAGACCGGGTCAGGCACACTGACTAGTGGCACCAGGGGTCTTGTTGTTGAATGCCCACAATGATTAGGATTACTGTTTTGTGCCCTTTAAAAATCACGTTAAGTGGCGAATTGTCGTAGCTTTCCTCACATCCCGAGCGTGCTGATGAAGGTGGATCCGGATCCTCCAGCTGGTTGCACTATGTTTGGCATTATTTGCGTGTCACTCACTACTACGGGGATCATGTCGATCCCTCACCTTGTTAGCCAGGCTGCCATGAAATCATCCTGTTTCCATGAAGAGCTACAAGGAAGCTGAGGTGAGGGTTTTGTCCAGTATGTTTTACCTGAACCTGACTAAGCTGTCTGATCAGAATAGTTTGCCTGACCAGACGTTTGTCTTCCTTCCCGATACCAGAGTTGAGTGTAGCATTTGAACGCATCCTGGCGAACTATCATATAATCGATGTCAAGGATAAACCAGCACTTCTGGAGATCAGTCAAGGCTCAGTCCACCAGGTCTTTCACATCTGTCAAAGCTCATCCACCAGGTCTTTAACGTCAGTCAAGGCTCAGTCCACCAGGTCTTTCACATCAGTCAAGGCTCAGTCCATTAGGTCTTTCACATCAGTCAAGGCTCAGTCCATTAGGTCTTTCACATCAGTCAAGGCTCAGTCCACCAGGTCTTTCACATCAGTCAAGGCTCAGTCCACCAGGTGATCACGATACCTTTCTCTGGAATAGAAAGAATGGCATGTTCATTTATGTCAAGAACATGTGTTGCCCCTTGAAACAGTAGGTGGAGGTTTCCTGAGGAGAATTGTTTTTGGATATAAAATCTGGGTTCACTACCACCAGCCTACGAGAGTAAGGAATGGTACCATCCATCTTGAACAGACCTGAAGACGTTCAGCACGAATTCATTCGCAGGAAGGTTAAGTTTACTCAACTTTAGAGCACGTGCTAAGCTGATAAATGCCCAAGCCCTACGTACACATCTCTTATCAGAAAGCATCTTCGCCCTTCTCTTCCCAACCCAATTAAATCCAAAGGTCACCGACTGCCAATACATGTCTTGTTGCAGTAGGACAATGATGTGTCTCATGTTGCACGCGAAACATTTGGAACCATCCAGGAACTGCATTGTCAGTGTCGTCCTCTCCAGATCTCGTCCCAAGTGTTAATCACGTCTTTGGACCACTCAAAGTGAGGGCATGACAGGACAGATTTTCAGGTCAGATAAGGAAGTGCTGCATGAATAGTTACACACGTGACCACATTTCTTATTTTAGAGAAGTTTTGCACCTCCTAGGCGCGGAGGTACATGGCTCGAGCGCAATATAAACTACGTTTAATTTTTAAAAAAATGCTACGGTTGCGTGCCACATTTTCTAAATCGATATTGAAGAAACAAATCAATCTAAGGTTTTTATTTGTTGCCTCCTCGTAAATATTGAGCCCAGGTTTGAAACAGTTATCCAGAAACAGTGACACATTTTACGTAGTTGAAGGGTCGCTTTCTCTTACGTTGAACGTAGAAATGGAAGGAGAAGCAGAAGAAGAAGAACAAGAATAAAAAGAAGAAGAAGAAATGTGGGGGGTGGGAGGAAGACGATATGGGAAAGGAGATGAAGAGAAAGAAGAAGAAAGGAAAGGAGAAAAAGAAGAGAAAAACGACGAAGAGGAAGAATAAAAGTAAGAAGGAAAAGAAGAAGAGCAGAAAGAGAAACACGAAGATGAATAAGAAGAGGAAAAACATAAATGAAGATGAAGAAGAAGCAGAAGAAGAAGTAGAAGAAAAATAAAGAGAAGAAGAAAAAAGAAGAAAAGAAGAAGAAATGTGAAGAACAAGAAGAAGACGGTACATTAAAAGAAAGATGACTGAACAAACCATCTTCATATTCTGGCGGCAAAACTTTGTCTGACGGCGTGAACGTGGCTCCCAGATTCCTTGGGTTATTGCATGTTCCATCCGTTTGTCTAAATCTGTTGTTGCTGGTGTTGCTACAGAACTGGAGAAGACAAGATTGGGATAATTACACTTTCTGAATTTTCCCAGTGACAGCTATTACATCTAGTGACAAAACTGATTGTGTAGGCGACCTAGACAATTCCCTCCATAACCTCCAAAGATACAGAGAGATCATTGGGCTTAGGGACACGGTAAGACAATCCAGCATGAAAGATAGCTGATCGTGTAGGTGGCTTAGACAATTCTCTCTCTCCCCCCCCCCTTTTCCCATCATACATGGATACAGAGGGATCCTTGGGCTTAGGGTCACAGTAAGGCATTGCACCATGAAGGACATTTGATCTCTCCTGTAAGCCTTCGCGGATACAGAGGGACCCTTGGGCTTAAGGTCACAGTAAGGCATTGCACCATGAAGGATATTTGATCTCTCCTGTAAGCCTACGCGGATACAGAGAGATTCTTGATGATCAAGGTAAAGGTAAAGGCCGCCGTCTATCGTAAACGATGATGGCTTAATTAATTTTGCTAGTGGTATTTTTAGTAAGGATTAACTGCGCTACTTCTTATCCTCACTCTCTGGTCTCGTGCCGCTCGACCCCAGTGGACAAGACGACTAGGGGGCGACTACGAGATGCAGAGGACTTCGCATCAAGCACCCGTGAAAAAGACGGCGGAGTCCGGAGTCTAACCCACACCACCTGATCACGAGGCCGACGGCTTAATCACTTCACCACGGAATATTGGGTTTAGGCTAACGGTAATTCAAGGCAGCAGCAAAGATAGCTCAACACAGGTCGCGCTAATGTTGAGATCTTCTACAGTTACGAGATTAGCACTTTACTCCTGTCGCATGTAGGATAAGCGTCTACTATGGTCAACTGCAAAATGCCAAAAGACCAAGCGGTAGACAGAGGAAAAGGTACAAGGACACACTTAAGAGATCACTGATCCAGTGTGTTAATAACCATGATGACCGGGAAAAGAAGCGTCACAACCGCTCAAACTGACGCAGCACTTATACGGAAGTTGTTAAGAGACATCATCAGGTGACAGCAATAAATGAGGCGAAATCAAATCAAAGAAATCAAGAGACGAAATCTTCACAGTAAAACATCCTCTACCACGCTGGAAGTAGGTGTCAAAAACTGTTGTAATATAAGTGCAGCAGACAATTCAGAGCTCGAATTGGCTTATTTAACCATCTTAATAATATAAATAACATAGACATAATCAAAAGAGCAAAAGAATAATCTTAGATAAAGAATGGATGGCAACTAACAAACATGTGTAAAGAAAGGCTGAGAGAATGTCAAAGGAATAAAAATTCAATGAAAATTAGAGAAGAAAGTTGCAACCCCACAACATTAATAAATGACAAACGCGGAACATCAGCATACAAGGAAGGCCTACGGAAGATCAAATGAAAAAAATCATTCCATTAACTCCTAATTTCGGAAGGCACACAGACTAGCCCTAGTTACAGAGCAAGACACACAGAGCAATCTGAACCATTATTACTGCGACACGAAAACAAAGCACCCTTAACAAACATTCCACTAATCAATGCACCAGGCGGAGATGTAATTACAGTCGAAGCAATTTGCGGCGATATAGGAGTAAACTGATTGAAAAGAAGTCTGCCCGAGCGTGACGATATCCGGCATATGTCTCCACGATTGAGAAATTTTGCTCGGCCTGCAAAAACGGTGTGCGGAAAAAAAATTTTTTTTTTTGAACGGAGTCACTCCTGACAGCCATTTTTTACTGCTGACTACGCCCTCCATATATACACGATATTTTGCCGGTTAAAGTATCGTATGTGCGATTACAAATGGCTTTTGAACAGTTTTAATTTTGTATACGCCGTTTGGAGCAAGCCAACTTTTTGCGAAAGGGGAAGTAGGTTGTTGAGAAAGATTTTTTCGCGTAGATCTGTTTATTTTGTTTGTTTAAATGAAAGAACTACGTTTGAATTGGAAACTAACAGTTGTGTAGATATTGTAAACACAGTATCGATACGTTGTTGTGGTTTCCATGGTTTTCTATCGGAGCGACTAGGCCTAGCGGTCGAGTCCAAATTTTTCCCGAGATTTTCATAAATTTTCAACTTCATCTTTTTAAATCTCAAAAACTAACAAACATACAACAAAAACAATAACACCCACATGTTCGTTATGCTATTGTGTATCTACACACCAGAAAATCATATTTATTGACAAACAAACATAAAAGTTACAAATTTTGAAAGACGACTACCACAGCGACTAATTAAGAAAATTAATTAGGTCAAATTTAGTCACTAATTATGTAGCGTGCCTAAGGTTAAGAAGGCAGCTAAGTTAGTTAGTCAGTCAGTCAGTCAGTGTCCAGAGAGCGTCGGAGCAAGTCGAAAATCACATCAGAACATATGAGAAACCAAAGAGAAGGGCAAATATTGAAATAAGTGTTAACCACTTGATCATCTTTTTAAATTTGATAAAAGTAGCATTTTGTCCTTAGATGCACACACACGAGGTGAGGTAGCCGTCTTCGATTCAATTGGCATCTTACTATCGAAAACTACCAGATGTTCGAATATCCAGAGTTTGGCAGCATAGAAAAAAAAACCTATCTCATAACAGCATTATACAGAAAAATAGCTTCGTTATTCTTCTAGAAATAGTTTCTAACAAAATTATTAACATCTAAAAATCTCGTCTAGAAGCAAATACAGATATTGAAGTATGAAGAACGTCAACGGAAAGACTCCTACACTTAGTCACTAGTCGCCTGAACCTCGTTCGAGGCCGTCAGCAGAACTACCTCACGAATCCAGTCTTAACATAATTACATCACAAGTGAAACGTCTAGGAGAAGTAGTCAATAGAAATGAAGTGTTAGCTTCAATTGTCAGTATTTGAGGAACTACATAATTTCTTCTTCTACTTCTTCGTACGCAGTCAGACAGTAACCATTATTTTTAGGAAAAAAGCGGCGGTCATCCTGAGGCTGTCGCCACTGCCATAGAGCTTGTCTTGCAGTTCCACTGGTGATGGCCACATCTGCTCTCTCTGATCCTCGTATGTCGGGCAGTTCTGCAGCAGATGTTCAGCGGTCATTTTACCAGTACCGCACGGGCATTCGTCGGTACCACCTATCTTCAATTTGTTGAATAGGTGGTACCTCAGTCTATTGTGGTCAGTGCGAAGTCTGAAGACAACGACCTGCTCTCTTCGGTTCAACTGGTAATAGGCATCGTTTTTGGTGTAACCAGTATGTTTGGTTTACCATTTGGTCATGTATCTGGCTTTGATAAGCCGTTTTGACTCTTCGTACGTCATACTAGTATCTGTTTGTGGTAGTCTTGCACCTTCTTTTGCCAGTCTGTCTGCATCCTCGTTGCCTTGGATGTTGCAGTGTGATGGGACCCACTGTACCACTACCCTTCTTGGTGCGGACTGCTGGCACAGTTTGCAGAGCGCTGCTCTTAAGTCATTAAGCTCAGTGTTTTTCTGGCTTTTTAGCGCTGTGACTACGGCGAGAGCATCTGTAAGCAGGACTATATGGCTTTCATTGTCATTGTGTGTCACCATTTCTTCAACTGCCGCCCTCAGTGCCTCTGCCTCCGCTCTGAAATTGCTTGTGTACTTACCAGTAGCGAATGACAGTGTTATTTGTTTGCCATTTGGTAGGTTCAGGAATGCTCCTGCCCCTCCGTTGTGTGTATTGTTTGTTACAGAACCGTCGGTGTATGCATGGGTCCAGTCCATGCTTGGGTAGCTTTTCGATATGAAGCTTAGGGTAGTCTCTCTCCTTTCTTTTTCAGTCTGGCAGTTTTTGTTTGCAATACCTGGAATATTTTCTACCCCTTCTGGAAATATATCCTGCCTCCAGGTAGGTTTTCGTACAGTAGTGATGGGTTTTGGTGTTGTTAGTGCGTTTATGGGATCTTCGTGCATCTTTGCTTTGGCTATTTCTGCAAAGTTTCTCCGCTTTAGTTTCCCATTTCTCAAATTGTTTAGTCTCTGGTGCATTGGATGGTCAGTCAGTATTCGGAGTTTCTCTGACTGCAGCTGGGCTCTGCAGTCTCTTCTATCGGTCATGGATTGCAGTTTTGTAATCTTTTCGAGTTCTACAATTGGCGTTGACTTCATGCCTCCTGGTTTTGAAGTTTGCTAACTTTATCGAAGTTCGCCTTCGCTGCTGTTGTCCATGCCGCAATGCCATACTCGAGAACTGGTCTCACTCTTCCAGTGTACAGTTTCTTTAGTATGCCTTCGTCTGCTCCCCAGCTTGTGCCAGCAAGTTTCCTCATGATTGCCGTTCTTTCTCTGGCTTTCATTCGGTTTCTCTCAATCTGACTTCTCCATGTCATGCGCCGATCAAATGTGACTCCCAGATAGGTTGGGTTGTCGTTTGGCTGCAGAAATTTGCCATTTAGACTTAATTTGGTATTTTGGGGTTTTAATGAAAGCGAGAATATTGTGCATGTGGTTTTCTCCTCTTTTATTTTGACCAGCCATGAGTTCGCCCACTCTTCCAGCGATGTTAGGGCCGTCTGCATTCGATTTCTTGCTATGGTGAGATTCTTTTCAGAGGTCCACATAGACAGATCGTCTGCAAACATTGAGCTATGGACTCTTCTTGGTATATTCTCTGTAATATCGTTTATATATACCAGGAAGAGTGTGGGTGACAGTACTCCTCCTTGGGGTACTCCCTGCTCGAGTGTCACCTTTTTGCTCATCTGCCCTTGTACTTGGACTTTGGCCGTTCTTTGTTTGAGGTATTGGTTGATCCACTTGTACATTTTCCCACAAACATCACTTCTCCTTAGCTTGACTCTAAGTCCATCTTTCCAGACTTTGTCAAATGCCTTTTCCAGATCCACCCAAACAGCTACTGTGTGTTTCTGTGCCTGGTAGGCATCTTCTATTTCCTGGGCTATGAGGATGACCTGGTCCTCAGTGGATCTGTGCTGTCTAAAGCCGGCTTGCTGTGGAATTAGTATTCGTTTTTCTTCCAGATGCCACATCAGTCTGGTGTTTATCATACGTTCCATGAGTTTGCCGACACAGCTCAGTAGGCTGATAGGCCTGTATCCATTTGGATCTGTTTTGTCCTTTCCTGTTTTTGGTACTGGTACCAGTATTGCGTCCTTCCATGCCTGGGGTACAATTCCCCTTTTCCAGCTTTGGTTCAGGACCGATAGCAGTTTCCTCTTCGCTGTTTGGCCCAGCTTCATCAGCATTTCGTTTGTTATCCCGTCTTTTCCGGGAGATTTCCTTTTCTTTAATGTTCTCATAGCCTCCGCCATATCGCGCATTGTTAATTTGGACATTATGTGCTCTTCAGGTGCCGTATTGATGTTTTCGTGCCCCTTTAGCTCTTCGCTAATGTCTTTATGCTTATCTGCAGGGACCTCGATGTGGTTTGCTCTGGCATAGTGATCGACAAAGGCGTTTGCGGCTTTCTTACCTGTGATCAAGTTCTCGCCCTGCTTGATAGTAATTTGTTTATTTGACGGGGTTTCGTCGTTCATGGCTCTGACTAGCTTCCAAAGCTTGTTCGCGTCTTTGTCCAGGTTTAGGTTTTCCGTTTTATTTTTCCAGCTTTCTCTTGCTGTTTGCTTGAGAGTGTGTTTGTATTTCGCCGTGGCGGCTTTGAGGGCGATGTTTGCCTCCATGGATTTTTCTCGCTCTGCTATGTTCCTAGCATTTGTTACTGCATGTTCCACTTTCTGCAACTCATCATTCCAGTAGGGCTTATAGTTTTTCCTAGCTCCTCTTGGGATGGTTTCAGTGGCGGCTTGCATTATTGCCTTGCTTAGGCTTTCCACCATGGGCTTCATTTGTGGTCGCTACCTGCTAGTTGGTTTAGTACCTGGCGGTCTATTTTATGGTGTATGTCCTGTGTGGAGAAGGCCAAATCTGGAGTCGAGGTGGTATGCCATTTTCTTGAATAGAAGCTAGGTCTATCCTCCGGCCTAATGATTAGGGAGAGATTTGCATCTATCTCCCAATCTTCCACTTCGTCACCTCTGCTGTCTGTGTCAGAGTATCCCCATCTCTCCGAGTGGCTGTTGAAATCTCCAACGTCTATGCAGTTGGAGTCTCTGACCTCCATACTCGAGAGCGATAGGTCTCTATTTGGTGGTCCGTACAGATTGAAAATGCGGAGCTTCGTCTCTTGAGCCATTATGTCAACTCCTACAATTTCTGCTTGTCCGGTGTGATTGACAGATACCGCGCTACTCGGTATGCAGTTTCTGTTCAGTATCAGGACCCCTCCTTTGTGGCCTTCTCTATCTAGACGGAATGTCTGGTATCCTCTGATTGAGAATTTATGATTATTGTTGAGGTGCGTTTCCTGGATACATGCCACGTCAATCTTACCTTCATGCAGGTGATATGTTAGGGAAAGTGTTTTGTTAATGACTCCCTCCGCATTCCACTGTAGTATTTTGAGGGTCTTGAGGTTTTGGTCAATAGAAGTTGCCCCATAGCCATATGCCTTGACTCCACGACACATGGGTGGGTGACCACCAGTAGTCAAGGGTGGGCCCCTTCGAGGCGTGAGGCCCGGCACTATCGCTGCCTGGCGGGACTCCGCAGGATGAGCGCCATGCGTTTTTCTAATCGGTTGTACTGTCATCATGCTGCGATTTACGTTGCACTGTTTTGTTAGGCTTGCGGCCCCGTGCATCCGATTTCAACAGGCGTTTCTGTAGGGATGCCTTCCTTAGCCTTTGGCTGTCCCCAGCCTATCTGCAAGGCAGCAGTTGTTTATGATCAAAGTTGTCTCTCTTATGGAAGTTGTCTTACCAGACTATCGAG
Source organism: Ariolimax columbianus (assembly GCA_036924085.1). Lineage (NCBI taxonomy): Eukaryota > Metazoa > Mollusca > Gastropoda > Stylommatophora > Arionidae > Ariolimax > Ariolimax columbianus. Next base: position 33,092,108 of record JAVGWX010000009.1, read on the forward strand.
TCTTCACTACTCGTGTCCATAGGGTGCGATGATGGTATGTGAGATGATATATGAGATATATGATATGGACTGGTTTACCCGGAAGAGAGGCAGTCCAGTGTGTCTGTACCCCAGGATCGTCACGTCCTGCCAGAAACGTAGCATTTGCATGTGAGTGGGGTATCTCTTTCTCCCTTTATTTGTTTGGCTTCTATGCAGAGATGGTACGCCTAGCATTCCCCGCTACCTGGGATGTTGACACAGTGGGGCAGGTGTGCAATGTCCGCTGGTCTGCATCTCTTCTGCGTCCAGCATGATAGCTATATGGCTGATAGCGTACAGAGGTAGATATCGAAGCAGAAGTGCATTTAACCAGGGGACAAGCCTGGTAATGTCACAGAGAGGTTGTTCGCCTAGTGTGCGGAAAGATCTCATAGTCATTGGTTGAGTCTCGACAGTTCACAGTGAGGTGGCTGATCTACTGTTTTCGACACCCCGACCAGGAACTAAGTCTTATGTTGGTGGTTTCGCACGCCATCGGCGTATAAGGTGAGTATCAAGCAGCTGTCCGCTCGCTTTGATCGGCGGACGGCAGAGACCTCTTTCTGCGGCTCTACCGGGTAGGGCTGGGGCGCGAGCCTCAGGTCCCGAACATGTAGGAGCCTCCCATTGCAGTGGTGCTGAGATTATGGGCGGGACTGCTGGCTTACAGGGGTTCGGCTGTAATCCCTCACATGGTATCCTCTCGCCATTGGCTTATCAGCCTGGTACGTGAACCAAAGTGTCTGCGTTGCACTACAATTTTTTTTTGCGACTGTCCGTCCAGTGCATCCGACAACGGCATGTATGTTTTGTAAGGGTCCCCTTCCTTCTTCATTTTCTAACGGTTTGCTTCCCTGGGGTAACGGCCGGTGCTGTTATGGGAATCGAACCCAGCACCTTCGAGTTGTGAGCCGTGTCACTTAACAACTAGCCTCGCCGTCCCCTATTATTGTTATGATTATTATTAGATTCCCGAGTTGTCCGAAGGTATATGTGTTTAACAAAGGCAAGAATAGCACCACTGCCATACCGAGAGCATGTCGAAGAAGGCGACTAACTATCAAAATGGCATGGTTAGGTGGTTTTTAAAGATTAGCATAGATTGAGCCTAACAGGCAGATGAGCAAAATGGTGACACTCGAGCAAGGAGTACCCAAAGGGGGAGTACTGTCACCCACACTCTTCCTGGTGTATATAAACGACATTACCGAGAATATACCAAGAAGAGTCCATAGCTCAATGTTTGCAGACGATCTGGCTATGTGGACCTCTGAAAAGAATCTCACCAAAGCAAGAAATCGGATGCAGCAGGCCCTAACATCGCTGGAAGAGTGGGCGAACTCATGGCTGGTCAAAATAAACGAGGAGAAAAACACATGCACAATATTCTCGCTTTCAATCAAACCCCATAATACCAAATTAAGTTTAAATGGCAAATTCCTGCAGCCAAACGACAACCAAAACTATCTGGGAGTCATATTTGATTGGCACATGACATGGAAAAGTCAGATCGAGAGAAACCGAATGAGAGCCAGAGAAAGAATGGCAATCATGAGGAAACTTGCTGGCACAAGCTGATGAGCAGACGAAAGCATACTAAAGAAACTGTACACTGCAAGAGAGAGACAAGTTCTCGAGTATGGCATTGCGGCATGGAAAACAGCAGCAAAGGCGAACTTCGATAAAGTTAGCAAACTTCAAAACCAAGCCATGAGAGTTATAACAGGAGGCATGAAGTCAACGCCAATTGTAGAACTTGAAAAGATTACAACACTGCAATCCATGACCGATAGAAGAGACTGCAGAGCCCAGCTGCAATCAGAGAAACTCCGAATACTGACTGACCATCCAATGCACCAGAGACTAAACAATTTGGGAAATGGGAAACTAAAGCGGAGAAACTTTGTAGAAATAGCCAAAGCAAAGATGCACGAAGATCCCATAAACGCACTAACAACACCAAAACCCATCACTACTGTACGAAAACCTACCTGGAGGCAGGATATATTTCCAGAGGTGGTAGAAAATATACCAGGTATTGGAAACAAAAACTGCCAGACTCAAAAAGAAAGGAGAGATACTACCCTAATCTTTATATCGAAAAACTAACCAAGCATGGACTGGACCCATGCATACACCGACGGTTCTGTAACAAACACTACACAGAACGGAGGGGCAGGAGCATTCCTGAACCTACCAAATGGCAGAACAATAATACTATCATTCGCTACTGGTAAGTACACAAGCAATTTCAGAGCGGAGGCAGAGGCATTGAGGGCGGCAGTGGAAGAAATCGTGACACACAATGACAATGAAAGCCATATAGTCCTGCTTACAGATGCTCTCGCCGTAGTCACAGCGCTAAAAAGCCAGATAAACACTGAGCTTAATGACTTAAGAGCAGCACTCTGCAAACTGTGCCAGCAGTCCGCACCAAAAAGGGTAGTGGTACAGTGGGTCCCATCACACTGCAACATCCAAGGCAACGAGGAGGGAGACAGACTGGCAAACGAAGGTGCAAGACTATCACAAACAGATACTAGTATGACGTACGAAGAGTCAAAACGGCTTATCAAAGCCAGATACATGACCAAATGGGAAACCGAACATACTGGTTACACCAAAAACGATGCCTATTACCAGTTGAACAGAAGAGAGCAGGTCGTCGTCTTCAGACTTCTCACTGGCCACAATAGACTGAGGTACCACCTATTCAACAAATTGAAGATAGGTGGTACCGACGAATGCCCGTGCGGTACGGTAAAATGACCGCTGAACATCTGCTGCAGAACTGCCCGACATACGAGGATCAGAGAGAGCAGATGTGGCCATCACCAGTGGAACTGCAAGACAAGCTCTATGGCAGTGTCGACAGTCTCAGGTTGACCGCCGCTTTTTTCGAAAAAAATACTGGTTACTGTCTGACTGCGTACGAAGAAGAAGAATAAGAAGAAGAGCCTAACAGGCTTCGGGTATACTCTAGTGTTTAGTCTATTAAGATAGACTCATACATCGGTTAACCGACATCAACGGCACCTATCCCATCGCAACGGAGTAATAAGCTACTCGAGCCTTCCCCGCTGAGCAGTAAAACCTCCTCCGAGCTATATTCAGTTCATGCAAGAGCTAGGACCTCCATAGGGGCACCGGCGCCTGTGGAGATACAGGTCGACTAAGATAAAGACTAAAACTAATGATTATTAGTTTTGATAACAGTAGCATGAATCGTGCACGTCAGTGTAGTAGTAGGATTATGAATGATTATCTTAGTGCTAAATGAAAATATTTCATGTTACGTCCAAGTAACTTCAACTCATACTTACACTTTGACCTTTTGAAACCAGATCGTTTTCAAGCACATTCAAAGAGCCATTGAGCGTTGCCGTCACTTGGTCACCAGTATTGAACTTGAGAGCCAAGTGTCCTGCACTAAATTCAGTGGCACTTGCTTTGTCTGTCAAAGAAAACCAAAACAACTAAAATACAACTCAAATACAACTACAATTTGCCTCTTCGAATGCTATTTTTTTTATTGTACCTTCGAATGTGTAGCAAAAACAACAAGTCCTGATTATGTGGTTAGCGGAGGGGCTTAGTTGACGCCTGGCAGGCTGCTGGTCTACCGTGCTCTAATTTACGCTTGCACCTCCACCAGTCTAAAAAAATAGGTGATCGTATATTCCAGGGTCTAACAGATGGAATGATTGACTTGGCAAGTCACCAGTGGATTTTCACCTGCCAAAATATATGAAAAAAAAGGAGGTCGCACCTTCCCACGACGTCTAACGACATAAGTGGACTGAAGATCAATATATAGATAGACAGACAGACAGACAGATATATAGATAGATAGATAGATATATAGATATATAGATAGATAGATAGATAGGTAGGTTTGTAGGTAGGTAGATATATATATATCGATAGATAGATAGATAGATAGATAGATAGATAGATAGATAGATAGATAGATAGATAGATAGATAGATAGATAGATAGATAGATAGACAGACAGACAGAAAGACAGATGAATAGATAGATAGATAGATAGATAGATAGATATATAGATAGATAGATAGATAGATAGATAGATAGATAGATAGATAGATAGATAGATAGATAGATAGATAGATAGATAGATAGATAGATAGATAGATAGATAGATAGATAGGTAGGTTGGTAGGTAGGTAGGTAGATAGATAGATAGATATATATATATAGATAGATAGATAGATAGATAGATAGATAGATAGATAGATAGATAGATAGATAGATAGATAGATAGATAGATAGATAGATAGATAGATAGATAGATAGATAGATATATAGATAGATAGATAGAGAGATAGATAGATAGATAGATAGATCGATAGATAGATAGATAGATAGATAGATAGATAGATAGATAGATAGATAGATAGATAGATAGATAGATAGATAGATAGATAGATAGATAGATAGATAGATAGATAGATAGATAGATAGATAGATAGATAGATAGATAGATAGATAGATAGATAGATAGATAGTGTCCCTCGAAGAATACAGTTTTACATTTATATTTTCTTTTCGAAATATTTAACACTAAATCGGAAGACAGCAATTAAATGTTTTCTGTTGCGTCATAGAATGTTCCGCAGAAGTAGCCAATTTGGGATCATTTGAGCCGTTTTTGCATTTCCTTCGCAAGATGTCAGACCAGTTGCGTCTATACAACTATATAGCTACTTGAGCGTATTGCTTTGTCAGTTGTAGTCACGCTGGCATACTAGCAGTCTGAAGCCACGAGTAGCACCAGAGTCAGGTGAAACAAATAGATAAAAACCCACCTCTGGTCTACTTCGTGTTCCAGAAAACAGGCTGTGCCACATCCATTTGGCCAAAGAAATAGGATCGATACTGTGATCCTCATAATATTTAGTTTATTGACAAACCTCGCATTGCACTACAGCCTAGAGGAACGAGAGACGTCGTCTCAAGAACGCTTCGGAATTTTAGAACAACCACTGTAACCATCTACCAAAAAAACGTCACCTAGTGTGAAGAGCAGCCAGCAACTACATGGTTTTTATGTTTCCCAATCAGACAGTCAATCAGTAAATCAATCAGTCGATCAGTCAGTTAATCAGTCAGTCCGTCAATCAGTCAGGAAAGTCAGTGAAACAATCAGTTAGTCCTTCAGTCAGTCGGGGGTCGTTGTTTTTAAAAACGTAATTTGCTCGCCTGTGAAAGCGATGAAAGAATACGGTGGAAAATCCCGCAAGTTTCAAGGGAACTCTTGGTCTCAAGTGAGATGGGACCAGAATGCCTAAATCCTTAATTATCCACAGTCGTCTCGATTTATGATTTGCCATTGATCCAAGGTAGCTTGAGACTGGCGAGTGAGATTGGTGACCAGAGCAGTTTCTTCTTCACTATAATCCAAATATAGCGCATGTTACATCATCAAGACAAAACCATCAGATGATGTCGTGATCATTGCATGCAATGGAGAACTAACTTTAACTTAATTCAATCACTCCGTCAGATAGTTAGTCATTCAGTCAGCCAGTCAGTTATTCGGCCAGCTACAATAGTTTCATAAATATTCACAAACCTGGATCATTACAAATATTGAAGTCAGTAAAACCTATTAATCTCAAATGTTTCCAAAGAACAAAGATCTGTCTAGTACAGGGTGTCCCACTTGCTAACGGCCCCTGCTTTTCACAATATGAGTTCTGATGAGGTCTGTAATTTAGTTGGCATATAAATGTGACGTTTCATTTGCATTTTTCCGATGAGTCCGACGGAAAATCCCAAGTAAGCCATGGACATACTGTGAACCAGTTGGACGATGTGGAATTCCGGTGTGGCTATGCTTAGCAAGATGGAACCACATGTCACACCTCAAGATGGAACCACATGTCACACCTCAAGATGGAACCACATGCCACACCTCAAGATGGAACCACATGTCACACCTCAAGATGGAACCACATGTCACACCTCAAGATGGAACCACATGTCACACCTCAAGATGGAACCACATGTCACACCTCAAGATGGAACCACATGCCACACCTCAAGATGGAACCACATGTCACACCTCAAGATGGAACCACATGTCACACCTCAAGATGGAACCACATGTCACACCTCAAGATGGAACCACATGTCACACCTCAAGATGGAACCACATGTCACACCTCAAGATGGAACCACATGCCACACCTCAAGATGGAACCACATGTCACACCTCAAGATGGAACCACATGTCACACCTCAAGATGGAACCACATGTCACACCTCAAGATGGAACCACATGCCACACCTCAAGATGGAACCACATGCCACACCTCAAGATGGAACCACATGTGACACCTCAAGATGGAACCACATGTCACACCTCAAGATGGAACCACATGTCACACCTCAAGATGGAACCACATGTCACACCTCAAGATGGAACCACATGTCACACCTCAAGATGGAACCACATGTCACACCTCAAGATGGAACCACATGTCACACCTCAAGATGGAACCACATGTCACACCTCAAGATAGAACCACATGTCACACTTCAAATATCAGCATCGCTGAAATGTCTTCTTTCTTTTAAGATCGTGTAATTTCTCAGAGAATTTGGCTAACAAGGTCACCAGGCCTTACCTCATCTGATTTATTTCTGTGGATCATGCTAACAGAGAAAACTTATCGCAATAAGTGAAGAAACCTCATGAACTGCAAGAAAACATTTGGCGGGAAACTGAGTATATGACACCTGATGTGTTGGCAAATATCTTTCGAAGAGTTGTGTTCCGGCATTCTTCAATGATAGGGCGACCACCTGCAAGATTTGCTACGAGCTTATTATGCTTCTCACACACCAAGGTGTGTCGCTGTCAAAGTTGACGTAATTACGTTCACAGGTTTCAATGTTATAATGGAAAACCAGTAGACACTAGCGAAGTTACGAAGTGAAATTGGAGTATATAATATTCATAATATTTGTGAAGTAGAACAAAAGAGACTCATTCTTTGTGAAATACAACAGAACTAGACATACAATTGTGAAGTAGAACAAAATTGGACTAATAATTGGGAAATTGAAATTCCGAGGGAATTGATAGCAAAAAGTAAAACAGAGACCTATAGATGAAACATTAAACAGATTGTGACACATGAACTGATTTTTGTTGTTGTTTTTTTTGTTTTTTTGCGTTGCACTGTGGTTTTTATTTTGCGCCTGTCGGCCCAGTGCATCCGACTTCAGCATGCATTTTATGTAAGGGTCTGCTTCCTCCTGCATTTTCTAAGGGTTTGCTTCCCCGAGGTAACGGCCGGTGCTGTGATGGGGATCGAACTCAGCACCCTCTGATTGTGAGCCGTGCCACTTAACCACTAGGCCACGCCGTCCCCCAATGAACTGATGAAAGTTAAATGATAACCTTAGCCATATCTTCCGTGTACATCATTCATTGCAGACATTAGTCATATTCTGGTTATCCGCAACATTTCCTATCCATCTAGTTTTCGGTCATCCATGGTTGCAAAGACCCGAACGCCCTGCGCATAGACACACAGCGGTAGTTGGTCAGGCTGCATTCTCATTAGGTGACCGATTCACTTGACTCTTTAATCATCAATGTTTTCAGTGCAGGGTCTTGCATCAACGATGTTTCGTACCTGTTCATTCCGCATGCTATCTCTTCAAGTTACAATGGTTGTTTTCCAGGGGTATCTTATTTCACATGTCGGGATCTTTCTCTTTAGTGATTTTGTTATAAAGTCCACGTTTGGCATTGCTAACAGGGCGTTGACATGAATATAATACTGACCAGCATTCTCTTTGTTGACAGGTTTATGTTAGGGTGTTTTAATAATGACGACAGATGGAATGACATTGCATCTGCATTGTGGAAATTGATCTCAGTTTCTCTGTTTAGACCTCCATCCTGTGTGAAAACACTGCCCAAGTACTTAAATTCATGCACTTGTTTGATCTTGGTTCCGTTTACCATAATATAAATTTTTCAGCAATTGCTTATCTGCAGAGTTTTTGTTTTGGATGTGTTCATTTTCATACGGTATTGTTCGCACAGAGATGGGCACAGTTTTCACTCACGTACAGTAGGCATTGGGCATCTGCAAAAAGAAGTTAATTTAACCGATCAATCTCTGTCGTTTGTTCTTTGGCATTTCTTCAAATATGTTCCGTTTTGGTCTCCAGTGTTTATCTGTCCATATACAGTAGTTGCGACAACACACGCCCATCATTAGCTGTAGTGTTATAAAACGTTATGGCGTATCTTCCGGGCAACGTTTGAGGAGAAGAACGTTGTTAGGGCTGAGAGATGAAGGCCGCTTGTCGTTTCAGTGACCGTCCTAATTACTGCTATAACAGATATATTATGTATGTCGCACCACCCCCGAAATTAACATATGCACAGTTTATGGTGGCCCTAATGCGTGACGTGGGGCTAATTTATTTATCGGGAGATGTGACGTGTCTTCATCCTAACTTGGAAACGGTTGATACTATCCCAGTCTGGCAGAACACTCCGACACCAGAGATGTATCCCAATCATCACCACTGTTTTCATCACGATATTCCCAGAATGTTCAAGTGATGTCGTGCATTTATACATTCCATCTATTGTCCGGTTCATCATTTATGTCCAGTTTATTTCTGTCCAGCTCATCATTTCTGTCCGGTTCATTTATGTCCTGTTCATCATTTCTGTCGAGTTCGTCATTTCTGTCCAGTTCAACATTTCGTTCCGGTTCATCATTTCTATCCCGTTCATCATTTCTGTCCAGCGCATCAATCCTGTCCGGTTCATTACTGTCCTGTTCATCATTTCTGTCCAGTTCATCATTTCATTCCGGTTAATCATTCATGTCCAGTTCATCATTTCTGTCCAGTTCATCATTTCTGTCCAGTTCATCATTTCGATCCGGTTCATCATTTCTGTCCAGCTCATCATTTCGTGCCGGTTCATCATTTCGTTCCAGTTCATCATTTCTGTCCGGTTCATCAGTTCTGTTCGGTTAATTTCTGTCCAGTTCATAATTCTGTCTGGTTCATCAGTTCTGTCCGGTTAATTTCTGTCCGTTTCATAATTTATGTCCGGTTCATCATTTCTGTCCAGATATTCATTTCTGTCTGGTTAATTTCTATACAGTTTATTTCCGTTGTGGTTCATCATTTCTGCCCAGTTCATCTTTTCTGACCAGTTCATCATTTCTGTTCAATTCATCATTTCTGTTCGGTTCATATCGTTCCAGTTCATCATTTCTGTCCAGTTCATCATTTTTGTCCGGTTCATCATTTCTGTCCGGTTCATGATTTCTGTCCAGTTCATCATTTCTGTCCGGTTCATAATTTCTGTCCAGTTTCATATCGTTCCAGTTCAGCATTTCTGTCCGGTTCATCATTTTTGTCCGTTTCATCTTTTCTGTCCTGTTCATTTCGTTCCAGTTCGTCATTTCTTTCCAGTTCATCATTCATGTCCTGTTCATCATTTCTGTCCAGCTCATTATTTCTTTCCGGTTCATTTCTGTCCAGTTCATCATTTCTGTACGGTTCATAATTTATGTCCGTTTCATTTCTGTTCGGTTCATCATTTCTGTCCAGTTTATCATTTCTGTCCCGTTGATCTTTCTGTCCGGACCACATCGTTAATTATGTCCTGTTCATCATTTTGGTCTGATTCATCATTTCTGTCCTGTTCATTATTAATGTGCGGTTCATTTCTGTCCGGTTCATTATTTCTGTCCCGTTCATTTCTGTGAAGTTCATCATTTCTGTCCAGTTCATCATTTCTGTCCAGTTCGACATTTCTGCCCAGTTCATCATTTCTATCCGATTCACCATTTCTGTCCGGTTAATTATTTCTGTCCAGTTAATCATTTCGTTACAGTTCATCATTTCTGTCCGGTTCATCATTTCTGTCCGGTTCATTTCTGTCCAGTTCATCATTTCTGTCCAGTTCAGCATTTCTGTCCAGTTCATCATTTCTGTCCAGTTCATCATTTCTGTCCAGTTCATTATTTCGTTCCAGTTCATAATTTTTGTCCAGTTCATTATTTTGTTCCGCTTCATCTTTTCTGTCCAGTTCATCATTTGTGTCCAGTTCATTTCTGTCCAGATATTTATTTCTGTCTGGTAAATTTCTGTACAGTGCATTTACGTTGTGGTTCATCAATTCTGCCCGGTTTATCAATTCTGCCCGGTTCATTTTTTCTGACCAGTTCATCATTTCTGTCTGATTCATCATTTCTGTCCGGTTCATTTCTTTCTAGTTCATCATTTCTGTCCAGTTCATTATTTCTGTCCAGTTTATTTCGTTCCATTTCATCATTTCTGTCCAGTTTATCATTTCTGTCTGGTTCATCAGTTCTGTCCGGTTAATTTCTGTCCGTTTCATAATTTATGTCCGGTTCATCATTTTTGTCCAGATATTCATTTCTGTCTGGTTAATTTCTGTACAATGTATTTCCGTTGTGGTTCATAATTTCTGCCCGGTTTATCTTTTCTGATCAGTTCATCATTTCTGTCCAATTCATCATTTCTGTTCGGTTTATTGCTTTCCAGTTCATCATTTCTGTCCGTTTCATTTCGTTCTACTTCATCATTTCTGTTCAGTTGATCATTTCTGTTCGGTTCATATCATACCAGTTCTTCATTTCTGTCCAGTTCATCATTTTTGTCCGGTTCATCATTTCTGTCCGGTTCATCATTTCTGTCCAGTCCATTATTTCGGTCCGGTTCAAAGTTTATGTCCAGTTCATATCGTTCCAGTTCAGTATTTCTGTCCGGTTCATCATTTTTGTCCGCTTCATCATTTCTGTCCAGTTCATTTCGTTCTAGTTCGTCATTTCTGTCCAGTTCATCATTCATGTCCTGTTCTTTATTTCTGTCCAGTTCATTATTTCTTTCCGGTTCATTTCTGTCCAGTTCATCATGTCTGTCCAGTTCATCACTTTATGTCCGGTTTATTTCTTTCTGGTCCAGCATTTCTGTGCGGTTCATCATTTCTGTCCAGTTCATCATTTCTGTCCAGTTCATCATTTCTATTCGATTCACCATTTTTTCCGGTAATTATTTCTGTCCAGTTCATCATTTCGTTACAGTTTAACATTTCTGTCCAGTTCATTATTTCTGTCCGGTTCATTTCTGTCCAGTTCATCATTTTTTGTCCTTTTCATCATTTATGTCCGGTTCATCATTTCTGTCTAGATATTCATTTCTGTCTGGCTCATTTCGTTGCAGTTCATCATTTCTGCCCGGTTCATCTTTTCTGAAGAGTTCATCATTTATGTCCGGTTCATTGCGTTGCTGTTCATCATTTCTCTCCGTTTCATTTCGTTCTACTTCATCATTTCGTTACTGTTCATCATTTCTGTCCGGTTCATTTATTTTTGTCTAGTTCATATCGTTCCAATTCATCATTTCTGTCCAGTTCATTATTTCTGTCTGGATCATTTCTGTCCGTTTCATCATTTCTCTCCAGTTTATTTCTGTCCGGTTTATCATTTCTGTCCAGTTCATCATTTCTGTCCAGTTGATCATTTCTGTCCTGTTCATCATTTCTATCCAGTCCATCATTTTTTTCTAGTTCATCATTTCTGTCCAGTTCATTATCTCAGTCATGTTCATAATTTTATCCTGTTCATTATTTATGTCCGGTTTATCATTTCTGTCTAGATATTCATTTCTGTCTGGTTAATTTGTTTACAGTTTTTGTTCATCATTTCTGTCCAGTTCAACATTTCTGTCCAGTTCATCATTTCTGTCCAGTTCATCATTTCTGTCCAGTTCATCATTTCGTTCCACTTCATCATTTTTGTCCAGTTCATTATTTTGTTCCGCTTCATCTTTTCTGTCCAGTTCATCATTTATGTCCAGTTCATTTCTGTCCAGATATTTATTTCTGTCTGGTAAATTTCTGTACAGTGCATTTACATTGTGGTTCATCAATTCTGCCCGGCTTATCATTTCTGCCCGGTTCATCTTTTCTGATCAGTTCATCATTTATGTCTGATTCATCATTTCTGTCCGGTTTTTTTCGTTCTATTTCATCATTTATGTCCGGTTCATCATTTCTGTCCAGATATTCATTTCTGTCTGGTTAATTTCTGTACAATGTATTTCCGTTGTGGTTCATAATTTCTGCTCGGTTTATCTTTTCTGATCAGTTCATCATTTCTGTTCGGTTTATTGCTTTCCAGTTCATCATTTCTGTCCGTTTCATTTCGTTCTACTTCATCATTTCTGTTCAGTTGATCATTTCTGTTCGGTTCATATCATACCAGTTCTTCATTTCTGTCCAGTTCATCATTTTTGTCCGGTTCATCATTTCTGTCCGGTTCATCATTTCTGTCCAGTCCATTATTTCTGTCCGGTTCAAAATTTATGTTCAGTTCATATCGTTCCAGTTCAGTATTTCTGTCCGGTTCATCATTTTTGTCCGTTTCGTCATTTCTGTGCAGTTCATCATTCATGTCCTGTTCTTCATTTCTGTCCAGTTCATTATTTCTTTCCGGTTCATTTCTGACCAGTTCATCATGTCTGTCCAGTTCATCATTTATGTCCAGTTGATCATTTCTGTCTAGTTCATCATTTTTGTCCTGTTCATCATTTATGTCCTGTTCATCTTTTCTGACGAGTTCATCATTTCTGTCCGGTTCATTGCGTTGCTGTTCATCATTTATGTCCGTTTCATTTCGTTCTACTTCATCATTTCGTTACTGTTCATCATTTCTGTCCGGTTCATCATTTCTGTCCGGTTCATTATTTTTGTCTGGTTCATATCGTTCCAGTTCATCATTTCTGTCCAGCTCATTATTTCTGTCTGGATCATTTCTGTCCGTTTCATCATTTCTCTCCAGTTTATTTCTGTCTGGTTTATCATTTCTGTCCAGTTCATAATTTCTGTCCAGTTGATCCTTTCTGTCCTGTTCATCATTTCTATCCAGCTCATCATTTTTATCCTGTTCATCATTTATGTCCGGTTCATCATTTCTGTCTAGATATTCATTTCTGTCTGGTTAATTTCTGTTCAGTTTTTGTTCATCATTTCTGTCCAGTTCAACATTTCTGTCCAGTTCATCATTTCTTTCCAGTTCATCATTTTGTTCGGGTTCATCATTTCAGTCCACTTCATAATTTCTGTCCGGTTCATCATTTCTGTATGGTTCATTTCGTTCCAGTTCATCATTTCTTTCCGGTTCATTTCTGTCCGGTTAATCATTTCTGTTTGGTTCATCATTTTTGTGCTGTTCATCATTTCTGTTTGGTTCATAATTTTTGTGCTGTTCATCATTTATGTCCGTTCATCATTTATGTCCAGATATTAATTTCTGTCTGGTTAATTTCTGTACAGTTTGTTTCCATTATTGTTCTTCATTAGGGGACGGCGTGGCCTAGTGGTTAAGTGACACGGCTCACAACCAGAAGGTGCTGGGTTCGATCGCCACCACAGCACCGGCCGTTACCCCGGGGAAGCAAACCCTTAGAAAATGCAGGAGGAAGCAGACCCTTACATAAAATGCATGCTGAAGTCGGATGCACTGGGCCGACCGGCGCAAAATAAAAACGCAGTGCAACGCACACCGCCTTCGGGATTAGAGAAATAGGGCTAACGCAAAAAAAAAAAAAAAAAAAAAAATTATTGTTCTTCATTTCTGCCCGGTTCATATTTTCTGACCAGATCATCATTTCTGTCCAATTCATTTCGTTCCAGTTCATCATTTCTCTCCGGTTTATCATTTTTGTCCGGATCATAATTTTTGTCCGGTTCATCATTTCTGTCCCGTTCTTTTCGTTCCAGTTCGTAATTTATGTGCTGTTTATCATTTTCGTCATGTTCATCATTTCTGTCCGGTTCATAATTTTTGTCCGGTTTATCATTTCAGTCCCGTTGATCATTTCTGTGCGGGTCATTTCGTTCCACTTCGTTATTTATGACCTGTTCATCACTTATGTCTGATTCATAATTTCTGTACGGTTCATCATTTATGTCCGATTTATTTCTGTCCGGTCCAGCATTTCTATCCGGTTCATCATTTTCGTCCGGTTCACCATTTTTGTCCGGTTAATTATTTTTGTCCAATTTATCATTTCGTTACAGTTCATCATTTCTGTCGGGTTCATCATTTCTGTCCAGTTCATTTCTGTCCAGTTCATCATTTCTGTCCAGTTCATCATTTTTGTCCAGTTCATCATTTTTGTCATGTTCATCATTTTTGTCCGGTTCACCATTTTTGTCCGGTTAATTATTTTTGTCCAATTTATCATTTCGTTACAGTTCATCATTTCTGTCGGGTTCATCATTTCTGTCCAGTTCATTTCTGTCCAGTTCATCATTTCTGTCCAGTTCATCATTTCTGTCCAGTTCATCATTTTTGTCCTGTTCATCATTTATGTCCGGTTCATCATTTCTGTATAGATATTCATTTCTGTCTGGTTAATTTATGTACAGTTCATTTTCGTTGTAGTTCATCATTTCTGTCCGGTTCATCCTTTCTGACGAGTTCATCATTTCTGTCCAGTTCATTTCGTTGCAGTTCATCATTTCTGTCCGTTTCATTTCGTTCTACTTCATCATTTCGTTACAGTTCATCATTTCTGTTCGGTTCATTATTTCTTTCCGGTTCATTTCTGTCCAGTTCATCACTTATGTCCAGTTCATCATTTATGTCCGGTTTATTTCTGTCTGGTCCAGCATTTCTGTCCGGTTCATAATTTCTGTCCGGTTCATAATTTCTGTCCAGTTCATCATTTCTATCCGATTCACCATTTCTGTCCGGTTAATTATTTCTGTCCATTTCATCATTTCGTTACAGTTTATCATTTCTGTCCAGTTCATAATTTCTGTTCTGTTCATTTCTGTCCAGTTCATCATTTTTGTCCTGTTCCTCATTTATGTACGGTTCATCATTTCTGTCTAGATATTCATTTCTGTCTGGCTCATTTCGTTGCAATTCATCATTTCTGCCCGATTCATATTTTTTTACGAGTTCATCATTTCTGTCCGGTTCATTGCGTTGCAGTTCATCATTTCTGTCCGGTTCATCATTTCCGTCCAGTTCATCATTTATATCCGATTCACCATTTCTGTCCGGTTAATTATTTGTATCCAGTTCATCATTTCGTTACAGTTCATCATTTATGTCCGGTTCATCATTTCTGTCCGGTTCATAATTTCTGTCCGGTTCATTTCTGTCCAGTTCATCATTTCTGTCCAATTCATCATTTCTGTCCAGTTCATCATTTTTATCATGTTCATCATTTATGTCCGGGTTATCATTTCTATTTAGATATGAATTTCTGTCTGGTTAATTTCTGTACAGTTCATTTCCGTTGTAATTCATTTCTGCCCTGTTCATTATTTCTGACGAGTTCATCATTTCTGTCCGGTTCATTTCGTTGCAGTTTATCATTTCTGTCCATATCATTTCGTTCTACTTCATCATTTATGTCTAGTTCATCATTTCTGTCCGGTTCATTTCGTTCTAGTTCATCATTTTTGTCCAATTAATCATTTCTGTTCAGTTCATCATTTCTGTCCGGTTCATTTCGTTCCAATTCATCATTTCTGTCCAGTTCAATATTTATGTCCGGTTCATCATTTTTGTCCGGTTCATCATTTCTGTCCGGTTCATCATTTCTGTCGAGTTCATCATTTCTTTCCAGTTCATCATTTCTATCCAGTTCATCATTACTGTCCAGTTCATCCTTTCTGTCCAGTTCATCATTTAATTTCGGTTCATCATTTCTGTTAAGTTCATCATTTCGTTCCAGCTCATAATTTCTGTCCGGTTCATAATTTCTGTTCGGTTCATTTCTATCCGGTTAATCATTTTTTTTCGGATCATAATTTTTGTCCGGTTTATCATTTCTGTTCGGTTCATTTCGTTCCAGTTCGTAATTTATGTCCTGTTTATAATTTTTGTCCGGTCCATCATTTCTGTCCGGTTCATCATTTCTGTCCGGTTTATCATTTCAGTCCCGTTGATCATTTCTGTGCGGGTCATTTCGTTCCAGTTCGTTATTTATGACCTGTTCATCACTTATGTCTGATTCATCCTTTCTGTACGGTTCATCATTTAAGTCCGGTTTATTTCTGTCCGGTCCAGCATTTCTATCGGGTTCATCATTTCTGTCCGGTTCACCATTTCTGTCCGGGTAATTATTTTTGTGCAATTCATCATTTCGTTACAGTTCATCATTTTTTTTCCGGTTCATCATTTCTGTCCAGTTCATTTCTGTCCAGCTCATCATTTCTGTCCAGTTCATCATTTCTGTCCAGTTCATCCTTTTTGTCCTGTTCATCATTTATGTCCGGTTTATTTCGTTCTAGTTCATCATTTTTGTCCAATTAATCATTTCTGTCCGGTTCATCAGTTCTGTCTGGTTAATTTCTGTCCGTTTCATAATTTATGTCCGGTTCATCATTTCTGTCCAGATATTCATTTCTGTTTTGTTGATTTCTGTACAGTTTATTTCCGTTGTGGTTCATCATTTCTGCCCGGTTCATCTTTTCTGACCAATTCATCATTTCTGTCCAATTCAGCATTTCTGTTCGGTTTATTACCTTCCAGTTCATCATTTATGTCCGTTTCATTTCGTTCTACTTCATCATTTCTGTTCAGTTCATTATTTCTGTTCGGTTCATATCGTTCCAGTTCATCATTTCTGTTCAGTTCATCATTTCTGTCCAGTTCATCATTTCGTTATGGTTCATTTTTGTTCCAGTTTATCATTTCTGTCCAGTTCATCATTACTGTTCAGTTCATCATTTAATTTCTGTTCATCATTTCTGTCAAGTTCATCATTTCGTTCCAGCTCATCATTTCTGTTCGGTTCATCATTTCTGTTCGGTTCATTTCTTTCCGGTTCATCATTTCTGTCTGGTTTATCACTTTTGCCCTGTTCATCATTTATGTCCAGTTCATAATTTCTGTCTAGATATTCATTTCTGTCCGGTTCATCGTTTCTGTCCGGTTCATATCGTTCCAGTTTATTATTTCTGTCCTTCTTCTTCTTCTTCGTACGCAGTCAGACAGTAACCATTATTTTTTCGAAAAAAGCGACGGTCATCCTGAGGCTGTCGCCACTGCCATAGAGCTTGTCTTGCAGTTCCACTGGTGATGGCCACATCTGCTCTCTCTGATCCTCGTATGTCGGGCAGTTCTGCAGCAGATGTTCAGCGGTCATTTTATAGGTACCGCACGGTCATTCGTCGGTACCACAAATCTTTAATTTATTGAATAGGTGGTACCTCAGTCTATTGTGGCCAGTGCGAAGTCTGAAGACAACGACCTGCTTTCTTCTGTTCAACTGGTAATAGGCATCTTTTTTGGTGTAACCAGTATGTTCGGTTTCCCCTTTGGTCATGTATCTGGCTTTGATAAGCCGTTTTGACTCTTCGTACGTCATACTAGTATCTGTTTGTGGTAGTCTTGCACCTTCTTTTGCCAGTCTGTCTGCATCCTCGTTGCCTTGGATGTTGCAGTGTGATGGGACCCACTGTACCACTACCCTTTTTGGTGCGGACTGCTGGCACAGTTTGCAGAGTGCTGCTCTTAAGTCATTAGGCTCAGTGTTTTTCTGGCTTTTTAGCGCTGTGACTACGGCGAGAGCATCTGTAAGCAGTACTATATGGCTTCCATTTTCTTTGTGTGTCACCATTTCTTCCACTGCCGCCCTCAGTGCCTCTGCCTCCGCTCTGAAATTGATTGTGTACTTACCAGTAGCCAATGACAGTGTTATTTTTCTGCCATTTGGTACTTTCAGGAATGCTCCTGCCCCTCCGTTCTGTGTAGTGTTTGTTACAAAACCGTCGGTGTGTTCATGGGTCCAGTCCATGCTTGGGTAGTTTTTCGATATAAAGATTAGGGTAGTATCTCTCCTTTCTTTTTCAGTCTGGCAGTTTTTGTTTCCAATACCTGGTATATTTTCTACCACCTCTGGAAATATATCCTGCCTCCAGGTAGGTTTTCGTACAGTAGTGATGGGTTTTGGTGTTGTTAGTGCGTTTATGGGATCTTCGTGCATCTTTGCTTTGGCTATTTATGCAAAGTTTCTCCGCGTTAGTTTGCCATTTCCCAAATTGTTTAGTCTCTGGTGCATTGGATGGTCAGTCAGTCTTCGGAGTTTCTCTGACTGCAGCTGGGCTCTGCAGTCTCTTCTATCGGTCATGGATTGCAGTTTTTTAAAATCTTTTCACGTTCTACAATTGGCGTTGACTTCATGCCTCCTGTTATAACTCTCATGGCTTGGTTTTGAAGTTTGCTAACTTTATCGAAGTTCGCCTTTGCTGCTCTTGTCCATGCCGCAATGCCATACCCGAGAACTGGTCTCACTCTTCCAGTGTACAGTTTCTTTAGTATGCTTTCGTCTGCTCCCCAGCTTGTGCAAGCAAGTTTCCTCATGATTGCCATTCTTTCTCTGGCTTTCATTCGGTTTCTCTCGATCTGATTTTTCCATGTCATGCGCTGATCAAATGTGACTCCCAGATAGTTTGGGTTGTCGTTTGGCTGCAGGAATTTGCAATTTAAACTTTATTTGGTATATTGGGGTTTGATTGAAAGCAAGAATATTGTGCATGTGGTTTTCTCCTCTTTTATTTTGACCAGCCATGAGTTCGCCCACTCTTCCAGCAATGTTAGGGCCTGCTGCATCCGATTTCTTGCTATGGTGAGATTCTTTTCAGAGGTCCACATAGCCAGATCGTCTGCAAACATTGAGCTATGGACTCTTCTTGGTATATTCTCTGTAATGTCGTTTATATACACCAGGAAGATTGTTGGTGACAGTACTCCCCCTTGGGGTACTCCCTGCTCGAGTGTCACCTTTTTGCTCATCTGCCCTTGTACTTGGACTCTGGCCGTTCTTTGTTTGTGGTAGTGGTTAATCCACTTGTACATTCTCCCACAAACTTCACTTCTCCTTAGCTATTTCCAGGTCCACCCACACCGGTACTGTGTGTTTCTGTGCCTGGTAGGCATCTTCTATCTCCTGGGCAATGAGGATGACCTGGTCCTCAGTGGATCTGTGCTGTCTCAAGCCGGCTTGCTGTGGAATTAGTATTCGTTTTTCTTCCAGATGCCACATCAGTCTGGTGTTTATCATACGTTCTATGAGTTTGCCGACACAGCTCAGTAGGCTGATAGGCCTGTATCCATTTGGATCTGTTTTGTCCTTTCCTGTTTTTGGTCCTGGTACAAGTACTGCGTCTTTCCATGCCTGGGGTACAATTCCCATTTTCCAGCTTTGGTTCAGGACCGATAGCAGTTTCCTCTTCGCTGTTTGGCCCGGCGCCATCCGCATTTCGTTTGTTATCCCGTCTTTTCCGGGAGATTTCCTTTTCTTTAATGTTCTCATGGCCTCTTCCATTTCGCTCATTGTTAATTTGGCCATCATATGCTCCTCAGGTGCCGTATTGATGCTGTCGTGCCCCTTTTGCTCTTCACTAATGTATGTATGCCTATCTGCAGGGACCTCGATGTGGTTTGCTCTGGCATAGTGATTGACAAAATCGTTTCCGGCTTTCTTACCAGTGAGCAAGTTTTCGCCCTGCTTGATGGTAATTTGTTTGACGGGGTTTCGTCGTTCATGGCTCTGACTAGCTTCCATAGCTTGTTCCCTTCTTTGTCCGGTTCATTTCGTTCCAGTTCATCATTTCTGTCCAGTTCATCATTTCTGTCCGGTTCATCAGTTCTGTCCGTTTAATTTCTGTCCAGTTCATCATTTCTGTCCGGTTCATCAGTTCTGTCCGGTAAATTTCTCTCCGTTTCATAAGTTATGTCCGGTTCATGATTTTTGTCCAGATATTCATTTCTGTCTGGTTAATTTCTGTACAGTTTATTTCCGTTGTGGTTCATCATTTCTGCCCGGTTCATCTTTTCTGACCAGTTCATCATTTCTGTCTTGCAAGACCATTTGATCTCAATATATGACCATACCAAGCGAGTTTCCTTTTTTTGACCGTTGCCAAGAGGTTTTCAAAAGGCCTTATTTCTGTTGTAATTCTATCGCGTATTCCCTCATTTGTAACTTGATCTTTGTGCGTGACGTTTAAAAGTCTTTGGAAACATATCATCTCCAAGGCATGTATCCTTCGCTGAAGTTCAGCTGTAACTGTCCATGTCTCACAAGCATAGATGAATATTGACAGGACCAGTGAATCTGATTTTCGTGCCATATTCACCCATATTTTATATGTTAACAATAATTAAATAAAAATTTAAAAAGTGTAGCCAGGAATGTAGAGCCTCTCATAAAGAACGCGCATGTGATTACAATTGTATCGATCATCTAGTGGGGATCATGTGACTGAACAACTGTCACTGTTCAGCTACACAAAAACGATTATTTCTATGGTCTCAAGAAATACTAATATAAATAAACAAAGGAGTTCACAACGCATAACACAACACCTGTGGCTCAGGAGAGGAAACTTTAACTTCTTAGCTAAAGTAAACATAACAGGTGAGAGTTAGTACATCAAACAATCTGAACTGTGTGTTGCTTATGTATAATCATCATGATAATGTGTTTAGTCTGTAGATGGTTACATAAATAGTGGATATTATTCCAGTATCAAAACTAATGCTATTCAAAATACAATAAATCTGCGCATATTCTCACAACATGTAGGTGACTTTCTTTGTTAATTCAAATGTATATAAATTAAAATACCCCAACAATTCTAACTAAAATATGTAATGATTAACATATCAGCATTTACGTTTAAGAAAAGAAAATATAAAGTGGGAATCAAAAGATAAAATAATAAAGAAGGAAACACAAGATAAAATGCAAAGAAGGATAGAAAAGATAAAATATAAAGAGAGATATCCAAGATACAATGTAAATTAGGAAACTTAAGATATAACGTAAAGAGGGAAACAGAAGTTAAAATTCAAAGGAAAGAAAAGATCAATTCAAAGAAGGGAACATAATGTACAATTGAAAGAAGAAACAAAAGATAAAATATATGAAATGCAACAAAAGATACAATGAAATTGCGAAAAGGAGCAGAAACAAAACATAGATACTGTACCATGGGCACTGTAGACAGCCAAGATTGTGGTCAGCAACAGAACATGTCTACCTTCTGCGATGATCATTGTTGAGATTAAATATAAAATGTTGACAACTTTAATGACGGTTTTCTCAAACGGGGCATAGATATTTCAGTCTCTGAGGGACTGCAGACCCTCTGGAAGGATCAAGTCAGCTCAGCTGGGCGACTTTTATACGACTACGGAAATGAGCTGGCAGTGAGATCTATTTTTAGCAACGGACCACAAGCTGCAGGTTTTGTTAAAGAAGAGACGTAGAAACGGACCAGACACATACTGCGCTGAGTATGCAAATCAGGAACATTTGTAATGATTTAAAAATAACCGTAGCATGTATCTGAATGCAAGAAAGACACATAGGTTGGCAATTGCTTAGGATCCTTAACGGTGACTCCACTAGCATGGGACCTAAAATCTTTTGTGCAATAGCGGATATTCAAGGCAAACTATTTTTTGAATCATTTTGTAAGGATTGTTGGAATGTATCATCGTAATATGCATATATGATGATTATTATTGGAATTTAATATTTTTGCGGTTTTTTTTTGTTTGCGTTAGCTTTATTTCTCTTTTCCCCAGGGTAATGTGCGTTGCACTGTGGTTTTTATTTTACATCTGTCGGCCTAGTGCATCCGACTTCATGCATTGTATTTAAGGGTCTGCTTCCTCCTGCATTTTCTAAGGGTTTGCTTCCCCGGGGTAACGGCAGGTGCTGTGATAGGGATCAAACCCAGCACCATCGGTTGTGAGCCGTGTCACTTAACCACTAGCCCACGCCGTCCCCATTCGAATGTAATCATTAAAAGACTTTCGACAGAGTAGACTTAAACAAAATAATGACCATTGAAGACGACTACGAAGGACAGAATCGGCTATTGGTGAATATTAGAGCATTGTACCAAGGTTGCCAAACTGTAGTAAGAACAAGAGATGACCTGACTGGAGCGATGGAAACAACATCTGTGGTGAGACATGGGTGTGTCTTGTCGCACTACTTTTTAACCCTTATTTGAACAGAACAAGGTTTGATGCCAAAAGTGATCATCTATCAAGAAATGTCGAACAAGAAGGGACAGAAGCTGGCCAGTTTAATGCTTTTTTTTGCAGATGATCAATATCTGCTATAAAAGAGTGAAGACGATCTGCAGCAAGATCTGACTGCGCTCAACTCAATGAGTAAAAGATACCGAATGAAAATTAACACATCCAAAACAGAAACTCTGCAGATAAGCAGATCGCCTAAAAATATGAACATTATGGTATACGGGACCACATTAAACAAGTGAAGGAATTCAAGTACTCAGGTGGGGAGGTGTAGTTTTCTGACTTGTACTGGCTTTGTCGCCAATGTGTTGTTTGCATTCCGTGTTTCTTCAGTGTCTCACTGACACCATCAATCCATTTTTCATGGGCTGCCTCTTGGTCTGCAACCGTGATGTCTGGTACTGTAGATACGAGCAGCTGATAACTTTGGTTGCTTTCTTGTCAGGGATCAAAACCATTGTATTCTCTGATTTTCCATATATTCCTTGCACTGTGTTGTATCGACCTTCTGTCTGATTACTTCGTTTGGTACTCTGTCCATCCTCGTGACCCCGACAGCCTTTCTCAAACATTTCTTTTGGCATACCAAGATTTTCTTTCATGTGCCATTGGTAAGAGTCAATGTCTAACACTTGTAGCAGCGAGTTGGTATATACAATATTATTTCTCAGCTGTCTCTTTGTTGCATTGGTATATGTTTGTGCCCTAGTAATGGTGAGAGCTGATAGAAAACCACATTATGTTTATGTGTTCTTGATTCTACCTCTGTGTCTAGCATTCCATGTTGTGTGAACACGCTGCCCAAGTATTTGAAATATCTCACTTGTTTAAGTTCTGTGCTTTTTACCTGTACAGCAAAGACGGAGACAATGGCAATCCGCAGATTATAGAAAACACTAAAAATGCAGGTAAAACGCACATAATTTGAACAAGTGCAGAGATGTTTCTAGATCAGTGCCATTGATATCAAGCAAATACAGGAATTCAAATACCTAGGAAGTATGTTTGCTGATGACGGCAGAGTGGACAGAGATATTGCAAATAGAATTCAGAAGGCGAACAGTGTTCACTATCAAATTGCACCGATTTTGAAACACCCTCTCTTTAAACTGAGAAAATACTGAAAAATACACTATTTATTCCTACATTGTCTTACCAATGTCCGTCTTGGCCGTTATTAGAAACACGAGTAGTATCCACAGCTGTGAGATGATGTGCTGTGTGCAGTCGGAAAGACAATCTGGGACCGAATCCGTAACACTATACAAAGGCAGAAAGTGGGGAAAACCCAGTTAGTAACTGTATTCAAGAACAACAAATCTAGTCATTTGCTCATTTAGTCAGAATTCATTGTGACCAGCCTGCAGCAAGAGCATATCATATGCAGGTTTCCGGTCCACGAGCAAGGGGCAAACCTCAACGTTGGTTGATAAAGGTTGCCTCTGCCACTCTCAGGAAGTTACACCTAACGACAGCACAAGCCTCTCAATTGGCAATAGCAAGACATGTACGCATCCCAACTCTCTGTAACACAGCATGAAGATGCAGTAGGACAAATGAAGGAGAAGAAAAAGTACAAAGAGAAGATTGCCACTGCTTTTATTAGATAAACATCATCTGGTACTATAAAGATATTCGTCCAACACGAGTGATGATGACCACTTTCTCTATTCAACCGTTTCGAGAATCGCATCATTTTGTTCTGTCCACTGAAATGGGGAAAATAGTGCCATGAGCTGTGATTTGGATTAAAGTGAAGGAAGATGTGCACACTTTGTCAACCTCTCTCTCTCTCCTCCTGAACTACCTTTGACCACTGACAAGATATTATCGAGACGACTGGAGATAACACAGGATGCTAACTTTCCTTAGGGTTTATCCCCGTGAACGCAAGTCAGTGCCGATCGGGGGATGGGGGGGGGGGGGGGGAATCTAATAGGTTGGAAGACTGTAGAATGACCAGGGCTGAATCCCTATGCAGACAACACTTGGCACAAGAACCTGTAAGTACCAAATCGTTGCCTGGAACGCACTTGTACCACTTTGAATATGAATTGTCACACGAAACAAGAACGAAATGAATCACAAACAAGGTAAATTCCGTTAAGCAGACATTCGTCAAATAAATGATGTCATTCCGTTGTTACTCTTGCTGACGAAGTACACATCAACTAGCAATGACACGCTTCCAGCCACCCTACACATCAGCAGCGTGTGTCCAGAGTATATATTTAAAGGTTCAATCATTTCCCGTTTAAAACTAAAACAAACCAAAAACTATTTTTAACCCGATTTTTGCAGAGGACACGCGCTACCGCCATCTTGGTCGTTATGAGACTTCAGACCAGTGCAACTATTAGATGACGTAAACTACTACTTTTAAAATACCGTCAACTGGTACAATTAAGTAAACTGGTACTATTTATTGGAGGTCAACTGGTACCATTAGGTGAACGTCATCTGCTACTATTAGATGGACGTCATCTTCTACTATTAGAAAGACGTCATCTGCTACTATTAGATGGACGTCATCTGTTACTATTAGATGGACGTCGTCTGTTACTATTAGACAGACGTCATCTGCTACTATTAGGTGAACGTCATCTGCTACTATTAGATGGACGTCATCTGCTACTATTAGATGGACGTCATCTTCTACTATTAGAAAGACGTCATCTGCTACTATTAGATGGACGTCGTCTGTTACTATTAGACAGACGTCATCTGCTACTATTAGATGGACGTCATCTGCTACTATTAGATGGACGTCATCTGTTACTATTAGAAGGACGTCATCTGTTACTATTAGATGGACGTCGTCTGTTACTATTAGACAGACGTCATCTGCTACTATTAGATGGACGTCATCTGCTACTATTAGATGGACGTCATCTTCTACTATTAGAAAGACGTCATCTGCTACTATTAGATGGACGTCATCTGTTACTATTAGAAGGACGTCATATGTTACTATTAGATGGACGTCGTCTGTTACTATTAGACAGACGTCATCTGCTACTATTAGATGGACGTCATCTGCTACTATTAGATGGACGTCATCTTCTACTATTAGAAAGACGTCATCTGCTACTATTAGATGGACGTCATCTGTTACTATTAGAAGGACGTCATCTGTTACTATTAGATGGACGTCGCCTGTTACTATTAGACAGACGTCATCTGCTACTATTAGATGGACGTCATCTGCTGCTATGAGAAGGACGTCATCTGTTACTATTAGCCGTACGTCAAAGGCTGCTTTCAGATCAACTTGTACTGTTAGGGGGGTAGGGGGTGATAGGGAAGAAGTGTGTAAGGGATAGCACCTCACGGTGAGAGGCAGCCACATTCTTGATGGCCAGAATCCTACTTGGTTCCTCTGCTTCTGTCTATCTCACGTATGGCTCCTAGAGTATGCCTGTGTACGGCAGCGCCACCCCCGGACAACGGCTTTGGCTGGCCGGCTAAACTACGTGGGTGAAATGACAAGAAGGGGAGTCTACCCCTGACAAGTACACACAGCTGCTGGTGGACGAGGCAAAAGATCGACCTGTGCGACAACGACTCTGAAAGCGGGAGCTAGAAACGCCTGGTATCTGACTAAGGGCGCACCAGAGACCATAGTTGGTAAGCGGCCAGTACAACGTCCAGAAAGCAATGGCAAACTACTGGATGTAAAATGCCAAGAAACTTATGACAGTCGAGAGAAACGAAACTCAAAGATCTGATGGAGAGGCCCTCAGGCCAGGCAGATCATCGACGCCAACTGGGGAAGAGGCCGATTTCAGAGTCAGTACAAGTAATAGAGATGACGGCCTAAAGTCTGACTGCATTACAGTGGACAACTCTGAAATTGGACTAAAAACAGAACTAAGAATAGGCACCTGGAACGTCAGAGAGAAGTGTTCGAGGACCTTTTGGTTTGGGGCACAGAAATGAGCGAGGAGAAAAACTGGTTGAATTCTGCACGGAAAACAACCTCTCCATTGCCAACACCTTCTTCAAACAACATCCACGAAGACTGTACACGTGGACCTCACCTGATTGCAACAGCAGAAACCAAATAGACTACATCCTAGTGCAACAAAGGTGGAGATCAAATGTGCTGGCGACAAAAAAGCTGCCAGGAGCAGACTGCGATACGGACCATGAATTACTGTTTGCAGTTTTCCAAAAAAAGACTACGTAGGATCAACAAAGGTTGCCAGCCAATACGCTTCGATGTATCAGCAATACCTACTGAATACAACATCAAAGTAGAAAACAAATTTGAGGCGTTGCTTGCGGTACAGGAAGAAATGACATCTGAGGAGTTGGCATCGTACGCAAGGGATATTTTGATCTCGACAGCAAAAGAAATTATTCCAAAGATATTGCACAAGACACAGAGCTATATAACAGAGGAAACACAGAAACGCATTGCAGAAAGCAACAATTAAAACACATGGGAAGTAGGGGGGCCAACACAGCATATAACAAATTTGCAAGAAAAGTTAGAAGAGAAATAAGAAAAGATAAAAGAAGATAGATAGTAGAAACGTGTAAGGATATAGAAAACCTACAACAACAAGGTAGAGAAAGAGATGCATTCAAAGCAATAAGAACACTGACAAGGGAATTCCGTCCGGTTCCACATGTCATAAATGACAAAGAGACTAACACATTAACAGAAACCAAAGACATACTGAATAGATGGAGCGAGTACTGCAGAACCATGTTTGGAGATAGCACAAAGCGCTCAGTAACAATCCTACCAAAGGATGCGAAAGAACCTGAACCAACATTGGACAAAGCACGCTCTGCAATTAAAAGCCTGATAAAGGGAAAGTCCCCAGGATGCGATGATATCCCAGCAGAGCTAATACAAGCAGGAGGAGAGGCATGTGATCGAGTCTATCACACGCTGTGTAAACATATATGGCACAGTGTAGAGTGACCAGAAGCATGGAAGAAATCAATTTATATTCCCCTCCCCAAAAAAGTGTTGATGCTCGTCATTTTTGCCTGCATGAAGATCACTTCTACAGTCAGCTGTAACCCCTACAAGAAGTGATCAAACTTCCAGTAACTGTGTCAGTACCAGGTGTGTACACAATGAGTATTAAAGTGTTATGATCTCTTGTGGTTTGTATGTCTTTCCACAACTTGTTTAGAAATTACATCCCTCTAACCCGACACTCCATCCTATCTCGTCATGCGCTGCTAAGTTTTCTTGTCTTATGTTCTCTATAATTGACATTCAGAATACTAGCCCCATACATAATCTTCGTTAGTTCCAGTTCACGGCAACGTAAGAAAGTTGCAGTAGTCATTTTATTTCCAGTCCTTGTATTACTCAGTTCGGATACCAACATGCTGAAACCATCATGCGCGTCATTCACGTGAGATTATGGTCACTCTGCGTGTTCATCCGTTTGTAAAAATCTATTATTTTTGCTCAGTCCGCTGAAATGTATGTAAGGTTGATTTTTGCGGTGATTTTGATAAAATTTAGGACGATTTGCGCAATTTGTCAATCTCCCCCTCTCGTCTTGAGATACGTTTCGTCAGTGGCAAGACATTAACGAGACGACTGGAAAAAGCACTGGATTTTTCCTTAGGGTTTACTTCCAAAACCTTGGCCGTGAACAGGTACCCTGCTAGGCAGTGGTGCGTCACACCATTAGGTTGAGACTGTAGGATGAACAGGGATTACTTTATATGTTTATAACAAATGACACAAGACACTAAATAATGTTGCAGATTTTCACAGGTGTTGTCACAGAGGGAAAGTCAAGGCCACCCATATAGTAACAGAATAATAATAATAAAAATAAAAATGACCCGTTGCGTTGGCAGGCCACATCCATGACCCACAGTTGTGGCTTAGTTCCAGGCCTCGTCCATGGTGGAGGAGGAAGTTGCTACATCCTGGAGCCAAAATGTTAGGGGACAGCCTCTTCTGCGCCTTCAGTCGGTCGGGGGAAGACTTTTGGCGATGAGTAACGACTTGTGTAGTATCTTGTGAGCAGGAGTCTCCCGGTCCTACCGTACAACATAACCGAACAAAGAAACTCGGCGCCGGTCAAGTGTTTCCTGGTCCAGCCGTACAACATGACCGAACAAAGAAACTCGGCGCCGGTCAAGTGTTTCCTGGTCCAGCCGTACAACATGACCGAACAAAGAAACTCGGCGCCGGTCAAGTGTTTACTGGTCCAGTCGTACAACATGACCGAACAAAGAAACTCGGCGCCGGTCAACTGTTGTAAAGATTGTGTGGATGCATCTTTTAGCAGAGACATAGAGTGACAGAAGCACAAGAAAAAATCCCGCTTGTCTGAAACTCACAAGAGGCGGTGGTGTTAATCCAGCCAAATTGTGATGGTGTGCGTTGACTAAAGATACAAGTCACACCATTTACATCAATGACAATGAAATGTCACACAATATGAAGAGGACAAGTATCACAAACAAAATAAACGGAGTAACATTAGACAACCGGGATCAAGATGCTGAGCAGCGCATGAGCTGCAGTGGTCAGCGACCCATAGCTGACTGCTAGCATCAGGGCCAGCGAACCAGAGCTGCCAAGACCCTTCTACACCTCCACGCAGTGATCCTGGATAACATGCTGCAGCAAGGCAGACTGGCTAAGGAGAAAGGATCAAAGAGAGAATGCTAACCCGGTACTAAAAAAAAAAAAATGATTGCTGAAGTCGGATGTGTGACCGAAAGGTGCAAATATCGCATTCAAGCTGTAAACTACGACACAACGTATTCCGTTTTCTGGACTACATTCACTACTTAATCCCTTTCGAGATTTGGTGGGGGGAGATTGAGAACGAACGAAGCCAAGCCAAGCCACATTAGACAACCGTCAAATCCCCACAATATCTTTATTCATATCAAATGTTACAAATTAATCCGGTTTGTCTATAGATGACAAACTTATTCAAAACTAGTAATAATACCCTTACAGCCATCCTACACATTAGTAGCAGCTTGCCCAGACTCTCTATTTAAATGTTTAATCATTTCCAATATATAACTCAAGACAAAACAAATAGTTTATTTCCAACATTGTTTTGTGGAGTACGCAAAAATAGACCCCCAAATTGATCGCTATATGACGTCACGTGCGGGCACGTCATGACACTGGCAATGAAATACCGGGATACACACATGAACAAAGGTATATCTAGCAACACACATGTATCCTCCCTCTCAATTCCGAACAGAGTCACCTGCCAGTTTATGAACTAAATCACTTTCCCTTACAGTAGTGGCACGGACTATTTTTATGCTGGCCTCATTGCAGCAAGTCTGGAATAAGACATTTATGTGCAACTGTAAAAAAAAATCTACGATGCGGCAAAACTGAAGGTCAAACTTCGGTCACACCAGCCAAAAACAAAATGAACAATATACCTTCATCAGGGATAAATAACCAACGAAAAAATCTAACATTAAGCAGAACGTTGGATCGAGGCAATACAAACTGAAAAAAATAATTTTGTTGGACATTTATAATAAAAATGTCTCCAAACAAACCTGCTAAACTGAAACACCATACAGCAGAACTTGAGGCCAAGAGGAAGTTATAGAGAGATACACTGATTATGAAAAAAGGCACTAGAACGAAAATTTGACGTTCCAAGCCAAATTAGCAACATAAGTAAGACGTGATCGACTGTGAAGTAAGTAAGCTTTCCTATGAGAAACAACTCTGGCAACAAACAGTTTCTGCCTTGGAGGCAGACTGGCAACAGCAAAAGGCTAGGAAAACAGCTCCAAACACATGGAAGCTGAGAATGAATGCAGTGCTACCCAACTCGGCTCATAACGACATGACTAGTGGTGCCATTGATGTAGATGTCTAATGACTAACGAGGAGTTACAGAACAGGTCTAAACTTCGAGTAACTAGGCTCCAGAATTGACAACAATGCCGACTGCTCAAAGGAAACCAGAAGGAAGTAGGCAATGATAAAGCAGAGATTACACAACCTGGGAAAACTGTGGCAGAATATTAGCAAACCAAGTAAAGGTAAAATGTTGAGAGCCTGTGTATTTCCAGTGGCAGCATACTGCCACAGAACATTGACAGTTACCCAAAACTCAAGGACGAGAATCGATTCGTTCGAGTCGACATATTTACATAACGGTCCTGACATTAGCATGGACAGAAAAATAGAAAAATGCAGATATTCGATAAGAGTTGCGCATAAAGGAGAATTAGTTTAGAAATGCCATCATGAACAGAAAATTTAAATACTTTGGCGTAATTAAAAGACTCAACGGTTTTGAGACAACGGCAGTTGGGCACTTATGGTTCTGGGCAAGAGATAGACCAATAAGGCGATGGCACCAAGATATTAAGGAATGCTTGGGCATGATTCTAGAGGAGGCTGGAAATTTGGCATGAGATCAAGTTTTTTCAGATGGGATGTGATAGGAGCGATGTTCGGTAAAGGATATGCTACATGATGATGAAAGGCGAAGTAGATGAACGAGTAAGCAGATGAGATAATGAGATGTTTCATATCATGCTCAGGGAGGGGGGGGGGGGGACTAACGTCTAGTCAGGCAAAATATTCTGATAAGACATGTTAGTCAGAGTTACACAAAATGTATTGACCAAGACCCCACTTCAACCTCGTCGTGGTCTTCCCTTAAAACGGGCTGTAGGTCTTGGCATCTTTGCTAAAGATATGAGGGGATAAACGTGATTCCTGTAGTAGTGAATAATACGCATTTGAAGTCAAACATAGGATAAGCATCTGGAGGATCCCGGTCCACCTTCATTAGCACACTCGAGATGTGCAGAAAGCTAATGCAAGCTGCCACTTAACGTCCTTTTCAGGGCGCACAAAGGAGTAAACTTACTCATTGTTGACATGCACAACAACAACAACATCAACAACAACAACAACAACAACAACAACAACATGTCATGCTGAACTGTATCTCCCTTTGTTGACGCTTTCAAAATAATTTACAAATATCTGGTGCTGTCTACAGGTGTCAGCTCTCCCCGACAGATGGGCGTGGACGGCACACCCTTGCCAAGTGCTGGGTTAGTTGACTCCACCATACACGCATATCGTGATAAAAATATCGACGTTCAAATTATTCTGTTGAGTTGGGGTAATTGGATAGTTTATGACATGGTCGCTACAGAAAGTAGGTACTAAATAAATTCATTACTCATCATCTTGCTCCTAATTGGTTTAGTTGTTGAGCATTTGGCTTGATTAAAACTGACAAATATTAAAGTCAGTCAATAGTGTCACAGTTTAGTTGTAATTAGGTTTCATTAGGTGCATTATAATTCATTTAATTGTTTTACAAGATGTTACATATGTCTTCTAGTATCTGATTATTCACTTGACTGTGTTACAAAATATTACATATTTTCTGTAGTACCCAATTGAATGCTTTTACAAGATGTTACATATTTCTTCTAAAACATGACTGAATGCTTTTCTGTTTTACAAGATGTTACATATTTCTTCTAAAACATGACTGAATGATTTTCTGTTTTACAAGATGTTACATATTTCTTCTAGTACCTGACTGAATGCTTTAGTGTTTTAAATTGCAACATTTTTCTTATAGACCATAATTAAATACCAAATTCAGTAAATAATGTTACAAATCTCTTGCAGTATATTATTGAGTACGAGAATGTTTAACATGATGTTCTATAGCTCTTCTGTGTTATCTTCTTTTCGTTCCATGCATAATCTACATATTGACTCAGCCAGTGTGAGTGAACAAAACGGGATCTAGTGGGCTGCGC
The DNA here is from genome assembly GCA_036924085.1 of Ariolimax columbianus. Taxonomy (NCBI): domain Eukaryota; kingdom Metazoa; phylum Mollusca; class Gastropoda; order Stylommatophora; family Arionidae; genus Ariolimax; species Ariolimax columbianus. The sequence continues at coordinate 33,124,033 of JAVGWX010000009.1, forward strand.
CCACGCAAGGGGATCTAATGGGCCTACACCCACTTGTCTATCAGTATATATAAAACATTGACTTGGTAACTTGTCGGAATATTTGAAGACCTGTTTAGTTTTTCTAGACATTCTGGCCAGGTGATCGCTATCATGGGGGCGGCTGAGTACATACCAGTGTGTCTAGTGGGCAATGTCGCCTGACGTCAGTGCTAGCTCAATTACATCATATGTGTTCCCAGACCGGGGTGCCCAACGCGTTTTAGTGTCCATCGTTCACTGCTGAGAATATGTCTTCCACAGAATATATCTATTTGTTGGGTAGAGAACCAATCAGATTCAACGGAAGATACTAACCATCTCTCTTAGAATCACATGCTTTTCGCGGGATATATCTATTTTTTGGGTAGAGAACAAATCAGACTAAACGGAAGATACTATCCATTTCTCTTAGAATCACATGCCTTTCACGGGCTATATCTCTTTTTTGGGTACAGAACAAATCAGATTCAACGGAAGATACTAACCATCACTCTTATAATCACATGCCTTCCACCGGATATATCTCTTTTTTTGCTGAGAACACAATCTCAGTAACGGAAGATATTATCAAGACTTTATGGGACTCATTCTCACAACGTAAGCTTGAAAAAAACATAAAGGCGCTATGATGTTACTTGACGCTTTAATTTCCTTGGGAATACTTCCAGTTGTTGACTCCTTGTTAGCATGCGAAGCTAATTACATGTCTGGGAAACACATATTTGGATGGAGAATTCACACTAATACTCAGTAACCTATACTAGGAGCAAACTGCCACTGGAAAACTTTACTCACAATGTCTATTTGTAAAGTGCGGAATGCGACAAAAAGGCGAACTATAGCTGTATCTGTTTAATGTTAGCACAGGCGCAATTTGTCGATAGATAGAGACAATAACAGGACCCATTATAGGGCAAGCAACCATCTTAGTTATGTGGATGACCTAGTTCTGTAAAAGGAGCTGCAGGAATTGGCGACTCACATAAAGAATCAAAGTCAAGTAAATGTATTGAACATTAAACATTTAGACAACTAAAAGTATGGTAATGAGCAAAGTAGACTTAAATCCTACTCTACTGATAACCATTTAACAATCGAACACTGGAGCAATGAAAGAACTTCTCCTGTCTTAGAACTATAATAACCCAGGATGGAAGATACTTCTTCTTCTTCGTACGCAGTCAGAAAGTAACCATTTTTTCTTCGTCATCCTGAGGCTGTCGACACTGCCATAGAGCTTGTCTTGTGGTTCCACTGGTAATGCCACATCTGCTCTCTCTGATCCTCGTATGTCGGGCAGTTCTGCAGCAGATGTTCAGCGGTCATTTTACCGGTACCGCACGGGCATTCGTCGGTACCACCTATCTTCAATTTGTTGAATAGGTGGTACATCAGTCTATTGTGGCCAGTGCGAAGTCTGAAGACAACGACCTGCTCTCTTCTGTTCAACTGGTAATAGGCATCGTTTTTGGTGTAACCAGTATGTTCGGTTTCCCATTTGGTCATGTATCTGGCGTTAATAAGCCGTTTTGACTCTTCGTACGTCATTCTAGTATCTGTTTGTGGTAGTCTTGCACCTTCTTTTGCCAGTCTGTCTGCCTCCTCGTTGCCTTGGATGTTGCAGTGTGATGGGACCCACTGTACCACTACCCTTTTTGGTGCAATTTTGCAATCCAAAATTAGCTGTAAATGTTATTCTTCAAGGATAGTTTTACTTGTAATGTAACTGTTCAGGGATCTTTTGGTCAGATGAATCAAACAACATTGACTGCAGAGCAAGACAAGAAAGGCGAAAGTTCAGTACGGCTGACCATGTCGAGTCGATGGCCACTGGCACCGTGGGGTATAATGACCAAGATCTGCCTCCAGAGACTGGCCATGTAAGTTTCAATTAACGTAACTAATGCAGTGATACAGCAACATTTAATATAGTTAATTAGTATTAAGATAATTATTATTAATTGTCCTGTTATTATTAATTCTACTAATAATATTAATTTTACTAACGTTTACTAATACTATTCTTCTTCTAATACTATGAATTCTGCTAATAATATTAGCTGTACTATCACTATTAATTCTTTTAATTCTATTATTTAAAAAAAAAAGTTATTATTTTCAATAATTATGTTAATTCTAATAAAACTATTAATTCTACTTACATTATTAAATCTACGGATATTATTATTTCTACTTACTATTAATTCTACCACTGCTATTAATTCTACTAATGCTATTATTTCCACTAATACAATTAATTCTACTAATATATTTAGTTCTACTAATATTCCGAGGCGTGTTCAAATGAAACCGGACCAAACTGCAACAAGTGAACATGCGTACGATGCGCATGATGACGTCACTTCTGATGTAAAGAGCACATACCAACCTTTAAGTTTCCAAAATTATCCTCTGAATCCTAGTTTTCTCAGCAGACCGTTGAGAATATGGGAGATGTAATGCGGGATCCGTCCAGAGTTGATCAGCGCGCGGTGATTCGGTTTCTAACAGCTGACGGATGTCGACCAGTTGACATTCCTGGCAGAATTCAGGCAGTGTATGGTGACAAAAGTATGTCGAAGACAACAGTGAAGAACTGGACAACGATGTTTAAAGAAGGACGTGAGTTAACGCAACAATATATGCTTGACCTGGTATCGGAAGAAATTTAATGGAAACCCCTTTTCATAATGAACTTTTTTTGTGCATATTATTTTTAGATTTGTCTCATCAAGAGCGATGCATTTTTATTGCTATAATCTGATCACGTGGTACCGTTTGACGGAAAAAAGGGACAGACACACTTTGAGAAATATGGGTGTTGATAAATATCCAAATGTGTTCCTTATCAGTTCTGTAGCGATGCGGCTCGTCACAGGTTTAGAAAGTCTGATGGATCCTGCAATCACCCAACGAATCTGGGATCCTCGTCGAAGCCAATGGATAGAGTGTTAGCACTAGAGTATGAAAATGGTTTGTACAAGCATGTTGTTTGTATTAATGTATCGCATTCTTTTTTTTCTAGCTCTTCTTTGTCTTCATCTTGTTTTTCTTCTTCTTTTTCTTCATAATTTTCTTCTGTTTCTGCTCCTTCTTTATATTTATCTTATTCTTCTTCTTCTACATTTTCTTCTTCTTCGTTGTGTTGTTGTTGTTGTTGTTGTTGTTGCGAATGCCTAAAATGAGTATTTTTTTTGTTTTGTTATATTCATCTTCGTGCTCCAAGACCTTATTTTAACAAGGGATAGCCTTATTTCCAATTACAACGTCATTGCTGTAATGCTTGACATGTCAAAGGCCTTTCATAGAGTACCTCAGCAAAGATTATTTAGAAAATTAAAATCACATGGAATAGGTGGGGAAATTGCCAAATGGATTACAAATGTGTTTACCGGAAGAAGGCAGGGAGTGGGCATAAATAAGGAGTACTATGAGCGATATGAAATAGAAAGTGGAGTGCCACAGGGCTCTTAAACTCTGGGATAAGTGCATAAACGTTGCAGGAGATTATATCAAAATAAAAAAGCATTTTGAATACTTGAAAAACAATGTCCTGGTATAAAAATGTCCTCAACGTCTCTTGTAGAACAGGTTCTAGTAGTGGTATTAGTAGTGTTAGGTGTAGTAGTAGCAGGCATAGAGGTATAAATAGTAGCATTATTTGGTCTTGCCGGTTTCTACTTCAGCTTTTCTGGATTCTACTGGCAAAGATACGCCCCGTTATACCTCAGATTGTAGTCTTTTCAGGATGTATTGGCCAGTGTATGGATGTGTGTGTGTCTGTTTGTTTTGCCATTATGGTAGTTTTGCAGTACAGCAGATTTGTCTATCTTTTCTATTCGCGGAGAACTGGTTATACTTAGATAAATTCCTGACATGCCCAATCAAACTGAACATGAAGAGAATTCGAACCCTGTATGTTGGGATTGCGAAACTATGATTGCACACAATTTACACCACTATGCAACGCACCATCGTCACATGAGGGCTCTTCTTATGCTGAACTTTTAAACTCAACTTGGTGAACATGAGACGATGGTCAGTCCAACACTCCACACCACACACATCCTTAGTTAAATATACACTCTGGTTCCGGAGTCTGACAAAGAAGTATGGGATAAGATGCCAGTGCCAGTGGCCTGAAATATGGTCCTATTTCGGGCAATGATACCAATTCATGCCGTGTAATCTGTATCAACTCTGTCGTTAAATTCTCCTAGCAGAATTAGGATGTCTGATTTTGGAACTTTGGGGATAAGAAACTCCATATCTTCATAGAACTTGTCTTTGACTGCAGATCTGCCAGCGTGTGTGTGTTCTCACTGATAATTGTGGCCTGCTGTTTTCCGGTTAGATAAAGTCGATCGTCGGGAGACAATCGGTAATTCCTTTAGACATAGATTTTAATTGCTGTATTATGGTTGACTTGATGGCAGATCCAATCACAGCCTCATGTCGTTTCTGACTATCGAGAAGAAAGTGTCGCCAGTACCTTCATCTGATAGTTGTGTCTCACTTAGGCTGACTATGCTGATGTTATATCTATGCAAAGCTCTTGCGACCAGGGGGTTCTACTTTCTGGTCTGTTAGCCCTTGTATTGTCCATGAGTGCGGACACTTAATTCCATCTGACAAATGTAATAGGCGCTACCCTTTCATTATTTATTTGTTGAAGGCAGTAGAATAGAAGTCCCGGTATGCTGGTCAGAGTTTAGTGGAGCAGATAATTGTTATGGCCAATCCCCTTCCTCGGGATCTGAAGGTAAACAGTGCTGTCCTAAAGAAGGCAGCTCAGGGGGCCGTCAGGTTCCACATGTCAGTGAAGGACAACGATTTAGCCTGAACCGTCTCCGTGCAGGTTCTACGACTACATATTCCAGCATATTCTCACCTGCTGTTTTATCGCTAGATTATCACCACGTTCGTTTTGAATGACGTGAAATAGTATCATTGGAAGCATCATTAGCTGAAGTAGTAATCATGCTTGTAGATTTACAAGAGATGAAAGATGAGAAAGATATTGAGAGATAGAAAAAGAGAAATAATCATATACAGACAGATATAGTAAGCCAATATGTTATTAATGGTAGACTTAAATTGTACGATAGCTCATGTTGCGATATATGCGAGATAGATAGATAGAGAGAGAGCGAGAGAGAGAGAGACAATGAGGAAAAGAGAAGGAGATAGAGAGAGACCAACAAAATGCACACACATCAGCAAAAATAAGACCCAGACCGAGTAACGCTCGGCGAGATATCTATGTGCATGTGGTTCCACAAAGTCGTGTGTGTGTGTTATTGCATTTGTCTGTTTAATAAAGTAAATAAAGCAAGCAGAAGAAGCAAAATGCAAGTATAAGAACTAATATATCAGAATCAGTACAACAGAGTGAGAATTTGTTTATTTCCATTGCCTTTCAAAACTTAGAGTGGGTACTGTTGCCTTTCAAAACTTTAGAGTGGGTAATGTTGCCTTTCAAAACTTTATTGTGGGTACTGTTGTCTTTCAAGACCATAGAGTGGGTACTGTAATGTTTCAAGACCACAGAGTGGGTACTGTTATCTTTCAAGACTATAGAGTGGTTACTGTTGCCTTTCAAGATCATAGAGTGGGTACTGTTATCTTTCACGACCACAGGGCGGGTACTGTTGCCTTTCAAGACTATAGAGTGGGTACTGTTATCTTTCAAGACTATAGAGTGGGTGCTGTTATCTTTCAAGACTATAGAGTGGGTACTGTTACCTTTCAAGACTATAGAGTGGGTACTGTTATCTTTCACGACCATAGAGTGGGCACTGTTATCTTTCACGACCATAGAGTGGGTACTGTTATCTTTCACGACCATAGAGTGGGTACTGTTTCCTTTCACGACCATAGAGTGGCTACTGTTATCTTTCACGACCATAGAGTGGGTACTGTTTCCTTTCACGACCATACAGTGGGTACTCTTATCTTTCACGACCATAGAGTGGGTACTGTTATCTTTCACGACCATAGAGTGGTTACTGTTATCTTTCACGACCATAGAGTGGTTACTGTTATCTTTCACAACCATAGAGTGGGTACTGTTATCTTTCACGACCATAGAGTGGGTACTGTTTCCTTTCACGACCATAGAGTGGGTACTGTTATCTTTTACGACCATGGATTGGGTACTGTTATCTCCCAACTCCATAGAGTGGGTACTGTTATCTTTCACGACAATAGTGTGGGTACTGTTATCTCTCAAGACAATAGTGTGGGTACTGTTATCTCTCAAGACAATAGTGTGAGTACTGTTATCTCTCAAGACAATAGTGTGGGTACTGTTATCTCTCAAGACCATAGAGTGGGTACTGTTATCTCTCAAGACAATAGTGTGGGTACTGTTATCTCTCAGGACAATAGTGTGAGTACTGTTATGTCTCAAGACCATAGAGTGGGTACTGTTATCTCTCAAGACAATAGTGTGAGTACTGTTATCTCTTAAGACCATAGAGTGGGTACTGTTATCTCTCAAGACAATAGTGTGAGTACTGTTATCTCTAAAGACAATAGTGTGAGTACTGTTATCTCTCAAGACAATAGTGTGAGTACTGTTATCTCTCAAGACCATAGAGTGGGTACTGTTATCTCTCAAGACAATAGTGTGGGTACTGTTATCTCTCAGGACAATAGTGTGAGTACTGTTATGTCTCAAGACCATAGAGTGGGTACTGTTATCTCTCAAGACAATAGTGTGAGTACTGTTATCTCTTAAGACCATAGAGTGGGTACTGTTATCTCTCAAGACAATAGTGTGAGTACTGTTATCTCTCAAGACCATAGAGTGGGTACTGTTATCTCTCAAGACAATAGTGTGAGTACTGTTATCTCTTAAGACCATAGAGTGGGTACTGTTATCTCTCAAGACAATAGTGTGAGTACTGTTATCTCTAAAGACAATAGTGTGAGTACTGTTATCTCTCAAGACAATAGTGTGAGTACTGTTATCTCTCAAGACAATAGTGTGATTACTGTTATCTCTCAAGACCATAGAGTGGGTACTGTTATCGCTCAAGACAATAGTGTGAGTACTGTTATCTCTCAAGACAATAGTGTGGGGATTATTAATCTTGTTTCCATTCCCTCTTCAGACCATAGTGCGGGTATTGATATAATGGTTTATGATATTGATAAATGACAGCGTCAAAATAGTTGTTCCTTTTTGATTTTATATCTTCAGAGATAACCCAATGATACGATGCACGCGACTGAAACAGAATGGTCCAAACCTGGAGCTGTTTGTTTGAGATCGATCATCCCATGAAGTTGCAAACGTTTATATTCAAGCTGTCCTAGCCCATATTTAACTGCCGATGGTCATCATTAAAATTATCACTTCATTGCACCCCTGCAATATTCATTCTTTCATTGTTTTCCTTTGAAACAAAATATTAAAGCGTTTCCATCCGCACTAACTTATAATTGGGGTTATATTTCAGTCCTCTAATGACATTAGTTGCTCTGATACAGAGAAAAGCTTTAAATTTCATGCTATATCTTGTGGGAATATGCAGCGTGGCCTGAAAACAGTTACTTAAACTCATACATCATCGTCCTCATGTCATCTATTACTTCTGAAACGTAAACTCTGTAACGGCAGCACTGTATGCATTTCAGTTGAGAGTGAATCGACCCGTGTCATACAAAGACATCCCCAGTTTGCTAATAGTGTCTTGGTGCCTTCTTCGTCTGGGTCGACCTCGTTTTTCTCCATCCAGGAGAACCATGCCCTTCATTATCACTCTCTCCAGACCGTTGTCTCCTTACATGATCAACATATCTACGCTTCTTTCTTGCGATATTGTCTGTAAGCCAATGTTCTGTATTATTCACTGATTTCACAATTTATGTCTTTTTATAAGGACATGATATTTTCAATATCCTCCTGTAAGCTATTTTAATAACTGATTGTTTAAATGTTATAATTGATTTGTTTAATGCCCATGTCTCACAATTGTAAACCGCCACTGGGAAATGGATGTTCTGATCAGTTGCATCTTTGCCTGCTTGCATGTTTCTTTGTCATCTGTATTAGTTTGTGTTGTAATTGCAAATATTAGTTTCATTTAAGTTCCGCATTCACTAGAATTATTGATGGTAGATCCCAGATATTCAAAATCCTTTACATTTTTCTTTTTTTAAATAATTAATTAATTGAGAATACTGAACTATTCTTCTCTTTGTCTATTGTAATAATGTGGGTTTTCTTCTACTTCTTCTTTTCGCTTGTGTCCTACTTGTTTTGTCGTTCAGCATCAGGTTATTATGAAGTTGAGGACGTGTCCTTAGTACGTGTTTCGTATATGGAGAACTTCACTGCATCTGTTTTTTCTTCTGCACATCGTTTGCGTGGGCGGCCCTAGCTTTGTATCCATTGTATGTGTATAACATTGCGTTCTGAGGGGTACTATCTGATGTTCGACGTGTCAGGTGACCCAACCATTTGGTTTCCTGTCATCTCATGAGATCGAGCACTGGTGTTGTACCTACTTGTCTCCTCTTCGTTTCTCATTCTATCCATTCTTGTTGCTTCAAGCATTCTACGCAGGCATTTTATCTACGTTATTAGATGTTTCTTCTATCTTAGTTAGTAAAGTCAAATTCTGGAACTGATATCACATAATTGGAAGAAATATCGTGTTGCATAGCGCTATTTATGTTATTCATTATCACAAGTTTACAATATAATATTGCTGTACTGTGTAAACTTGTTAGTTCAACTTCGACTCGGTCTTTTATCATACTTTACTTCCTTTCTTTTTAATCATGTCTTTCTAGTAATGATGTCTTTATGATTTTTGTCAGTTTACATTGAGATCATTTTACTGTATTTGTATGTTCATCTGTTATTGATGTTCCTAAACAACCTCCCTTGCCTTTCTAGGCATTTCTGCTTGTTAATATTTAGGAAGTTTGTGCTGTAAAACTGGAGACTACGCGTGTGTAGCAGAGTCCAGGTTTTCACTAGGGTTATTCTGTCTCGAATGTTACCACATATATCCACATCATTCTTGACCACACACAGCAAATAACATAGCAGACACAACAGGTGCCATATTTATTACATTATACTCCTATAACAACTATTAAAGTGAGTGCAATGAGATTACAAAGAACACAAGAAATCTTATCTAAATAGATACGCGAAGTTTATAAGCAGAAGCCATTGGTGCTGCTCCAGACTACCCCAACCCAGTTCTAGCCGCACACTCCCTTCTCCTTATATGCACCATCAACACACTCTCAAGAGCTCGTCCTCACGTTTTTATTCTGTGCCTTCACTCACACTCAGATCACATTATACATTCAATTATGTATGATCACACACTCAGTTGATCTGCGTATACACACACTCTACAACATACATCGTTCCCTCGGTGTCTACACACCACACACACATTCAGATCTCTCTTAGTCGATCTGTACACGCTCGTAACTTTTCAGAACATACATCGTTCACAAGGTGTCCTGCACGTACAACAAACATTCAGATCTCTTCTAGACACAGGGCGCCCAACACACACCTTATAGAGCGACTGGCCAAGACTCAAAGACGTCTGCTGGTTCAGCAACCATGTTCTTTCACTAACATTTGTAAAACAGCCTATCTCGTACCTTTGTTCTCAGAGTAGCTGACAACATCACCCTTGCCATAAACGCTCATGCTCCGGCTGGAACTGTTGCACGTGTATAACAAAGACAATATTTAGCAATGCAGCTTTACGTAGCAATAGAAACAAAGGTTCAACAACCTCTTCGACAAAATAAAACAAAATAAATACCTGGGATACTTGGAATCCTGATATTCAAACAGGCATGTTAATGTATGTTGACAGGTAGTCGATTGCTTATGTTATCTGTAGTAGGTATGGTTACAACTTCCTGCGGCTTACTAGGAATGAGGGAAGATACAAATAATTTGGGTAGATTTTGTAAACTAGAATTTGGTCCGCTCAGCGACCGTTAATCATTTCGATTTCTAACTGCCAAGGTATTTTTAACGTGCTCGACACTGAGCACGAGAATCCGATCTCACTACCCATGGATCAGGGGAATTCTTACCAGAAAATCCACTTGGAAAAATCACTATCTCTACCGGCGTTCGAACCCGCGACCAGTGGCACTTGAGGCGAACACCTTACCTCGAGACCACTGAGCACCCTATGTAAAATAAATACAAATTAAATAAATAGAAACTTCACCAAATAATGGACATTATCAGCGACTGAATGGCATCAAAATAAAAATATGGAAAAACCTCGATATCAAGACTACATTAAGAACTTAAGAAAAACAAAAATGTACTAAAATAAAAGTAACTATTAAAAAAAACCAAATCGATGAAGCAAATAATTAAAGTTATCAAATAAAGGAAATACTGAATACGTACAAGTGATCTATGTTCTCAATGTTCTCTTTGTGTTGAGACTAAACAGTGGGTACAGAAGAAGAGTATCAGCATGGGAATTTGGTTGCACATATTCTATGAGGTCAGTTCAAATGAAACCGGATCTGACTGCACCAAGTGAACATTCGCACGATCAGCATGACTTCACTACTGGTGTAAACAGCACATAACAACTGTCAAATTTGCAAAATGTCATTATCCTCCGACTCATAGTTTTCTCAGCAGACCGTTGAAAACATAGCGGGTGTGATATGGAACCCGTTCAGAATTGAACAGCGAGCGGTGATTTGGTTTTTAACAGCTGAAGGATGTCGACCAGTTGACATTCATCGAAGAATGCAGGCACTGTGTCGTGACAAAAGTGTGGCGAACGTAAACTCCAGCTATGGTCCCCTCGAATTGCTGTATCGATTTTGGCGATGGCATCTTCTGACGCAATAATATGTGCCTCACCTGGTTTCCGAAGATCTTTCGTTAACTCACATCCGTCTTTAAACATCGTTGTCCAGTTCTTCACTGTTGACCTCGTTACACTTTTGTCACCATACACTGCCTGCATATTGCGATGAATGTCAACTGGTCGACATCCTTCAGCTGTTAGAAACCGAATCACCGTTCGCTGATCAACTTTGAACGGATTCCCTATCACAGCTGCCATGTTGTCAACGGTCTGTTGAGGAAACTATGAGTCGGAGGATAATGATATTTTGCAATCTAGACGGTTGGTATGTGCTGTTTATATCAGAAGTGACGTTACCATGCGCATCGTAAGTATTTTAATTTGGTGCAGTTTATTCCGCTTTCATTTGAACATGCCTCGTATCGCCAGTGACCTAAACACACTTTGCATTTTCTGTAACTTCTGTAACACGTAACATCTTCCATTATTACCGCAGAATAAGCATGAAATAGTCTAAGTGACAAGAAACCATCCTGCATTACATGTTTTCTCATTGAGACTGAGCCTCTACTCTGATTAATAATGTACTACTTTTGTGTGGTTTTATATAAGCTTCATTTGTGTATTAAGAGTTGCATCTCTGTATTTATTTGCTGTTGATTAATAAACAGTTTACAAATTGCTCCAACACTTTTAATTTGTTTGAAGAAGTTCAATAAGTTTAAAACATAGTTCGTGTCTTGTTGCTGTTTTTGTTTTATTTCAACACGAGACTGCGTGATATTGTTCTTGTTCAATGTCCACAATGATGAATGGCTATTCTTTTGTGCGTCCTGAAAACAGTGTTCAGGAAGCTATCCTCACATTCGGAATTTGCTGATGAAGGTGGACTAGGATCAACCAGACAGTTGTGCTATGCTTAACTTCATCTACGTTTCGCTATGATCGGCCCGGTCGGCTTGAAGTAAGCGCCATGTTGTCGTCATGGATGCTCCGCTAGCCACTTGTTCTTGTATCTGCACCCGATAAACCTCCTGGCCTCTTCATAAGTTATGTATTTATTAGGTTGAGACAACGTTCTACCTTATCTAACCAGTTTGTCAGCCTCCCAATTGTCAAGTATGCTGCCAAGTATGTCGAGTCCCTAACAGAGACATTGACCAACAGAGGGAGAAATGGTAACAAGAGACATACCTGTCGTTCGCTCAATCGTATCATAAGAAGCTCATGTAGTCGACCTTTTTGCTTAACCCGACAACATATACCAGCAACCTTCCTCATGTGTGTGATTTGTAGAACACTATATTGCGAGTAAACAACTTTCAGATTGATCTAAGACATTAAAGACCTCTTCGTAATCCGATATAAAGTTGTCAGTTTCATTCCAAACTCTGCTTAACAATTATATGCAATGTAGTTTTTCGAGAAAGAGTTACAACAGCAACAGGGTCTTTTGAAGACCTCTTGGTAACTATCAACAGAAGGAAACTCGCTTGGTGCGGTCACATATCGAGATCAAATGGTCTTGTAAATACGATCGTCCACGGAAACGTGCAAGGCAGACGACGAAAAGGCCGTCCCAAAAAGAGGTGGGATGACAACGTAAAAGAATAGAGCAATCTCGGACCAAAAGAGGCACAGGCAGCGGCCACTGACAGAGAAGGGTGGCGTGGTGATGTGAGGATGTTATCTGGTCTAGATAGAACCTGTTTCGCGGTAAGCTTGTCTTTATATCTAGCAGATGTTTGGCTACATAATTTTAATATCTGACTTAAATGAGTCTATTCAATATTTGTCCAGGTACATTAGTACTTGACCATTATTGCGCTACTGTAGATATCCATTCTTTTACAACTTAATTATATGACCTTCCTGCAATTCAGTTCGTATTTCTTCTCTCTCTCTCTCAGACATGACCATAAATGCGGTTCACAGTCGTACTGACAAAACACCATGGTCAACAAACCAGACGAGCAGTGCAGACGTCACTTGATTTAGTCCATAGGTCAAACTGTGCTTAAAAATGTTTCGCTGCATCCTGCAGGTGAGATATTATCATACCGACCCGAATAGAGATTATCATATTATATCACACCTAAAGTATAGGTATGTGTGTATATATATATATATATATATATATATATATATATATATATATATATATATATATTGACAGATAAACAGAGACAGCCCAAGAGAGAGAGAGAGAGAGAGAGAGAGGGAGAGAGAGAGACGGGAGAGAGAGAGAGAGAGGAAGTGAGATAAAGAAGGAGAAAGTCAGAATTAGTTGTTAATTACACATATTTGCGATATCGTCAAAGATGTGCATCCAGGTGTAACTGCTTTAGACTTTCTGATACGAGGGAGACATACTCTACCGCATTTCACGCGAGCGTGCTCAGCGTCTAGAATTTGACCGTCATGAATCGCGCACGTTCTTCGGTGCAGCTCACTTTATGTTTGCTGTAATGCTGAGAGATGTGGTACCTGGCAAGCGAGGGAGAGACAATGTGAGATATGGTACCTGACAAGCGAGGAAGAGACAATGTGAGATATGGTACCTGACAAGCGAGGGAGACAATGCTGAGAGATATGGTACCTGACAAGCGAAGGAGACAATGCTGAGAGATATGGTACCTGACAAGCGAGGGAGACAAAGCAGAGAGATATGGTACCGGATAAGCCAGGGAGACAATGTGAGATATGGTACCTGACAAGCGAGGCAGAGAGACAACGCTGCAGGGTATTGTACCTGGCAAGCGAGGGAGAGACGGACTGAGAAGCAGATGAACACAGGACATTCTAGAGGTTCTGAAGTTAACGATGATAGAAACTGGGGAGCAGGGCAAAGCTGGAGTCTCGCGAATAGACTGTTATGGGAACGACTTTCTGCAAAGGAAAGTCTGCATGGTGTATTCGATCTGACATAAATAACAAAGTCAGACATAAAACGGACAGATACACTGACGGCATGACGCGCAGCGTGCATGGTTAGCTTTATCGATACCATTACAAATTTGCAATAAATAAAGGTCAGAACCAGGTCAAATCAGTACCAACTCCACAGAGAAGGTCGACTGCAGTGAAGCCATATTGTCATCAGTGTCTTTCCTTGATGGTACCTTTCTCGGTAGCAATTGACTACCTGTTATTTACACAAACAAAATACAACTGACATGGATAAGACCAAGGGGCATAAGACCAAAGTTAATTGAGGTTATCTCTGAAGTTGAGAGGTAAAATCTAAATTCTTGAGATTAAAGTTGGACCGCACACTGTCTTATGTCGCACATTGCCAGGAGATAAAACATAAAATAAATGCGAGAAATAATATCATACGAAAACTGACTGGTACAACATGGAGAGCAAAGCCAGATGTTCTCAGAACATCAGCACTCGCTCTGTGGTTCTGTGTAGCCGAGTACGCTGCACCAGTTTGGAGGAGCTCTGCACATGTCAAACAAATAGATACAGCAATCAATGAGACAGGCCTTATAGTTACCTGATGCCTAAAACCTACACCAACTGAAAAAATATACCCCATAATCGGCATAGCGCAACCACAGATACAAAGAATTGTCGGGTCAGAGATAGAAAGAGAGAAACTGGTAAATGACCCAAGACACTATTTTCGGACATCAGGTGCATGAACTTGTAGCATAAATGACCTACTGAGTGCCAGTGACAGGACAGTCCATGTTGTTGAACACTGGAATAATGATGTGTGACGTAGTGCCTAGGACCAGGGGAAGTAAGTAAGTAAGAGGTAAAACACTCCTTTGTTTCATATTTTTTGGTGACCTGCCAGGTCATTTCCAGTATCTGTTAGTAACTGTTAGGTTATATATATACTATGTGGGACTAGGATCCATAGAATAATTTGAGTAGATTTTTAACTTGAATTTTGCCTGAGCAGCGGTTGTTTAGCATACTCTTTTCGATTTCCAACTGCCAAGATATTTTTAACGTGTTCTTTCTTGCACACGGGTGTCTGATCTCACTACTCAGAGGAAATTGTTACCGGATGATCCCCGGGAAAAATGATGGTCTTCACCTTACTTCGAGACCACACATTTTGTATGATGGTTTATAAACTGCAAATTCCATTTTAAACGGTATGACGATGTCAGCCAATTTTGTAAAATTCTCAGTAACAGAAGGGATGTACAGCACATGTCTAATACAACAGCTTCTGTTTAATAGCTTATGATATCACATTTGAACAAGAGCAAACCAAATAATCTTCAACATACAGCAAGCAAATAATGAACACAGTATTGATGATCCGAAGATTTACATTTTATTAACATTTTCGCAAGCGAGATACAAGAAACTGAAACATTTTCTGATTATATGTTGCAATAAAAATGGTACGAGTATTTAACATTATTCTCAATATGATTTAGTATCAATGTCAGGGTCTGATACTGAAGGAGTAGAGAACATAATTACTGATTCCTTACAACGGATGTTCGGTGATTGATTAAAAAGTCTTGTAATTCAAATTGGAGATTTCGTGATGCGAATGAAATTGCTACAGTAAACAGTATTTTAGTGGTAGCATATTTACAAATAATTTCATGTAACTACACCTTTAAATGGGATCAACATTTTCTTTAAAACAAAATGGAATCTATAAATTGCATAACATCCTATAAATGATTTATGTAAGCTGTATGCCACACATGTAGTAATGTAGTTTATTTAATTCTTGAATAAATAGACCAAAACAGATTTATTAATGCCTATTTATTATTTATCTAACGTGAGTCCGTCTGTATGTTTTTTAACCGTTCACGCTGGAAATTTGATTGGCTGATCGAATCAGATGCAGTAGCTTGCGCGAAATATCAAAATGAAATAAATATTTGTTGAATTGTTAAATAAGTAATGTAACAGGTTTTAAAAAATTTTTGAGATGGAGGAAACAGGTGGGGCCTGCTTTTTGGCCGTCGTAAACACGCGAGATGGATCTATTCCCCAACGCGAGCTCATGTTTATAAATAACAACGCTTCATAATTTGAGCACGAAACGAAATGGTTTTATGTATGTCTGTGAAGTAGAAATAAATCACTTCCTTTGTGAAAGTCTATAACTAATCAGCTCGGTGGTCTAGGGGTGTGATTCTCACCAAAGCTGCGAAAGGTATTGGTTTCGAATTCTTGTCGAGCATATATATATTTTTCTTTTCTTATTTTCCGTTAAAAATCTGTCTGAAACTTGCATCAAAACATTCTATTTTATAATGACAAAATTTCGGATAAATTCAGCAAGTAATTTTGTTTAAAAAAATACAATGCATACTGCACCCCTTCGTAACAAAAAGGTGGGGAGCGGAAATTGTTTGGAGATGAGCTGGGCGGGTTGAGGGTGTGGAGATAAAGGGATCGGGACTCATGTTATTGGTAAAAGATTGACGGGTTGAGTGTTAAAAAAAAATTGGCATACTGGTTATTGGGAATGGATGGCCATATTGAAATGGACGAAAACTACTTAAGAATTGTTTAAATGGATTATTTTTATCTCCTTTAAGTTATTTTTTAAGTAACTCTAAGTCGTGTTTCATTGGACATCACATTTCAATTTAAATTTATAATCAACTTATTAATGTACCTAAGAAAAAAATTCTTACAAGCTCTGCCAACAATTACCAGCACACTGCACGGAGCAGGGACACCACTGAAGAAGACCAGTATATATATTTAAGAATGGCATTGTGCTGCCAAGAGCAGGCCTGCTCAGCATCTATGGGATAACAACAACAACAATGTACCGAATTTTAATTTAGATTTGGGCTGAGGCATTCCAGTTGCATATTTTCTTTCTAAGAATTTCCCTGGGTACGCTAGCTGATATGTTTAATCTTTACTTAAATAGTATCTATAATCTTATTACAGCAAGGTATTTTCCTGACATGGCAAAGTCATGTATTCTCCGAGATGAAGATGTTGAGTAGTACACGATCTGTAGCGGTCAGCCATCCTACACTGAAGACTAGCATCAGGGCCAGAGACCCACAGTTACAACGACACTTCTCCTCATCCGCGTAATCATCCATGATAACAGACTGCAGCAGGGCAAACTGACTGAGGAGTAGGCCATCGAAGGGGGAAGGCTAACATGGGGCCCAAAAAGGCAATGCTGGTCGGATTTGTCGGACCGAAAGGTGATAATACCGCAGTGAAGCTGTAAACTACAACACGACATATTTCGTTGTCTGGACTACTTCCTGTTACTTGCAAAGCCCTTTCTAGGACTTGGTAGCAGGAGATGGAGAACGAGCGGCGAAGAAGAAGTAAAAGAAGATTTATTCTCCATATAGATTCTGGTGCATTAGTTGCATCAATTTAGCATCAAGAAAAGTCAATATTTCATGGCTGTTCAATTTTTTAGAAATGTGCATTACATTTCTTCAGAAGATATGAATTGTATGGGACGGCCAGTCGAGAGTCATGTACTTGATGTAACAAACTATTTGCAGACACAATCAGTTCATGAATTATATGGGACGGCCAGTCGAGAGTCATGTACTTGATGTAACAAACTATTTGGAGACACAATCAGTTCATGAATTGTATGGGAAGGCCAGTCGAGA
Source organism: Ariolimax columbianus (assembly GCA_036924085.1). Lineage (NCBI taxonomy): Eukaryota > Metazoa > Mollusca > Gastropoda > Stylommatophora > Arionidae > Ariolimax > Ariolimax columbianus. The sequence goes on from JAVGWX010000009.1 coordinate 33,141,485, forward strand.
GTCATGTACTTGATATAACAAACTATTTGCAGACACAATCAATTCAAAAGATATATCTAACATTTTGTTCTACACATATTAGTTATTGAATTTAAAAATAACCAGCAGTGATATAATACAAACCAGAACGCATTTATGGCAGTTAATCTCTTATTCTAACGAAAATGAAAGTCAGATTGCTTAATAGTTAGGCCTATGGTTGATCCGAATGTAATGCGACCAATAACACACAAGTACCAGTTTAAAAGAACCTGATTACAATATCGATAATGTTAAAATGTGCGCAGAATAAAAAAACAATATATGGGCACGCTGTTAAATATAATGTTTACATTATTATAAGTTCAAATTATAAATACATCATTATCTTGACAACGAGAGTCTGAAAAATGGAAAGATTACAGCTGAAATTGTATTATTCCACAGGGTAATGGGAATCCTCGTTGTACCAACCACAAGTGATGGAGTCATTCAATTTGCTTACATGTATTTATTTCGAAATTGCAGCGAAATGACGTTACGTAAAATAGCCAAGTCATGGCGTACACAAACTAACATTCAAGTAAAGCCGTCCATGCAATATCACCGACTACCACTTACCTTCATAAGAATATTAAATTTGAACATTTTTGTCTCATAAGATATCGCTTCTAATAATGTTTCTTACTGAGAAAATGAGAACCGTTTTATCAACAATTTCACATACTTCTAAGGATACGCAGACAAAAATTAAAATTCCTTTTTTATGAGAAAAAAAAATATTGACTTTCCATCATGATTCTGTAAATAGCCACTGGTCAATCATATTCTGAAATAATTGCAATTTGCTTCATCTCGAATGTTCATTTCACAAATGAGTTTTCAAAACTGCAAGAAGGTGGCATGTTGATATGGAAGTTTATATGTTAATCTACATGATGTTTGTATATTTTTGTCAAATTATGAACGAAAGTAGCACCTATAAGTTTATTTGATTGTTTAGTCTATTTTGTTTTCTGTTGTCGATAAAAGAGATCAATGGATATGTAGATATTGATGCCTAAATTGTGTTACAGAGTGTTATAGGATTGAAACATTATCATGTAACATACATTTTCAACAGAACCCACTACTGACTGCATGATATGTAGGATGATTATTAGTCAGATCACATAACATATACTTGGAAGTTTATTTGGTATGCTTGTGCCACTTTCTTGGTCTTCAACACAAAAAGACATTTCCCAAATTTTGTGTGTGTAATTTTTGCAGGTGCTTACAATATCAACAACATATGTATGTAGGAAATAAGAGAACTAAAGAGTAGAGCGACTATTATCAAGATTGGAAAAAAAGGACATTCATTGTGTTATTTAGCTTTTTTTGTTTCATCTGCATCATTTTAATTTCTTCAAAAATATTTAGGAAATATTGCGAATTTTATTTGTATATATAAATAAATATATATCTGTATTTCTTGTGAACAAACTAAAATGTGATGACAAATTATACTTTATTTTCTCGTAACTGCTGCCAAACTTTTTTTAATGATTTTAATTATCTCACGTTAATAATGGACCAGTATTCACTTTAATGTCCTTACAATTTTATGCAGCTTATTCTGGATGTCTCTTCATTTTTGAGCTTAAATAAGGTTAACTAATAGAACACTATATTCAGCGACTAAAGGTGAACTTATTACAAATATAATTTGTTATACCTGCTAGAATATATTTATCAAGATACAAACACATACATGTCGTGATACGCGGGTATCAATTCTCGTTGGTTTCTGCTTTGTCATTCTTTGGGTCTTTAGCAAAGAGCTCAAATTTGAGGTCACTCCTTTTAAGGTCCTCACAATTTACCAAAGGGTTTGTGCTGAAATGATCAAGTTATATATGTCAAGTTCTTTCTGCCAATTTCTCTTTGCTATTTCTTGTCAAGTTATGTCTGCCAATTTCTCTTTGCTAGTTCATGTCAAGTTATGTCTGTCAAGTTCTATTTGCTAGTTCATGTCAAGTTTTGTGTGTCAAATTTTCATTGCTAGTTTATGGCAAGTTATGTCTGCCAAGCTCTCTTTGCTAGTTCATATCAAGTTATGTCTGTCAAGTTGTCTTTGCTAGTTCATGTCAAGATGTGTCTGTCAAGTTTTTTCTGTAACGTTCGATTTGCTAGTTCATGTCAACTTATATTTGTCAAGTATTTTTTTAAAGTTTATGTCAAGTTATGTCTGTCAAGTTCTCTTTACTAGTTCATGTCAAGTTCTTTCTGTCAAGTTCTCTTTGCCAGTTGATGTCCAGTTATGTTTGTCAAGTTTTATTTGCTAGATCATGACAGTTTATGTCTGTCAAGTTCGTTGTGTCAAGTTTTCTTTGCTAGTTTTTGTCAAGTTCATTATGTAACGTTCTCTTTGCTATTTCTTGTCAAGTTATGTCTGTCAAATTCTTACTGTAACGTTTTCTTTGCTAGTTCATTCCAAGACACGTTCGAGTACTTTCTGTAACGTTCTCTTTGCTAGTTCATGTCAAGATATGTCTGTCAAGTTCTTTCTGTCAAGTCCTCTTTGCTAGTTCATGTCAAGATATGTATGTCAAGTTCTTTCTGCAACGTTCTCTTTGCTAGTTCATGTCAAGATATGTCTGTCAAGTTCTTTCTGTCAAATCCTCTTTGCTCGGTCATGTAAAGATATGTTTGTCAAGTTCATTATGTAACGTTCTCTTTGCTATTTCTTGTCATGTTATGTCTGTCAAATTCTAACTGTAACGTTTTCTTTGCTAGTTCATTCCAAGATACGTTCAAGTACTTTCTGTAACGTTCTCTTTGCTAGTTCATGTCAAGATATGTCTGTCAAGTTCTTTCTGTCAAGTCCTCTTTGCTAGTTCATGTCAAGATATGTATGTCAAGTTCTTTCTGCAACGTTCTCTTTGCTAGTTCATGTCAAGATATGTCTGTCAAGTTCTTTCTGCAACGTTCTCTTTGCTAGTTCATGTCAAGATATGTCTGTCAAGTTCTTTCTGTCAAGTCCTCTTTGCTAGTTCATGTCAAGATATGTTTGTGAAGTTCTTTCTGCAACGTTCTCTTTGCTAGTTCATGTCAAGATATGCCAATCACATTTCTTTATCAATCTCTCAGTGTTTTAGTTTAATATATCGTAGTTACGTGTTATCTGTCAAGAGATGGAGATTGGAATTTGCGTGTCGTAGACCGTTATGTATTTTCTGCCAAGAGGTGGAGACTTTGAATGTCATAGACAGCTATGTTTTTTCTGTTCAGAGGTAGAGACTTGAATGTCAAATACAGTTATGTATTTTCTGTCAAGAGGTGGAGACTTTGAATTTCATACATAGTTACGTATTATCTGTCAAGAGATGTAGACATTGAATGTCATATGCAGTCTTTCTGTCAAGTTCTCTTTGCTAATTCATGTCCAGTTATATCTGTCAAATTTTCTTTGCTAGTTCATGTCAATGTAAATCTGTTAAGTTCTCTTTGCAAGTTCATGTCAAGTTATGTCTGTCAAGTTCGTTCTGTCAGATTCTCTTTGCTAGTTCATGTCAAGTTATGTATGTCATATGGGCGTATGTATGTATGTGTGAATTTCTGTATATTTATATGTGTGTGTGTATGTGTGTGTATGTATGTACGTACGTGCGTATGTATATGTGTGTGGATGTGTGCGTGCATTCGTGCGTGTGTGTTTGTGTATGGATGGATGGATGGATGGATATAATAATGGTTGGATGTATGTGTGTGTATTTATGTATGTATGTATGTATGTATGTATGTGTGTGTGTATGTATGTATGTATGTACATGTATGTATGTATGTATGTGTGTGTATGTATATATGTATGTATGTATATATGTATGTATAATCTCACATGGACGCCAAATTGAACACATCACTTGGTATTCTGCTCAGGTTGGTATTCTGACAGAATACTTTGGCCAAACTTGTATTTCTGATTGACTCAAGTTGAGCTAAAATTAAGAAAAAATATACTGTTTGACTTAAACAAATAAGCACATTTAATTGCTAATTTCTTGCTATCTTTGTGCGCGCACAATATGTGTGAACTAAATGTTTTCTCTATTCATACAAAACCTACATTCCGTGGGGCCACATCAAATCGTTTAGTTTCAGCCAGTCTGTTATATAACATATGTAGAGTATACCTATCAATGCATGACTGTCAATTATACATACGTGTGTTTGTGTGTGTCTGTTATTATTATTATGTATGTACAAATAGACAAACTTCAGCAAGATAGGAAAATACATTAGATGACTTAACAGATTGTCATACTGCCAGACAGGCAGACAGACATACAAACAGATATTTAGGTTAAATGATTATATATATATATATATATATAGATAAAAATGTATATATATATATATATATATATATATGTATATAGATAGATAGATAGATAAATAGATAAATAGATAGATAGATATATACATAGATAGATAGATAGATAAATGTATATATATATATATATATATATAAATATATATAGATAGATAGATGTATAGATAGATAGATAGATAGATAGATATATATATAGATAGATGATATATAGATAGATATATATATAGATTGATGATAGATATATATATAGATAGATAGATAGATAGATAGATAGAAAGATAGAAAGATAGATAGATATATAGATAGATAGATAAATAGATAGATAGATAGATAAATATATAGATAGATATATACATAGACAGACATACAGATATATATATATAGATAGATAGATAGATAAATATATAGATAGATATATACATAGACAGACATATAGATATATATATAGATAGATATATAGATATATAGCTAGATATATAGATATATATATATAGATATATAGATAGATAGATAGATAGATAGATAGATAGATATATATATAGATATATATATAGGTAGATAAATAGATAGATATCTTGATTGATAGATAGACAGATAGATATATATATATATATATATATATATAGATAGATAGATAGACGGATGGATAGATAGATAGATAGATATATAGATAGATAGATAGATAGATAGATCGATAGATAGATAGATAGATAGATAGATAGATAGATAGATAGATAGATAGATAGATAGATAGATAGATAGATAGATAGATAGATAGATAGATAGATAGATAGATAGATAGATAGATAGATAGATAGATAGATAGATAGATAGATAGATAGATAGATAGATAGATAGGCCCTTTTAAACTTTCCGATTCTGATGGTAATCATTGCATACTAGAGACGAACATTTTCATAATAACATGTTTTGCTACTTCACTCGTGTAGTTTAGGCAGCCACGTCATAATGGTGGCACGAGTATTTCCAGATCTGTACTCTAGCAATGTTTGCTGACATATACATGCTCTTGGTAAATGCATTATAACCAAATGGCAGCACGGCTATCAAATTGTTTGTTTCCTTTCACTTATACCGTTGAGCATCTATCCTGCGCCAAGTGCGTTGCGTCGACCCTTTTTAACTTGTATCCTTGCAATATTACTGTTGTGTCAGCTATCCACCTGCCTCGACGTATGCCCGTTATCCTTTGTAGGCATCTGTTACCGAAACACTGGAGTCTTTTCTGTATGACATTGGTCTTTCTTCATGCATCAGCTCCATCTTCCAGCATCGTAGAGCGTTAAAGCCTGTCTACTTTAACAGTAAGGTAGCTGGCATCGTTGAGCGTTTAATCCTGTCTACCTAATTGTTAAGACATATAATATATTCTTACCGTCTGTGAAACGAGAGGTTGTTTGATTATTACTAAAAAAGAAGCGATCTCCAAACTTGGTCCTGAAGAACTGGATTCTCAAAATACATCGAATTGTCGGTCCTACCAGACCAGTGGTAATAGGTTCGTGCAGCATTCCTGTAAACAGGTCAATGTCCTTAACTGATCTGAAAAATAGTATTAATCGTTCACAAATTATGACTTTCATTGTTTATCTTAGCAGTCGGGAATGTGCGTTCTAGTGGGTCGTACTTTCACTTGACATTATGTTGAAGCATGTGCATGGACCATTGAATAATGTTTTAGATGCACACAATAAAATATATATAATTAACTATTCTATATACACAAGGTAATTTCAAAAAGTTTCCGGAATTAGTGGATTGTATAGTAATAAGTAGAAAAGAAAGGACAAAACAGTTCCAAATGGATACAGGCCTATCAGCCTACTGAGCTGTGTCGGCAAACTGATGGAACGTATGATAAACACCAGACTGATGTGGCATCTGGAAGAAAAACGAATACTAATTCCACAGCAAGCCGGCTTTAGACAGCACAGATCCACTGAGGACCAGGTCATCCTCATAGCCCAGGAAATAGAAGATGCCTACCAGGCACATAAACACACAGTGGCGGTTTGGGTGGACCTGGAAAAGACATTTGACAAAGTCTGGAAAGACAAGCTAAGGAGAAGTGAAGTTTGTGGGAGAATGTACAAGTGGATCAACCACTATCTCATAAAAAGCACGGCCAGAGTCCAAGTACAAGGGCAGATGAGTAAAAAGGTGACACTCGAGCAGGGAGTACCCCAAGGGGGGAGTACTGTCACACACACTCTTCCTGGTGTATATAAACGACATTACAGAGAAAATACCAAGAAGAGTCCATAGCTCAATGTTTACAGACGATCTGGCTATGTGGACCTCTGAAAAGAATATCACCATAGCAAGAAATCGGATGCAGCAGGCCCTAACATCGCTGGAAGAGTGGGCGAACTCATTGCTGCTTAAAATAAACGAGGAGAAAATAATAACACTGTCATTCGCTACTGGTAAGTACACAAGTAATTTCAGAGCGGAGGCAGAGGCACTGAGGGCGGCAGTGGAAGAAATGGTGACACATAATGAAAATGAAAACCATATAGTCCTGCTTACAGATGCTCTCGCCGTAGTCACAGCGCTAAAAAGCCAGAAAAACACTGAGCATAATGACTTAAAAGCAGCACTCTGTCAACTATGCCAGCAGTCCGCACCAAAAAGGGTAGTGGTACAGTGGGTCCCATCACACTGCAACATCCAAGGCAACGAGGAGGCAGACAGACTGGCAAAAGAAGGCGCAAGACTACCACAAACAGATACTAGTATGACGTACGAAGAGTCAAAACGGCTTATTAAAGCCAGATACATGACCAAATGGGAAACCGAACATACTGGCTACACTAAAAACAATGCCTTTTACCAGCTGAACAGAAGAGAGCAGGTCGTTGTCTTCAGACTTCGCACTGGCCACAATAAACTGAGGTACCACCTATTCAACAAATAAAAGATAGGTGGAACCGACGAATGCCCGTGTGGTACCGGGAAAATGACCGCTGAACATCTGCTGCAGAACTGCCCGACATACGAGGATCAGAGAGAGCAGATGTGGTCATCACCAGTGGAACCACAAGACAAGCTCTATGGCAGTGTCGACAGCCTCAGGATGACCGCCGCTTTTTTCGAAAAAGGAATGGTTACTGTCTAACTGCGTACGAAGAAGAAGAAGAAGAAGAAGATCACATGATGTGCCCGTTGTAACTAGGATGAAAACGATGAGATGCCCAGAGCGTACAAAAAGTGGAGATATCAATGTACTAGGACAGACCAGAGCTTAGGCTAGAGTGTGAAGCAGAAATGTGAGACCTGTACTCATTGCCTTAAAGTTGACAAAGACGGGCAGACTTGACGAAGACTTTGGCAGTTCAGAACAAATTACATTTCAAGTGTATTCGTTTGTTTGTTTTTAAAGTCAGACAACAATCAGTGAGGCAAATCGATCTAAACAATAAATCATTGAGGCAAAAGATCATTGCGGCAAACTATTTAGACGGCAGATCGGTGAGACAAACGATCAGTTAAGCATACAATCAGTGGAGCAAACGATCAGTGACGTGTATGATCCAAAGGACAAAGGGCCACAAGAGCGCGGAACAAAGATTCAGAAGATACACCACTTGTACTATGGAATACATAAACTGTGTTACGCTAGGAACAGCATAGTTAGACCATAGATCAGAACCTGAGAAAATAGTTTATGCAGGGGGTCTAGCTGTCCAATTGCATGTAACCCTTGATTTGTTTTATTACAGAGCTCAATAAAGTTGGCTTAGCATTGCATCTGTATATTCATACCTCATTCCTATGTAATAGAATTGATTGATTTTGTTGTATCCTAAGAACAGGCAGTGATGAATTTCTAGGGAAGTAATTAAAAGGTAAGAAACGCGAAGGGAGATAACCAGTTAATACTATTTAGCAACAGGGAACAATGTTACTGTCCTCTTAACAAAGATGTACACATATTTCGAAACAACATTTTTTTCACAAGAGGACTGACTTATCTAGAAAGCACAATGGTCGAGAACAGTTCGTTTGTCGTAGCTGTTATTTGTCGTCTCAATTATTAACGTACGAATACCAAGAATGAACCTAACCTGTACACTTGTGCCAGCTGATTCGGATAGGTTCCGAACGCGTTAGTGTCATTGAATCCAGTAACAGGTGGAAGGCCACAGAAGGATCTCCACTTATGATAAGGTGGAAGCCCATGATCTCGTCCTCGCTGAATATTCATGGACACAAGGTCAAAACTTTGACCAGTCTTAGGATTCAGGAACAAAAACTCTGAAAGATCCTCAACTAGTGAGGGGAAACAACATAAATATTTAATTGCGAAAAAATTTCATTATATTATATTATATGGACATGGCATGGCGTACCTAATTTATAAATACGATTATAAATATCGGAATGTGTTCACAATTGGTATCGATACTTTACTTTCTTGCTAACCACAATTTGAACTGTCCCTAGCGAAACAGAGAATTCTTCTGCAAGTAAACGAAAACTCCGACGACGACGACATCTTCTGACGCAACAATATGCGCCTGACCTGGTCTCGGAAGATCTTTCGTTATCTCATGTCCTTCTTTAAACATCGTTGTCCATTTCTTCACTGTTGTCTTCGACCATACACTGCCTGCATTCTGTGATGAATGTAAACTGGTCAACATTCCGAGCACCAGGGCCTCTAACCGCGCATGTCAACGACAACAGACACGAACAATTGCATGAGACGTTGGGAACTATTCTCACTGAGGACGGACGTTTGGAAAAAAAGAAGTAAAGTAAAGTAACCCATAGCATTACTGCCGTAGGGGTGTGAGGTGTTAGCGATCTCACATTTCAAAGACTCAGCTATATGAGGGTGGTAGCCATCTCCTCTTCCTTGTCGCTTTTACTTCACGGACTGAACAGGTACCCATTTAAGGCTGGGTCGACTAGGGAGCAATTGAGGTCTTAAAAAACATTTCCGCCCCAACTGGGGAATGAATCCAGGACCACTCAGATGCGAAGCAAGCGCGCTAACCGCTGCACTACGCGGCTCCACGTTTGGATAGGGAAATCGAAACCATGGGTAAAAAAGCAAATGCAGTTCTTTTCTTACCAACTATGTGCTAAGAGTGTCAAACATGACCCGTGTCCAAGGCACAGGATAAGAAAATTGCAACCCGTGAAATGAGCGGCTTGAGAAAAGTCATCAACGTAACCAGAAGAAACAGAATGAAAATTTACATCAGAATAATTCTGGGAACAGTATCCTCCCAAAAATACATAATATACAAAAAGTGGTTTGGTCATCTTATGAGAATAAACCCTGATAGGCTGGCATTAAAGACATGCAGGAGTGGTAGATCGGGGTTTAGAGTCAAAGGACGACCACGTTGCAAATAGATAGACAACATTAAAGAAATCAAATGCCACAACATCACAGCGACATATCTGGATCAAGAGCAAGACCTACAGCTCCCCATGACACTTCATGGCATCAGTTGAAGAATAGAGTAAAGTAAATTAAGAAATTAAAATAAATAATTCTGATAAAACTACGAGCGACGTTTAAATAAACCGGGACTTTTTTGTTCTAGTTCAACTTGAATGGGTTAAACGTGCTGGACCTACTACCGTTAGTTGGGGCACTTGCTAAGATTTTCTTGTGAAAGAAAGCGTGAAACATGCGGTAATTTACAGAAGACTTCAATCACACTACAGTGATGAAACACAACCGGAGTAAGACATCTGAATTATGTATTCGTTTTAGAGAAGGCCTTACATCCGTGAGTGATGATACCGGCCGTGGTGGCTTCAAATGTAAATATCCAGATTGTGGAACGCCTTTTCATGAAAAATCGAAGCATAACTTGTCGCGTAATTGCACGGGCGGCACGTGTTTCTTTTGGTTTGAACACAAAATGCCTTCTGCTCTTGCAAGATAACGACGCCTCATACGGCTCACCGCACTATGGGCCATCTGCAGCAATTCGGCTGAGAGGTATTGCTACATCCACCTTACAGATCAGACCTCGCTGTAAGAGATTTCTACCTGTTTGGACCCACAGATGAATTCCTTGGACGTCAGCATTTCACATCTCCGGGAGATGCTGGCGGCCTTTTGCAGACATCGAATTTTGCTGATGGAATACACCCGTATGTCCTTTGACTATCCGAGGATTTGTGACCTAACTCTATGTGCTCCCATTGGGACCATCATGCCTTCGTGTTCCTTTTCTGTGTGTCTTCACCATTGCATGCAGTATGTGGCTCTGTCACTCATTGTGATCACGAACGGTTGGCGTGAAAGATCCTTGCCGCCTAAACGCATCACCAACCGATCTCATCTGCTTCATTCAATCACGATCGTTTATGTTGTCACAGCCGGCTGTGGCATTAGCGCTTAGTGGACACACCGCATTCCGTTCTCCGGGCAACATCGTTGCAAAGCCTAGATCAGGACTTGGTAGCGAGTGTTTGAGAACGAACGAATAAGAAGAAGAAGAAGAACTGTCACAACATACTGTCCATGTTGGATATGAACTATCATGATTGAAATTACGTACCGACATTTCTGTCCGCAATCTCTGCTCTATTTATAAGGATGTCTGTAGCACCAGTAATTCCAGATGCGATTTCCTCAAAATGCTTCTGAACTGGTCCAGGCCTACAAATATAAATGGTTACCGTTATCAAACAACAACTTTCATTTAGAACCATTGTCACGTGAACTGATACTTTGTGGTAGATGGAAAAATAGAAGAGATCGTTGCAGATAATAACTGTAAATGTGGAAGCATAGTATGATATTTTGTTAGGAGAGGTTTTCGGATCTAACAAAGTTGATGTAGGTTCTCACGGAGATAATGTCTCTTGTATTGAAGGTATTATTTTGCTAGTACATGTTCTTCCTCAAATAACGTCTATTTTTATTGGTTCATATGGGATCGTCTTTGATCAAAAAGTCTATGTCAACAATTTATTCTTTGATAAACTGAAGCTTTGCTTCTTGCAAATGAAGTCTTCGCAGGTACCCCGGAGCTTTTCGAGCATGGCAGACGACAGGGCCAGACTGTCTCTATCTGTCCTGCATAAATGGAGCAGTCCTGCAGGATATGTTCTGATGTTTGCTTTGGTGCTCCGTAATCGTACATGACGGTGTCTCTCAGACTCATTCTGTGAATGTGGGCCTTGAATCTGCAATGTCCCATTCTGAGTCTGAAGGTCAATGCCTGCCAGACTTTGCAACGTTTGTCTAAACTGCCATTTTTTTGGCTTGTATTCTCTGAGCTGGTCTCTCCGTTCCGTCCTCATAGGTCGTTTGATGCCTATCTTTGGTTCCTAATAGCGTTGTGGATGAGGAGTCTATGTGCCGTCACTTTCGGCTTTTGTGAGCTCATCTACCTTCTCGTTTCCAACGATCCACAATGGAACATAAAGCCACTCTAGGACTATGTCTGGGTTTTGGGGACAGCAATCCGCGGTTAATTTCGAGTCTATTTTGTTTGTGGCTTGAGATGGCTTGGAGTAGGCTTCTGTGGTCTGTTTGAATGACCGTTTTCCCTGTAGAAGTGTTTAGGTTGATAAGAATCCAGGCTGCTGCATGTGCAGCTGTTGCGTCAGCTCTGAAATTGGTATAGTTCTCTCTGCTGGTATGGAGATAGTTTTCTATATTATTTTGTCACCAATGCCTTTTGTCTTTGACTTTGAAAGTACTCCCTGATGAAAAAAGCTCGTCTGGTGTCACCTGTGTGAATGTTGGCATACAACTTTTCTTCTCTTGTCGTCTCACTTTCTAACGGGTTGTAGCCCAGTGTCGTGGTATGTATTTTGTCTTTCGCCTCTCTTGAGGCCTGAGTGACATTGTTATCCATGTTACGGAAGGCCTTCTTTATGCCCTCTATAGATAGATTAGACCCACTCCGTGAACCAAACCAAACTGCAGATTATGCCACAACCATCAGGACTCAGTCGAGCACCTCCTGACTTTGTTCCCAGGGCTGGCCGCTCTGTGAAACCTGTTGTTCCCACCACACCACACTATACACATCACTACATCAATTGAGGAGAACGTGTGCATTTGTCTAGGAGGCATTGGGCTGTCAAGAGCTGCCGTCTCACAGACAAAGGGACTACTATCCTCATCATCATACTTATGCGTTGGTTTCTCGTCCCATTGCAAAATTACACTTTCAGTATTTGTTCCAATTCTCAACCTTCTTAGACGTTTTCTTTCACATTCAATATATAATATATAAACAGCCAGTGGTTACAGTGAAATGACAGCAGTTACAGGCGTTAAGTGTGTCTACCTCGGAAGTTTGCAGTCGAGATCAGTGACTATTGCTGATGAGCTGGCTAATAGAATAGCAACGATCATCACAGCTTTTGATCGAATGGGCTCAACATTGTGGAATCGTCGAGGAATCACGACATAACTGGAGATCAACAAAGCAACTATTGTCCCCATCCTGCTCCCCCCTTGTGAGAATTGGACTGCCTACGCTCGTGACGCCAGAAGACTATATCTTATCTACATGAATTATCCTAAACACATTCTGTATCCGTTAGCAAAACCATATCACAGATAAGGAAGTGATATCCCAATACAACATGCCAGGTACTCCTGTACTTTTGCAAAAAAGAATTCACCTGAGATGGGCTGTCGATCTTGCTGTAATGTCAAGCGAAAGACTTTACAAAAAAGCCTCCTGTGTAGGGAACTTAGTGAGAAAGAACGATCACACGAACGTCCAAATAAGCGTTTCCCGGACGGTCTGAAAGAGTCGATTAAGTTCTGTCAAAAACAAAACATTGTCCCCTGGACAACCTTGCTCAAAATCGTTTAGCGTGGAAGAGTGCGGTCAAAAACGGCGTTGCAATCAGTGAGGTATTCTAGGAGGAATATGCGAATTGAGTTTGCCAGTCGTGTCATGTGACTTTCCCTTGTATTAACTTTATACTGGCTTAGAACACTTGGCAGTCTGTATACAACCAGTTTAATTTTCATTTCCTTGCTCTAAAAGCTACGCGCATCCAATCTATTCGTATATGCATTAATTGTCCCTGCCTCCAATACTTTCTGTGGCAATGCATTTCAAGCATTCACCAATCTCTGGCTAAAAAATATTTCCTAATATCTAATCTGGACCATTCTCTAGATTAATTTGTATCTATGCCGTCTAGTTCTTTGAGGTGCTTGTAATTTGAAAAAAACAACTTGTTATAGACTAATTTATTCTTTACTTTGATTATCTTCTTCTTCTTCTTCTTGGTTCGTTCTCAATATACCACTTCCAAACCATGAAAGCGCTTAAGTAGCAGAATGTAGTACAGAGAACGGAATTCGTTGTGTCGTAGTTTACAGCTTAGTTGCGATATTTGCACCTCTCGGTCCAACACATCCGACTTCAGCAAAAATGTTTTGAGTACCGGGTTAGCATTCCATCTTCGATCTCTTCTCCTTAGCTAGTCTGCCATGCTGCAGCCTATTATCCAGGATCACCGCGTGGAGGTGTAGAAGGGTGTTGGCAGCTATGGTTCGCTGGCCCTGACGATAGCAGTCAGCTATGGGTCACTAACCACTGCAGCTCATGTGCTGCTCAGCATCTTGATTCCACTTTAATTATCTGATAAATATGTATTGTGACCTCAAATTCTTCTAATTTCTAGAGTTTTTCTGAGTAACTGTATTTCGGGAATCCCACTATCAGCTTTACCACTCTATTTTGTATCCTTTCCAGCATCTTTTGTCCCCCTATACGATAAGGACTATACACCTGCACAACAGTACTCCAATCTATATTTAACTAATGCTTATACAGTTTGACTATCACTTGCTTGCTCCTATGTGTAATATTTCTTTTTATCCTACTTAACATTGCATTTGCCTTTTTCACAGCTACCTGGACTTGCTCACTCACTTTACATGTATGCTCTATTAAAACCTCTAGGTCCATTTCCTTTACTATCTTCCTAATATTGTTTTTGCCAATTCTGTAATTATTTTCCATATTGGATCTACCCATGTGGATTGACGATACATTTATCTACATTAAACTCCATTTTCCAGCTCACATACTATTTTCGAATTTATTCTAAATCCAATCTCAATCTATCAATGTGTTTTTATGTTATCCTCAAATTTTGCAATTATGGATCCGATATCAATGTCCAAATCGTTTATATATATATCAAGAACAAAATTGGTCTCAAAATTGAATCTGTGGCACTCCACTTTTTAATTCACACCACTCAGCGTACTCATTTTTTATGCCCACTCTCTGCCTCCTTCCCGTTAACGAATGTTTAATCGACTTGGCAACTTCCCCGCCAATCCAATGTGATTTTAGCTTTCTAAATATTTATTTTTAATGAGGTACTCTATCAAAGGCCTTTGCAAAATCTAGATCAATAACATCCCTTTTTCTTTAATTTTAGTAACCTTCTCCATGAATTCTAAAATATTTGTTAAGCATGATCTTCCTCAAGTAAACCCACGCTGACTATTTCTGATTAGATTAAACTTGTCTAAATACATTACAATGTTTCCTTTGATTATTGACTCTAACAATTTACCGACTATCCTCGTTAAACTCACCGGTCTATAATTTGCTGGATCTGATTTTTTGACCTTTTTGATCACTCCTGCATCTTTCCAATCACATGGAACAATACCTTTTGTGAGTAATTGAGAACACACAATATAGCCGATGGTTTTGCTAGTCGGTCTCTAATTTCAAATAGCAGTTTTGGATGAATACCATCTTCACCTAGACATTTATCCACGTTCAACCACTCCAATTTTTAAGAAACCATTTTCTCCGTAATACAGATTGATCTTAATCCCGCTGTATCAATGTCTCTTTGGAAAATATCTATAGGTTCTGGGATCTTGGAGTATTATTTTACGTAGACTGTGCCAAATTACTGATTGAGTATATTAGTACCTCCCTATTCCCACTTATTATTATATATGTGCTATCTATGAGAGAACCTACTTTGTCTTTCGTTCTTTGTTTATTTCTAACTTAAGAAAAGAAGCTTCTACTATCAGTCTTGATCCTGTGAGCAAGTTTTGTTTCAAAGTCCAATATTTCTGCTTTATTTACTTTCTGATCTATGTTTTGCATGTTCAAATATTTTGAATATGTTTCTTTTGATTTACTTGCCTCTAAATACGTTGTCCATGCTTTATTTTTGGCTCTTCTACATTTAACTACAAATCTAGTTATCAACATTTTACGCT
Source organism: Ariolimax columbianus (assembly GCA_036924085.1). Classification (NCBI taxonomy): domain Eukaryota; kingdom Metazoa; phylum Mollusca; class Gastropoda; order Stylommatophora; family Arionidae; genus Ariolimax; species Ariolimax columbianus. The sequence goes on from JAVGWX010000009.1 coordinate 33,157,075, forward strand.
TGGGGTTTACCTCCCTACATGGAACACATTCCTCTTTTAGCTTTTCTAGAAACTGTTTTAAAACTCTCCCACTCTTGTTCAGAATCTGTTCCTCCGACAATATCTTTCCCGATTATGTGGCTCATTGCCTCTTTCATCTCCTTATCATCTGCCTTAGAGTAGTCGTATGTTCGCGAGTTTATGTTTATTTATGTGGCTCATTGCCTCTTTCATCTCCTTATCATCTGCCTTAGAGTAGTCGTATGTTCGCGAGTTTATTTTTATTTATGTGGCTCATTGCCTCTTTCATCTCCTTATCATCTTTCTTAGAGTAGTCGTATGTTCGCGAGTTTATGTTTATTTATGTGGCTCATTGCCTCTTTCATCTCCTTATCATCTGCCTTAGAGTAGTCGTATGTTCGCGAGTTTATGTTTATTTATGTGGCTCATTGCCTCTTTCATCTCCTTATCATCTGCCTTAGAGTAGTCGTATGTTCGCGAGTTTATGTTTATTTATGTCCTTGCTATAAGATCTCAACGGATGATCTGATGGTCACTTGAGCCAAACAGTTCCCCAACGGTAAAGTTTTCAATCAGATTTTCTTCTGTAGTAAATACTAGATCGAGTGTGTTTTTTCCTCTGGTAGCCTCTTGTACATATTGAATCAAAAAATTGTAAGTAATGAACTTCACAAACGCTTCTGATTCGACAAGTGCTTCTGTCAAATCCCATTTTATTTATGCAAAGTTGAAATCCGTCATTAATAATAGTCATGCCTTTTCTATGCTACAAATCAGCTTTTGCATTGACTTGATCAGTCATTTGCGCAATCACACACTCAAAGATGCAGTATGACATGAGATGATGTCCATGGTCCTCATTGACCACGAAGAACGAAATAATTATATTATTATGTGTAATTATATGAATATGTTAAATATTTTCATGTATTATATGTTAATTTATTTATGTATGTACGTATGTACGTATGCATGTATGTATGTATGTATGTATGTATGTATGTATGTATGTATGTTTGTATGTATGTATGTATGTATGTATGTATGTATGTATGTATGTATGTATGTATGTATGTATGTATGTATGTATGTATGTATGTATGTATATATGTATATATGTATATTTATGTATGCATGTATGTATGTATGCATGTAAGTATGTACGTGCTTTTGTATATATGTATGTGTGTGTGTATATATATGTATTTATGTATGTATGTATGTACGTATGTATGTGTGTGTGCGTATATATGTATGTATGTATGTATGTACGTACGTACGTGCGTATGTATGTATGTACGTTCGTATGTATGTATGTATGTAGTGATAAGAAAATCCAAGCACATGTATATGATTACCGGTTGAAGAGATTCCTGAGACGTTGTTGGAAACTTCCCATATTAAACAGTGACGGAACAGTAGAATGGCCAAATCTAAAACCAGCAGTGTAGAAACCGGAAAAGAGGCTTGGGTTGATAGCAGGATCGTAATGGCTTCTGCCAGATGTTGAGGTAAGTTGCCAAAACTTGGCGTCATCGCCGAGAATGACAGGGAGATAATTATTGTAAGTAATGGCCTGAAGTTGTGCTGAAAGAAAACAATGAAATGCAATATGCAATCAAGCAGTCAGGAATTCCTCTAATAAAGAATTTCTGAATCAGACAGGCCAGCTGTATAATAATATCAGTTCATGTCTAGCAGACGGTCTTTTTGTCAGGTGTGTCAAGGTCAGGGACACCTTCTCTCTTTGCAGTCACTCTTAGATTCCTCAAACCATGCATCAAGTGTGAATTCTTCTTCTTTTTCTTCTTCTTCGTACGCAGTCAGACAGTAAACATTATTTTTTCGAAAAAGCAGCCGTCATCCTGAGGCTGTCGACACTGCCATAGAGCTTGTCTAGTGTTGCCACTGGTGATGGCCACATCTGCTCTCTCTGATCCTCGTTTGTCGGGCAGTTTTGCAGCAAATGCTCAGCGATCATTTTCCCGGTACCGCTCGGGCATTCGTCGGTGCCACCTATCTTCAATTTGTTGAATAGGTGGTACCTGATCCTATTGTGGCCAGTGCGCAGTCTGAAGACCACGACCTGCTCTTTTCTGTTCAACTGGTAATAGGCATCGTTTTTGGTGTAGCCAGTATGTTCGGTTTCCCATTTGGTCATGTATCTAGCTCTGATACGCCGTTTTGACTCTTCGTATGTCATACTAGTATCAGGTTGTGGTAGTTTTGCACCTTGTTTTGCCAGTCTGTCTGCCTCCTCGTTGCCTTGGATGTTGCAGTGAGATGGGACCCACTGCACCACTACTCTTTTTGGTGCGGCCTGCTGGCATAGTTGACAGAGTACTGCTCTTGAATCATTAAGTTCAGTATTTTTCTGGCTTTTCAGTGCTGTGACTAAGACCAGTGCATCTGTAAGCAGGACTATGTGGCTGTCATTCCTTTTACCTGTCACCATTTCTTCCACTGCCGCCCTCAGTGCTTCTACCTCAGCTCTGAAATTGCTTGTGTATTTTCCAGTAGCGAGTGACAGTGTTATTTTTCTGCCATTTGGTAGGCTCAGGAATGCTCCTGCCCCTCCGTACTGTGTTGTATTTGTTACGGAACCGTCGGTGTATGCATGGGTCCAGTCCATGCTTGGGTAGTTTTCCGTAATGTAACTCAGGGTAGTATCTCTTCTTTCTTTTTCAGACTGACAGTTTTTGTTTCTAATACCTGGTATATTTTCTACCACCTCTGGAAATATATCCTGCCTCCAGGTAGGTTTTCGTACAGTAGGGATGGGCTTTGGTGTTGTTAGTGCGTTCATGGTGTTTTCGTGCATCTTTGCTTTGACTATTTCTGCAAAGTTTCTTCGCTTTTGTTTCCCACTTCCGAAATTGTTTAGTCTCTGGTGCATTGGGTGGTCAGTCAGTCTTCTGAGTTTCTCTGATTGCAGCTGGGCTCTGCAGTCTCTTCTGTCGGGCATGGATTGCAGTTTTGTAATCTTTTCAAGTTCTACAATTGGCGTTGACTTCATGCCTCCTGTTATAACTCTCATGGCTTTGTTTTGGAGTTTGCTAACTTTATCGAAGTTCGCCTTTGCTAACTTTATCGAAGTTCGCCTTTGCTGCTGTTGTCCATGCCGCAATGCCATACTCGAGAACTGGTCTCACTCTTCCAGTGTACAGTTTCTTTAGAATACTTTCGTCTGCTCCCCAGCTTGTGCAAGCAAGTTTCCTCATGATTGCCATTCTTTCTCTGGCTCTCATTCGGTTTCTCTCGATCTGACTTTTCCATGTCATGCGCAGATCAAATGTGACTCCCATGTAGTTTGGGTTGTCGTTTGGCTGCAGATATTTGCCGTTTAGACTTAATTAAGTGTTTTGGGGTTTGATTGATAGCGAGAATATTGTACATGTGGTCTTTTCCTCGTTTATTTTGACCAGCCATGAGTTCGCTCACTCTTCCAGCGATGTTAGGGCCGTTTGCATCCGATTTCTTGCTATGGTGAGATTCTTTTCAGAGGTCCACATAGCCAGAACGTCTGCAAACATTGAGCTATGAACTCTTCTTGGTATATTCTCTGTAATGTCATTTATATACACAAGGAAGAGTGTGGGTGACAGTACCCCCCCTTGGGGTACTCCCTGCTCAAGTGTCACCTTTTTGCTCATCTGCCCTTGTACTTGGACTCTGGCCGTTCTTTTTTGAGGTAGTGGTTGATCAACTTGTACATTTTCCCACAAACTTTACTTCTTCTTAGCTTGACTCTAAGTCCATCTTTCCAGACTTTGTCAAATGCCTTTTCCAGGTCCACCCAAACCGCTACTGTATGCTTTTGCTCCTGGTAGGCATCTTCTATTTCCTGGGCTATGAGGATGCCCTGGTCCTCAGTGGATCTGTGCTGTCTAAAGCCTGCTTGCTTTGGATTTAGTATCCGTTTTTCTTCCAGATGCCACATCAGTCTGGTGTTTATCATGTTCCAACAGTTCGCCGACACAGCTCAGTAGGCTGATAGGCGTGTATCTATTTGGATCGGTTTTGTCTTTTCCTCTCTTTGGTACTGGTACAAGTACTGCGTCTTTCCATGCCTGGGGTACAATACCCCTTTTCCAGCTTTGGTTCAGGACTGATAGCAGTTTCCTCTTTGCTGTTTGGCCCAGCCCCATCAGCATTTCGTTTGTTATCCCGGCTTTTCCGGGATATTTCTTTTTCTTTAATGTTCTCATGGCCTCTTCCATTTCGCTCATTGTTAGTTTTGCCATCATATGCCCTTCTGGTGCCATATTGATGTTGTCGTGCCCCTTTTGCTCTTCATTAACGTCCGTATGCCTATCTGCAGGGACATCTATGTCTTGCTGTTTGGTTTAGAGTGTATTTCTATTTCGCCGTGGCGGCTTTGAGGGCGACATTTGCGTCAATTGATTGTTCTCGCTCTGCCATGTTCCTATCATTTGTGACTGCGTCTTCCACTTTCTGCAACTCATCATTCCAGTAGGGCTTATAATTTTTCCTTGCCCCTCTTGTGATAGTTTCAGTGGCAGCTTGCATTATTGCTTTGCTTAGGCTTTCCACCATGGGCTTCATTTTGTTGTTCCGTGTGTTGATGGTTTCACACAGCCCATCTGTCAGGATTGCAAATCTGTCCCAGTCGGCTCGTTTGTAATTCAAACGTGGGAGCGGTTTTCTTTCCTGTGGGTCTACTTCCATATCGATTTCTAGCCTAATTGGCCTGTGCTCGCTAACTGCCAAGGGGTTTAGCACATGTCGGTCTATTTTATGGTCAATGTCCATTGTAGAGAAGGCCAAATCTGGAGTCGAGGTGGTACGCCATGTTCTAGAATAGAAGCTAGGGCTATCCTCCGGCCTATTGATTAGATGGAGATTGGAGTCTATCTCCCAATCTTCCACTTCGTCACCTCTGCTGTCTGTGTCCGAGTATCCCCATCTCTCCGAGTGGCTGTTGAAGTCTCCAACTACTATGCAGTTGGAGTCTTTGACTTCCATACTCGAAAGCGATAGGTCTTTATTTGGTGGTCCGTACAGGTTGAAGATGGGGATCTTCGTCTCTTGAGCCATTATGTCAACTCCTACAATTTTTGCTTGTTCGGTGTTATTGACAGCTACCGCGCTACTCGGTATGCAGTTACGGGTCAGTATCAGAACCCCTCCTTTGTGACCTTCTATGTCCAGGCGGAAGGCCTGGTATCCTCTGATTGAGAATTTATGGTTGCTGTTGAGGTGAGTTTCTTGGATACATGCCCCGTCAATCTTACCTTCATGCAAGTGATGTGTTAGGGAAAGCTTTTTGTTAATGACTCACTCCGCATTCCACTGTTGTATTTTGAGGGTCTTGAGTTATAAATTGCCCCATAGTCATGTGCCTTGACTCCACGACACATGGGTGAGTGACTACCAGTAGTCAAGGGTGGACTCCTTCGAGGCATGAGGCCCGGCACTCCCGCTGCCTGACGGGACTCCGCAGGATGAGCGCCATACGTTTTTCTGATAAGTTGTACTGTCATCATACTGCGATTTATGTTGCACTGTTTCGTTAAGCCTGTGGCCCAGTGCATCCGATTTCAACAGGCGTTTCTGTAGGGATGCCCTCCTTAGCCTTTGGCTGTCCCCAGCCTATCTGCAAGGCAGCAGTTGTTTGTGATCAGAATTGTCTCTCTTATGGAAGTTGTCTTACAGGAGTAACGAGTCTTCACTACTCGTGTCTATAGGGTGCGGTGATGATATATGAGATATGATATATGATATGGACTATGTACTGGTTTGTACTAACCCTGAAGAGAGGCAGTCCAGTGTGTCTGTATCCCAGGATCGTCACGTCCTGCCAGAACGTAGCATTTGCATGTGAGTGGGGTATCTCTTTGACCCTTTATTTTCTCGGCTTCTCTGCAGTGATGGTACGCCTAGCATTCCCCGCCACCTGGGAGGTTGACACAATAGGGCAGATGTGCAATGTCCGCTAGTCTGCATCTCTTCTGCGTCCATTGGTATGGCTGATAGCATACAGAGGTAGAGATCGAGGCAGAAGTGCATTTAACCAGGGGACAAGCCTGGTAATGTCACGGAGATGTTGTTCGCCTAGTGTGTGGACAAATCTCATGATCATTGGTTGAGTCTCGACAGTTCACAGTGAGGCGGCTGCTCTACTGTTTTCGACACCCCGACCAAGAACTAAGTCTGATGTTGGTGGTTTCGCACCCCATCGCCGTATAGGGTGAATATCAAGCAGCTATCCTCCCGCTTTAATCGGCGGACAGCAGAGACCTCTTTCTGCGGCTCGACCGGATAGGGCTGAGGCGCGAGCCCCAGGTCTCGACCATGTCGAAGCCTCCCATTTCAGTGGTGCTGGGATTTTGGGCGGGATTCCGGCTTACAGGCGTTCGGCCGTAATCCCTCACATGGTAGCCTCGCGCCATTGGCTTATCAGCTTGGTACGTGAACCAAAATGTCTGCGGCTGCTCTCGAATTGAGCAGGATTAACGTAGCAACGCCCTGTCATTAGTAGGGTAAAACTGACCTGTCTTCCGATAATCTATTTCCAGCACCCGTTCACTATTAGACCAGACGAATTAATAGAGGGCTTTTGTTTGTCAATGACCAGGTATCTGAAATCTGCGGTTTCTGCGGGGTTAAACACGATTTCCGTAGCGTTCTTTCATTAGAAGGTTAAAGAGCTGACTTGTCTTCCGTGAGTCTAATACCAGCAAATGTTCACTATTAGACCCAACGAAAGTGCTCTTGATTTGTCAGTCGTTCTACAGTATTGGCGTGTTGAGTCAAATTAAGCCGCAGACTCCACTCCTGGTGGTGCCCTTCTGTCAATTCCTTTAGCGAACACTGGATGCGAGACAGTCAAGCTACCGAGAGGATAGCCCCAGATTTTCGAAGGTCTAATTCCAGCACCCGTTCCATATTAGACCCAACGAAAGTGCTCTCAGCATGTCAATCATTTCAGTGTTTGGCCGTGTTGAGTCAAATTAAGCCGCAGGCTCCACTCCTGGTGGTGCTCTTCCGTCAATTCCTTCAATTAGACACTTGACAGTCTTCTACAGAAGATACTAAAGGGCAAGATTCAGGGGAAAAGAGAAAGGGGCCGACCAAGACTCACCTTCACATCTCAGATATTAAATTACGAACCTATGCTGAAGTTATGAGAGCTATAGTTATGTAGTTATGTTAGCCTATTCAACAAAGAATGTTCTCAATTCAACAAATCTCACCAATATTCAGTCGTTTCGCTCTCTGGTAGATTTTCTCATTGGATAAATTGGGATTTATAGTGTGCAGCTGTTTGGCAATCCTGTTATGTTCGCGAACCCAGATAGTGCTCACGACCCCGAGGGCTGGATGTTGATTGACACGGATGTCTCCTATATTTGTAGAGGAAACCATGCATTGTATCATGTAAGGTCATAGATCAGTTGGAATACGTGTTGGTGAAGTACCTTGTAGAGTAACATTACATAATGATTAGTCCCATATGTATTGATGTGTGTGTGTGGGTGTGTGTGAGTGTGTATGAGTGGGTGTGTGTTTGTATGGTGTGTGTGGTGTGTGTGGTGTATGTGTGTGGTGTGTGGTGTGTGTGAGTGTGAATGAGTGGGTGTGTGTTTGTATGGTGTGTGTGGTGTGTGTGGTGTATGTGTGTGGTGTGTGGGTGTGTGTGAGTGTGTATGAGTGGGTGTGTGTTTGTATGGTGTGTGTGGTGTGTATGTGTGGTGTGTGAGTGTGGTATATGTGTGTGGTGTGTGTGGTGTGTATGTGTGGTGTGTGTATGTTTGAGTGTGAGTGTGTGTGTGTGTGGTATGTATGTGTGGTGTGTAGGATGTGTGTGTGTTTGTGGTGTATGTGTGGTGTGTGTGTGTGTATGTGGTGTGTGTGGTGTGTGTGTGTGTGTGGTGTGTATGTGGGATGTGTGTGTGTATGAGTGTGAGTGTGTGTGTGTGGTATGTGTGTGTTGTGTGTATGTGGGGTATGTGTGTGTGCGAGTGTGAGTGTGTATGTGTGTGGTATGTGTGTAGGTGGTGTGTGTGTATGTATGCAACATATTTAAAAGTAGCACTACTATATGCAAGTTACAAGTGTAACACTAACGAATGCTTACAACTATAATATTGACCTACACTATTAACCTATACTATCGACCTACACTATTAACCTTCACTATTTACCTACACTATTCCCTCCAAAAAAAGAACACAAAAACTTTCAGCAGACTATCATGTCTCTTGACATGACCAAATATTTAGTTTTTCAATTTTGTCATCTGCTTTTGAAGCCTCCTCTCTACCCTGAGTTATTCCAGGACCTCACTAATTGTGTTTCTATCTTTCAAAGAAACTCTTTCACGTGTAATATAGATCCACATGTCAAAGGCTTCAATTCACTTCTACATTTTATATTTTCAGGGTCCAGGTGTGCCCTCTTTACATTATACATGAAAGTACATAGCATCTAATGATTCTCATTGTTAGTTCAAGATATTCATGTTAGGACAAAAGTGAACGTCTTAGGCCGTTAAATTCATTCTTCGCCATTGTAATTCTCTTAGCCTGACATTTGTTTCAGACTTTTCTTAACTTGGGGGTATCAACGTGAGGACTTTCTTCCCTTTTACCTTAACTTAACTAAACATAACTAAACTAAACTTAACTTACCTTAACTAAACATAACTAGGTGGTTGTATTTTGAAGAAAAAAAAAAACTCGTCGCTCTCTCTTGTGAGAACATGTGCCAAGTACAACATGCGAGTTAAGACATGCCAGAACACCTGGACCACTCAACAGAAGACATGATAAAACAATTGGACCACTCAACCGACGACATGCCAGAACACCTAGACCACTCAACAGACGACATGCCAGAACACCTAGACTACTCAACAGAAGACATGCACCATGAGGATCAGCAGAACCCCTGAACCACTCAACAGAAGACATGCCAGAACACCTGGACCACTCAACAGAAGACATGCACCATGAGAATCAGCAGAACACTTAGACCACTCAACAGAAGACATGCACCATGAGAATCAGCAGAACACATGGACCACTCAACAGAAGACATGCACCATGAGAATCAGCAGAACACCTGGACCACTCAACAGAAGACATTCCAGAACACTTAGACCACTCAACAGAAGACATGCCAGAACACTTAGACCGCTCAACAGAAGAAATGCACAAAGAGAATCAGCAGAACACATGGACTACTTAACAGAAGACATGCCAGAACACTTAGACCACTCAACAGAAGACATGCACCATGAGAATCAGCAGAACACATGGACCACTCAACAGAAGACATGCCAGAACACTTAGACCACTCAACAGACGACATGCATCATGAGAATCAGTAGAACACATGGACCACTCAATATAAACGTAAATTATGTTGCTCTTCAACATGTCAAGAAGTGAAGTATTTTGGGTAGTATTTTTTTCGGCAGACGGCAGGCTCGTCAGAGAAATCGAGACTAAATCACTTATCAGCTGTCGGTAAAACACCCGAACAAAACAATAGAACAGCTGATAAACAGTATATCTATGTCGACTCTGTGATACCAGTACCAAACATGGTCCCTGTACAAGACGAATGTGAGATGAATTTCGACGTGTGAGATAAAGTCTTTGCGGAAAAACATGGGTTTTATCAGAAAAAACACTGCGAAAAGAATACATTCAAGTAGGGTCGGCTCTGCGTCTTGGACGGAGTAAATGTCCAGGCACAAAATATGTTGGTTCAGTCATCTCATGCTACTGATGGTATGCAATGCCTGTAAATATGGCTACAGAGCACGAACGTGGCCACGAGGCAGGTGGATATATGACATTAGAGTGGTTAAATAAAGACTCGGGCTTACAACGACCGAATCAACTCAGTTGGTGAAGGACAAACGACGCAATCACTCCACACCGATCAATGGAATTTGTGGAAAGACAATTGAACTATCTATACGCGGTACGCAATCATTGCTAGAAGTTGATATTATAAAAATTGTGGTAACAAACGAGAAGATGCTTAGTAGGGACACAATATAGCACTAGACAAAGTCGTTGATACATGAGACAGAGCAAAACACGCGCAGCAATCAGTTCAATAATCCACACAGTGACCTGGAAATACTTGATCGCCTACGCAATGACACATCATGATGATTATAACATATTAGGAATAAATATACATATTTTAAAATGCTGGTAGATCTGGCTACAGGGTAAGGGGGAGGCAGCGAGGTAGGTGGATAGATGACAGAGTAATTGTGCCGCGACAAGGAATCACATTGACCGACGAAACGCACTTGGCGCAGGATAGACGACTTAAGCTCCCCACGTCGCTTAATTGCACATGTGGAAAAAAAGCCTAAAAAAACTAACTAAAATATTGTCCCTGAACAAATGTTCAGCCCGTATTTGATATTTCAAAATTCAAAGAAACGGAAAATGTACTATTGTGCCACCATCACAAATAGAAATAACAAATACTAATGGTTGCTTATCATCCTCGAACATACCGACGGTCACATAATTGTGCTGCGAGATGAGAAATAGAAGATAATATGTACAAGTATACAACACTCATCAACTATCATCACCAATAACACAACATTGTTGCAGAAATAGCAATCCCCTGGAAACACGAAGTATGTTACCTCCAAGTTGACAGTAGTCCGATGGATCCTCTTTGATGCAGCTTGTATTTTTAGACGCTGGTAGAAACCCTTCATCTGTCGTGCGAAGCAGATAGCTATCTGAGATTTTTAAATAGGAAAAATATAGAAATATTCAATAGTAATTTCGGTTCAGCAGGAAGCATCAGTTTAAGTAGTTGTAGTTTGTGCTAACCACATAAGAACGAATAGAGAAAGTATGAAACTATACAGTGTTAGCTGGTTTACTGCATTGAGCCAATAAACCGGCTTGACAACTTTCTTACATTGCTCATCATCATCAGGTGCCCCGCCGGTTGGCATTGGCGATTGAGTGTCGTTTACTAATTCTGTTGTTGATTGCCTCCCAAGTCATTCTCTAAGGCTGTCCGTCATCTTTTCTCTCAGTCTTCCTCTGTGTCTTTCTCCTACTATCTTTCCCGTTCTCACAACGTTCTCCAAGCCGTCTCTTCTGCATGCCCGGTAAAGGATGACAGCCTTGTTTTGATGTTCGTAATGTGTTGTCTTTGTGCCTCCTCGAGTATCATTAAACTTCTCTGCAGTCTATCACATCTGAAGCATTCTTCTGTAAAACAACATCTCCGTTGCTTCAAAAAATATATGCGCTTGCTGATTGTCCATGATTCACTGCCAAATATCAGTACTGGTTCCACGTAGCATACATGGACTCTCTTTCTCAGTTCCAGCGACAAGGTTTTGTTGCATAATATTCCTTCATGGTCTGGAAGACCAATTTTGCTTGGACTTTTCTGCATTTTATTTTGTAACTGCATCTTCCATCTGATGTAATGTATGTGCCCAGGTGTTTAAACGTGTTAACTTGTCTCAGCCTTTGCTTAGGCGCACCATTTTAGAGAGTCCAGTTTCTCTGTCCCTTCCATCACTTCCGATATCTTTTTTATTTAGGCTGAGGCCTTTGTTTTCCCTTGGCTGAACTAAAATGTCTTCCATTTCCTGCTAGTCGGTTTCATTCTGGGCTATCAGTACAATATTATCAGTATATACCATATTATTTATATTCTGTCATCCAATTGATATTCATGGCACGGTATGTATGCCTTTCAAGATGAACTCGCTGTATAGAGATAATATGTCGGGGGGACAGAACACAACCTTGCTTCACTCTCCTTTTTATATGTTTATAATCTGCCACTTGATTATTTTCGTATAGCTAACAATGCTACAAAAACTAAATATTGGCTTGAACTCTCCACCCTCATAAAGTGCCCGGTCGATTACGTCAGTTATAAGTTGGCCATATCGGTTCGGTCGATTACGTCGGTTAGAAGTTGACCATATCGGTTCGATCAATTACGTCGGTTCGAAGTTGGCCATATCGGTCCGGTCGATTACGTCTGTTAGAAGTTGGCCATATCGGTTTCTAGTCGATTACTTCGGTTAGAAGTTGGCCATATCGGTTTGGTCGATTACGTCGGTTAGAAGTTGGCCATATCGGTCCGGTCGATTACGTCGGTTAGAAGTTGGCCATATCGGTCCGGTCGATTACGTCGGTTAGAAGTTGGCCATATCGGTCCGGTCGATTATGTCGGTTAGAAGTTGGCCATATCGGTTCGGTCGATTACGTCGGTTAGAAGTTGGCTACATCGGTTCCGCCGTTGATCGCCTCCCCTTGCCATGTCTTCAATCTGTCCAATATTTTCTCTCCTCGACTCCCTCTGTTCCTCGACTCCCTCTGTCCCTCGACTCCCTCTGTCCCTCGACTCCCTCTGTCCCTCGACTCCCTCTGTCCCTCGACTCCCTCTGTCCTTCTTCTAATATTTTCTGCCTGCTGTCACAGTGTTCCAACTCGCTTCTTCTCTTGTAATGCCAGAAAACGGTTGACTGCCTATTCCTTTTTTTAAACTGTAGATTGTCTTTGTGTCTGTGCTTATAAAATATACAATTCCATATACAATATTGTATGCATACCGACAGACCTGAAAACAGCAACATTTATAACACTCCAGAAAGAAACCTCATGTAATAAAATGTTCAGACTTTATAAGAATAAGTTTAATGAGTCACACAATTTAAATACCACTCAAGATCATACAAGAGAGAATAAAGAGGTGAAATAGAGAGGAAAGCTTCAGAAGAACAATTTGGTTTTTGACAGAATAATAGAACAATGTAAGCAATAAGTTAACAGGTTTGATTAGACATAAACATAAATAAAACGAACACTATGATACTTGGGAAAGGGGACAACAAAAATTGTTTGCGAATACAAATAAAAAATCAACTATTGGAACATTTACAAATTTGCTCCTATCTAGGTCATATAGTAACAGAAGAAAGCAGCCGTGAAAGAGAAATCAGAAAGAGTGTTGAAGCCTTCGAAATTTGAGAATATAGAAGAATGGGACGCATTTTTTGGAAGAGAAGAAAACAAATATGGAGGTATTTAAAAAGTTGGAGTGGAAAAGAGACAACATCTTGTTGAAGACCATACTAAAGGGTAGGGTGGAATGCAGTCGTTCAAGAGGCAGATGTTTTAAGTGTGTGGATAACACCAGGAGATGGACTGGAAAAACCTTGTCAGATTGCACCATTGCGGCAAGAGATAGAGTACAATGGAGATCCATTGTAGCCGACCTTCAATGGGGAGATTTCATTTGAACTGAACTATGGCTGTGCCTCCTCAAGAACCACGTTATTAGCTTACTTTGCAGTTAACGGAATATTCAACATTTTTATGTAAAACCACATTTTCTTTTGCTTTCAATGATCCGTGTACTTGCCTGCTGATTGTCCATGCTCGCTGCTATATGTCAGTACTGGTTCCACGTAGCATCCAAAAAATATATTCCTTAATTCCAGTACTAGGTTTTTTTGCGTAAGATTCACCTCAAGATTTGAACATACTTTTATTTAAACGTATCTCAGCAACAAAATATTGTTCCAGAATTGATAAATCTACGTTTGCTTTCTACCAGGAGTAGTACAATAACAAAAAATGATACAAGAAGCCCAAATACTTCGGGGTGAATGGATTGAAAACATGAAGCGAATTCAGAACGATAAGCTTGATATCAGATGCTTCCAAAATTATCTTAGCGATATTCAGAAAGAGAATAACAAACCACATTGAAAAGCTATTGACATTCAATTAGTTTTGGTTCAGAAAGGGTTCAGACACCAGAGATGATGTTGACACACTGAAGTGTCTTGAAGAATATATGATTGGCCAGGGCGATCCCTTAGTAACTGATTCATTGACTACGAGAAGGCTTTTGATCGTGTCTTTTGGAATATGCTATTTGACATTTTAAATATGTAGATATAGAGAAGCCAATCCTTCAGCTGATGTAATTCTAATCAATATCATCATAATGTGCCAACGCTGCATCGGAGATTGACGGTAATTTATCCCAGCTGTCTCTGTTCCGTGCCAGGTTAATACTGTCTCCCGACCATATCTTGATGCTGTCTGTCCATCTGTACACTCAGGCAGACTGTGTCCTACCACATCTTGATGTTGTCTGTCCATCTGTACACTCAGGCAGACTGTGTCCTACCATATCTTGATGTTGTCTGTCCATCTGTACACTCAGGCAGACTGTGTCCTACCACATCTTGATGTTGTCTGTCCATCTATACCTCTGCCGCTCTCTGGCTCTCTTGTCTTCCACTCCATTACAACTTTCAGCAGACTGTCATGTAGTTTGGCATGACCAAAGTCATTTAGTTTTCTGCATTTTATTTGCTTCAAAAATATATTCTCCACCTTGAGCTGTCCCAGGACCTCACCATTTGCTTTCCTATTTTTCCAAGACTCGTCCAAATCTTCTAAATACCAACATTTCAAAGGCTTCAATACTCTTCTCAATTTTCTTAGTCAGATACCAGTGTTTAATCAATAGAGCAAAAATGAGTGCATATAGCATTGAATGATTCTCATGTGTAAGATGTGACCTGTTGGAACAGAAGTCTATGTTTAGTTCTGTTAAATGCATTTCTTTTTATTGGCATTCTTGCAATGTTCTCCATTGCGCAATTGCCATCCACCGAAATTAGCTGATCAATGTATAAATTGCCTGACGTTTGTTCCAGAATTTCTCCATTTATGTGGTGTCAGCTTGGGAACTTTCCTTCCTGGTGTCAGCTTGGGAACTTTCCTTCCTGGTGTCAGCTTGGGAACTTTCCTTCCTGGTGTCAGCTTGGGAACTTTCCTTCCTGGTGTCAGCTTGGGAACTTTCCTTCCTGTTGGTGAACGCCATAAGTCTTATTTTATTGTTGGCTCCTGCCGTTTATCTTATCCATTAAGTTCTACAGATGTACTGGATTAATATCCATTAGCACTGTATCGTCAGCATATATGTTATAATTAATACGTTGTCCTCCTATATTCAATCCAAACATTTCTTATATTTCATTGAACCTGGTCGGTGACGTTGTACCGTGCTGAAACATGGACAATAAATAAACGAGACGAGAATTACATAGAGGTCTTCGAGATGGGATGTTACCGAGAGATGAATAAAGTAAGCTGGACTGAGAGAAAATCTAACGAAAGGGTGTTGGGGTGGAGACGGGGAGTGGGGAGGGGGGAGGAGTCGAAGAGGTAGAAAGCTGCCTCAAAAGATACAAAAACAACTTCTGGCCTTGCTGGACAACGGCCTACATCATGAGGGACAAGTGAATGTAGTCCATGTAGTACATTTGTAACACAAGCATGTAGATACATAACAGTAAAGACATGTTCAGCTTAAGACGGCTTCAGATGACAGGCCTAGAGGGAAAGACAGAATCCTGAGCTTACAAACCAGTTATAGGACTGAATGACTTGATGATGGGGGTCGGTTTCTCAAGCCAGTCCTACGGCTGAATGAGTTGATGATGGGGTCAGTGTCCCAAGCCAGTCCTGCGACTGAATGACTTGATGATGGGGTCAGTGTCCCAAGCCAGTCCTGCGACTGAATGACTTGATGATGGGGTCAGTGTCCCAAGCCAGTCCTACGGCTGAATGACTTGATGATGGGGTCGGTGTCATAAGTCACTCCTATGGCTCAATGACTTGATGATGGGGTCGGTGTCCCAAACCAGTCCTATTACTGAATGCATTAATGATACAGTCGGCGGACCAAATTAATTAGTCCTATGATTGAATGACATGACGATCTGGGCGGTTCCCAAGCCAACCATTCTTATGACTGAATGACTTGATGATGTTGAAGAGAAATAAACAAACCGAAATTAACAAATAGTAAATAAATGAGGGAGCAAAACAAAATTAATGAAATAAATAAAAAAAGAATGTCGCGAAAGATGTGGTTTTTATATACATCATAACAGGCCTAAAAACAATGTATTTTTTCTTTAAAGATGAATGATAAAGACAGAAACTGTACCAGGCTCTCTGACTTGCTGTTCCACTTCATTTGTTGATCCATAGATCATCGACCCATCGTGGAACGATGTCACAGTGTTAATCTGTTTTCTAGGAACTGGCGATAGGATTGAAAGTATCAATTGCTTTTTTCGAAGAGATGGTGTGTATCTACTGTGTCAATGCTAATTACATGTTTAAATGCATGCGTTTTTAATAATAAATATAGACATAACTATAGCAGCTTTTGATAAGAAATATGATATGATCTGATGCAAACTCGTAATTCTAACAACCACTTTTCGAGCACCAAAGTGACACACCTATTTACACATCAAAGTCACAAACACTCACACACATTAAAGAGACACACTCACACACACACATCACAGTGACAGACACTCACACATATTAAAGTGACACACATATACACACAGATTAAAGTGACACACATATAGACACAGATCAAAGTGACACACATATACACACATTAAAGTGACACACATATACACACACATCAAAGTGACACAAACACACATTAAAGTGACACACATATGCTCACACATCAAAGTGACACACAATCACACATACATTAAATTGACACACATATACACACACTTTTAAAATGACACACATATACACATATTAAAGTGACGCACACTCACACATACATTAAAGTGACACACACTCACGAACACATTAAAGTCACACACTCACATACACATTAAAGCATTAAAGTGACACACACTCATTCACACATTAAAGTCACAAACACTAAAACACATTAAAATGACACACACTTACATATTAACGAAACACAAACTCACACATCAGAGTGACCCACAATCACACAGACATAAAGTGACACACATACACACACACATTAAAGTGACACACACATATGCACACACACTTCAAAGTGACACACACTCACTCACACTTTAAAGTGATACACATATACACACACCACTTGGACACATACATCAAAGTGACATATACACAAGCACCAAAGTGACGCTCATATTGCACAAAGTCACACAAAGACACACACACATATGTTGGTTAGTAGCCGCATTTTAGTCATGTCTGACTATAGGTTGATGCGACCTTGGAGTAGCAACTCTCTGCTGAGTTTTTGGTTTTCCTCTTCCTTTTGGGATTGTCTCTTTACTTCCATTTGCTGCTTCAGCTCATTTTCGCCGAGGCTAAGGTAGCTCTTCATATTACATCTCCATTTGGATCGGTCTGCAGCTATGCCTTCCCAAGATGCCAGATCCATATCCAGAGCATTCATGTCCCGCTTACATGTTTCTTTGAACCGCAGCTGTGGTCGGCCAGCTGTTTCTTTACCACAGCTGTCTATAGAGAATATATTTGGGGATGCGACCGTCTTCCATGTGACGAACATGACCAAGCTATAGCAGTTTTCGGTGGCGAAAGAGGGTGTACATACTTGGAAGACCGGTACGAGAATGCGCTTCCGCCTTTGTCACCTTGATCTCATGCGCCATTGGTGAAAGGTGTTGAGCCTATGCTCTGGTGTGGCATACGTTGTCCACGTTTAGCTGCCACATAGAAGCGTACTGACGACACAGGCATTGTAGACCATGACCTTGGTCTCAGTTTTGAGTTTTAAGTTTTCCCAGACACGTTGTGTAAGACGAGAAAATATGGTAGCAGGTAAGTGAATTGGTCCACACTTTGGGACTCTGGGTACACGCGCTCAGCCAGTTTGTGTAGGCGCTGTAAGATCACTCTGGCTAAGACTTTGCCAACAACACTGAGCAGTGAGATGCCTCTGTAGTTTTTAGTCACTTCTATCACCTTTATTTTTGCAAAATGCGACAATTTTTGAATCCCTCATATATCGGGGTATGATGGCCTCTTTCGAACTCTGGCATAGCAACAAGTGTAGCAATTTTAAGAGTGTATTTTTACATAGCTTGATCAAATCAGGTGGGATCCCGTCGCTGCCTGCTGATGTGCTAAGTTGTCAATGGCTGTATTGAAATCTTCTAAAGTTGGTTCGATTCGTAGCTCCCTCATTCTAAGATGTCCCTGAACAGCATCAAGAGATGTTGGAGTGACCGTACTGTCGCATGAGTAAAGCTCAGAGTATTGCTCTAGCAGTCGTTCCATCTGCTTTACTTTGTCAGCAATTTTCTCGCTACCAATAGATTTGAGTGGCGCTGTTTTCCGGTGTACGGGACCAATAGATTGTTTAATGACATCATAGATTTCTCTTATAATGCCTCTTTCTGTCGCAGTCTAGATATTATCATTGTGGTGGAACCAGGCTGAATTTTGCACAAGGCGAGCTGTTTTATGAACTTGGCTCATGGCGGATTTTAGGGATTGTAGAGTAACTGCATTTGTAAGGCACTTGTAGTTAAGCAGAGCTGTGCGCTTTGATTCGATATGTGATATGAAGTTTTTTTGGCTTCAAACCAATCATTGGATTTTGCAGTGCTTCATCCAAAAATAGCAAGCGCAGTGCTGTGGATGTTGGATCGATGTTGTTTCCAGGTTTCTGTAACCATGCGCCACTTTGTGTAATTCTGAGAGTTTCCTCGAAGGCGTCGTTAAAGCGAATGATCAATGCAGGATCTGACATTTTGCTCGTGTCGATGCGTGGTTTACCTTTGTGTCCGGTGAGATAGATCTTTCTTTGTTGTAACTTGATTTGACATCGAACCAGTGCATGGTCTGTGTCGCAGTCTGCGCTAAGGCAGGAGCGCGTAAGACGAACAGATTTGAGAAGAGACCTTCTCACAAGAATCAGATCAAGCAGCTGATGCTAGTACTTGTATCGTGGCTGCATCCATGAGACCTTATGTTAGGGCTTGGTCTGAAAATAGTTGGTCACTAAGAGCCCATGGTAGACAAAGAACTCTAAAATCCGTTGCGCATTTTCCTTAATATTGCCGACTCCAAAGTTGCCAAGATATAAAGGCCACGAATCGTGATCAGCACCCACTCTAGCATTGAAGTAGCCGAGTAGAACAAGTGGTTTCTGACTCGGCATGTTTCTAAAGACTGTTTATAGATCCTCATTAAAAACATCTTTGGCTTCAGCTGGGGAGCACAAGGTGGGAGCATATGGCCTGACAAGGGTGACAGGACCGACAGTAGTATAAAGAGGAAGTGTCAGCAGGCGTTCTAAACCATTTTTGCCTGGTTCAACCATGCGTGATATGAATGTTTTCACTGCAAAGCCAACTCCATTCTCTCTTTTGTCATTGAGGTCTTTCCTTTGCCATCAGAATATGTAGTCCTTCTCACTTATTGATCCTGATCCCGCTAAACGAGTATCTTGAAGCGGAGCAATGCCGACTTTGAGTCTTGTTAGTTCGTCGTTGATAATGCATGTTTTTCTGTTGTTGATGTTTGCGAATGCCCACAATGAGTAGGTTGCTCTTTTGTACTCCCTGAAAAGGATGTTAAATGGCGGGTTGCAGTAGCTTTTCTCACATCCCGATCGAGCTGATTAAGGTGGACCGAGGTCCTCCAGGCGGTTGTGCTATGCTTGACTTCATCTGCGTGTCGCTCACTACTACGGGGATTACGTAGACCCATCATCTCGTTAGTCAGGCTGCTATTAAAACAACCCGTTTCCAGGAAGGGCTACTAGGAAACCGAGGTGAGGGTCTTGTTCAGTATGTTTTGCCTGACCCTGACTAGCATGTCTTATCAGCATATTTTGGCTGACCAGACATGTGTCATCCTTCCCATGTTTTTTTGACATTATTTATTTCCTGAAGGTCATTAGACAGTCTAGTCAACATAGTACGGACGTTACAACAGCCAATATAGATATTTGATGTGGCACACGATGTGTCATTGTCGAAGGGTAAGGCTCCAGGACCTCTCTAAGGTGCAAACCTAGGCAAATTTATAAAGAGAACAAGTTGTTGTCCGATCAGCAGGTCCCCTCTCTCCATGAAGATATTTAATCCAGAGGACTGACATTAGTCGATACTGCCTGGAATCGGAAACATCGCAGGAGTTGTCAACATATTGGATGAAACACGTTCGACTGTCTTTGGGACTCCAGCGCCGGATTTTTCCTCAGGGTTTACTCCCGAAGCCTTACCCGTGAACAGGTATCCCACAAGGCAGTGTGGGCCTAAGAAATATACGTTACATCAACAGTAGGTACCAATCAAAAGAATCACTCGTCCACGTGTGTACTTTCAGTAAGTTTCATCGCAGAATCGCGAATATATCACAGATAGTCAACAAATCGAACCTAACTTTTCGCCTGTTACACGATGGATATATTACATTGTTATAACTAACCACTATCTGCTATGGCTGCCGACCTTCCAAACGTATTATTCCGGCTTGCCTTTAAATGATGAAATATGCAATAACTAGAGTAACTCGCTGCCAACCATCATACACATGAGTAGCATGAGTCTAGACTCTCTATGTATATGTCGAATCAAATTCAATTTATAGCACAGTACAAACAAAAAAGTTATTTTTTGCTACGTATCTTTGCAGAGTACACAAAAAGTACCGCCATCTTACATCATATGTACATATGAACACAAACTGAGACATTATTAACTTCGTGACTTACTTAGTTGGACACCATTTTCGTCGGTAGCGGCAAGCGACCTCACAAAATGCAAACATCTTCCATGAAACGTTGTATCGTTATCAGGAACTTCTATGGGGAAGCAGTTTCTGTACAGGAATAGTCGAGCACGTGCGGGGCTCAATCAGTTCTTTAGGTTTTATAGTTAAGTTTATTTTATAATGAAACATAATTTATCTATTTATCTCTATCCACTTATATCGTTTGACGTCATGGGGAGGTGTGGCCTCCTTTGTTACATATTTTTTAGCAGGTGAAAATCCACTGGTGACTTACCAGGCTAATCCCTGCATCTGTTAGCCCCTAGAATATACGATCGCCTATTTATGAGACTGGTGGGGGGTGGAAGCCTCCATTTGAGCAAGGTAGACCCACAGCCTGTCAGGCGCCATGTAGGCTGCTCCTGTTGTTATAGCCAAACAGTCCCCCTTTTTTGCTACATATTCTCTGTGGAGCGAGAATCCCTAGAATAATTTGAGTCGATTTTTAACTTGAATTTTGCCCGAGCAGCGGCCGTTAGGCTACCTCTTTTCGATTTCCAACTGCTAAGGTGCACGCCACTGCACACGGGTGTCTGATCTCACTACTCAGAGATCAGGGTAAATATTTACCAGATGAACCACGTGAAAAAATTCAGGTGTCTCCACTGTGATTTGAACCCGCGACCTCCAGCACCCGAGGCGAACACCTTACCTCGAGACCACTGCATCCAGCACCCGAGGCGAACACTTTACCTCGAGACCACTGGGTCCCCCACCCGAGGCGAACACTTTACCTCGAGACCCCTGCGTCCCCCATCCCATGAAACATAAACAGCTCAAAATTAGTTAAGAGGACACATAAAATCACACCGTACAAAAATTTTTATCTATATATCTATCTATCTATCTATCTATATATCTGTTCTAATCAGCATGCGTTGTTCCATCATATTGGTCTACCGGACTTGATACGCCCACTGCATCTTTTTGGTATCTGTCAATGAGTTCATGGATGTTGTTCCTATTTGTTGTATTTAGCTGCACCCTTGTTGTTCTACTCGTTGACTAAATGTCTACTCTCACTACTGCACCGATGTACCAGAATAACTGCAGTTGTCAAATAATGTTCCTTCTTAACTATAGCCAAATAGGTGTATAATGCAAATTGACCCCTAGTAATTTCTCGTCTGGCATAATTACAACTGCCATCTACCGGACTAAATATTTATGTATAATGTCCTCTAGATTATCTCGTATATATAACTGACGCAATAGAGGTGACGAAGCGTTCCTCTCAAGTATATATAACTGAAGGAATAGAGGTGACGAAGCTTCCCTCTCAAGTATACATAACTGAAGTCATAGAGGTGACGAAGCGTCCCTCTCAAGTATATATAACTGAAGCAATAGAGGTGACGAAGCGTTCCTCTCAAGTATATATAACTGAAGGAATAGAGGTGACGAAGCTTCCCTCTCAAGTATACATAACTGAAGTCATAGAGGTGACGAAGCGTCCCTCTCAAGTATATATAACTGAAGTCATAGAGGTGACGAAGCGTCCCTCTCAAGTATATATAACTGAAGCAATAGAGGTGACGAGGCGTCCCTCTCAAGAAACGAAAGCGCAACGAAACTGTGTCGTTTCTGGAGTCTTGTGGTCTACGGCGAGGTAATATCAGCGTTCATATACTGGAGATGTGGGGACGGTGTGCGCTAGTGGTTAAGTGACACGGCTCACAACCAAATGTGCTGGGTTCAATCCCCATCACAGCACGGGCCGTTACCCCGGGTAAGCAACCCCTTAGAAATGCAGGAGGAAGCAGACCCTTACATAACAAATGAATGCTAAAGTCGGATGCACTGGGCCGACAGGCGCAAAATAAAAAGCACAGTGCAACGCACACCGCCTTGGGGAATAGATTAATAAAACGAACGCAAAAAAAAAAATATACTGGAGATTGGTGGAAAACTCTTGAGTTTCCGTTCACAATTTGCACACGTAAACGTTGTTGTTGTTGTTGTTACGAATCCAGCAGCCCTTTGGCCCAATGCTATGTAATGGTATGTGCACGTGATTATCAGTTGTTGTCTAGTAGCTGGCACTCAGAGGCGTGCTGTGGTTGGATGATGTCAAGGTGCTTGTTTAGTGGAATATCTTTGGTTCTCAGTCGGAAGATGGTTCTCTCATCTTTACTTGTGAGTTGATTTATACTGTCATTTGAATTGTGGCTGATCATATGTCTGTAAACCTCCCTTCCCGTGGTATCCCATTGTCCATCTGTTCAGCCAAGTTTCATTATTTGCCCTTATTAGCTGTTTGGCTGTTTGTAAAGATGTTGCTGTGTGTGGCTGTTCCTGTATTGATCCCATCTTTGCTGTCTGTCTGCCTTGTCGTTGCCAGGTGTGTTTGAGTGTCCAGAGATCCACTGCAGAACTATTTGGACAATCTTACTTGAAATACTTGGAATCCTGGTATTCAAACTTGCATGTTAATGTTGTTTGCCAGGTAGCGGGATGCTTCGGCTATATGTAGTAGATATTTTATAACTTCCTGCGGCTAAATAGGCCTGGGGGAGGATAAACAAAATGTGCCTAGATTTGTAACTGTCATTTTTGTCCTGCACGCGGCCGTTAAGCATACTCTTTTTTATTTCTAACTGCCAAGGGATTTTTAACGTGCTCGACACTGAACACGGGAGTCCGATCTCACTATCTAGGGACCAGGGGAGTTTTTACAAGAAAATCCACGTGAACAAAATCAGTCTCCACAGTGATTCAAACCCGCGATCTCCGGCACTCAATAACGAGGCGGAGACCACTGAAGCCCCTCCCCCCTCACCCACCCTCCCTTGAAAACTTTGGCAGTTGAAAATTGATAAGAGTAGGCTGTTAGCTGCCCATTCTAGCAAAATTTCTAAAAAGTCAATACATTTCTACCCAATACGCAAACTGCCATCTCTAAGGCTTGGAAAGCCGCAAGAAGCAAACATTGCACAATAAAAAACGTATTAGGGATACCCTTCGGCTACCTGGCAGCAGGCATAACCTACCTGTTTGAATACTGGGATTCCAAGTATTTCATATGTCAATTATCCCTCGAAATCATAAACCTAGTTTTTTCATTCATAGGTTGTTCAATAAAAACAACTTCTGTCCTATTAACCAAGTGCCAATGTATCTAAATATCCATAATTAAAAAAAAAGGCAAAGGCTGCCGTCCATCGTAGACGATGATGGCATAATTTATTTAGCTAGCGCTATTTTTAGTAAGGATTTTGTTAGCCTCACCCCCGCGGCAAGTCAAGGACAAGACATCAAGCACCCGTGAAAAAGACGGCGGAATTCGGAGTCGAACCCACACCACCTGATCACGAGGCTGACGGCTTAACCACTTCGCCACGGAATCTCCATAATATCCATGTGTATATTATATTTTATATATATAATATCCATAATATGCTCACTGAAAACATTATTGTTACTCATCTGAGAGAAACTTGCGTGGCCGAACATATGTTCTGTCTTAGTGTGCAATATTTGTGTATAGTAATGAGATCATACTACTAAGTGTACAATAGTTGCATAAAGTAATGAGATAATGCTGCTCAGATCAGTTCAGTTCAAGTGCCATCTCCGCATCGATGGTCAGCTGCAATGGATCTCCAGTATACTCTATACCTTATCGTAATGGTGAAATCTGACAGGCTTTTTCCAGCCCATCTGCTGATGTTATTCGCCCACTTAAAACGTTGTCTGCCTCTTGATTTCTTGTTCACTCCCAACTTTTTCAATACCTCAACATTTTGTTTTCTTCTCTTTCCAATAAATGCGTCCCAATCTTCTATATACCCACATTTCGAAGGATTCAACACTCTTTTCCAACTTGTTATTCAGTGTCCATGTTTCTGAACCATAAAGTAGGGACGAGTATACATTACACCTGACAATTCTCTTTTTAATTTATGTTTTATCTGTTTGGAAACCAGTATGCTTCGCATGCTGCTGAATACCAGTTTGGCCATACCTATTCTCTTTCTGATTTATTTTTCACAGCTGCCCTTTTCCGTTAATTAAATAACTCGGAAGAGAGTATGTACCTGTTTCAGTAGTTGATCTTTTATTTGTATCTGCTTACATGGTTTCTTGTCACTTTTCTCAAAAATCATAGTCATTGTTTTCTTTATGTCTATGTTTAATCCAAACGCTTGACTAATTGTGTATATTGTTCTCACAAGCTCCCGGAACTTTTGCTCTCATTTTTGCCATAGAGACTGAATCAAACGCACTTCTAAAGTACTTACTTACTTTCTGTGTCCTAGGCACTACGTTACACTTCATTCTTCATTATTCAGCCACGTGGATTGCCCTGTCACTGGTACTCAGCAGGTCATCCATGCTACAAGTTTCCGGGAGGTTTGGACAGATCATCAGATGGTCCTGATCTTGCGTTACTCCACATTCGCATGCTTCATCATACCAGTATCCCTATCTTTTCAGATTTATTTTTCCTGCATCGAGATACAACATTTCGGTCTATTTAGTGACTTTCATGTTGCGCAGGGCAGGAGATGTCCAGGCGCAGGTTTCTCTCGTAACTCGATCAACGGGACCTGTATCAGCTGTTTCCAACTTTCGATGCGTCTCTTTCCTGAACTAGTCTGCAGGGGCTGGGTTGACTGTAAGAAACTTCGTCCTGTCCTTGCCATGTGTTATGCAACTTTCTGTTCGTCTCTCTATTTCTGAGATAGTAGGCACATACTTGAGTTTTGCTGGGGTTTGGTTTGAGGTGATTTTTGGGGGTAATATAGAGCAAGGGCATCAAGGGCGTTTGTGAGTTTCTGTTCAACTTCTTCGAAGCTCTTTCACTGGGCAGTTACTGCTATATCATGGGCATATATGAATCTTGTCACCCTGTATCTATAAGTTGATCGTTGATAAATATATTTGACAGCATAGGTGCTAGGACACTTCTTTGTACCAGTCCATTTTATTTGTTTTGCCACCGACTTTTAATTTAGATAATAACAACTACTATATGGTTTCAAGTTTTTTTAGACGTTCTAGTGTAATTTGTGTAGCTGAAGGCTGTAAGTGTTACATAGACTAGAACCTCACCAAATCCAAATCCCTCACAGGAATTGATAATGTGATGCTTTTCTGAGATAGCGAAGCTTCGATACCATGATACCAACTAAAGACATTTTTTTCTGGGGTACGTTTATTCCTTGGTAAGACTTCACGAACTATAGTAACAGAAACACAAAGCGTTGAATGCAAAGTTTATGATTAGTTATTTGTTACTTACGGGTCTAGTTGGAATATTGGATAGGCGTTATCTGGAGTACAACAAATAGGCGTTACTGAGGGGGCTGGAAACAAATACAAACGTGTTACAAATGTGTGACTATCTTACTGTAATACACAAATGTGTGACTCCCTTACTGTAATATACAAATGTGTGACTCCCTTATTGTAATACACAAATCTGTAACCCCCTTACTGTAACACACACATGTGTAACTCCCTTACTGTAACACACACATGTGTAACTCCCTTACTGGAATACACAAATTTGTAACCCCTTTACTGTAACACACAAATGTGTAACTCCCTTACTGTAACACACACATGTGTAACTCCCTTACTGGAATACACAAATTTGTAACCCCTTTACTGTAACACACAAATGTGTAACTCCCTTACTGTAACACACACATGTGTAACTCCCTTACTGTAATACACATATTCGGTTGGCGACTATGATGGCGATATCATCAGACGGTTTTCTCTTGATGATGTATCATGCGCTGTATTTGAGTTATAGTGTGGAAGAAACTGCACTGGTCATCAACCTCTCTCTCTCGTCCTGAGCTACATTGGACGAGTGGCAAGACATGTCGAGAACACTAGAGGTAGCTCAAGAGGCAGTCACTCTGGTCCCACCTCCCTTGAGACCAGGAGTCACTTGAAACTTCCGTTTTTTTTGTTTCTAAATATAGACGTCACTGCACTCGGGACATACCTATAGGTGTTAATTTTCCCTCAGCAAATGGTGCAGGGTCTAGATGCTGGTTGTCTCTGTAGCTCTCTGGCTGTACGCTTTTCTGCTCCGCTCTCTCATTTGCCCCCCTCCGCTCTCTCATTTGACCCACTCCGCTCGAATTAAGTTTGGTGTTGAAAATTTGCAATCTGAGAATTGCTGATTCATCTATTGCGGTGTCATCATCCAAGAGGCGGGTCATTGATCGATTTCAAAATGTCTCTTCAATTCATCGGTAATGGGCCCAGGATTGGAGCTTTTGAAACCAGAATGTCAACTCTTTCCTTGCCTTGAACACTGAATGAGTAAGGCAGTAGATCCATGTCAATCCATGGAGGTTTGAAGTCTCAACAGCTACTATTAACGCGTATCAACCAACCTTCTGAACCTTCTGAAGTACGGCTTGCTCGTCCGTCGAGATGTCTGCCCTTGTTCAAGTGACCTCATATATCCATCTCAGCGCTGAAGTCACTGCTTCCGTCTCCATTCTCAAACTGGAGGTTTTTGACATGTATGCCTCACTCTAGCTGAGAAGCCCTAGGTTGATTTCCCACTGAGCAGCACTGATCATCCACTGGTGTACATGACGGCATATGTAGAATGGTGCTCGCAGTTATCAGCTGATTCACCTCGAAGTCTGCTCTCCCGTGTCCCCATTTTCTGCATTTCTTGCCTAAGGTTATAAAACTCTGGCTCTTTATAATTATATCAGCAGTGTGGACCTTTTATTCCCCCTTGGCTATTGTCTCATCTGGGGTGACCTGTACGATTGTTTTTCTACCCTTTTGTCATCCACGACGCCCATCTCTTGATCCCCTTTCTGAGATATTACTGTACAGAAGGTCCATCGGGTCTGTGATGAAACGCATAAAGGCTTTTAATTGTGCCATGTATATGTCTGGATGACGGATAAAGATATTGATCAGCGCAAAAGCTGCCGGGGTCAGCAACCCATAGCTGACTGCTGGCGTCAGGGATAGCGAACCAGAGCTGCCAAGACCCTTCTACACCTCCACGCAGGGATCCTGGATAATAGGCTGCAGCAGGGCAGACTGGCTAAGGAGAAGGGATCGAAGAGGGAAGGCTGACCCGGTACTCAAAAAATGCTTTTTGATGACGGATGTTTTGGACCGAAAGGTGCAAATATCGCAGTCAAGCTGTAAACTACTATACAACGCATTCCGTTCTCTGGACTACATTCTGCTACTTAAGCCCTTTCAGGGTTTGAAAGCGGGAGAATGAGAACGAATGAAGCCAAGCCAAGCCATGTCTGGATGTCGCCGATAACAATCACATCATCTACCGCATCATCATCATAAGGGTATCTCTAGTGCATCACAGAACCAGTCGCATACTTTCATTCTGAATGTGTTACATCCTGTCATACTGTGCTCTCGATATTGTGAGGAAGCCCAGTCCGTAATCGATAACAGACTACACGACCTGACGAAATGAAATGAACAAGTGAGCAGCAGCCATAGTCGTGAGTTCTCCTCGTCCTCGCTTTCTTATTTATACGGTCTGGTCAACATCTCAGTTATTGAAGAGGATGCGATCAAATGTCACTCCGATGTATTTCAACCTGTCACACTTGTAAATGGTGTATCCCTCACATGTGCTGCCCAGGAGTTCAGCCTTTACTATAGAGTTTACCAAAGAGCCCCCCATCATGGCCTTGTTGGATTGATCTTTGAACTTGAGTCGCCACACTACTGTGAAATAGCATGCAAGGTTTTCGGGATGTCCTTGACCAACTCATGAGCCAGTCCTGCATGTCAGGATGTCATCTGGAAATGTAATATTTCCGCACTGTCCCTTTTGGGTTTAATTTTTTTTCATTTTACTTTGTAGATATTGAAAAGCACAGGTGAGAGCTGAGACCCTTGAGCAACTGTGTTGACTTTAAACCCTCATACACATCACACGCGAAAGTACCACGGTTACCCCAGATCTCATTCCGTAGCTGCCAATCGTATCGGGTAGGACGTGCGCTCGTTCTAGGTAGGAAATTATTTTCTACTCCCCCCTCGAGCAAATTGCCAAATACACCTTGTAAGGTGACTATTTTATAGCTGCTGAGAAACGTGGAGTCCTTGACAAGCTTAGCTAATGGGCACATATGGCTATGAAGCTAGTCCTCAGGCACAGATGACTTGTCTATTGTGGCATTGAAGTTTTTACCATTTTTCGTATCTCTGCCTTATCCAACTGCTTGATATGATAATACTATACATCATGACCCGGGGCGGGGTTCCTGCTGGTATGTAGGCCATCTGCTGCCTCTGCCTCGGTGATCAGGTCTACACGAACCTCTTTTCTGCTGACGACGTCGAAAATACGTTTTCAAATTTCCTGACGGGCATCTCTGTCGCATTTGTCCGACCGAGCAACTGATCAACTGAACAAACCCAGCCCCTTCTCTTCGACTGTTAACATGGGAATTCATGTGATGTCTTGAATGGAAAGGATAAACTACCGTGTGGTATTTCCTTTGATCTTTTGATGATGCGTGTGCCAGGTATTATCATTAGCCCCTTCTGTATAACACTCCTCTCTCCACTCGCTTCTGGACTTCTTAGCTTACGCTTTAATTTTTAAAAACTAGGGACTTTGCGTTTTACCTATTTTTTCTCATTGACCTTCTCGACATTAGTACCTGGTCTTGAACCGTTCTAGAACAGACATGTAAACAACTTGTAACAAGTTAGGTTTTGAATTATTGATTAGCACAGAGATGTAACAACTTGAAACAAGTTAGGTATTGGATTATGGATTAGCACAGAGATGTAACAACTTGTAACAAGTTAGGTATTGAATTATGGATTAGCACAGACATGTAACACCTTGTAACAATATATATATATTCAATTGGGAACTTCAAGAGACATTTTTCAACTTCTAAGAAGTAAAATATTCAATCATGCAATTAATGATATACGAGGGGTGCTCCGAAAGTAATGCCTCCTATTTGATTCCATGATTTATTCCATTCCATGATATGTCTCAGACAGTGTAGTGAAAGCCCGTCGCTTGTTAATGGGATCTCAGCTGCCTTGATGGAAAAAAAACAGTTGCACTACGCGTACGATTTTGGACATTATAGTCGAAGCGAATATGTCAAGAACTGCCTCAAGTGTCTCAGCTCTCACCGGTGCTTTTCAATATCTACAAAGTAAAATGACCAAAATTCAGCCCAAAAGGGACAGTGCGGAAATGTAACATTTCCAGATAACATCCTAACAGATAAAAAAAAGAGCACAATAACACCATCTGATAGATCAATGCCTTGCCTTAATAACAACAATTTTTCAACATAGTCACCTCCCTTATCTGTACATAATCTTCAAAGGTGAATAATAGCATAAATGCCGTACTCGAAAAAAATATGCATCAGTGGAGGTGACCAACTGTTTTACAGCTGCTTTAACAGCGTCGTTGCTAGGAAAATGGTGCCCACGCAGTTAATCTTTTATTGATCCGAAAAGATGAAAGTCAGAAAACGTCAAATCCGGATATACGATGGGTGGGGTAAGACTGCCCAGTTAAAACTGATTATGTGCTCAACGGTCTTCAAACTGGCCTGGGGCCTGGCGTTATCGTGTTGCAAAAGACATATTGTTATCTTCTCTGGCCTGACCCTGTAAATACGAACCTTCAGCTGAGTTAGAGGCCCAATGTAAAAGTCAGAGTTGATGGTTATTCAGGTTTCAGGAAATCAGGAGGGATTACTCCTTTCCTGTGTCAACAGACAGTGCACATCACTTTACCCGCTGAGGGCTACATCTTGAACTTGTCTCTCGATGGGGAATCCACATATCGTCACTCCATGGACTGCCGTCTTGACTCAGAATCGTAGTGGTGACACAACGTCTCATCACCAGGGAGGATGCAATCCAAGAAACTGTGACATTCACCCTCACATCGGTACACCAAGTCATACAAACTTCCATGCGATGTTCTTTCTGTTCCTGCGTGAGCATTTATGAGACGCTCCTAGCTCAAATTTTGTGATATTCTAACGTTGCCACCATCGTTCCCAATTCATTGAAACCGATATGCAGCTGGGTAGACCTGGTCGTACTCCTCCTATTTGCGCGGATAAGCTGATCGAGACGTTCTACATTGCGTGGTATGACAGCTGTGCATGTCCGTCCTTAACCTTCATGTATGTCGCTTTAGCCACTGCCGAAACGCCAAAATCATCGCCTCACAGTGCTAATATCCATTGTTTGGTCTCTGTATACGTTTAGCAAACGTCGAAGAATGTGAATTGGTTCAACTTTTTTCCGCGTGGAGGAATTCTTGAACGCACCTCTGTTTATAACGCACATCCATGAGAGACGCGATTTGTCAGACTCCTCCTCCACTGCCACCTGTGGGGGGAAACACAATTTTATGGATATTGGACGGAAAGATGCAAACTTTACTGCCATTCTGCCAAACGTTACTTCTGACGTCGGGAAAATTCATAATTAAACACGAGGCATTACTTTCAGAGCGTCCCTCATGTGTAAC
This sequence comes from Ariolimax columbianus, assembly GCA_036924085.1. NCBI lineage: Eukaryota > Metazoa > Mollusca > Gastropoda > Stylommatophora > Arionidae > Ariolimax > Ariolimax columbianus. The sequence continues at coordinate 33,188,209 of JAVGWX010000009.1, forward strand.
AAATTCTAAGAAGTTATATATTAAAGCATGAACTTGCAGAGACATGTAACAATTTCTGACTAGTTACAAATTCAATCATCTACATGAAGAGATCTGTAACAACTTCTGACAAAGTTATATGTTCAACCAGGAACTTCATTACCCATAAAACAACTTCTAACAAGTTAAATATGCATCAACATACTAGAAGAAGCATATACAGTCATGTAAAATACATATATGTAAAATGCATATTCAATCACGTACAAGAAAACAATATGCAACAACTAACAAAAAGTTAAGAATTCAGAAATGAACTTGAAGGAACGTGTAACAACTTACAACAAGTTAAATACTCAATCATGTATTTTTCAAGCTCAATCGAACAACTTCAAGCAATATGAACTTGAAGTGACAAATACCATTTTATAGCGTGTTAACTATTCAATCATATACTAGAAGAGATATAAAACATCTTGTAAAACGGTTAGGAATTCATTCATGTACTAGTGAGAAATGTAACTTCTTGTAAAACGGTTAGGAATTCATTCATGTACTGGTAAGATATAAAACATCTTGTAAAACGGTTAGGAATTCATTCATGTACTAGTCAGATATGTAACATCTTCTAAAACGGTTAGGAATTCATTCATGTGCTAGTGAGATATGTAACTTGTAAAACGATTAAGAATTCATTCATGTACTGGTAAGATATAAAACATCTTGTAAAACGGTTAAGAATTCATTCATGTACTAGTCAGATATGTAACATCTTGTAAAACGGTTAGGAATTCATTCATGAACTAGTAAGATATGTAACTTCTTGTAAAACGATTAGGAATTCATTCATGTACTAGTGAGATATGTAACTTATTGTAGAACAGTTAGGAATTCATTCATGTACTGCTAAGATATAAAACATCTTGTAAAACAATCAAATATTCCATCATGTTCTAGTGAGATTTGTAACATTTTGTAAAATGATCAAATATTCCATCATGTACTAGTGCCATATGTAACATAGTGTAAAAGAGTCTAGTATTCAGTAATGTAATTGCTAAAACCTAATAGCAACCAAACTAATTCACTATTTAATGATCGAGATTATATTTTTGTCCAGCTCTTATTAAGCCAAATGCTAAACAACTTTACCAACCAGGAGAAAGGTGATCAGAAATTAATTGACAGGGCACCTACCTGCTGTTGCGATAATGTCGTGAGCTAAGAACTGGCCCCATTCCACCAAGATAAAGGGGTGGTAGGAAAATGTATCAGTAGACAGGTGTACGGTGGTGCTAACTAACCGAGCACTTGGCAGGGGTTTGCCGTCCACTCCCCTCTGTCGGGGAGAGTTGATACCTGTAGACAGTACCAGATATTGGTAAATTATTGTGATAGCTTCAACATATGGAGATACACATGAGTATGATATGTTGTTGTTGTTGTTGTTGTTGTTGTGAATGCCCACAATGAGCAAGTTTACTATTTTTTGTGCGTACTGAAAAGTGCATTTAGTGGCGGTTTACAGAAGCTTTCCCAACATCCCGAGCGTGCTGATGAAAGTGATCGGGGTCCTCCAAGCAGTTGTGCTATGCTTCACTTCAAATGCATATCGCTCACTACTAAGGGGATAACATCGACCTCGTTAGTCAGACTGTCAAGACAAACAGCCGGTCTCCAAGCAGGACCACAAGGAAGTCGAGATGGGGGTCTTGGCCAGTATATTTTCCCTGACTCGAAAATGTCTTATAATTATTTGCGTGACCAGACGTTAGTCTCGTCCCCTAAGAATGACAAGAAACATCTCATTATCTCATTTGACCACTCATTCTTGTACTGCCTCGTTCATCATCATGTAGCAAGTCCTTTGCCAGAAATCGTGACTTTCATCACAGCCCGTCTGATAAAAACTATATCTTGCCCAATCTCCAGCCTGCTTTAGTCATGCTAAAGCATTCCTTGATATCTTGGCGCCATCTCCTTCATGGTCTGCCTCTGATTCTCTTTCCTGGCACCATACATTCCATTACTGGTCTTTAAAGATCTAGTGTCTATTGATGTGGCCACGAATTTTAAATGTTGTTAATTGTGGAATTCGTGAACCTGTTCTCCTCCATGACCAACTCTTGTCAAATGTCTGCATTCTTCCTTTTTCGATCCATGGTATTTTGAGGTCCTTTATATAACATTTCGACTCGAAGGACTCGATTCTCTTTCTTTGAGTAACTTGTTTTGCAACCGTATACTGGCATAGAAAAAATGCATTTTATCTTTTGTTAGTTAGCTGGTATTCCGCCATAGGTATTTCATGTTGTGCAGCCTAATCATTGCTATTGCCAATCTCCTTCTGGTTTTCTTTGAACAGTCGCATTGTTGTCAGTTCTCAAGCTTATATACTCAGAGTTCGTGACCTGTTCTGTACTTCTTTGTAAGTCACTGGATATCTACATAAGTGGCACCATTAGTCATGTCTTTATCAGCCGAGTTGGGTAACACTGCATTCATCTTTAGTTTCCATGTGTTTGGGGCTGTCTGGTTTCCTTGAGTTTTCTTGTTCCCAACCTTTCTTCGTGACATCAGCTGTTTGTTGTCAGAGTTGTATCTCCTAGAAAATCTTCACAATCCATCATGTCTTACTTATGTTGCTTATTTGTCTTGGAAGGTTCAATTGTTCTTCAAGCCTCGTCTATGGGGCTATCGTTGTGTTTTTTCATCGTCCATCAGCAGTGTTTATTTGACATATCAGAATCTTGATCTTCCCTTTGGCCTTAGTTCTGTTGTCTGGAATTTTCGAATAATAGGTAGGTTTGAAGACATTTGTATCATAAATATCCAAACAATGTTGTTGTTGTTGTTGCTTAGATGTTTGCCTCACTAGTTTCTACTGGCGGAGGTGCGCCATTTTCCACCCCAGACCGTAGTCCATTGGGCGAAATCAGTAAGCATAAACCAGTGCTTGGATGCATGTGTTGGTCTGGATGTACCTACGCCCTCAGAAGCTAGCCCAACCAAAGTGCAATGGAAGGGCCTCACCATGAGGGCGCGTGTGAAAGTAGTGCAAGCGTGTGACTGTAGGACAGAGAGAAGAGTGAGGTGAGAAGAGAGAGAAGAGTGAGGTGAGAAGAGAGAGAAGAGTGAGGTGAGAAGAGAGAGAAGAGTGAGGTGAGAAGAGAGAAAAGAGTGAGGTGAGAAGAGAGAGAAGGGGAAGAGTTGCCCCTCCCCTCTGTCCAAACAACAACTTCTTTTTCAGTTTATGTCCCGTATAACCTCGATCCAACGTTCTACCAAATGTTAGTTGTTTTTGTTGGTTATCTGTCCCTGATGAAGGTCTATTGTTCATTTTCTTTTTGTCTGATGTGGTCGACGTTCGACTTTCAGTTGTGCTGCATGTAGATTTGTTTTATTTCTAAGGAAACAGATCAAGAGCTTAGTCCAGATTTGCTGTCATTAAATCAGCAAAAAAATTGCTCGTCCTACTACTGTAGCGATACGGGATTGATGAGCATCATGTTTATGTAAACAAATCACATATATGTTATACTGGCAGGTGACTCGTTTTGGAGATGAGATTTAGAATAGGATGGTGTTCCTAGCATGTATGTTATACTGGCAGGTTACTCTTTTTGGTGTTGAGATTTTTTTTTTTTTAGCGTTTCCCTTATTTTCTGTAATTCCCAAGGCGGTGTGTGTTGCACTGTGGTTTGCATTTTGTGCCTGTCGGCCCAGTGCATCCAACTTCAGCATGCATTCTATGTAAGGGTCTGCTTCCTGCTGCATTTTCTAAGGGTTTGCTTCCCCCGGGTAACGGCCAGTGCTATGATGGGGATGGAACCCAGCACCTTCGGTTTGTGAGCCGAGCCACTTAACCACTAGGGCACGCCGTCCCCTGGAGTTGAAATTGAGAATAGGAGGGTGTTCCTATCGTGCATTTGTACATTTGTATCTCACTTTATTTGCCAGCGTTTTGATATGTCCGTACGTGACGTCACATAGCGACCAAGATGGCAGAACCTGTTTGTGTACTCCACAAAAGACGGTTACAAATGAACTTGTTGGTTTGTCTTGAGTTATATACTGGATATTATTCAACCTTTAAATAGAGCCTCTGGACACTGTGCTACTCATGTGTAGGATGGCTGGAAGCGTGTTATTACCAGCTGTTGTATATTTTGTCATCTAGAGCCAAGCCGGATTAATGCGCATGCCATTATTTCCCTATGACATTTGATGTGAACATAGAGATTGTGGGGATTTGACGGTTGTCTACTGTAACGCTGTTTACCTTGTCTGTGATACTTGTCATCTTTATACCGTGTAACATTTCATAGTTAGGGTGGCGCAAATAGATTACCAGTAAATATTGACTAGCTATTTAGTTGAGAGAATATCCTTGTGCATATATGTAGACCATGTCTCACTGCTATAAAGAAGTGTGCTGTGGACACAGACCTTGTAGAAATGTGTTTTTGTTTTAACAGTGAGCTTCTTATTCTCCCATACCCTTTTTGTTAATCTGCTCATTGTTGTTGCTGCCTTTCCTATCCTGAAATTGATCTCTTGGTTCAGGGATAGTTTATTTTTGACTGAACTAGTCCTACTGATATTTAATCCAACGTGTAATGAGACGACATTGTGTGTGAACGTGTGGACGTGTGTACGTGGGTGCGTGTGTATGTGTGTGCGTGTGTGCGTGTGTACGTGTGTGTGTATGTGCGATGAATCAAGATATAATAAGTTGATGATAGGTTATTGCCTCTCTAAAAAAGAAAAAAAAAACATGCATACAGGCCGAATTAGAGGATGCTTACATTTGCAGCAGAAATTCGAAACACTTTGTCATTGACATGGCGGTTGGTACTCTCGCTGCTAATGATATCAAAAGTGCCCTGCGGGTTATCTCCGGGTGTAAACAAGTCACGGGTCATCATAGTAACCATTTAAAGATGTTCTCCACATTAATAACATGTACCTAAGACAGCAGCGTTCTGTTTTCTGTTTCTAACTCAGCGAATTGGCTAAACCTATCGACATTCATCGGCCAATATAGGTCATGTATGTCGCGACGTCGATGCAAGCCTTTCACCTTAGCAAGTGTATCAGTTGAGTAGGAAGTCTGGAAAGGGATGAATTATATCACAGGCTATTCTAGACCGGGTCAGGCACACTGACTAGTGGCACCAGGGGTCTTGTTGTTGAATGCCCACAATGATTAGGATTACTGTTTTGTGCCCTTTAAAAATCACGTTAAGTGGCGAATTGTCGTAGCTTTCCTCACATCCCGAGCGTGCTGATGAAGGTGGATCCGGATCCTCCAGCTGGTTGCACTATGTTTGGCATTATTTGCGTGTCACTCACTACTACGGGGATCATGTCGATCCCTCACCTTGTTAGCCAGGCTGCCATGAAATCATCCTGTTTCCATGAAGAGCTACAAGGAAGCTGAGGTGAGGGTTTTGTCCAGTATGTTTTACCTGAACCTGACTAAGCTGTCTGATCAGAATAGTTTGCCTGACCAGACGTTTGTCTTCCTTCCCGATACCAGAGTTGAGTGTAGCATTTGAACGCATCCTGGCGAACTATCATATAATCGATGTCAAGGATAAACCAGCACTTCTGGAGATCAGTCAAGGCTCAGTCCACCAGGTCTTTCACATCTGTCAAAGCTCATCCACCAGGTCTTTAACGTCAGTCAAGGCTCAGTCCACCAGGTCTTTCACATCAGTCAAGGCTCAGTCCATTAGGTCTTTCACATCAGTCAAGGCTCAGTCCATTAGGTCTTTCACATCAGTCAAGGCTCAGTCCACCAGGTCTTTCACATCAGTCAAGGCTCAGTCCACCAGGTGATCACGATACCTTTCTCTGGAATAGAAAGAATGGCATGTTCATTTATGTCAAGAACATGTGTTGCCCCTTGAAACAGTAGGTGGAGGTTTCCTGAGGAGAATTGTTTTTGGATATAAAATCTGGGTTCACTACCACCAGCCTACGAGAGTAAGGAATGGTACCATCCATCTTGAACAGACCTGAAGACGTTCAGCACGAATTCATTCGCAGGAAGGTTAAGTTTACTCAACTTTAGAGCACGTGCTAAGCTGATAAATGCCCAAGCCCTACGTACACATCTCTTATCAGAAAGCATCTTCGCCCTTCTCTTCCCAACCCAATTAAATCCAAAGGTCACCGACTGCCAATACATGTCTTGTTGCAGTAGGACAATGATGTGTCTCATGTTGCACGCGAAACATTTGGAACCATCCAGGAACTGCATTGTCAGTGTCGTCCTCTCCAGATCTCGTCCCAAGTGTTAATCACGTCTTTGGACCACTCAAAGTGAGGGCATGACAGGACAGATTTTCAGGTCAGATAAGGAAGTGCTGCATGAATAGTTACACACGTGACCACATTTCTTATTTTAGAGAAGTTTTGCACCTCCTAGGCGCGGAGGTACATGGCTCGAGCGCAATATAAACTACGTTTAATTTTTAAAAAAATGCTACGGTTGCGTGCCACATTTTCTAAATCGATATTGAAGAAACAAATCAATCTAAGGTTTTTATTTGTTGCCTCCTCGTAAATATTGAGCCCAGGTTTGAAACAGTTATCCAGAAACAGTGACACATTTTACGTAGTTGAAGGGTCGCTTTCTCTTACGTTGAACGTAGAAATGGAAGGAGAAGCAGAAGAAGAAGAACAAGAATAAAAAGAAGAAGAAGAAATGTGGGGGGTGGGAGGAAGACGATATGGGAAAGGAGATGAAGAGAAAGAAGAAGAAAGGAAAGGAGAAAAAGAAGAGAAAAACGACGAAGAGGAAGAATAAAAGTAAGAAGGAAAAGAAGAAGAGCAGAAAGAGAAACACGAAGATGAATAAGAAGAGGAAAAACATAAATGAAGATGAAGAAGAAGCAGAAGAAGAAGTAGAAGAAAAATAAAGAGAAGAAGAAAAAAGAAGAAAAGAAGAAGAAATGTGAAGAACAAGAAGAAGACGGTACATTAAAAGAAAGATGACTGAACAAACCATCTTCATATTCTGGCGGCAAAACTTTGTCTGACGGCGTGAACGTGGCTCCCAGATTCCTTGGGTTATTGCATGTTCCATCCGTTTGTCTAAATCTGTTGTTGCTGGTGTTGCTACAGAACTGGAGAAGACAAGATTGGGATAATTACACTTTCTGAATTTTCCCAGTGACAGCTATTACATCTAGTGACAAAACTGATTGTGTAGGCGACCTAGACAATTCCCTCCATAACCTCCAAAGATACAGAGAGATCATTGGGCTTAGGGACACGGTAAGACAATCCAGCATGAAAGATAGCTGATCGTGTAGGTGGCTTAGACAATTCTCTCTCTCCCCCCCCCTTTTCCCATCATACATGGATACAGAGGGATCCTTGGGCTTAGGGTCACAGTAAGGCATTGCACCATGAAGGACATTTGATCTCTCCTGTAAGCCTTCGCGGATACAGAGGGACCCTTGGGCTTAAGGTCACAGTAAGGCATTGCACCATGAAGGATATTTGATCTCTCCTGTAAGCCTACGCGGATACAGAGAGATTCTTGATGATCAAGGTAAAGGTAAAGGCCGCCGTCTATCGTAAACGATGATGGCTTAATTAATTTTGCTAGTGGTATTTTTAGTAAGGATTAACTGCGCTACTTCTTATCCTCACTCTCTGGTCTCGTGCCGCTCGACCCCAGTGGACAAGACGACTAGGGGGCGACTACGAGATGCAGAGGACTTCGCATCAAGCACCCGTGAAAAAGACGGCGGAGTCCGGAGTCTAACCCACACCACCTGATCACGAGGCCGACGGCTTAATCACTTCACCACGGAATATTGGGTTTAGGCTAACGGTAATTCAAGGCAGCAGCAAAGATAGCTCAACACAGGTCGCGCTAATGTTGAGATCTTCTACAGTTACGAGATTAGCACTTTACTCCTGTCGCATGTAGGATAAGCGTCTACTATGGTCAACTGCAAAATGCCAAAAGACCAAGCGGTAGACAGAGGAAAAGGTACAAGGACACACTTAAGAGATCACTGATCCAGTGTGTTAATAACCATGATGACCGGGAAAAGAAGCGTCACAACCGCTCAAACTGACGCAGCACTTATACGGAAGTTGTTAAGAGACATCATCAGGTGACAGCAATAAATGAGGCGAAATCAAATCAAAGAAATCAAGAGACGAAATCTTCACAGTAAAACATCCTCTACCACGCTGGAAGTAGGTGTCAAAAACTGTTGTAATATAAGTGCAGCAGACAATTCAGAGCTCGAATTGGCTTATTTAACCATCTTAATAATATAAATAACATAGACATAATCAAAAGAGCAAAAGAATAATCTTAGATAAAGAATGGATGGCAACTAACAAACATGTGTAAAGAAAGGCTGAGAGAATGTCAAAGGAATAAAAATTCAATGAAAATTAGAGAAGAAAGTTGCAACCCCACAACATTAATAAATGACAAACGCGGAACATCAGCATACAAGGAAGGCCTACGGAAGATCAAATGAAAAAAATCATTCCATTAACTCCTAATTTCGGAAGGCACACAGACTAGCCCTAGTTACAGAGCAAGACACACAGAGCAATCTGAACCATTATTACTGCGACACGAAAACAAAGCACCCTTAACAAACATTCCACTAATCAATGCACCAGGCGGAGATGTAATTACAGTCGAAGCAATTTGCGGCGATATAGGAGTAAACTGATTGAAAAGAAGTCTGCCCGAGCGTGACGATATCCGGCATATGTCTCCACGATTGAGAAATTTTGCTCGGCCTGCAAAAACGGTGTGCGGAAAAAAATTTTTTTTTTTTGAACGGAGTCACTCCTGACAGCCATTTTTTACTGCTGACTACGCCCTCCATATATACACGATATTTTGCCGGTTAAAGTATCGTATGTGCGATTACAAATGGCTTTTGAACAGTTTTAATTTTGTATACGCCGTTTGGAGCAAGCCAACTTTTTGCGAAAGGGGAAGTAGGTTGTTGAGAAAGATTTTTATCGCGTAGATCTGTTTATTTTGTTTGTTTAAATGAAAGAACTACGTTTGAATTGGAAACTAACAGTTGTGTAGATATTGTAAACACAGTATCGATACGTTGTTGTGGTTTCCATGGTTTTCTATCGGAGCGACTAGGCCTAGCGGTCGAGTCCAAATTTTTCCCGAGATTTTCATAAATTTTCAACTTCATCTTTTTAAATCTCAAAAACTAACAAACATACAACAAAAACAATAACACCCACATGTTCGTTATGCTATTGTGTATCTACACACCAGAAAATCATATTTATTGACAAACAAACATAAAAGTTACAAATTTTGAAAGACGACTACCACAGCGACTAATTAAGAAAATTAATTAGGTCAAATTTAGTCACTAATTATGTAGCGTGCCTAAGGTTAAGAAGGCAGCTAAGTTAGTTAGTCAGTCAGTCAGTGTCCAGAGAGCGTCGGAGCAAGTCGAAAATCACATCAGAACATATGAGAAACCAAAGAGAAGGGCAAATATTGAAATAAGTGTTAACCACTTGATCATCTTTTTAAATTTGATAAAAGTAGCATTTTGTCCTTAGATGCACACACACGAGGTGAGGTAGCCGTCTTCGATTCAATTGGCATCTTACTATCGAAAACTACCAGATGTTCGAATATCCAGAGTTTGGCAGCATAGAAAAAAAAACCTATCTCATAACAGCATTATACAGAAAAATAGCTTCGTTATTCTTCTAGAAATAGTTTCTAACAAAATTATTAACATCTAAAAATCTCGTCTAGAAGCAAATACAGATATTGAAGTATGAAGAACGTCAACGGAAAGACTCCTACACTTAGTCACTAGTCGCCTGAACCTCGTTCGAGGCCGTCAGCAGAACTACCTCACGAATCCAGTCTTAACATAATTACATCACAAGTGAAACGTCTAGGAGAAGTAGTCAATAGAAATGAAGTGTTAGCTTCAATTGTCAGTATTTGAGGAACTACATAATTTCTTCTTCTACTTCTTCGTACGCAGTCAGACAGTAACCATTATTTTTAGGAAAAAAGCGGCGGTCATCCTGAGGCTGTCGCCACTGCCATAGAGCTTGTCTTGCAGTTCCACTGGTGATGGCCACATCTGCTCTCTCTGATCCTCGTATGTCGGGCAGTTCTGCAGCAGATGTTCAGCGGTCATTTTACCAGTACCGCACGGGCATTCGTCGGTACCACCTATCTTCAATTTGTTGAATAGGTGGTACCTCAGTCTATTGTGGTCAGTGCGAAGTCTGAAGACAACGACCTGCTCTCTTCGGTTCAACTGGTAATAGGCATCGTTTTTGGTGTAACCAGTATGTTTGGTTTACCATTTGGTCATGTATCTGGCTTTGATAAGCCGTTTTGACTCTTCGTACGTCATACTAGTATCTGTTTGTGGTAGTCTTGCACCTTCTTTTGCCAGTCTGTCTGCATCCTCGTTGCCTTGGATGTTGCAGTGTGATGGGACCCACTGTACCACTACCCTTCTTGGTGCGGACTGCTGGCACAGTTTGCAGAGCGCTGCTCTTAAGTCATTAAGCTCAGTGTTTTTCTGGCTTTTTAGCGCTGTGACTACGGCGAGAGCATCTGTAAGCAGGACTATATGGCTTTCATTGTCATTGTGTGTCACCATTTCTTCAACTGCCGCCCTCAGTGCCTCTGCCTCCGCTCTGAAATTGCTTGTGTACTTACCAGTAGCGAATGACAGTGTTATTTGTTTGCCATTTGGTAGGTTCAGGAATGCTCCTGCCCCTCCGTTGTGTGTATTGTTTGTTACAGAACCGTCGGTGTATGCATGGGTCCAGTCCATGCTTGGGTAGCTTTTCGATATGAAGCTTAGGGTAGTCTCTCTCCTTTCTTTTTCAGTCTGGCAGTTTTTGTTTGCAATACCTGGAATATTTTCTACCCCTTCTGGAAATATATCCTGCCTCCAGGTAGGTTTTCGTACAGTAGTGATGGGTTTTGGTGTTGTTAGTGCGTTTATGGGATCTTCGTGCATCTTTGCTTTGGCTATTTCTGCAAAGTTTCTCCGCTTTAGTTTCCCATTTCTCAAATTGTTTAGTCTCTGGTGCATTGGATGGTCAGTCAGTATTCGGAGTTTCTCTGACTGCAGCTGGGCTCTGCAGTCTCTTCTATCGGTCATGGATTGCAGTTTTGTAATCTTTTCGAGTTCTACAATTGGCGTTGACTTCATGCCTCCTGGTTTTGAAGTTTGCTAACTTTATCGAAGTTCGCCTTCGCTGCTGTTGTCCATGCCGCAATGCCATACTCGAGAACTGGTCTCACTCTTCCAGTGTACAGTTTCTTTAGTATGCCTTCGTCTGCTCCCCAGCTTGTGCCAGCAAGTTTCCTCATGATTGCCGTTCTTTCTCTGGCTTTCATTCGGTTTCTCTCAATCTGACTTCTCCATGTCATGCGCCGATCAAATGTGACTCCCAGATAGGTTGGGTTGTCGTTTGGCTGCAGAAATTTGCCATTTAGACTTAATTTGGTATTTTGGGGTTTTAATGAAAGCGAGAATATTGTGCATGTGGTTTTCTCCTCTTTTATTTTGACCAGCCATGAGTTCGCCCACTCTTCCAGCGATGTTAGGGCCGTCTGCATTCGATTTCTTGCTATGGTGAGATTCTTTTCAGAGGTCCACATAGACAGATCGTCTGCAAACATTGAGCTATGGACTCTTCTTGGTATATTCTCTGTAATATCGTTTATATATACCAGGAAGAGTGTGGGTGACAGTACTCCTCCTTGGGGTACTCCCTGCTCGAGTGTCACCTTTTTGCTCATCTGCCCTTGTACTTGGACTTTGGCCGTTCTTTGTTTGAGGTATTGGTTGATCCACTTGTACATTTTCCCACAAACATCACTTCTCCTTAGCTTGACTCTAAGTCCATCTTTCCAGACTTTGTCAAATGCCTTTTCCAGATCCACCCAAACAGCTACTGTGTGTTTCTGTGCCTGGTAGGCATCTTCTATTTCCTGGGCTATGAGGATGACCTGGTCCTCAGTGGATCTGTGCTGTCTAAAGCCGGCTTGCTGTGGAATTAGTATTCGTTTTTCTTCCAGATGCCACATCAGTCTGGTGTTTATCATACGTTCCATGAGTTTGCCGACACAGCTCAGTAGGCTGATAGGCCTGTATCCATTTGGATCTGTTTTGTCCTTTCCTGTTTTTGGTACTGGTACCAGTATTGCGTCCTTCCATGCCTGGGGTACAATTCCCCTTTTCCAGCTTTGGTTCAGGACCGATAGCAGTTTCCTCTTCGCTGTTTGGCCCAGCTTCATCAGCATTTCGTTTGTTATCCCGTCTTTTCCGGGAGATTTCCTTTTCTTTAATGTTCTCATAGCCTCCGCCATATCGCGCATTGTTAATTTGGACATTATGTGCTCTTCAGGTGCCGTATTGATGTTTTCGTGCCCCTTTAGCTCTTCGCTAATGTCTTTATGCTTATCTGCAGGGACCTCGATGTGGTTTGCTCTGGCATAGTGATCGACAAAGGCGTTTGCGGCTTTCTTACCTGTGATCAAGTTCTCGCCCTGCTTGATAGTAATTTGTTTATTTGACGGGGTTTCGTCGTTCATGGCTCTGACTAGCTTCCAAAGCTTGTTCGCGTCTTTGTCCAGGTTTAGGTTTTCCGTTTTATTTTTCCAGCTTTCTCTTGCTGTTTGCTTGAGAGTGTGTTTGTATTTCGCCGTGGCGGCTTTGAGGGCGATGTTTGCCTCCATGGATTTTTCTCGCTCTGCTATGTTCCTAGCATTTGTTACTGCATGTTCCACTTTCTGCAACTCATCATTCCAGTAGGGCTTATAGTTTTTCCTAGCTCCTCTTGGGATGGTTTCAGTGGCGGCTTGCATTATTGCCTTGCTTAGGCTTTCCACCATGGGCTTCATTTGTGGTCGCTACCTGCTAGTTGGTTTAGTACCTGGCGGTCTATTTTATGGTGTATGTCCTGTGTGGAGAAGGCCAAATCTGGAGTCGAGGTGGTATGCCATTTTCTTGAATAGAAGCTAGGTCTATCCTCCGGCCTAATGATTAGGGAGAGATTTGCATCTATCTCCCAATCTTCCACTTCGTCACCTCTGCTGTCTGTGTCAGAGTATCCCCATCTCTCCGAGTGGCTGTTGAAATCTCCAACGTCTATGCAGTTGGAGTCTCTGACCTCCATACTCGAGAGCGATAGGTCTCTATTTGGTGGTCCGTACAGATTGAAAATGCGGAGCTTCGTCTCTTGAGCCATTATGTCAACTCCTACAATTTCTGCTTGTCCGGTGTGATTGACAGATACCGCGCTACTCGGTATGCAGTTTCTGTTCAGTATCAGGACCCCTCCTTTGTGGCCTTCTCTATCTAGACGGAATGTCTGGTATCCTCTGATTGAGAATTTATGATTATTGTTGAGGTGCGTTTCCTGGATACATGCCACGTCAATCTTACCTTCATGCAGGTGATATGTTAGGGAAAGTGTTTTGTTAATGACTCCCTCCGCATTCCACTGTAGTATTTTGAGGGTCTTGAGGTTTTGGTCAATAGAAGTTGCCCCATAGCCATATGCCTTGACTCCACGACACATGGGTGGGTGACCACCAGTAGTCAAGGGTGGGCCCCTTCGAGGCGTGAGGCCCGGCACTATCGCTGCCTGGCGGGACTCCGCAGGATGAGCGCCATGCGTTTTTCTAATCGGTTGTACTGTCATCATGCTGCGATTTACGTTGCACTGTTTTGTTAGGCTTGCGGCCCCGTGCATCCGATTTCAACAGGCGTTTCTGTAGGGATGCCTTCCTTAGCCTTTGGCTGTCCCCAGCCTATCTGCAAGGCAGCAGTTGTTTATGATCAAAGTTGTCTCTCTTATGGAAGTTGTCTTACCAGACTATCGAGTCTTCACTACTCGTGTCCATAGGGTGCGATGATGGTATGTGAGATGATATATGAGATATATGATATGGACTGGTTTACCCGGAAGAGAGGCAGTCCAGTGTGTCTGTACCCCAGGATCGTCACGTCCTGCCAGAAACGTAGCATTTGCATGTGAGTGGGGTATCTCTTTCTCCCTTTATTTGTTTGGCTTCTATGCAGAGATGGTACGCCTAGCATTCCCCGCTACCTGGGATGTTGACACAGTGGGGCAGGTGTGCAATGTCCGCTGGTCTGCATCTCTTCTGCGTCCAGCATGATAGCTATATGGCTGATAGCGTACAGAGGTAGATATCGAAGCAGAAGTGCATTTAACCAGGGGACAAGCCTGGTAATGTCACAGAGAGGTTGTTCGCCTAGTGTGCGGAAAGATCTCATAGTCATTGGTTGAGTCTCGACAGTTCACAGTGAGGTGGCTGATCTACTGTTTTCGACACCCCGACCAGGAACTAAGTCTTATGTTGGTGGTTTCGCACGCCATCGGCGTATAAGGTGAGTATCAAGCAGCTGTCCGCTCGCTTTGATCGGCGGACGGCAGAGACCTCTTTCTGCGGCTCTACCGGGTAGGGCTGGGGCGCGAGCCTCAGGTCCCGAACATGTAGGAGCCTCCCATTGCAGTGGTGCTGAGATTATGGGCGGGACTGCTGGCTTACAGGGGTTCGGCTGTAATCCCTCACATGGTATCCTCTCGCCATTGGCTTATCAGCCTGGTACGTGAACCAAAGTGTCTGCGTTGCACTACAATTTTTTTTTGCGACTGTCCGTCCAGTGCATCCGACAACGGCATGTATGTTTTGTAAGGGTCCCCTTCCTTCTTCATTTTCTAACGGTTTGCTTCCCTGGGGTAACGGCCGGTGCTGTTATGGGAATCGAACCCAGCACCTTCGAGTTGTGAGCCGTGTCACTTAACAACTAGCCTCGCCGTCCCCTATTATTGTTATGATTATTATTAGATTCCCGAGTTGTCCGAAGGTATATGTGTTTAACAAAGGCAAGAATAGCACCACTGCCATACCGAGAGCATGTCGAAGAAGGCGACTAACTATCAAAATGGCATGGTTAGGTGGTTTTTAAAGATTAGCATAGATTGAGCCTAACAGGCAGATGAGCAAAATGGTGACACTCGAGCAAGGAGTACCCAAAGGGGGAGTACTGTCACCCACACTCTTCCTGGTGTATATAAACGACATTACCGAGAATATACCAAGAAGAGTCCATAGCTCAATGTTTGCAGACGATCTGGCTATGTGGACCTCTGAAAAGAATCTCACCAAAGCAAGAAATCGGATGCAGCAGGCCCTAACATCGCTGGAAGAGTGGGCGAACTCATGGCTGGTCAAAATAAACGAGGAGAAAAACACATGCACAATATTCTCGCTTTCAATCAAACCCCATAATACCAAATTAAGTTTAAATGGCAAATTCCTGCAGCCAAACGACAACCAAAACTATCTGGGAGTCATATTTGATTGGCACATGACATGGAAAAGTCAGATCGAGAGAAACCGAATGAGAGCCAGAGAAAGAATGGCAATCATGAGGAAACTTGCTGGCACAAGCTGATGAGCAGACGAAAGCATACTAAAGAAACTGTACACTGCAAGAGAGAGACAAGTTCTCGAGTATGGCATTGCGGCATGGAAAACAGCAGCAAAGGCGAACTTCGATAAAGTTAGCAAACTTCAAAACCAAGCCATGAGAGTTATAACAGGAGGCATGAAGTCAACGCCAATTGTAGAACTTGAAAAGATTACAACACTGCAATCCATGACCGATAGAAGAGACTGCAGAGCCCAGCTGCAATCAGAGAAACTCCGAATACTGACTGACCATCCAATGCACCAGAGACTAAACAATTTGGGAAATGGGAAACTAAAGCGGAGAAACTTTGTAGAAATAGCCAAAGCAAAGATGCACGAAGATCCCATAAACGCACTAACAACACCAAAACCCATCACTACTGTACGAAAACCTACCTGGAGGCAGGATATATTTCCAGAGGTGGTAGAAAATATACCAGGTATTGGAAACAAAAACTGCCAGACTCAAAAAGAAAGGAGAGATACTACCCTAATCTTTATATCGAAAAACTAACCAAGCATGGACTGGACCCATGCATACACCGACGGTTCTGTAACAAACACTACACAGAACGGAGGGGCAGGAGCATTCCTGAACCTACCAAATGGCAGAACAATAATACTATCATTCGCTACTGGTAAGTACACAAGCAATTTCAGAGCGGAGGCAGAGGCATTGAGGGCGGCAGTGGAAGAAATCGTGACACACAATGACAATGAAAGCCATATAGTCCTGCTTACAGATGCTCTCGCCGTAGTCACAGCGCTAAAAAGCCAGATAAACACTGAGCTTAATGACTTAAGAGCAGCACTCTGCAAACTGTGCCAGCAGTCCGCACCAAAAAGGGTAGTGGTACAGTGGGTCCCATCACACTGCAACATCCAAGGCAACGAGGAGGGAGACAGACTGGCAAACGAAGGTGCAAGACTATCACAAACAGATACTAGTATGACGTACGAAGAGTCAAAACGGCTTATCAAAGCCAGATACATGACCAAATGGGAAACCGAACATACTGGTTACACCAAAAACGATGCCTATTACCAGTTGAACAGAAGAGAGCAGGTCGTCGTCTTCAGACTTCTCACTGGCCACAATAGACTGAGGTACCACCTATTCAACAAATTGAAGATAGGTGGTACCGACGAATGCCCGTGCGGTACGGTAAAATGACCGCTGAACATCTGCTGCAGAACTGCCCGACATACGAGGATCAGAGAGAGCAGATGTGGCCATCACCAGTGGAACTGCAAGACAAGCTCTATGGCAGTGTCGACAGTCTCAGGTTGACCGCCGCTTTTTTCGAAAAAAATACTGGTTACTGTCTGACTGCGTACGAAGAAGAAGAATAAGAAGAAGAGCCTAACAGGCTTCGGGTATACTCTAGTGTTTAGTCTATTAAGATAGACTCATACATCGGTTAACCGACATCAACGGCACCTATCCCATCGCAACGGAGTAATAAGCTACTCGAGCCTTCCCCGCTGAGCAGTAAAACCTCCTCCGAGCTATATTCAGTTCATGCAAGAGCTAGGACCTCCATAGGGGCACCGGCGCCTGTGGAGATACAGGTCGACTAAGATAAAGACTAAAACTAATGATTATTAGTTTTGATAACAGTAGCATGAATCGTGCACGTCAGTGTAGTAGTAGGATTATGAATGATTATCTTAGTGCTAAATGAAAATATTTCATGTTACGTCCAAGTAACTTCAACTCATACTTACACTTTGACCTTTTGAAACCAGATCGTTTTCAAGCACATTCAAAGAGCCATTGAGCGTTGCCGTCACTTGGTCACCAGTATTGAACTTGAGAGCCAAGTGTCCTGCACTAAATTCAGTGGCACTTGCTTTGTCTGTCAAAGAAAACCAAAACAACTAAAATACAACTCAAATACAACTACAATTTGCCTCTTCGAATGCTATTTTTTTTATTGTACCTTCGAATGTGTAGCAAAAACAACAAGTCCTGATTATGTGGTTAGCGGAGGGGCTTAGTTGACGCCTGGCAGGCTGCTGGTCTACCGTGCTCTAATTTACGCTTGCACCTCCACCAGTCTAAAAAAATAGGTGATCGTATATTCCAGGGTCTAACAGATGGAATGATTGACTTGGCAAGTCACCAGTGGATTTTCACCTGCCAAAATATATGAAAAAAAAGGAGGTCGCACCTTCCCACGACGTCTAACGACATAAGTGGACTGAAGATCAATATATAGATAGACAGACAGACAGACAGATATATAGATAGATAGATAGATATATAGATATATAGATAGATAGATAGATAGGTAGGTTTGTAGGTAGGTAGATATATATATATCGATAGATAGATAGATAGATAGATAGATAGATAGATAGATAGATAGATAGATAGATAGATAGATAGATAGATAGATAGATAGATAGATAGATAGATAGACAGACAGACAGAAAGACAGATGAATAGATAGATAGATAGATAGATAGATAGATATATAGATAGATAGATAGATAGATAGATAGATAGATAGATAGATAGATAGATAGATAGATAGATAGATAGATAGATAGGTAGGTTGGTAGGTAGGTAGGTAGATAGATAGATAGATATATATATATAGATAGATATATAGATAGATAGATAGATAGATAGATAGATAGATAGATAGATAGATAGATAGATAGATAGATAGATAGATAGATAGATAGATAGATAGATAGATAGATAGATAGATAGATAGATAGATAGATAGATAGATAGATAGATAGATAGATAGATAGATAGATAGATAGATAGATAGATAGATAGATAGTGTCCCTCGAAGAATACAGTTTTACATTTATATTTTCTTTTCGAAATATTTAACACTAAATCGGAAGACAGCAATTAAATGTTTTCTGTTGCGTCATAGAATGTTCCGCAGAAGTAGCCAATTTGGGATCATTTGAGCCGTTTTTGCATTTCCTTCGCAAGATGTCAGACCAGTTGCGTCTATACAACTATATAGCTACTTGAGCGTATTGCTTTGTCAGTTGTAGTCACGCTGGCATACTAGCAGTCTGAAGCCACGAGTAGCACCAGAGTCAGGTGAAACAAATAGATAAAAACCCACCTCTGGTCTACTTCGTGTTCCAGAAAACAGGCTGTGCCACATCCATTTGGCCAAAGAAATAGGATCGATACTGTGATCCTCATAATATTTAGTTTATTGACAAACCTCGCATTGCACTACAGCCTAGAGGAACGAGAGACGTCGTCTCAAGAACGCTTCGGAATTTTAGAACAACCACTGTAACCATCTACCAAAAAAACGTCACCTAGTGTGAAGAGCAGCCAGCAACTACATGGTTTTTATGTTTCCCAATCAGACAGTCAATCAGTAAATCAATCAGTCGATCAGTCAGTTAATCAGTCAGTCCGTCAATCAGTCAGGAAAGTCAGTGAAACAATCAGTTAGTCCTTCAGTCAGTCGGGGGTCGTTGTTTTTAAAAACGTAATTTGCTCGCCTGTGAAAGCGATGAAAGAATACGGTGGAAAATCCCGCAAGTTTCAAGGGAACTCTTGGTCTCAAGTGAGATGGGACCAGAATGCCTAAATCCTTAATTATCCACAGTCGTCTCGATTTATGATTTGCCATTGATCCAAGGTAGCTTGAGACTGGCGAGTGAGATTGGTGACCAGAGCAGTTTCTTCTTCACTATAATCCAAATATAGCGCATGTTACATCATCAAGACAAAACCATCAGATGATGTCGTGATCATTGCATGCAATGGAGAACTAACTTTAACTTAATTCAATCACTCCGTCAGATAGTTAGTCATTCAGTCAGCCAGTCAGTTATTCGGCCAGCTACAATAGTTTCATAAATATTCACAAACCTGGATCATTACAAATATTGAAGTCAGTAAAACCTATTAATCTCAAATGTTTCCAAAGAACAAAGATCTGTCTAGTACAGGGTGTCCCACTTGCTAACGGCCCCTGCTTTTCACAATATGAGTTCTGATGAGGTCTGTAATTTAGTTGGCATATAAATGTGACGTTTCATTTGCATTTTTCCGATGAGTCCGACGGAAAATCCCAAGTAAGCCATGGACATACTGTGAACCAGTTGGACGATGTGGAATTCCGGTGTGGCTATGCTTAGCAAGATGGAACCACATGTCACACCTCAAGATGGAACCACATGTCACACCTCAAGATGGAACCACATGCCACACCTCAAGATGGAACCACATGTCACACCTCAAGATGGAACCACATGTCACACCTCAAGATGGAACCACATGTCACACCTCAAGATGGAACCACATGTCACACCTCAAGATGGAACCACATGCCACACCTCAAGATGGAACCACATGTCACACCTCAAGATGGAACCACATGTCACACCTCAAGATGGAACCACATGTCACACCTCAAGATGGAACCACATGTCACACCTCAAGATGGAACCACATGTCACACCTCAAGATGGAACCACATGCCACACCTCAAGATGGAACCACATGTCACACCTCAAGATGGAACCACATGTCACACCTCAAGATGGAACCACATGTCACACCTCAAGATGGAACCACATGCCACACCTCAAGATGGAACCACATGCCACACCTCAAGATGGAACCACATGTGACACCTCAAGATGGAACCACATGTCACACCTCAAGATGGAACCACATGTCACACCTCAAGATGGAACCACATGTCACACCTCAAGATGGAACCACATGTCACACCTCAAGATGGAACCACATGTCACACCTCAAGATGGAACCACATGTCACACCTCAAGATGGAACCACATGTCACACCTCAAGATAGAACCACATGTCACACTTCAAATATCAGCATCGCTGAAATGTCTTCTTTCTTTTAAGATCGTGTAATTTCTCAGAGAATTTGGCTAACAAGGTCACCAGGCCTTACCTCATCTGATTTATTTCTGTGGATCATGCTAACAGAGAAAACTTATCGCAATAAGTGAAGAAACCTCATGAACTGCAAGAAAACATTTGGCGGGAAACTGAGTATATGACACCTGATGTGTTGGCAAATATCTTTCGAAGAGTTGTGTTCCGGCATTCTTCAATGATAGGGCGACCACCTGCAAGATTTGCTACGAGCTTATTATGCTTCTCACACACCAAGGTGTGTCGCTGTCAAAGTTGACGTAATTACGTTCACAGGTTTCAATGTTATAATGGAAAACCAGTAGACACTAGCGAAGTTACGAAGTGAAATTGGAGTATATAATATTCATAATATTTGTGAAGTAGAACAAAAGAGACTCATTCTTTGTGAAATACAACAGAACTAGACATACAATTGTGAAGTAGAACAAAATTGGACTAATAATTGGGAAATTGAAATTCCGAGGGAATTGATAGCAAAAAGTAAAACAGAGACCTATAGATGAAACATTAAACAGATTGTGACACATGAACTGATTTTTGTTGTTGTTTTTTTTGTTTTTTTGCGTTGCACTGTGGTTTTTATTTTGCGCCTGTCGGCCCAGTGCATCCGACTTCAGCATGCATTTTATGTAAGGGTCTGCTTCCTCCTGCATTTTCTAAGGGTTTGCTTCCCCGAGGTAACGGCCGGTGCTGTGATGGGGATCGAACTCAGCACCCTCTGATTGTGAGCCGTGCCACTTAACCACTAGGCCACGCCGTCCCCCAATGAACTGATGAAAGTTAAATGATAACCTTAGCCATATCTTCCGTGTACATCATTCATTGCAGACATTAGTCATATTCTGGTTATCCGCAACATTTCCTATCCATCTAGTTTTCGGTCATCCATGGTTGCAAAGACCCGAACGCCCTGCGCATAGACACACAGCGGTAGTTGGTCAGGCTGCATTCTCATTAGGTGACCGATTCACTTGACTCTTTAATCATCAATGTTTTCAGTGCAGGGTCTTGCATCAACGATGTTTCGTACCTGTTCATTCCGCATGCTATCTCTTCAAGTTACAATGGTTGTTTTCCAGGGGTATCTTATTTCACATGTCGGGATCTTTCTCTTTAGTGATTTTGTTATAAAGTCCACGTTTGGCATTGCTAACAGGGCGTTGACATGAATATAATACTGACCAGCATTCTCTTTGTTGACAGGTTTATGTTAGGGTGTTTTAATAATGACGACAGATGGAATGACATTGCATCTGCATTGTGGAAATTGATCTCAGTTTCTCTGTTTAGACCTCCATCCTGTGTGAAAACACTGCCCAAGTACTTAAATTCATGCACTTGTTTGATCTTGGTTCCGTTTACCATAATATAAATTTTTCAGCAATTGCTTATCTGCAGAGTTTTTGTTTTGGATGTGTTCATTTTCATACGGTATTGTTCGCACAGAGATGGGCACAGTTTTCACTCACGTACAGTAGGCATTGGGCATCTGCAAAAAGAAGTTAATTTAACCGATCAATCTCTGTCGTTTGTTCTTTGGCATTTCTTCAAATATGTTCCGTTTTGGTCTCCAGTGTTTATCTGTCCATATACAGTAGTTGCGACAACACACGCCCATCATTAGCTGTAGTGTTATAAAACGTTATGGCGTATCTTCCGGGCAACGTTTGAGGAGAAGAACGTTGTTAGGGCTGAGAGATGAAGGCCGCTTGTCGTTTCAGTGACCGTCCTAATTACTGCTATAACAGATATATTATGTATGTCGCACCACCCCCGAAATTAACATATGCACAGTTTATGGTGGCCCTAATGCGTGACGTGGGGCTAATTTATTTATCGGGAGATGTGACGTGTCTTCATCCTAACTTGGAAACGGTTGATACTATCCCAGTCTGGCAGAACACTCCGACACCAGAGATGTATCCCAATCATCACCACTGTTTTCATCACGATATTCCCAGAATGTTCAAGTGATGTCGTGCATTTATACATTCCATCTATTGTCCGGTTCATCATTTATGTCCAGTTTATTTCTGTCCAGCTCATCATTTCTGTCCGGTTCATTTATGTCCTGTTCATCATTTCTGTCGAGTTCGTCATTTCTGTCCAGTTCAACATTTCGTTCCGGTTCATCATTTCTATCCCGTTCATCATTTCTGTCCAGCGCATCAATCCTGTCCGGTTCATTACTGTCCTGTTCATCATTTCTGTCCAGTTCATCATTTCATTCCGGTTAATCATTCATGTCCAGTTCATCATTTCTGTCCAGTTCATCATTTCTGTCCAGTTCATCATTTCGATCCGGTTCATCATTTCTGTCCAGCTCATCATTTCGTGCCGGTTCATCATTTCGTTCCAGTTCATCATTTCTGTCCGGTTCATCAGTTCTGTTCGGTTAATTTCTGTCCAGTTCATAATTCTGTCTGGTTCATCAGTTCTGTCCGGTTAATTTCTGTCCGTTTCATAATTTATGTCCGGTTCATCATTTCTGTCCAGATATTCATTTCTGTCTGGTTAATTTCTATACAGTTTATTTCCGTTGTGGTTCATCATTTCTGCCCAGTTCATCTTTTCTGACCAGTTCATCATTTCTGTTCAATTCATCATTTCTGTTCGGTTCATATCGTTCCAGTTCATCATTTCTGTCCAGTTCATCATTTTTGTCCGGTTCATCATTTCTGTCCGGTTCATGATTTCTGTCCAGTTCATCATTTCTGTCCGGTTCATAATTTCTGTCCAGTTTCATATCGTTCCAGTTCAGCATTTCTGTCCGGTTCATCATTTTTGTCCGTTTCATCTTTTCTGTCCTGTTCATTTCGTTCCAGTTCGTCATTTCTTTCCAGTTCATCATTCATGTCCTGTTCATCATTTCTGTCCAGCTCATTATTTCTTTCCGGTTCATTTCTGTCCAGTTCATCATTTCTGTACGGTTCATAATTTATGTCCGTTTCATTTCTGTTCGGTTCATCATTTCTGTCCAGTTTATCATTTCTGTCCCGTTGATCTTTCTGTCCGGACCACATCGTTAATTATGTCCTGTTCATCATTTTGGTCTGATTCATCATTTCTGTCCTGTTCATTATTAATGTGCGGTTCATTTCTGTCCGGTTCATTATTTCTGTCCCGTTCATTTCTGTGAAGTTCATCATTTCTGTCCAGTTCATCATTTCTGTCCAGTTCGACATTTCTGCCCAGTTCATCATTTCTATCCGATTCACCATTTCTGTCCGGTTAATTATTTCTGTCCAGTTAATCATTTCGTTACAGTTCATCATTTCTGTCCGGTTCATCATTTCTGTCCGGTTCATTTCTGTCCAGTTCATCATTTCTGTCCAGTTCAGCATTTCTGTCCAGTTCATCATTTCTGTCCAGTTCATCATTTCTGTCCAGTTCATTATTTCGTTCCAGTTCATAATTTTTGTCCAGTTCATTATTTTGTTCCGCTTCATCTTTTCTGTCCAGTTCATCATTTGTGTCCAGTTCATTTCTGTCCAGATATTTATTTCTGTCTGGTAAATTTCTGTACAGTGCATTTACGTTGTGGTTCATCAATTCTGCCCGGTTTATCAATTCTGCCCGGTTCATTTTTTCTGACCAGTTCATCATTTCTGTCTGATTCATCATTTCTGTCCGGTTCATTTCTTTCTAGTTCATCATTTCTGTCCAGTTCATTATTTCTGTCCAGTTTATTTCGTTCCATTTCATCATTTCTGTCCAGTTTATCATTTCTGTCTGGTTCATCAGTTCTGTCCGGTTAATTTCTGTCCGTTTCATAATTTATGTCCGGTTCATCATTTTTGTCCAGATATTCATTTCTGTCTGGTTAATTTCTGTACAATGTATTTCCGTTGTGGTTCATAATTTCTGCCCGGTTTATCTTTTCTGATCAGTTCATCATTTCTGTCCAATTCATCATTTCTGTTCGGTTTATTGCTTTCCAGTTCATCATTTCTGTCCGTTTCATTTCGTTCTACTTCATCATTTCTGTTCAGTTGATCATTTCTGTTCGGTTCATATCATACCAGTTCTTCATTTCTGTCCAGTTCATCATTTTTGTCCGGTTCATCATTTCTGTCCGGTTCATCATTTCTGTCCAGTCCATTATTTCGGTCCGGTTCAAAGTTTATGTCCAGTTCATATCGTTCCAGTTCAGTATTTCTGTCCGGTTCATCATTTTTGTCCGCTTCATCATTTCTGTCCAGTTCATTTCGTTCTAGTTCGTCATTTCTGTCCAGTTCATCATTCATGTCCTGTTCTTTATTTCTGTCCAGTTCATTATTTCTTTCCGGTTCATTTCTGTCCAGTTCATCATGTCTGTCCAGTTCATCACTTTATGTCCGGTTTATTTCTTTCTGGTCCAGCATTTCTGTGCGGTTCATCATTTCTGTCCAGTTCATCATTTCTGTCCAGTTCATCATTTCTATTCGATTCACCATTTTTTCCGGTAATTATTTCTGTCCAGTTCATCATTTCGTTACAGTTTAACATTTCTGTCCAGTTCATTATTTCTGTCCGGTTCATTTCTGTCCAGTTCATCATTTTTTGTCCTTTTCATCATTTATGTCCGGTTCATCATTTCTGTCTAGATATTCATTTCTGTCTGGCTCATTTCGTTGCAGTTCATCATTTCTGCCCGGTTCATCTTTTCTGAAGAGTTCATCATTTATGTCCGGTTCATTGCGTTGCTGTTCATCATTTCTCTCCGTTTCATTTCGTTCTACTTCATCATTTCGTTACTGTTCATCATTTCTGTCCGGTTCATTTATTTTTGTCTAGTTCATATCGTTCCAATTCATCATTTCTGTCCAGTTCATTATTTCTGTCTGGATCATTTCTGTCCGTTTCATCATTTCTCTCCAGTTTATTTCTGTCCGGTTTATCATTTCTGTCCAGTTCATCATTTCTGTCCAGTTGATCATTTCTGTCCTGTTCATCATTTCTATCCAGTCCATCATTTTTTTCTAGTTCATCATTTCTGTCCAGTTCATTATCTCAGTCATGTTCATAATTTTATCCTGTTCATTATTTATGTCCGGTTTATCATTTCTGTCTAGATATTCATTTCTGTCTGGTTAATTTGTTTACAGTTTTTGTTCATCATTTCTGTCCAGTTCAACATTTCTGTCCAGTTCATCATTTCTGTCCAGTTCATCATTTCTGTCCAGTTCATCATTTCGTTCCACTTCATCATTTTTGTCCAGTTCATTATTTTGTTCCGCTTCATCTTTTCTGTCCAGTTCATCATTTATGTCCAGTTCATTTCTGTCCAGATATTTATTTCTGTCTGGTAAATTTCTGTACAGTGCATTTACATTGTGGTTCATCAATTCTGCCCGGCTTATCATTTCTGCCCGGTTCATCTTTTCTGATCAGTTCATCATTTATGTCTGATTCATCATTTCTGTCCGGTTTTTTTCGTTCTATTTCATCATTTATGTCCGGTTCATCATTTCTGTCCAGATATTCATTTCTGTCTGGTTAATTTCTGTACAATGTATTTCCGTTGTGGTTCATAATTTCTGCTCGGTTTATCTTTTCTGATCAGTTCATCATTTCTGTTCGGTTTATTGCTTTCCAGTTCATCATTTCTGTCCGTTTCATTTCGTTCTACTTCATCATTTCTGTTCAGTTGATCATTTCTGTTCGGTTCATATCATACCAGTTCTTCATTTCTGTCCAGTTCATCATTTTTGTCCGGTTCATCATTTCTGTCCGGTTCATCATTTCTGTCCAGTCCATTATTTCTGTCCGGTTCAAAATTTATGTTCAGTTCATATCGTTCCAGTTCAGTATTTCTGTCCGGTTCATCATTTTTGTCCGTTTCGTCATTTCTGTGCAGTTCATCATTCATGTCCTGTTCTTCATTTCTGTCCAGTTCATTATTTCTTTCCGGTTCATTTCTGACCAGTTCATCATGTCTGTCCAGTTCATCATTTATGTCCAGTTGATCATTTCTGTCTAGTTCATCATTTTTGTCCTGTTCATCATTTATGTCCTGTTCATCTTTTCTGACGAGTTCATCATTTCTGTCCGGTTCATTGCGTTGCTGTTCATCATTTATGTCCGTTTCATTTCGTTCTACTTCATCATTTCGTTACTGTTCATCATTTCTGTCCGGTTCATCATTTCTGTCCGGTTCATTATTTTTGTCTGGTTCATATCGTTCCAGTTCATCATTTCTGTCCAGCTCATTATTTCTGTCTGGATCATTTCTGTCCGTTTCATCATTTCTCTCCAGTTTATTTCTGTCTGGTTTATCATTTCTGTCCAGTTCATAATTTCTGTCCAGTTGATCCTTTCTGTCCTGTTCATCATTTCTATCCAGCTCATCATTTTTATCCTGTTCATCATTTATGTCCGGTTCATCATTTCTGTCTAGATATTCATTTCTGTCTGGTTAATTTCTGTTCAGTTTTTGTTCATCATTTCTGTCCAGTTCAACATTTCTGTCCAGTTCATCATTTCTTTCCAGTTCATCATTTTGTTCGGGTTCATCATTTCAGTCCACTTCATAATTTCTGTCCGGTTCATCATTTCTGTATGGTTCATTTCGTTCCAGTTCATCATTTCTTTCCGGTTCATTTCTGTCCGGTTAATCATTTCTGTTTGGTTCATCATTTTTGTGCTGTTCATCATTTCTGTTTGGTTCATAATTTTTGTGCTGTTCATCATTTATGTCCGTTCATCATTTATGTCCAGATATTAATTTCTGTCTGGTTAATTTCTGTACAGTTTGTTTCCATTATTGTTCTTCATTAGGGGACGGCGTGGCCTAGTGGTTAAGTGACACGGCTCACAACCAGAAGGTGCTGGGTTCGATCGCCACCACAGCACCGGCCGTTACCCCGGGGAAGCAAACCCTTAGAAAATGCAGGAGGAAGCAGACCCTTACATAAAATGCATGCTGAAGTCGGATGCACTGGGCCGACCGGCGCAAAATAAAAACGCAGTGCAACGCACACCGCCTTCGGGATTAGAGAAATAGGGCTAACGCAAAAAAAAAAAAAATAAATAAATTATTGTTCTTCATTTCTGCCCGGTTCATATTTTCTGACCAGATCATCATTTCTGTCCAATTCATTTCGTTCCAGTTCATCATTTCTCTCCGGTTTATCATTTTTGTCCGGATCATAATTTTTGTCCGGTTCATCATTTCTGTCCCGTTCTTTTCGTTCCAGTTCGTAATTTATGTGCTGTTTATCATTTTCGTCATGTTCATCATTTCTGTCCGGTTCATAATTTTTGTCCGGTTTATCATTTCAGTCCCGTTGATCATTTCTGTGCGGGTCATTTCGTTCCACTTCGTTATTTATGACCTGTTCATCACTTATGTCTGATTCATAATTTCTGTACGGTTCATCATTTATGTCCGATTTATTTCTGTCCGGTCCAGCATTTCTATCCGGTTCATCATTTTCGTCCGGTTCACCATTTTTGTCCGGTTAATTATTTTTGTCCAATTTATCATTTCGTTACAGTTCATCATTTCTGTCGGGTTCATCATTTCTGTCCAGTTCATTTCTGTCCAGTTCATCATTTCTGTCCAGTTCATCATTTTTGTCCAGTTCATCATTTTTGTCATGTTCATCATTTTTGTCCGGTTCACCATTTTTGTCCGGTTAATTATTTTTGTCCAATTTATCATTTCGTTACAGTTCATCATTTCTGTCGGGTTCATCATTTCTGTCCAGTTCATTTCTGTCCAGTTCATCATTTCTGTCCAGTTCATCATTTCTGTCCAGTTCATCATTTTTGTCCTGTTCATCATTTATGTCCGGTTCATCATTTCTGTATAGATATTCATTTCTGTCTGGTTAATTTATGTACAGTTCATTTTCGTTGTAGTTCATCATTTCTGTCCGGTTCATCCTTTCTGACGAGTTCATCATTTCTGTCCAGTTCATTTCGTTGCAGTTCATCATTTCTGTCCGTTTCATTTCGTTCTACTTCATCATTTCGTTACAGTTCATCATTTCTGTTCGGTTCATTATTTCTTTCCGGTTCATTTCTGTCCAGTTCATCACTTATGTCCAGTTCATCATTTATGTCCGGTTTATTTCTGTCTGGTCCAGCATTTCTGTCCGGTTCATAATTTCTGTCCGGTTCATAATTTCTGTCCAGTTCATCATTTCTATCCGATTCACCATTTCTGTCCGGTTAATTATTTCTGTCCATTTCATCATTTCGTTACAGTTTATCATTTCTGTCCAGTTCATAATTTCTGTTCTGTTCATTTCTGTCCAGTTCATCATTTTTGTCCTGTTCCTCATTTATGTACGGTTCATCATTTCTGTCTAGATATTCATTTCTGTCTGGCTCATTTCGTTGCAATTCATCATTTCTGCCCGGTTCATATTTTTTTACGAGTTCATCATTTCTGTCCGGTTCATCATTTCCGTCCAGTTCATCATTTATATCCGATTCACCATTTCTGTCCGGTTAATTATTTGTATCCAGTTCATCATTTCGTTACAGTTCATCATTTATGTCCGGTTCATCATTTCTGTCCGGTTCATAATTTCTGTCCGGTTCATTTCTGTCCAGTTCATCATTTCTGTCCAATTCATCATTTCTGTCCAGTTCATCATTTTTATCATGTTCATCATTTATGTCCGGGTTATCATTTCTATTTAGATATGAATTTCTGTCTGGTTAATTTCTGTACAGTTCATTTCCGTTGTAATTCATTTCTGCCCTGTTCATTATTTCTGACGAGTTCATCATTTCTGTCCGGTTCATTTCGTTGCAGTTTATCATTTCTGTCCATATCATTTCGTTCTACTTCATCATTTATGTCTAGTTCATCATTTCTGTCCGGTTCATTTCGTTCTAGTTCATCATTTTTGTCCAATTAATCATTTCTGTTCAGTTCATCATTTCTGTCCGGTTCATTTCGTTCCAATTCATCATTTCTGTCCAGTTCAATATTTATGTCCGGTTCATCATTTTTGTCCGGTTCATCATTTCTGTCCGGTTCATCATTTCTGTCGAGTTCATCATTTCTTTCCAGTTCATCATTTCTATCCAGTTCATCATTACTGTCCAGTTCATCCTTTCTGTCCAGTTCATCATTTAATTTCGGTTCATCATTTCTGTTAAGTTCATCATTTCGTTCCAGCTCATAATTTCTGTCCGGTTCATAATTTCTGTTCGGTTCATTTCTATCCGGTTAATCATTTTTTGTCGGATCATAATTTTTGTCCGGTTTATCATTTCTGTTCGGTTCATTTCGTTCCAGTTCGTAATTTATGTCCTGTTTATAATTTTTGTCCGGTCCATCATTTCTGTCCGGTTCATCATTTCTGTCCGGTTTATCATTTCAGTCCCGTTGATCATTTCTGTGCGGGTCATTTCGTTCCAGTTCGTTATTTATGACCTGTTCATCACTTATGTCTGATTCATCCTTTCTGTACGGTTCATCATTTAAGTCCGGTTTATTTCTGTCCGGTCCAGCATTTCTATCGGGTTCATCATTTCTGTCCGGTTCACCATTTCTGTCCGGGTAATTATTTTTGTGCAATTCATCATTTCGTTACAGTTCATCATTTTTTTTCCGGTTCATCATTTCTGTCCAGTTCATTTCTGTCCAGCTCATCATTTCTGTCCAGTTCATCATTTCTGTCCAGTTCATCCTTTTTGTCCTGTTCATCATTTATGTCCGGTTTATTTCGTTCTAGTTCATCATTTTTGTCCAATTAATCATTTCTGTCCGGTTCATCAGTTCTGTCTGGTTAATTTCTGTCCGTTTCATAATTTATGTCCGGTTCATCATTTCTGTCCAGATATTCATTTCTGTTTTGTTGATTTCTGTACAGTTTATTTCCGTTGTGGTTCATCATTTCTGCCCGGTTCATCTTTTCTGACCAATTCATCATTTCTGTCCAATTCAGCATTTCTGTTCGGTTTATTACCTTCCAGTTCATCATTTATGTCCGTTTCATTTCGTTCTACTTCATCATTTCTGTTCAGTTCATTATTTCTGTTCGGTTCATATCGTTCCAGTTCATCATTTCTGTTCAGTTCATCATTTCTGTCCAGTTCATCATTTCGTTATGGTTCATTTTTGTTCCAGTTTATCATTTCTGTCCAGTTCATCATTACTGTTCAGTTCATCATTTAATTTCTGTTCATCATTTCTGTCAAGTTCATCATTTCGTTCCAGCTCATCATTTCTGTTCGGTTCATCATTTCTGTTCGGTTCATTTCTTTCCGGTTCATCATTTCTGTCTGGTTTATCACTTTTGCCCTGTTCATCATTTATGTCCAGTTCATAATTTCTGTCTAGATATTAATTTCTGTCCGGTTCATCGTTTCTGTCCGGTTCATATCGTTCCAGTTTATTATTTCTGTCCTTCTTCTTCTTCTTCGTACGCAGTCAGACAGTAACCATTATTTTTTCGAAAAAAGCGACGGTCATCCTGAGGCTGTCGCCACTGCCATAGAGCTTGTCTTGCAGTTCCACTGGTGATGGCCACATCTGCTCTCTCTGATCCTCGTATGTCGGGCAGTTCTGCAGCAGATGTTCAGCGGTCATTTTATAGGTACCGCACGGTCATTCGTCGGTACCACAAATCTTTAATTTATTGAATAGGTGGTACCTCAGTCTATTGTGGCCAGTGCGAAGTCTGAAGACAACGACCTGCTTTCTTCTGTTCAACTGGTAATAGGCATCTTTTTTGGTGTAACCAGTATGTTCGGTTTCCCCTTTGGTCATGTATCTGGCTTTGATAAGCCGTTTTGACTCTTCGTACGTCATACTAGTATCTGTTTGTGGTAGTCTTGCACCTTCTTTTGCCAGTCTGTCTGCATCCTCGTTGCCTTGGATGTTGCAGTGTGATGGGACCCACTGTACCACTACCCTTTTTGGTGCGGACTGCTGGCACAGTTTGCAGAGTGCTGCTCTTAAGTCATTAAGCTCAGTGTTTTTCTGGCTTTTTAGCGCTGTGACTACGGCGAGAGCATCTGTAAGCAGTACTATATGGCTTCCATTTTCTTTGTGTGTCACCATTTCTTCCACTGCCGCCCTCAGTGCCTCTGCCTCCGCTCTGAAATTGATTGTGTACTTACCAGTAGCCAATGACAGTGTTATTTTTCTGCCATTTGGTACTTTCAGGAATGCTCCTGCCCCTCCGTTCTGTGTAGTGTTTGTTACAAAACCGTCGGTGTGTTCATGGGTCCAGTCCATGCTTGGGTAGTTTTTCGATATAAAGATTAGGGTAGTATCTCTCCTTTCTTTTTCAGTCTGGCAGTTTTTGTTTCCAATACCTGGTATATTTTCTACCACCTCTGGAAATATATCCTGCCTCCAGGTAGGTTTTCGTACAGTAGTGATGGGTTTTGGTGTTGTTAGTGCGTTTATGGGATCTTCGTGCATCTTTGCTTTGGCTATTTATGCAAAGTTTCTCCGCGTTAGTTTGCCATTTCCCAAATTGTTTAGTCTCTGGTGCATTGGATGGTCAGTCAGTCTTCGGAGTTTCTCTGACTGCAGCTGGGCTCTGCAGTCTCTTCTATCGGTCATGGATTGCAGTTTTTTAAAATCTTTTCACGTTCTACAATTGGCGTTGACTTCATGCCTCCTGTTATAACTCTCATGGCTTGGTTTTGAAGTTTGCTAACTTTATCGAAGTTCGCCTTTGCTGCTCTTGTCCATGCCGCAATGCCATACCCGAGAACTGGTCTCACTCTTCCAGTGTACAGTTTCTTTAGTATGCTTTCGTCTGCTCCCCAGCTTGTGCAAGCAAGTTTCCTCATGATTGCCATTCTTTCTCTGGCTTTCATTCGGTTTCTCTCGATCTGATTTTTCCATGTCATGCGCTGATCAAATGTGACTCCCAGATAGTTTGGGTTGTCGTTTGGCTGCAGGAATTTGCAATTTAAACTTTATTTGGTATATTGGGGTTTGATTGAAAGCAAGAATATTGTGCATGTGGTTTTCTCCTCTTTTATTTTGACCAGCCATGAGTTCGCCCACTCTTCCAGCAATGTTAGGGCCTGCTGCATCCGATTTCTTGCTATGGTGAGATTCTTTTCAGAGGTCCACATAGCCAGATCGTCTGCAAACATTGAGCTATGGACTCTTCTTGGTATATTCTCTGTAATGTCGTTTATATACACCAGGAAGATTGTTGGTGACAGTACTCCCCCTTGGGGTACTCCCTGCTCGAGTGTCACCTTTTTGCTCATCTGCCCTTGTACTTGGACTCTGGCCGTTCTTTGTTTGTGGTAGTGGTTAATCCACTTGTACATTCTCCCACAAACTTCACTTCTCCTTAGCTATTTCCAGGTCCACCCACACCGGTACTGTGTGTTTCTGTGCCTGGTAGGCATCTTCTATCTCCTGGGCAATGAGGATGACCTGGTCCTCAGTGGATCTGTGCTGTCTCAAGCCGGCTTGCTGTGGAATTAGTATTCGTTTTTCTTCCAGATGCCACATCAGTCTGGTGTTTATCATACGTTCTATGAGTTTGCCGACACAGCTCAGTAGGCTGATAGGCCTGTATCCATTTGGATCTGTTTTGTCCTTTCCTGTTTTTGGTCCTGGTACAAGTACTGCGTCTTTCCATGCCTGGGGTACAATTCCCATTTTCCAGCTTTGGTTCAGGACCGATAGCAGTTTCCTCTTCGCTGTTTGGCCCGGCGCCATCCGCATTTCGTTTGTTATCCCGTCTTTTCCGGGAGATTTCCTTTTCTTTAATGTTCTCATGGCCTCTTCCATTTCGCTCATTGTTAATTTGGCCATCATATGCTCCTCAGGTGCCGTATTGATGCTGTCGTGCCCCTTTTGCTCTTCACTAATGTATGTATGCCTATCTGCAGGGACCTCGATGTGGTTTGCTCTGGCATAGTGATTGACAAAATCGTTTCCGGCTTTCTTACCAGTGAGCAAGTTTTCGCCCTGCTTGATGGTAATTTGTTTGACGGGGTTTCGTCGTTCATGGCTCTGACTAGCTTCCATAGCTTGTTCCCTTCTTTGTCCGGTTCATTTCGTTCCAGTTCATCATTTCTGTCCAGTTCATCATTTCTGTCCGGTTCATCAGTTCTGTCCGTTTAATTTCTGTCCAGTTCATCATTTCTGTCCGGTTCATCAGTTCTGTCCGGTAAATTTCTCTCCGTTTCATAAGTTATGTCCGGTTCATGATTTTTGTCCAGATATTCATTTCTGTCTGGTTAATTTCTGTACAGTTTATTTCCGTTGTGGTTCATCATTTCTGCCCGGTTCATCTTTTCTGACCAGTTCATCATTTCTGTCTTGCAAGACCATTTGATCTCAATATATGACCATACCAAGCGAGTTTCCTTTTTTTGACCGTTGCCAAGAGGTTTTCAAAAGGCCTTATTTCTGTTGTAATTCTATCGCGTATTCCCTCATTTGTAACTTGATCTTTGTGCGTGACGTTTAAAAGTCTTTGGAAACATATCATCTCCAAGGCATGTATCCTTCGCTGAAGTTCAGCTGTAACTGTCCATGTCTCACAAGCATAGATGAATATTGACAGGACCAGTGAATCTGATTTTCGTGCCATATTCACCCATATTTTATATGTTAACAATAATTAAATAAAAATTTAAAAAGTGTAGCCAGGAATGTAGAGCCTCTCATAAAGAACGCGCATGTGATTACAATTGTATCGATCATCTAGTGGGGATCATGTGACTGAACAACTGTCACTGTTCAGCTACACAAAAACGATTATTTCTATGGTCTCAAGAAATACTAATATAAATAAACAAAGGAGTTCACAACGCATAACACAACACCTGTGGCTCAGGAGAGGAAACTTTAACTTCTTAGCTAAAGTAAACATAACAGGTGAGAGTTAGTACATCAAACAATCTGAACTGTGTGTTGCTTATGTATAATCATCATGATAATGTGTTTAGTCTGTAGATGGTTACATAAATAGTGGATATTATTCCAGTATCAAAACTAATGCTATTCAAAATACAATAAATCTGCGCATATTCTCACAACATGTAGGTGACTTTCTTTGTTAATTCAAATGTATATAAATTAAAATACCCCAACAATTCTAACTAAAATATGTAATGATTAACATATCAGCATTTACGTTTAAGAAAAGAAAATATAAAGTGGGAATCAAAAGATAAAATAATAAAGAAGGAAACACAAGATAAAATGCAAAGAAGGATAGAAAAGATAAAATATAAAGAGAGATATCCAAGATACAATGTAAATTAGGAAACTTAAGATATAACGTAAAGAGGGAAACAGAAGTTAAAATTCAAAGGAAAGAAAAGATCAATTCAAAGAAGGGAACATAATGTACAATTGAAAGAAGAAACAAAAGATAAAATATATGAAATGCAACAAAAGATACAATGAAATTGCGAAAAGGAGCAGAAACAAAACATAGATACTGTACCATGGGCACTGTAGACAGCCAAGATTGTGGTCAGCAACAGAACATGTCTACCTTCTGCGATGATCATTGTTGAGATTAAATATAAAATGTTGACAACTTTAATGACGGTTTTCTCAAACGGGGCATAGATATTTCAGTCTCTGAGGGACTGCAGACCCTCTGGAAGGATCAAGTCAGCTCAGCTGGGCGACTTTTATACGACTACGGAAATGAGCTGGCAGTGAGATCTATTTTTAGCAACGGACCACAAGCTGCAGGTTTTGTTAAAGAAGAGACGTAGAAACGGACCAGACACATACTGCGCTGAGTATGCAAATCAGGAACATTTGTAATGATTTAAAAATAACCGTAGCATGTATCTGAATGCAAGAAAGACACATAGGTTGGCAATTGCTTAGGATCCTTAACGGTGACTCCACTAGCATGGGACCTAAAATCTTTTGTGCAATAGCGGATATTCAAGGCAAACTATTTTTTGAATCATTTTGTAAGGATTGTTGGAATGTATCATCGTAATATGCATATATGATGATTATTATTGGAATTTAATATTTTTGCGGTTTTTTTTTGTTTGCGTTAGCTTTATTTCTCTTTTCCCCAGGGTAATGTGCGTTGCACTGTGGTTTTTATTTTACATCTGTCGGCCTAGTGCATCCGACTTCATGCATTGTATTTAAGGGTCTGCTTCCTCCTGCATTTTCTAAGGGTTTGCTTCCCCGGGGTAACGGCAGGTGCTGTGATAGGGATCAAACCCAGCACCATCGGTTGTGAGCCGTGTCACTTAACCACTAGCCCACGCCGTCCCCATTCGAATGTAATCATTAAAAGACTTTCGACAGAGTAGACTTAAACAAAATAATGACCATTGAAGACGACTACGAAGGACAGAATCGGCTATTGGTGAATATTAGAGCATTGTACCAAGGTTGCCAAACTGTAGTAAGAACAAGAGATGACCTGACTGGAGCGATGGAAACAACATCTGTGGTGAGACATGGGTGTGTCTTGTCGCACTACTTTTTAACCCTTATTTGAACAGAACAAGGTTTGATGCCAAAAGTGATCATCTATCAAGAAATGTCGAACAAGAAGGGACAGAAGCTGGCCAGTTTAATGCTTTTTTTTGCAGATGATCAATATCTGCTATAAAAGAGTGAAGACGATCTGCAGCAAGATCTGACTGCGCTCAACTCAATGAGTAAAAGATACCGAATGAAAATTAACACATCCAAAACAGAAACTCTGCAGATAAGCAGATCGCCTAAAAATATGAACATTATGGTATACGGGACCACATTAAACAAGTGAAGGAATTCAAGTACTCAGGTGGGGAGGTGTAGTTTTCTGACTTGTACTGGCTTTGTCGCCAATGTGTTGTTTGCATTCCGTGTTTCTTCAGTGTCTCACTGACACCATCAATCCATTTTTCATGGGCTGCCTCTTGGTCTGCAACCGTGATGTCTGGTACTGTAGATACGAGCAGCTGATAACTTTGGTTGCTTTCTTGTCAGGGATCAAAACCATTGTATTCTCTGATTTTCCATATATTCCTTGCACTGTGTTGTATCGACCTTCTGTCTGATTACTTCGTTTGGTACTCTGTCCATCCTCGTGACCCCGACAGCCTTTCTCAAACATTTCTTTTGGCATACCAAGATTTTCTTTCATGTGCCATTGGTAAGAGTCAATGTCTAACACTTGTAGCAGCGAGTTGGTATATACAATATTATTTCTCAGCTGTCTCTTTGTTGCATTGGTATATGTTTGTGCCCTAGTAATGGTGAGAGCTGATAGAAAACCACATTATGTTTATGTGTTCTTGATTCTACCTCTGTGTCTAGCATTCCATGTTGTGTGAACACGCTGCCCAAGTATTTGAAATATCTCACTTGTTTAAGTTCTGTGCTTTTTACCTGTACAGCAAAGACGGAGACAATGGCAATCCGCAGATTATAGAAAACACTAAAAATGCAGGTAAAACGCACATAATTTGAACAAGTGCAGAGATGTTTCTAGATCAGTGCCATTGATATCAAGCAAATACAGGAATTCAAATACCTAGGAAGTATGTTTGCTGATGACGGCAGAGTGGACAGAGATATTGCAAATAGAATTCAGAAGGCGAACAGTGTTCACTATCAAATTGCACCGATTTTGAAACACCCTCTCTTTAAACTGAGAAAATACTGAAAAATACACTATTTATTCCTACATTGTCTTACCAATGTCCGTCTTGGCCGTTATTAGAAACACGAGTAGTATCCACAGCTGTGAGATGATGTGCTGTGTGCAGTCGGAAAGACAATCTGGGACCGAATCCGTAACACTATACAAAGGCAGAAAGTGGGGAAAACCCAGTTAGTAACTGTATTCAAGAACAACAAATCTAGTCATTTGCTCATTTAGTCAGAATTCATTGTGACCAGCCTGCAGCAAGAGCATATCATATGCAGGTTTCCGGTCCACGAGCAAGGGGCAAACCTCAACGTTGGTTGATAAAGGTTGCCTCTGCCACTCTCAGGAAGTTACACCTAACGACAGCACAAGCCTCTCAATTGGCAATAGCAAGACATGTACGCATCCCAACTCTCTGTAACACAGCATGAAGATGCAGTAGGACAAATGAAGGAGAAGAAAAAGTACAAAGAGAAGATTGCCACTGCTTTTATTAGATAAACATCATCTGGTACTATAAAGATATTCGTCCAACACGAGTGATGATGACCACTTTCTCTATTCAACCGTTTCGAGAATCGCATCATTTTGTTCTGTCCACTGAAATGGGGAAAATAGTGCCATGAGCTGTGATTTGGATTAAAGTGAAGGAAGATGTGCACACTTTGTCAACCTCTCTCTCTCTCCTCCTGAACTACCTTTGACCACTGACAAGATATTATCGAGACGACTGGAGATAACACAGGATGCTAACTTTCCTTAGGGTTTATCCCCGTGAACGCAAGTCAGTGCCGATCGGGGGATGGGGGGGGGGGGGAATCTAATAGGTTGGAAGACTGTAGAATGACCAGGGCTGAATCCCTATGCAGACAACACTTGGCACAAGAACCTGTAAGTACCAAATCGTTGCCTGGAACGCACTTGTACCACTTTGAATATGAATTGTCACACGAAACAAGAACGAAATGAATCACAAACAAGGTAAATTCCGTTAAGCAGACATTCGTCAAATAAATGATGTCATTCCGTTGTTACTCTTGCTGACGAAGTACACATCAACTAGCAATGACACGCTTCCAGCCACCCTACACATCAGCAGCGTGTGTCCAGAGTATATATTTAAAGGTTCAATCATTTCCCGTTTAAAACTAAAACAAACCAAAAACTATTTTTAACCCGATTTTTGCAGAGGACACGCGCTACCGCCATCTTGGTCGTTATGAGACTTCAGACCAGTGCAACTATTAGATGACGTAAACTACTACTTTTAAAATACCGTCAACTGGTACAATTAAGTAAACTGGTACTATTTATTGGAGGTCAACTGGTACCATTAGGTGAACGTCATCTGCTACTATTAGATGGACGTCATCTTCTACTATTAGAAAGACGTCATCTGCTACTATTAGATGGACGTCATCTGTTACTATTAGATGGACGTCGTCTGTTACTATTAGACAGACGTCATCTGCTACTATTAGGTGAACGTCATCTGCTACTATTAGATGGACGTCATCTGCTACTATTAGATGGACGTCATCTTCTACTATTAGAAAGACGTCATCTGCTACTATTAGATGGACGTCGTCTGTTACTATTAGACAGACGTCATCTGCTACTATTAGATGGACGTCATCTGCTACTATTAGATGGACGTCATCTGTTACTATTAGAAGGACGTCATCTGTTACTATTAGATGGACGTCGTCTGTTACTATTAGACAGACGTCATCTGCTACTATTAGATGGACGTCATCTGCTACTATTAGATGGACGTCATCTTCTACTATTAGAAAGACGTCATCTGCTACTATTAGATGGACGTCATCTGTTACTATTAGAAGGACGTCATCTGTTACTATTAGATGGACGTCGTCTGTTACTATTAGACAGACGTCATCTGCTACTATTAGATGGACGTCATCTGCTACTATTAGATGGACGTCATCTTCTACTATTAGAAAGACGTCATCTGCTACTATTAGATGGACGTCATCTGTTACTATTAGAAGGACGTCATCTGTTACTATTAGATGGACGTCGCCTGTTACTATTAGACAGACGTCATCTGCTACTATTAGATGGACGTCATCTGCTGCTATGAGAAGGACGTCATCTGTTACTATTAGCCGTACGTCAAAGGCTGCTTTCAGATCAACTTGTACTGTTAGGGGGGTAGGGGGTGATAGGGAAGAAGTGTGTAAGGGATAGCACCTCACGGTGAGAGGCAGCCACATTCTTGATGGCCAGAATCCTACTTGGTTCCTCTGCTTCTGTCTATCTCACGTATGGCTCCTAGAGTATGCCTGTGTACGGCAGCGCCACCCCCGGACAACGGCTTTGGCTGGCCGGCTAAACTACGTGGGTGAAATGACAAGAAGGGGAGTCTACCCCTGACAAGTACACACAGCTGCTGGTGGACGAGGCAAAAGATCGACCTGTGCGACAACGACTCTGAAAGCGGGAGCTAGAAACGCCTGGTATCTGACTAAGGGCGCACCAGAGACCATAGTTGGTAAGCGGCCAGTACAACGTCCAGAAATCAATGGCAAACTACTGGATGTAAAATGCCAAGAAACTTATGACAGTCGAGAGAAACGAAACTCAAAGATCTGATGGAGAGGCCCTCAGGCCAGGCAGATCATCGACGCCAACTGGGGAAGAGGCCGATTTCAGAGTCAGTACAAGTAATAGAGATGACGGCCTAAAGTCTGACTGCATTACAGTGGACAACTCTGAAATTGGACTAAAAAAAGAACTAAGAATAGGCACCTGGAACGTCAGAGAGAAGTGTTCGAGGACCTTTTGGTTTGGGGCACAGAAATGAGCGAGGAGAAAAACTGGTTGAATTCTGCACGGAAAACAACCTCTCCATTGCCAACACCTTCTTCAAACAACATCCACGAAGACTGTACACGTGGACCTCACCTGATTGCAACAGCAGAAACCAAATAGACTACATCCTAGTGCAACAAAGGTGGAGATCAAATGTGCTGGCGACAAAAAAGCTGCCAGGAGCAGACTGCGATACGGACCATGAATTACTGTTTGCAGTTTTCCAAAAAAAGACTACGTAGGATCAACAAAGGTTGCCAGCCAATACGCTTCGATGTATCAGCAATACCTACTGAATACAACATCAAAGTAGAAAACAAATTTGAGGCGTTGCTTGCGGTACAGGAAGAAATGACATCTGAGGAGTTGGCATCGTACGCAAGGGATATTTTGATCTCGACAGCAAAAGAAATTATTCCAAAGATATTGCACAAGACACAGAGCTATATAACAGAGGAAACACAGAAACGCATTGCAGAAAGCAACAATTAAAACACATGGGAAGTAGGGGGGCCAACACAGCATATAACAAATTTGCAAGAAAAGTTAGAAGAGAAATAAGAAAAGATAAAAGAAGATAGATAGTAGAAACGTGTAAGGATATAGAAAACCTACAACAACAAGGTAGAGAAAGAGATGCATTCAAAGCAATAAGAACACTGACAAGGGAATTCCGTCCGGTTCCACATGTCATAAATGACAAAGAGACTAACACATTAACAGAAACCAAAGACATACTGAATAGATGGAGCGAGTACTGCAGAACCATGTTTGGAGATAGCACAAAGCGCTCAGTAACAATCCTACCAAAGGATGCGAAAGAACCTGAACCAACATTGGACAAAGCACGCTCTGCAATTAAAAGCCTGATAAAGGGAAAGTCCCCAGGATGCGATGATATCCCAGCAGAGCTAATACAAGCAGGAGGAGAGGCATGTGATCGAGTCTATCACACGCTGTGTAAACATATATGGCACAGTGTAGAGTGACCAGAAGCATGGAAGAAATCAATTTATATTCCCCTCCCCAAAAAAGTGTTGATGCTCGTCATTTTTGCCTGCATGAAGATCACTTCTACAGTCAGCTGTAACCCCTACAAGAAGTGATCAAACTTCCAGTAACTGTGTCAGTACCAGGTGTGTACACAATGAGTATTAAAGTGTTATGATCTCTTGTGGTTTGTATGTCTTTCCACAACTTGTTTAGAAATTACATCCCTCTAACCCGACACTCCATCCTATCTCGTCATGCGCTGCTAAGTTTTCTTGTCTTATGTTCTCTATAATTGACATTCAGAATACTAGCCCCATACATAATCTTCGTTAGTTCCAGTTCACGGCAACGTAAGAAAGTTGCAGTAGTCATTTTATTTCCAGTCCTTGTATTACTCAGTTCGGATACCAACATGCTGAAACCATCATGCGCGTCATTCACGTGAGATTATGGTCACTCTGCGTGTTCATCCGTTTGTAAAAATCTATTATTTTTGCTCAGTCCGCTGAAATGTATGTAAGGTTGATTTTTGCGGTGATTTTGATAAAATTTAGGACGATTTGCGCAATTTGTCAATCTCCCCCTCTCGTCTTGAGATACGTTTCGTCAGTGGCAAGACATTAACGAGACGACTGGAAAAAGCACTGGATTTTTCCTTAGGGTTTACTTCCAAAACCTTGGCCGTGAACAGGTACCCTGCTAGGCAGTGGTGCGTCACACCATTAGGTTGAGACTGTAGGATGAACAGGGATTACTTTATATGTTTATAACAAATGACACAAGACACTAAATAATGTTGCAGATTTTCACAGGTGTTGTCACAGAGGGAAAGTCAAGGCCACCCATATAGTAACAGAATAATAATAATAAAAATAAAAATGACCCGTTGCGTTGGCAGGCCACATCCATGACCCACAGTTGTGGCTTAGTTCCAGGCCTCGTCCATGGTGGAGGAGGAAGTTGCTACATCCTGGAGCCAAAATGTTAGGGGACAGCCTCTTCTGCGCCTTCAGTCGGTCGGGGGAAGACTTTTGGCGATGAGTAACGACTTGTGTAGTATCTTGTGAGCAGGAGTCTCCCGGTCCTACCGTACAACATAACCGAACAAAGAAACTCGGCGCCGGTCAAGTGTTTCCTGGTCCAGCCGTACAACATGACCGAACAAAGAAACTCGGCGCCGGTCAAGTGTTTCCTGGTCCAGCCGTACAACATGACCGAACAAAGAAACTCGGCGCCGGTCAAGTGTTTACTGGTCCAGTCGTACAACATGACCGAACAAAGAAACTCGGCGCCGGTCAACTGTTGTAAAGATTGTGTGGATGCATCTTTTAGCAGAGACATAGAGTGACAGAAGCACAAGAAAAAATCCCGCTTGTCTGAAACTCACAAGAGGCGGTGGTGTTAATCCAGCCAAATTGTGATGGTGTGCGTTGACTAAAGATACAAGTCACACCATTTACATCAATGACAATGAAATGTCACACAATATGAAGAGGACAAGTATCACAAACAAAATAAACGGAGTAACATTAGACAACCGGGATCAAGATGCTGAGCAGCGCATGAGCTGCAGTGGTCAGCGACCCATAGCTGACTGCTAGCATCAGGGCCAGCGAACCAGAGCTGCCAAGACCCTTCTACACCTCCACGCAGTGATCCTGGATAACATGCTGCAGCAAGGCA
Source organism: Ariolimax columbianus (assembly GCA_036924085.1). Taxonomy (NCBI): domain Eukaryota; kingdom Metazoa; phylum Mollusca; class Gastropoda; order Stylommatophora; family Arionidae; genus Ariolimax; species Ariolimax columbianus. The sequence goes on from JAVGWX010000009.1 coordinate 33,230,690, forward strand.
GACTGGCTAAGGAGAAAGGATCAAAGAGAGAATGCTAACCCGGTACTAAAAAAAAAAAAATGATTGCTGAAGTCGGATGTGTGACCGAAAGGTGCAAATATCGCATTCAAGCTGTAAACTACGACACAACGTATTCCGTTTTCTGGACTACATTCACTACTTAATCCCTTTCGAGATTTGGTGGGGGGAGATTGAGAACGAACGAAGCCAAGCCAAGCCACATTAGACAACCGTCAAATCCCCACAATATCTTTATTCATATCAAATGTTACAAATTAATCCGGTTTGTCTATAGATGACAAACTTATTCAAAACTAGTAATAATACCCTTACAGCCATCCTACACATTAGTAGCAGCTTGCCCAGACTCTCTATTTAAATGTTTAATCATTTCCAATATATAACTCAAGACAAAACAAATAGTTTATTTCCAACATTGTTTTGTGGAGTACGCAAAAATAGACCCCCAAATTGATCGCTATATGACGTCACGTGCGGGCACGTCATGACACTGGCAATGAAATACCGGGATACACACATGAACAAAGGTATATCTAGCAACACACATGTATCCTCCCTCTCAATTCCGAACAGAGTCACCTGCCAGTTTATGAACTAAATCACTTTCCCTTACAGTAGTGGCACGGACTATTTTTATGCTGGCCTCATTGCAGCAAGTCTGGAATAAGACATTTATGTGCAACTGTAAAAAAAAATCTACGATGCGGCAAAACTGAAGGTCAAACTTCGGTCACACCAGCCAAAAACAAAATGAACAATATACCTTCATCAGGGATAAATAACCAACGAAAAAATCTAACATTAAGCAGAACGTTGGATCGAGGCAATACAAACTGAAAAAAATAATTTTGTTGGACATTTATAATAAAAATGTCTCCAAACAAACCTGCTAAACTGAAACACCATACAGCAGAACTTGAGGCCAAGAGGAAGTTATAGAGAGATACACTGATTATGAAAAAAGGCACTAGAACGAAAATTTGACGTTCCAAGCCAAATTAGCAACATAAGTAAGACGTGATCGACTGTGAAGTAAGTAAGCTTTCCTATGAGAAACAACTCTGGCAACAAACAGTTTCTGCCTTGGAGGCAGACTGGCAACAGCAAAAGGCTAGGAAAACAGCTCCAAACACATGGAAGCTGAGAATGAATGCAGTGCTACCCAACTCGGCTCATAACGACATGACTAGTGGTGCCATTGATGTAGATGTCTAATGACTAACGAGGAGTTACAGAACAGGTCTAAACTTCGAGTAACTAGGCTCCAGAATTGACAACAATGCCGACTGCTCAAAGGAAACCAGAAGGAAGTAGGCAATGATAAAGCAGAGATTACACAACCTGGGAAAACTGTGGCAGAATATTAGCAAACCAAGTAAAGGTAAAATGTTGAGAGCCTGTGTATTTCCAGTGGCAGCATACTGCCACAGAACATTGACAGTTACCCAAAACTCAAGGACGAGAATCGATTCGTTCGAGTCGACATATTTACATAACGGTCCTGACATTAGCATGGACAGAAAAATAGAAAAATGCAGATATTCGATAAGAGTTGCGCATAAAGGAGAATTAGTTTAGAAATGCCATCATGAACAGAAAATTTAAATACTTTGGCGTAATTAAAAGACTCAACGGTTTTGAGACAACGGCAGTTGGGCACTTATGGTTCTGGGCAAGAGATAGACCAATAAGGCGATGGCACCAAGATATTAAGGAATGCTTGGGCATGATTCTAGAGGAGGCTGGAAATTTGGCATGAGATCAAGTTTTTTCAGATGGGATGTGATAGGAGCGATGTTCGGTAAAGGATATGCTACATGATGATGAAAGGCGAAGTAGATGAACGAGTAAGCAGATGAGATAATGAGATCTTTCATATCATGCTCAGGGAGGGGGGGGGGGGACTAACGTCTAGTCAGGCAAAATATTCTGATAAGACATGTTAGTCAGAGTTACACAAAATGTATTGACCAAGACCCCACTTCAACCTCGTCGTGGTCTTCCCTTAAAACGGGCTGTAGGTCTTGGCATCTTTGCTAAAGATATGAGGGGATAAACGTGATTCCTGTAGTAGTGAATAATACGCATTTGAAGTCAAACATAGGATAAGCATCTGGAGGATCCCGGTCCACCTTCATTAGCACACTCGAGATGTGCAGAAAGCTAATGCAAGCTGCCACTTAACGTCCTTTTCAGGGCGCACAAAGGAGTAAACTTACTCATTGTTGACATGCACAACAACAACAACATCAACAACAACAACAACAACAACAACAACAACATGTCATGCTGAACTGTATCTCCCTTTGTTGACGCTTTCAAAATAATTTACAAATATCTGGTGCTGTCTACAGGTGTCAGCTCTCCCCGACAGATGGGCGTGGACGGCACACCCTTGCCAAGTGCTGGGTTAGTTGACTCCACCATACACGCATATCGTGATAAAAATATCGACGTTCAAATTATTCTGTTGAGTTGGGGTAATTGGATAGTTTATGACATGGTCGCTACAGAAAGTAGGTACTAAATAAATTCATTACTCATCATCTTGCTCCTAATTGGTTTAGTTGTTGAGCATTTGGCTTGATTAAAACTGACAAATATTAAAGTCAGTCAATAGTGTCACAGTTTAGTTGTAATTAGGTTTCATTAGGTGCATTATAATTCATTTAATTGTTTTACAAGATGTTACATATGTCTTCTAGTATCTGATTATTCACTTGACTGTGTTACAAAATATTACATATTTTCTGTAGTACCCAATTGAATGCTTTTACAAGATGTTACATATTTCTTCTAAAACATGACTGAATGCTTTTCTGTTTTACAAGATGTTACATATTTCTTCTAAAACATGACTGAATGATTTTCTGTTTTACAAGATGTTACATATTTCTTCTAGTACCTGACTGAATGCTTTAGTGTTTTAAATTGCAACATTTTTCTTATAGACCATAATTAAATACCAAATTCAGTAAATAATGTTACAAATCTCTTGCAGTATATTATTGAGTACGAGAATGTTTAACATGATGTTCTATAGCTCTTCTGTGTTATCTTCTTTTCGTTCCATGCATAATCTACATATTGACTCAGCCAGTGTGAGTGAACAAAACGGGATCTAGTGGGCTGCGCCCACGCAAGGGGATCTAATGGGCCTACACCCACTTGTCTATCAGTATATATAAAACATTGACTTGGTAACTTGTCGGAATATTTGAAGACCTGTTTAGTTTTTCTAGACATTCTGGCCAGGTGATCGCTATCATGGGGGCGGCTGAGTACATACCAGTGTGTCTAGTGGGCAATGTCGCCTGACGTCAGTGCTAGCTCAATTACATCATATGTGTTCCCAGACCGGGGTGCCCAACGCGTTTTAGTGTCCATCGTTCACTGCTGAGAATATGTCTTCCACAGAATATATCTATTTGTTGGGTAGAGAACCAATCAGATTCAACGGAAGATACTAACCATCTCTCTTAGAATCACATGCTTTTCGCGGGATATATCTATTTTTTTGGTAGAGAACAAATCAGACTCAACGGAAGATACTATCCATTTCTCTTAGAATCACATGCCTTTCACGGGCTATATCTCTGTTTTGGGTAGAGAACAAATCAGATTCAACGGAAGATACTAACCATCACTCTTAGAATCACATGCCTTCCACCGGATATATCTCTTTTTTTGCTGAGAACACAATCTCAGTAACGGAAGATATTATCAAGACTTTATGGGACTCATTCTCACAGCGTAAGCTGAAAAAAACATAATGGCGATATGATGTTACTTGACGCTTTAATTTCCTTGGGAATACTTCCAGTTTATGACTCCTTGTTAGCATGCGAAGCTAATTACATGTCTGGGAAACACATATTTGGATGGAGAATTCACACTAATACTCAGTAACCTATACTAGGAGCAAACTGCCACTGGAAAACTTTACTCACAATGTCTATTTGTAAAGTTCGGAATGCGACAAAAAGGCGAACTATAGCTGTATCTGTTTAATATTAGCACAGGCGCAATTTGTCGATAGATAGAGACAATAACAGGACCCATTATAGGGGAAGCAACCATCTTAGTTATGTGGATGACCTAGTTCTGTAAAAGGAGCTGCAGGAATTGGCGACTCACATAAAGAATCAAAGTCAAGTAAATGTATTGAACATTAAACATTTAGACAACTAAAAGTATGGTAATGAGCAAAGTAGACTTAAATCCTACTCTACTGATAACCATTTAACAATCGAACACTGGAGCAATGAAAGAACTTCTCCTGTCTTAGAACTATAATAACCCAGGATGGAAGATACTTCTTCTTCTTCTTCTTCGTACGCAGTCAGAAAGTAACCATTTTTTCTTCGTCATCCTGAGGCTGTCGACACTGCCATAGAGCTTGTCTTGTGGTTCCACTGGTAATGGCCACATCTGCTCTCTCTGATCCTCGTATGTCGGGCAGTTCTGCAGCAGATGTTCAGCGGTCATTTTACCGGTACCGCACGGGCATTCGTCGGTACCACCTATCTTCAATTTGTTGAATAGGTGGTACATCAGTCTATTGTGGCCAGTGCGAAGTCTGAAGACAACGACCTGCTCTCTTCTGTTCAACTGGTAATAGGCATCGTTTTTGGTGTAACCAGTATGTTCGGTTTCCCATTTGGTCATGTATCTGGCGTTAATAAGCCGTTTTGACTCTTCGTACGTCATTCTAGTATCTGTTTGTGGTAGTCTTGCACCTTCTTTTGCCAGTCTGTCTGCCTCCTCGTTGCCTTGGATGTTGCAGTGTGATGGGACCCACAATCCACTACCCTTTTTGGTGCAATTTTGCAATCCAAAATTAGCTGTAAATGTTATTCTTCAAGGATAGTTTTACTTGTAATGTAACTGTTCAGGGATCTATTGGTCAGATGAATCAAACAACATTGACTGCAGAGCAAGACAAGAAAGGCGAAAGTTCAGTACGGCTGACCATGTCGAGTCGATGGCCACTGGCACCGTGGGGTATAATGACTAAGATCTGCCTCCAGAGACTGGCCATGTAAGTTTCAATTAACGTAACTAATGCAGTGATACCGCAACATTTAATATAGTTAATTAGTATTAAGATAATTATTATTAATTGTCCTGTTATTATTAATTCTGCTAATAATAATAATGTTACTAACGTTTACTAATACTATTCTTCTTCTAATACTATGAATTCTGCTAATAATATTAGCTGTACTATCACTATTAATTCTTTTAATTCTATTATTTCAAAAAAAAAGTTATTATTTTTAATAATAATGTTAATTCTAATAAAACTATTAATTCTACTTACATTATCAAATCTACTGATATTGTTTTTTATAATTACTATTAATTCTACCACTGCTATTAATTCTACTAATGCTATTATTTCCACTAATACAATTAATTCTACTAATATATTTAGTTCTACTAATATTCCGAGGCGTGTTCAAATGAAACCGGACCAAACTGCAACAAGTGAACATGCGTACGATGCGCATGATGACGTCACTTCTGATGTAAAGAGCACATACCAACCTTTAAGTTTCCAAAATTATCCTCTGAATCCTAGTTTTCTCAGCAGACCGTTGAGAATATGGGAGATGTAATGCGGGATCCGTCCAGAGTTGATCAGCGCGCGGTGATTCGGTTTCTAACAGCTGACGGATGTCGACCAGTTGACATTCCTGGCAGAATTCAGGCAGTGTATGGTGACAAAAGTATGTCGAAGACAACAGTGAAGAACTGGACAACGATGTTTAAAGAAGGACGTGAGTTAACGCAACAATATATGCCTGACCTGGTATCGGAAGAAATATAATGGAAACCCCTTTTCATAATGAACTTTTTTTGTGCATATTATTTTTAGATTTGTCTCATCAAGAGCGATGCATTTTTATTGCTATAATCTGATCACGTGGTACAGTTTGACGGAAAAAAGGGACAGACACACTTTGAGAAATATGGGTGTTGATAAATATCCAAATGTGTTCCCTATCAGTTCTGTAGCGATGCGGCTCGTCACAGGTTTAGAAAGTCTGATGGATCCTGCAATCACCCAAAGAATCTGGGATCCTCGTCGAAGCCAATGGATAGAGTGTTAGCACTAGAGTATGAAAATGGTTTGTACAAGCATGTTGTTTGTATTCTTTTTTTTCTAGCTCTTCTTTGTCTTCATCTTGTTTTTCTTCTTCTTTTTCTTCATAATTTTCTTCTGTTTCTGCTCCTTCTTTATATTTATCTTATTCTTCTTCTTCTACATTTTCTTCTTCTTCGTTGTGTTGTTGTTGTTGTTGTTGTTGTTGTTGCGAATGCCTAAAATGAGTATTTTTTTTGTTTTGTTCGCCTGAAAAGGAAGTTTTTGTGGCGGGTTGCAGTAGCTTTCCTCAGGATGCCTGTCATGCAAACCGGCAACAGAACTTCTAAATTTGTAATGAAATCTTGCCATTTTATGTTCAGCAGTTTCTTTAGGAAATGGAAGTGGTCACGTGTTTTCGCATGTATCAAAGGCGTACAGAAGAGTCGATAGGACGACTGCCGCATAAACCTTCAATAAGTTATAAGCTTAATTCATCTCCGGTCCCAAACTGAGAATCTTAGTTTTTCTAAATGCTACACATACCTTAGCAATTCTCGAGTTTTCTTCATCATCAATATGGACTGCTCTGAAGAGTGTGCTGTCAAGGTATACAAAGCGTTCCACCGACGTTACTGCTGACCATTGATAGTGATTGATGGCGCATTGGGCTAAGTTCTTTGGGCTGTTTGGTGCAGCCCTTCAGTCTCACTAGTAGAAATGGTAAGACCAAAGCTATGGCAATCCGCTGCAAACATGTCAACACGCAACTCAACACACATGACCTAACACCGTTAGTGACACAGAGTTATGATGTCAACACGCAACTCAACACACATGACCTCACACCGTTAGTGACACAGAATAATGATGTCAACATGCAACTCAACACACATGACCTCACACCGTTAGTAACACAGAGTAATGATGTCAACACGCAACTCAACACACATGACCTCACACCGTTAGTGACACAGAGTAATGATGTCAACACGCACCTCAACACACATGACCTCCCACCGTTAGTGACACAGAGTAATGATGTCAACACGCAACTCAACACACATGACCTCACACCGTTAGTGACACAGCGTAATGATGTCAACACGCAACTCAACACACATGACGTCACACCGTTAGTGACACAGAGTAATGATGTCAACATGAAACTCAAAACACATGACCTCACACCGTTAGTGACACAGAGTAATGATGTCAACATGAAACTCAACACACATGACCTCACACCGTTAGTGACACGGAGTAATAGCAACTCAACACACATGCCATCACACCGTTAGTGACACAGAGTAATAGCAACTCAACACACATGACCTCACACTGTTAGTGACACAGAGTAATAGCAACTCAACACACATGGCATCACACCGTTAGGGACACCGACTAATGTTATCAACATGAAACTGAACACCTCCTCTGAGTACTTGCTAACATACAACTACAATGAAGTACAGCGACACTGATTTACAAACAATAAGAAATATCAAAATATTGTTGTGCAAACAATATACGGAAACAGACACTTTGAAAAAAATCGGAAAAATACATATACTGACAAACAAAACAATTTTGATTCGTAGAAATATTGATACATGGTAAGTGTGGAGACAAAGAGATACTCAGAGAAATATATGGCGATGTCCGCAGATGTCAACATCCCCCGTCAGAGAGGTGAAGACGGTAAGCCACTGCCAAGTGCCCGCTCCATTAGCCTCAACATTCACACATCTGATGATGCATTTACCAACAATACCATTATCCTCATGCAATACGGGCAGTGGATAGAGCACGACATGGTGGCTGCCCGCTGCTCTCGATGTCAACGCGATAAAATTCACATTAGCGGGCAAATGGAGTGAGTAGCTATGACGCGCTAAACAACTCAGCACTGCACTGAGCTTAGGGCGCTCAACTCAATATTACCCAGTGTCGAGTGTGCCGACGTACAACATTTGCACCCTCTTGTTGGGATGAGACTAGATACATTTCTGGTGTCTGCTCAGGGTATAAACAAAAGAAACGGTACACCCATCACTATTAACTAGAATCTGCAAAAAAGCTTGGGCAGCTGATTCTTCTTCTTCTTCTTCATCTTCTTCTTCTTTTCAGTTCGTCCTTAAAAAAACGTTGCAATTGTGTCTTGTAGCTTACAGTGAGATTGTTATATCTGGCCTTTCGACCCAACACATCCGGTTTTAGCTGGTTTTTGGGCCTACGGTTTGTCTTTCCACTGGGATCCCAATGTTTCCAGGGCTGCCGCTTTGAAGGTAAAATACAAGGCCGCCACTTGGAGGTAAAATACAAAGCCCCCGCTTAGAGGTGAAATACAAGTCCGCCGCTAGGAGGTGAAATACAAGTCCGCCGCTTGGAGGTGAAATACAATTCCGTCGCTTGGAGGTGAAATACAAGTCCGCCGATTGGAGGTGAAATACAATTCCGCCGCTTGGAGGTAAAATACAAAACCCCCGCTTGGAGGTGAAATACAAGTCCGCCGCTTGGAGGTGAAATACAAGTCCGCCGCTTGGAGGGGAAATACAGGGCCGCCGCTTGGAGGTCAAATACAGGGCCGCCGCTTGGAGGTCAAATACAAGGCCATCGCTTGGAGTTGAAATACAGGGCCACCGCTTGGAGGTACAAAACAAGGCCGCCGCTTAGAGGTACAATACAAGGTCGTCACTTTGGGCCATACAGGGCCGTCGATGGTGCAAAATAGGTCCGCCCCATGGAGGTACAATATAGGGCCGCCGCTTGGAGCTTCAATACAGGACGTTGCTTGGAGGTGCAATAGAGGGCCACCGATTGGAGGTACAATCCAGGGCCGCCGCTTGGAGGTACAATCCAGGGCCTCCGCTTGGAGGTACAGTCCAGGGCCTCCGCTTGGAGGTACAATCCAGGGCCTCCGCTTGGAGGTACACACCAGGGCCTCCGCTTGGAGGTACAATACAGTCCTAGTCAGCGTTGGCCCGCTAACAATGATATAGGCAGCCAACTATTATCCGAATGCTGCTGTCATCTCATTCACTGGGCTGCTGTCAGCTCATTCACTGTGCTGCTGTCAGCTCATTCACTGTGCTGCTGTCAGTTCATTCACTGGGCTGCTGTCAGCTCATTCACTGTGCTGCTGTTCGACCCAGGGAAGCTGAATTATAACAGTAAGAAGAAGATTCCTGGGACGTACATGCTGTCTGCAGCTTCTTGGGTTCATCCTCTGGACGCAGTCGGAAGTAGAGAAGTAAGTCTGCTCACAACTATATTTATCTCCCCTTACACAGATGTCCGCTCCTCAACCCATGTCATTGATCATCATCATGTAGCATGTCATATACCAGAACATCGCTCCTATCACAGCCCGTTTGATAGAAACAATCTGTTGCCAAACCAACTTTCGAGTAATGTCCCAGCATTCCTTGGTATCTTGTTGCTATGTTCGTCTTGGTCTGCTTCTGTGTCTCTTGCCCGACACCATACCTTGCATTACGATACTCTCAAGACCGTTGTGTATTTTGATGTGACCAAAGTATTTCTTGGTTCTGATCATGATGGAATTGTGAACCATTTCTGTCGTCGAATATCTGTATTCTTCATGTTTTCCTGTTCATGATGTTTTGAGGACCTTTCTATAACCTTTTCACTCGAAGCACTCGATTCTTTTATTGAGGTTTTGGTAACTGTCCATGTTTTGTAACCAAGTTCTCTATAGGTAAAAGCACAGGTTCTTACAATCTACACTTGTGTTGGTTTACTTGTATTCTGCCATAATTTCATTAAATTGTGAAGCCTCTGCATTGTCATTGCCAATCTCCTTCTGATTTTCTTGGACAGTCACATTTTTATGTTCCATTATACTTTTAGTCCAAATTCAGAAGCAGCCAATGCTCTCACTTGGAGTCACATGTATTTGATTTTCCTGTACAGAAACTGCTTCCCCATAGAGCTGCCCGCTAACTAAAAAACGTTTCCTGGAAAATGTTTGCACTTTGTGAGATCGCTGGCTGCAACTGACACAAATGGTGTTCGAATGAGTAAGTGATACAGGTGATATTGTCTCTACTTGTGTATGTGGTTCCGTGTGTGTGTGTAGGTGCGTATTTGCGTGCTTGTGTGTCGTTGTTCGTAACTCTGTCACTTTGATGTGGGTATGTGTGTGTGTGTGTGTGTGTGTGTGTGCCACTTTAGTGCATGAGTATTTGTTTGTTAGAAGTACGCGTGTGTTAATGATTCTTCCAATTGTATTGTGTTATTTTGTATTATTATTCAAGAACAATTCATGTAAACATGTAGTAAAGTAACCCATATCATTACTGCTGTAGGGATGTGTGGTGTTAGAGATATCACATTTCAAAGGACGGTAGCCATCCCCTCTTCCTCGCTGCTTTTACTTCGCGGACTGCACCACTATCCATTTCAGGCTAGGTCGACCCGCGGTCTGAAAAAACAGTTGAAGCGGACAAAATTGACACAGTAAATAAACATATCTTCGCATACAGCAACTGATACGTGACGCCTATTCCCAGGTCTTAGACAACCAATCAACACGGTCACATCGTTCCACGATGGTTCCATGATTTATGGATCAACAGAAGAAGTGGCAGAGCTGGTCAGGAAACCTGGTAATTTTTTTATATAACTAATTGGCGTTGACTTCATGCCTCCTGTTATAACTCTCATGGCTTGGTTTTGGAGTTTGTAGTAGTGGTATAATTAGTAGTAGTAGAACGGGGTCTAGTAGTGTTAGTATCAGTAGTAGTAAGGGGTCTAGTAGTGTTAGTATCAGTAGTAGTATTAGTATGGGAGTTTAGTAGAGGTACTATCAGAAGTAGTATTAGTAAAGAAGTTTAGTAGTGGTACTATCAGTAATAGTAAAAAGGGGTCTACTAGGGGTAGAATTAGTAGTAGTAGTAAAATATATGTGCCTAGATTATACGGTATATTGCCTTTCAAGACTATAGTATATTATTTTAATGTTTGATGAAACTGATACATGCAGACGTTACAACAGTTGTTCTAGGGATATTACTATTCTTTCTTCAGAGAAAATAGTCTCATACGATGCTAACAACTGAGAGAGGAAAGTCTAAGCCTGGGACTGTTTGTTTGAGGTCGCCATACCTTATGCTTGCAAAACATTCACAATATATTCATCTTCGTGCTCCAAGACCTTATTTTAACAAGGGATAGCCTTATTTCCAATTACAACGTCATTGCTGTAATGCTTGACATGTCAAAGGCCTTTCATAGAGTACCTCAGCAAAGATTATTTAGAAAATTAAAATCACATGGAATAGGTGGGGAAATTGCCAAATGGATTACAAATGTGTTTACCGGAAGAAGGCAGGGAGTGGGCATAAATAAGGAGTACTATGAGCGATATGAAATAGAAAGTGGAGTGCCACAGGACTCTTAAACTCTGGGATAAGTGCATAAACGTTGCAGGAGATTTAATCAAAATAAAAAAGCATTTTGAATACTTGAAAAACAATGTCCTGGTATAAACATGTCCTCAACGTCTCTTGTAGAACAGGTTCTAGTAGTGGTATTAGTAGTGTTAGGTGTAGTAGTAGCAGGCAAAGAGGTATAAATAGTAGCATTATTTGGTCTTGCCGGTTTCTACTTCAGCTTTTCTGGATTCTACTGGCAAAGGTACGCCCCGTTATACCTCAGATTGTAGTCTTTTCAGGATGTATTGGCCAGTGTATGGACGTGTGTGTGTCTGTTTGTTTTGCCATAAGGGTAGTTTTGCAGTACAGCAGATGTGTCTATCTTTTCTGTTCGTGGAGAACTGGTTATACTTAGACAAATCCCTGACATGCCCAATCAAACTGAACATGAAGAGAATTCGAACCCTGTATGTTGGGATTGCGAAACTATGATTGCACACAATTTACACCACTATGCAACGCACCCTCGTCACATGAGGGTTCTTCTTATGCTGAACTTTTAAACTCAACTTGGTGAACATGAGACGATGGTCAGTCCAACACTCCACACCACACACAGCCTTAGTTAAATATACACTCTGGTTCCGGAGTCTGACAAAGAAGTATGGGATAAGATGCCAGTGCCAGTGGCCTGAAATATGGTCCTATTTCGGGCAATGATACCAATTCATGCCGTGTAATCTGTATCAACTCTGTCGTTAAATTCTCCTAGCAGAATTAGGATGTCTGATTTTGGAACTTTGGGGATAAGAAACTCCATATCTTCATAGAACTTGTCTTTGACTGCAGATCTGCCAGCGTGTGTGTGTTCTCACTGATAATTGTGGCCTGCTGTTTTCCGGTTAGATAAAGTCGATCGTCGGGAGACAATCGGTAATTCCTTTAGACATAGATTTTAATTGCTGTATTATGGTTGACTTGATGGCAGATCCAATCACAGCCTCATGTCGTTTCTGACTATCGAGAAGAAAGTGTCGCCAGTACCTTCATCTGATAGTTGTGTCTCACTTAGGCTGACTATGCTGATGTTATATCTATGCAAAGCTCTTGCGACCAGGGGGTTCTACTTTCTGGTCTGTTAGCCCTTGTATTGTCCATGAGTGCGGACACTTCATTCCATCTGACAAATGTAATAGGCGCTACCCTTTCATTATTGATTTGTTGAAGGCAGTAGAATAGAAGTCCCGGTATGCTGGTCAGAGTTTAGTGGAGCAGATAATTGTTATGGCCAATCCCCTTCCTCGGGATCTGAAGGTAAACAGTGATGTCCTAAAGAAGGCAGCTCAGGGGGCCGTCAGGTTCCACATGTCAGTGAAGGACAACGATTTAGCCTGAACCGTCTCCGTGCAGGTTCTACGACTACATATTCCAGCATATTCTCACCTGCTGTTTTATCGCTAGATTATCACCACGTTCGTTTTGAATGACGTGAAATAGTATCATTGGAAGCATCATTAGCTGAAGTAGTAATCATGCTTGTAGATTTACAAGAGATGAAAGATGAGAAAGATATTGAGAGATAGAAAAAGAGAAATAATCATATACAGACAGATATAGTAAGCCAATATGTTATTAATGGTAGACTTAAATTGTACGATAGCTCATGTTGCGATATATGCGAGATAGATAGATAGAGAGAGAGCGAGAGAGAGAGAGAGACAATGAGGAAAAGAAAAGGAGATAGAGAGAGACCAACAAAATGCACACACATCAGCAAAAATAAGACCCAGACCGAGTAACGCTCGGCGAGATATCTATGTGCATGTGGTTCCACAAAGTCGTGTGTGTGTGTTATTGCATTTGTCTGTTTAATAAAGTAAATAAAGCAAGCAGAAGAAGCAAAATGCAAGTATAAGAACTAATATATCAGAATCAGTACAACAGAGTGAGAATTTGTTTATTTCCATTGCCTTTCAAAACTTAGAGTGGGTACTGTTGCCTTTCAAAACTTTAGAGTGGGTAATGTTGCCTTTCAAAACTTTATTGTGGGTACTGTTGTCTTTCAAGACCATAGAGTGGGTACTGTTATGTTTCAAGACCACAGAGTGGGTACTGTTATCTTTCTAGACTATAGAGTGGTTACTGTTGCCTTTCAAGATCATAGAGTGGGTACTGTTATCTTTCACGACCACAGGGCGGGTACTGTTGCCTTTCAAGACTATAGAGTGGGTACTGTTATCTTTCAAGACTATAGAGTGGATACTGTTATCTTTCAAGACTATAGAGTGGGAATTGTTGCCTTTCAAGACTATAGAGTGGGTACTGTTATCTTTCACGACCATAGAGTGGGTACTGTTATCTTTCACGACCATAGAGTGGGTACTGTTATCTTTCACGACCATAGAGTGGGTACTGTTTCCTTTCACGACCATATAGTGGCTACTGTTATCTTTCACGACCATAGAGTGGGTACTGTTTCCTTTCACGACCATACAGTGGGTACTGTTATCTTTCACGACCATAGAGTGGGTACTGTTATCTTTCACGACCATAGAGTGGGTACTGTTATCTTTCACGACCATAGAGTGGTTACTGTTGCCTTTCAAGATCATAGAGTGGGTACTGTTATCTTTCACGACCACAGGGTGGGTACTGTTGCCTTTCAAGACTATAGAGTGGGTACTGTTATCTTTTAAGACTATAGAGTGGGTGCTGTTATCTTTCAAGACTATAGAGTGGGTACTGTTACCTTTCAAGACTATAGAGTGGGTACTGTTATCTTTCACGACCATAGAGTGGGCACTGTTATCTTTCACGACCATAGAGTGGGTACTGTTATCTTTCACGACCATAGAGTGGGTACTGTTTCCTTTCACGACCATAGAGTGGCTACTGTTATCTTTCACGACCATAGAGTGGGTACTGTTTCCTTTCACGACCATACAGTGGGTACTCTTATCTTTCACGACCATAGAGTGGGTACTGTTATCTTTCACGACCATAGAGTGGTTACTGTTATCTTTCACGACCATAGAGGGGTTACTGTTATCTTTCACAACCATAGAGTGGGTACTGTTATCTTTCACGACCATAGAGTGGGTACTGTTTCCTTTCACGACCATAGAGTGGGTACTGTTATCTTTTACGACCATGGATTGGGTACTGTTATCTCCCAACTCCATAGAGTGGGTACTGTTATCTTTCACGACAATAGTGTGGGTACTGTTATCTCTCAAGACAATAGTGTGGGTACTGTTATCTCTCAAGAGAATAGTGTGGGTACTGTTATCTTTCAAGACCATATAGTGGGTACTGTTATCTCTCAAGACAATAGTGTGAGAACTGTTATCTCTCAAGACAATAGTGTGAGTACTGTTATCTCTCAAGACAATAGTGTGAGTACTGTTATCTCTCAAGACAATAGTGTGGGTACTGTTATCTCTCAAGACCATAGAGTGGGTACTGTTATCTCTCAAGACAATAGTGTGGGTACTGTTATCTCTCAGGACAATAGTGTGAGTACTGTTATGTCTCAAGACCATAGAGTGGGTACTGTTATCTCTCAAGACAATAGTGTGAGTACTGTTATCTCTAAAGACAATAGTGTGAGTACTGTTATCTCTCAAGACAATAGTGTGAGTAATGTTATCTCTCAAGACCATAGAGTGGGTACTGTTATCTCTCAAGACAATAGTGTGAGTACTGTTATCTCTCAAGACCATAGAGTGGGTACTGTTATCGCTCAAGACAATAGTGTGAGTACTGTTATCTCTCAAGACAATAGTGTGGGTACTGTTATCTCTCAAGACAATAGTGTGATTACTGTTATCTCTCAAGACCATAGAGTGGGTACTGTTATCTCTCAAGACAATAGTGTGGGGATTATTAATCTTGTTTCCATTCCTTCTTAAGACCATAGTGCGGGTATTGATATAATGGTTTATGATATTGATAAATGACAGCGTCAAAATAGTTGTTCCTTTTTGATTTTCTATCTTCAGAGATAACCCAATGATACGATGCACGCGACTGAAACAGAATGGTCCAAACCTGGAGCTGTTTGTTTGAGATCGATCATCCCATGAAGTTGCAAACGTTTATATTCAAGCTGTCCTAGCCCATATTTAACTGCCGATGGTCATCATTAAAATTATCACTTCATTGCACCCCTGCAATATTCATTCTTTCATTGTTTTCCTTTGAAACAAAATATTAAAGCGTTTCCATCCGCACTAACTTATAATTGGGGTTATATTTCAGTCCTCTAATGACATTAGTTGCTCTGATACAAAGAAAAGCTTTAAATTTCATGCTATATCTTGTGGGAATATGCAGCGTGGCCTGGAAACAGTTACTTAAACTCATACATCATCGTCCTCATGTCATCTATTACTTCTGAAACGTAAACTCTGTAACGGCAGCACTGTATGCATTTCAGTTGAGAGTGAATGGACCCGTGTCATACAAAGACATCCCCAGTTTGCTAATAGTGTCTTGGTGCCTTCTTCGTCTGGGTCGACCTCGTTTTTCTCCATCCAGGAGAACCATGCCCTTCATTATCACTCTCTCCAGACCGTTGTCTCCTTACATGATCAACATATCTACGCTTCTTTCTTGCGATATTGTCTGTAAGCCAATGTTCTGTATTATTCACTGATTTCACAATTTATGTCTTTTTATATGGACATGATATTTTCAATATCCTCCTGTAAGCCATTTTAATAATTGATTGTTTAAATGTTATAATTGATTTGTTTAATGCCCATGTCTCACAATTGTAAACCGCCACTGGGAAATGCATGTTCTGATCAGTTGCATCTTTGCCTGCTTGCATGTTTCTTTGTCATCTGTATTAGTTTGTGTTGTAATTGCAAATATTAGTTTCATTTAAGTTCCGCATTCACTAGAATTATTGATGGTAGATCCCAGATATTCAAAATCCTTTACATTTTTCTTTTTTTAAATAATTAATTAATTGAGAATACTGAACTATTCTTCTCTTTGTCTATTGTAATAATGTGGGTTTTCTTCTACTTCTTCTTTTCGCTTGTGTCCTACTTGTTTTGTCGTTCAGCATCAGGTTATTAGGAAGTTGAGGACGTGTCCTTAGTACGTGTTTCGTATATGGAGAACTTCACTGCAGCTTTTTTTTCTTCTGCACATCGTTTGCGTGGGCGGTCCTAGCTTTGTATCCATTGTATGTGTATAACATTGCGTTCTGAGGGGTACTATCTGATGTTCGACGTGTCAGGTGACCCAACCATTTGGTTTCCTGTCATCTCATGAGATCGAGCACTGGTGTTGTACCTACTTGTCTCCTAATATCTTCGTTTCTCATTCTATCCATTCTTGTTGCTTCAAGCATTCTACGCAGGCATTTCATCTACGTTATTAGATGTTTCTTCTATCTTAGTTAGTAAAGTCAAATTCTGGAACTGATATCACATAATTGGAAGAAATATCGTGTTGCATAGCGCTATTTATGTTATTCATTATCACAAGTTTACAATATAATATTGCTGTACTGTGTAAACTTGTTAGTTCAACTTCGACTCGGTCTTTTATCATACTTTACTTCCTTTCTTTTTAATCATGTCTTTCTAGTAATGATGTCTTTATGATTTTTGTCAGTTTACATTGAGATCATTTTACTGTATTTGTATGTTCATCTGTTATTGATGTTCCTAAACAACCTCCCTTGCCTTTCTAGGCATTTCTGCTTGTTAATATTTAGGAAGTTTGTGCTGTAAAACTGGAGACTACGCGTGTGTAGCAGAGTCCAGGTTTTCACTAGAGTTATTCTGTCTCGAATGTTACCACATATATCCACATCATTCTTGACCACACACAGCAAATAACATAGCAGACACAGCAGGTGCCATATTTATTACATTATACTCATAAAACAACTATTAAAGTGAGTGCAATGAGATTACAAAGAACACAAGAAATCTTATCTAAATAGATACGCGAAGTTTATAAGCAGAAGCCATTGGTGCTGCTCCAGACTACCCCAACCCAGTTCTAGCCGCACACTCCCTTCTCCTTATATGCACCATCAACACACTCTCAAAAGCTCGTCCTCACGTTTTTATTCTGTGCCTTCACTCACACTCAGATCACATTATACATTCAATTATGTATGATCACACACTCAGTTGATCTGCGTATACACACACTCTACAACATACATCGTTCCCTCGGTGTCTACACACCACACACACATTCAGATCTCTCTTAGTCGATCAGTACACTCGCGTAACTTTTCAGAACATACATCGTTCACCAGGTGTCCTGCACGTACAACAAACATTCAGATCTCTTCTAGACACAGGGCGCCCAACACACACCTTATAGAGCGACTGGCCAAGACTCAAAGACGTCTGCTGGTTCAGCAACCATGTTCTTTCACTAACATTTGTAAAACAGCCTATCACGTACCTTTGTTCTCAGAGTAGCTGACAACATCACCCTTGCCATAAACGCGCATGCTCCGGCTGGAACTGTTGCACGTGTATAACAAAGACAATATTTAGCAATGCAGCTTTACGTAGCAATAGAAACAAAGGTTCAACAACCTCTTCGACAAAATAAAACAAAATAAATACCTGGAATACTTGGAATCCTGGTATTCAAACAGGCATGTTAATGTATGTTGACAGGTAGTCGATTGCTTATGTTATCTGTAGTAGGTATGGTTACAACTTCCTGCGGCTTACTAGGAATGAGGGAAGATACAAATAATTTGGGTATATTTTTAAACTAGAATTTGGTCCGCTCAGCGACCGTTTATCATTTCGATTTCTAACTGTCAAGGTATTTTTAACGTGCTCGACACTGAGCACGAGAATCCGATCTCACTACCCATGGATCAGGGGAATTCTTACCAGAAAATCCACTTGGAAAAATCACTATCTCTACCGGCGTTCGAACCCGCGACCAGTGGCACTTGAGGCGGACACCTTACCTCGAGACCACTGAGCACCCTATGTAAAATAAATACAAATTAAATAAATAGAAACTTCACCAAATAATGGACATTATCAGCGACTGAATGGCATCAAAATAAAAATATGGAAAAACCTCGATATCAAGACTACATTAAGAACTTAAGAAATAAAAAATGTACTAAAATAAAAGTAACTATTAAAAAAAACCAAATCGATGAAGCAAATAATTAAAGTTATCAAATAAAGGAAATACTGAATACGTACAAGTTATCTATGTTCTCAATGTTCTCTTTGTGTTGAGACTAAACAGTGGGTATAGAAGAAGAGTATCAGTATTGGAATTTGGTTGCACATATTCTATGAGGTGAGTTCAAATGAAACCGGATCTTACTGCACCAAGTGAACATTCGCACGATCAGCATGACTTCACTACTGGTGTAAACAGCACATAACAACTGTCAAATTTGCAAAATGTCATTATCCTCCGACTCATAGTTTTCTCAGCAGACCGTTGAAAACATAGCGGGTGTGATATGGAACCCGTTCAGAATTGAACAGCGAGCGGTGATTTGGTTTTTAACAGCTGAAGGATGTCGACCAGTTGACATTCATCGAAGAATGCAGGCACTGTGTCGTGACAAAAGTGTGGCGAACGTAAACTCCAGCTATGGTGCCCTCGAATTGCTGTATCGATTTTGGCGATGGCATCTTCTGACGCAATAATATGTGCCTCACCTGGTTTCCGAAGATCTTTCGTTAACTCACATCCGTCTTTAAACATCGTTGTCCAGTTCTTCACTGTTGACCGCGTTACACTTTTGTCACCATACACTGCCTGCATATTGCGATGAATGTCAACTGGTCGACATCCTTCAGCTGTTAGAAACCGAATCACCGTTCGCTGATCAACTTTGAACGGATTCCCTATCACAGCTGCCATGTTGTCAACGGTCTGTTGAGGAAACTATGAGTCGGAGGATAATGATATTTTGCAATCTAGACGGTTGGTATGTGCTGTTTATATCAGAAGTGACGTTACCATGCGCATCGTAAGTATTTTAATTTGGTGCAGTTTATTCCGCTTTCATTTGAACATGCCTCGTATCTCCAGTGACCTAAACACACTTTGCATTTTCTGTAACTTCTGTAACACGTAACATCTTCCATTATTACCGCAGAATAAGCATGAAATAGTCTAAGTGACAAGAAACCATCCTGCATTACATGTTTTCTCATTGAGACTGAGCCTCTACTCTGATTAATAATGTACTACTTTTGTGTGGTTTTATATAAGCTTCATTTGTGTATTAAGAGTTGCATCTCTGTATTTATTTGCTGTTGATTAATAAACAGTTTACAAATTGCTCCAACACTTTTAATTTGTTTGAAGAAGTTCAATAAGTTTCAAACATAGTTCGTGTCTTGTTGCTGTTTTTGTTTTATTTCAACACGAGACTGCGTGATATTGTTCTTGTTCAATGTCCACAATGATGAATGGCTATTCTTTTGTGCGTCCTGAAAACAGTGTTCAGGAAGCTATCCTCACATTCGGAATTTGCTGATGAAGGTGGACTAGGATCAACCAGACAGTTGTGCTATGCACAACTACGTTTCGCTATGATCGGCCCGGTCGGCTTGAAGTAAGCGCCATGTTGTCGTCATGGATGCTCCGCTAGCCACTTGTTCTTGTATCTGCACCCGATAAACCTCCTGGCCTCTTCATAAGTTATGTATTTATTAGGTTGAGACAACGTTCTACCTTATCTAACCAGTTTGTCAGCCTCCCAATTGTCAAGTATGCTGCCAAGTATGTCGAGTCCCTAACAGAGACATTGACCAACAGAGGGAGAAATGGTAACAAGAGACATACCTGTCGTTCGCTCAATCGTATCATAAGAAGCTCATGTAGTCGACCTTTTTGCTTAACCCGACAACATATACCAGCAACCTTCCTCATGTGTGTGATTTGTAGAACACTATATTGCGAGTAAACAACTTTCAGATTGATCTAAGACATTAAAGACCTCTTCGTAATCCGATATAAAGTTGTCAGTTTCATTCCAAACTCTGCTTAACAATTATATGCAATGTAGTTTTTCGAGAAAGAGTTACAACAGCAACAGGGTCTTTTGAAGACCGCTTGGTAACTATCAACAGAAGGAAACTCGCTTGGTGCGGTCACATATCGAGATCAAATGGTCTTGTAAATACGATCGTCCACGGAAAGGTGCAAGGCAGACGACGAAAAGGCCGTCCCAAAAAGAGGTGGGATGACAACGTAAAAGAATAGAGCAATCTCGGACCAAAAGAGGCACAGGCAGCGGCCACTGACAGAGAAGGGTGGCGTGGTGTTGTGAGGATGTCTTCATGTGTGCCCCAATGACCTCACCGTTTACGGGATGACCTGAGTTATCTGGTCTAGATAGAACCTGTTTCGCGGTAAGCTTGTCTTTATATCTAGCAGATGTTTGGCTACATAATTTTAATATCTGACTTAAATGAGTCTATTCAATATTTGTCCAGGTACATTAGTACTTGACCATTATTGCGCTACTGTAGATATCCATTCTTTTACAACTTAATTATATGACCTTCCTGCAATTCAGTTCGTATTTCTTCTCTCTCTCTCTCAGACATGACCATAAATGCGGTTCACAGTCGTACTGACAAAACACCATGGTCAACAAACCAGACGAGCAGTGCAGACGTCACTTGATTTAGTCCATAGGTCAAACTGTGCTTAAAAATGTTTCGCTGCATCCTGCAGGTGAGATATTATCATACCGACCCGAATAGAGATTATCATATTATATCACACCTAAAGTATAGGTATGTGTGTATATATATATATATATATATATATATATATATATATATATATATATATATATATATATATATATTGACAGATACACAGAGACAGCCCAAGAGAGAGAGAGAGAGAGAGAGAGAGAGAGGGGGAGATAGAGAGAGAGGGAGAGAGAGAGACGGGAGAGAGAGAGAGAGGAAGTGAGATAAAGAAGGAGAAAGTCAGAATTAGTTGTTAATTACACATATTTGCGATATCGTCAAAGATGTGCATCCAGGTGTAACTGCTTTAGACTTTCTGATACGAGGGAGACATACTCTACCGCATTTCACGCGAGCGTGCTCAGCGTCTATAATTTGACCGTCATGAATCGCGCACGTTCTTCGGTGCAGCTCACTTTATGTTTGCTGTAATGCTGAGAGATGTGGTACCTGGCAAGCGAGGGAGAGACAATGTGAGATATGGTACCTGACAAGCGAGGAAGAGACAATGTGAGATATGGTACCTGACAAGCGAGGGAGACAATGCTGAGAGATATGGTACCTGACAAGCGAGGGAGACAATGCTGAGAGATATGGTACCTGACAAGCGAGGGAGACAATGCAGAGAGATATGGTACCGGATAAGCCAGGGAGACAATGTGAGATATGGTACCTGACAAGCGAGGCAGAGAGACAACGCTGCAGGGTATTGTACCTGGCAAGCGAGGGAGAGACGGACTGAGAAGCAGATGAACACAGGACATTCAAGAGGTTCTGAAGTTAACGATGATAGAAACTGGGGAGCAGGGCAAAGCTGGAGTCTCGCGAATAGACTGTTATGGGAACGACTTTCTGCAAAGGAAAGTCTGCATGGTGTATTCGATCTGACATAAATAACAAAGTCAGACATAAAACGGACAGATACACTGACGGCATGACGAGCAGCGTGCATGGTTAGCTTTATCGATACCATTACAAATTTGCAATGAATAAAGGTCAGTACCAGGTCAAATCAGTACCAACTCCACAGAGAAGGTCGACTGCAGTGAAGCCATATTGTCATCAGTGTCTTTGCTTGATGGTACCTTTCTCGGTAGCAATTGACTACCTGTTATTTACACAAACACAATACAACTGACATGGATAAGACCAAGGGGCATAAGACCAAAGTTAATTGCGGTTATCTCTGAAGTTGAGAGGTAAAATCTAAATTCTTGAGATTAAAGTTGGACCGCACGCTGTCTTATGCCGCACATTGCCAGGAGATAAAACATAAAATAAATGCGAGAAATAATATCATACGAAAACTGACTGGCACAACATGAGAAGCAAAGCCAGATGTTCTCAGAACATCAGCACCCGCTCTGTGGTTCTGTGTAGCCGAGTACGCTGCACCAGTTTGGAGGAGCTCTGCACATGTCAAACATATAGATACAGCAATAAATGAGACAGGTCGTATAGTTACTTGATGCCTAAAACCTTCACCAACTGAAAAAATGTACCCCATAATCGGCATAGCGCCACCACATATACAAAGAATTGTCGGGTCAGAGATAGAAAGAGAGACACTGGTAAATGACCCAAGACACTATGTTCGGACATCAGGTGCATGAACTTGTAGCATAAATGACCTACTGAGTGCCAGTGACAGGACAGTCCATGTTGTTGAACACTGGAATAATGATGTGTGACGTAGTGCCTAGGACCAGGGGAAGTAAGTAAGTAAGAGGTAAAACACTCCTTTGTTTCATATGTTTTGGTGACCTGCCAGGTCAATTCCAGTATCTGTTAGTAACTGTTAGGTTATATATATACTATGTGGGACTAGGATCCATAGAATAATTTGAGTAGATTTTTAACTTGAATTTTGCCTGAGCATCGGTTGTTTAGCATACTCTTTTCGATTTCCAACTGCCAAGATATTTTTAACGTGCGCTTTCTTGCACACGGGTGTCTGATCTCACTACTCAGAGGAAATTGTTACCGGATGATCCACGTGAAAATTGATGGTCTTCACCTTACTTCGAGACCGCACATTTTGTACGATGGTTTATAAACTGCAAATTCCATTTTAAACGGTATAACGATGTCAGCCAATTTTGTAAAATTCTCAGTAACAGAAGGGATGTACAGCACATGTCTAATACAACAGCTTCTGTTTAATAGCTTATGATATCACATTTGAACAAAAGCAAACCAAATAATCTTCAACATACAGCAAGCAAATAATGAACACAGTATTGCTGATCCGAAGATTTACATTTTATTAACATTTTCGCAAGCGAGATACAAGAAACTGAAACATTTTCTGATTATATGTTGCAATAAAAATGGTACGAGTATTTAACATTATTCTCAATATGATTTAGTATCAATGTCAGGGTCTGATACTGAAGGAGTAGAGAACATAATTACTTATTCCTTACAACGGATGTTCGGTGATTGATTAAAAAGTCTTGTAATCCAAATTGGAGATTTCATAATGCGAATGAAATTGCTACAGTAAACAGTATTTTAGTGGTAGCATATTTATAAATAATTTCATGTAACTACACCTTTAAAAGGGATCAACATTTTCTTTCAAACAAAATGGAATCTATAAATTGCAAAACATCCTATAAATGATTTCTGTAAGCTGTATGCCACACATGTAGTAATGTAGTTTATTTAATTCTTGAATAAATAGACCAAAACAGATTTATTAATGCCTATTTATTATTTATCTAACGTGAGTCCGTCTGTATGTTTTTTAACCGTTCACGCTGGAAATTTGATTGGCTGATCGAATCAGATGCAGTAGCTTGCGCGAAATATCAAAATGAAATAAATATTTGTTGAATTGCTAAATAAGTAATGTAACAGGTTTTAAAAAATTGCTGAGATGGAGGAAAGAGGTGGGGCCTGCTTTTTGGCCGTCGTAATCACGCGAGATGGATCTATTCCCCAACGCGAGCTCATGTTTATTAATAACAACGCTTCATAATTTGAGCACGAAACGAAATGGTTTTCTGTATGTCTGTGAAGTAGAAATAAATCACTTCCTTTGTGAAAGTCTATAACTAATCAGCTCGGTGGTCTAGGGGTGTGATTCTCACCAAAGCTGCGAAAGGTATTGGTTTCGAATTCTTGTCGAGCATATATATATTTTTCTTTTCTTATTTTCCGTTAAAAATCTGTCTGAAACTTGCATCAAAACATTCTATTTTATAATGACAAAATTTCGGATAAATTCAGCAAGTAATTTTGTTACAAAAAATACAATGCATACTGCACCCCTTCGTAAGAAGAAGGTGGGGAGCGGAAATTGTTTGGAGATGAGCTGGGCGGGTTGAGGGTGTGGAGATAAAGGGATCGGGACTCATGTTATTGGTAAAAGATTGACGGGTTGAGTGTTAAAAAAATTGGCATACTGTTTATTGGGATGGGATGGACATATTGAAATGGACGAAAACTACTTAAGAATTGTTGAAATGGATTATTTTTATCTCCTTTAAGTTTTTTTTCAAGTAACTCTAAGTCGTGTTTCATTGGACATCACATTTCAATTTGAGTTCCTAATCAACTTATTAATGTACCTAAGAAAAAAATTCTCACAAGCACTGCCGACAATTACCAGCACACTGCACGGAGCAGGGACACCACTGAAGAAGACCAGTATATATATTTAAGAATGGCATTGTGCTGCCAAGAGCAGGCCTGCTCAGCATCTATGGGATAACAACAACAACAATGTACCGAATTTTAACTTAGATTTGGGCTGAGGCATTCCAGTTGCATATTTTCTTTCTAAGAATTTCCCTGGGTACGCTAGCTGATATGTTTAATCTTTACTTTAATAGTATCTATAATCTTATTACAGCAAGGTATTTTCCTGACATGGCAAAGTCATGTATTCTCCGAGATGAAGATGTTGAGTAGTACACGATCTGTAGCGGTCAGCCATCCTACACTGAAGACTAGCATCAGGGCCAGAGACCCACAGTTACAACGACACTTCTCCTCATCCGCGTAATCATCCAGGATAACAGACTGCAGCAGGGCAAACTGACTGAGGAGTAGGCCATCGAAAGGGGAAGGCTAGCCTGGGGCCCAAAAAGGCAATTCTGGTCGGATTTGTCGGACAGAAAGGTGATAATACGGCAGTGAAGCTGTAAACTACAACACGACGTATTTCGTTGTCTGGACTACTTCCTGTTACTTGCAAAGCCCTTTCCAGGACTTGGTAGCAGGAGATGGAGAACGAACGGCGAAGAAGAAGTAAAAGAAGATTTATTCTCCATATAGATTCTGGTGCATCAATTTAGCATCAAGAAAAGTCAATATTTCATTGCTGTTAAATTTTTTTTGAAATGTGCATTACATTTCTTCAGAAGACATGAATTGTATGGGACGGCCAGTCGAGAGTCATGTACTTGATGTAACAAACTATTTGCACACACAATCAGTTCATGAATTGTATGGGACGGCCAGTCGAGAGTCATATACTTGATATAACAAACTATTTGCAGACACAATCAGTTCATGAATTGTATGGGACGGTCAGTCGAGAGTCATGTACTTGATGTAACAAACTTGATTACAATATCGATAATGTTAAAATGTGCGCAGAATAAAAAAAAAATATATGGGCACGCTGTTAAATATAATGTTTACATTATTATAAGGTCAAAATATAAACACATCATTATCTTGACAACTAGAGTCTGAAAAATGGAAAGATTACAGCTGAAATTGTATTATTCCACAGGGTAATGGGAATCCTCGATGTACCAACCACAAGTGATGGAGTCATTCAATTTGCCTACATGTATTTATTTCGAAATTGCAACGAAATGACGTTACGTAAAATAGCCAAGTCATGGCGTACACAAACTAACATTCAAGTAAAGCCGTCCATGCAATATCACAAACTACCACTTACCTTCATAAGAATATTAAATTTGAAGATTTTTGTCTCAAAAGATAACGCTTCTAATAATGTTTCTTACTGAGAAAATGAGAACCGTTTTATCAACAATTTCACATACTTCTAAGGACAAAAATGAAAATTCCTTTTTATGAGAAAAAAAAATATTGACTTTCCATCATGATTCTGTAAATAGCCACTGGTCAATCATATTCTGAAATAATTGTAATTTGCTTCATCTCGAATGTTCATTTCACAAATGAGTTGTTTCAAAACTGGGTGGTATGTTGATATGGAAGTATATATGTTAATCTACACGATGTTTGTATATTTTTGTCAAATTATGAACGAAAGTAGCACCTATAAGTTTATTTGATTTTTTAGTCTATTTTGTTTTCTGTTGTCGATAAAAGAGATAAATGAATATGTAGATACTGATGCCTAAATTGTGTTACAGAGTGTTATAGGATTGAAACATTATCATGTAACATACATTTTCAACAGAACCCACTACTGACTGCATGATATGTAGGATGATTATTAGTCAGATCACATAACATATACTTGGAAGTTTATTTGGTATGTTTGTGCCACTTTCTTGGTCTTCAACACAAAAATACATTTCCCAAATTTTGTGTGTGTAATTTTTGCAGGTGCTTACAATATCAACAACATATGTATGTAGGCAATAAGAGAACTAAAGAGTAGAGCGACTATTATCAAGATTGGAAAAAAAGGACATTCATTGTGTTATTTAGCTTTTTTTGTTTCATCTGCATCATTTTAATTTCTTCAAAAATATTTAGGAAATATTGCGAATTTTATTTGTATATATAAATAAATATATATCTGTATTTCTTGTGAACAAACTAAAATGTGATGACAAATTATACTTTATTTTCTCGTAACTGCTGCCAAACTTTTAGCACAATGCTCATATTTTTAATGATTTTAATTATCTCACGTTAATAATGGACCAGTATTCACTTTAATGTCCTTACAATTTTATGCAGCTTATTTTTATTCTTGATGTCTCTTCATTTTTGAGCTTAAATAAGGTTAACTAATAGAACAATATATTCAGCGACTAAAGGTGAACTTATTACAAATATAATTTGTTATACCTGCTAGAATATATTTATCAAGATACAAACACATACATGTCGTGATACGCGGGTATCAATTCTCGTTGGTTTCTGCTTTGTCATTCTTTGGGTCTTTAGCAAAGAGCTCAAATTTGAGGTCACTCCTTTTAAGGTCCTCACAATTTACCAAAGGGTTTATGCTGAAATGATCAAGTTATATATGTCAAGTTCTTTCTGCCAATTTCTCTTTGCTAGTTCATGTCAAGTTATGTCTGTCAAGTTCTTTTTGCTAGTTCATGTCAAGTTTTGTGTGTCAAATTTTCTTTCCTAGTTTATGGCAAGTTATTTCTGCCAAGCTCTCTTTGCTAGTTCATATTAAGTTATGTCTGTCAAGTTGTCTTTGCTAGTTCATGTCAAGATGTGTCTGTCAAGTTCATTCTGTAACGTGCTATTTGCTAGTTCATGTCAACGTATGTTTGTCAAGTTTTTTTTAAATAAGTTATGTCAAGTTATGTCTGTCAAGTTCTCTTTACTAGTTCATGTCAAGTTCTTTCTGTCAAGTTCTCTTTGCCAGTTGATGTCAAGTTATGTTTGTCAAGTTTTATTTGCTAGATCATGTCAGTTTATGTCTGTCAAGTTCGTTGTGTCAAGTTTTCTTTGTTAGTTTTTGTCAAGTTCATTATGTAACGTTCTCTTTGCTATTTCTTGTCAAGTTAAGTCTGTCAAATTCTTACTGTGACGTTTTCTTTGCTAGTTCATTCCAAGACACGTTCAAGTACTTTCTGAAACGTTCTCTTTGCTAGTTCATGTCAAGATATGTCTGTCAAGTTCTTTCTGTCCAGTTCTCTTTGCTAGTTCATGTCAAGATATGTCTGTCAAGTTCTTTCTGTCAAATCCTCTTTGCTCAGTCATGTAAAGATATGTTTGTCAAGTTCTTTCTGCAACGTTCTCTTTGCTAGTTCATGTCAAGATAGGCCAATCACATTTCGTTATCAATCTCTCAGTGTTTTAGTTTAATATATCGTAGTTACGTGTTATCTGTCAAGAGGTGGATATTGGAATTTGCGTGTCGTAGACCGTTATGTATTTGCTGTCAGAGATGGAGCTTGGAGTTTGAGTATTATATACAGTTATGTATTTTCTGTCAAGAGGTGGAGACTATGAATGTCATAGACAACTATGTTTTTTTCTGTTCATAGGTAGAGACTTGAATGTAAAATACAGTTATGATGGAATAGGACCTCGGTTCTATTTTGTTGGTTTTCGGAACTGGAGGTAATGATTAACAGGGACAAACGGGGGCATTGTATTGCTGCGTTAGATGTGAAATTCTTGGATCGCTACTGCGAAAGCATTTGTCAAGAATGTTTTCATTAATCAAGAACGAAAGTCAGAGGGACGAAGACGATCAGATACCGTCGTAGTTCTGACCATAAACGATGCCGACTAGCGATCCGCAGGAGTCGCTCCGATGACTCTGCGGGCAGCTTCCAGGAAACCAAAGTGTTTGGGTTCCGGGGGAAGTATGGTTGCAAAGCTGAAACTGAAAGGAATTGACGGAAGGGCACCACCAGGATTTGAGCGTGCGGCTTAATTTGACTCAACTCGGCCAAACACTAACATGATTGACATGCGGAGTGCACTTTCGTTGGGTCTAAAATGGAACGGGTGCTGGAATTAGACCCTCGAAAATCTGGGGCTATCCTCTCGGTAATTTGATTGTCTCGCATCTAGTGTTCGCTAAAGGAATTGACGGAAGGGCACCACCAGGAGTGGAACCTGCGGCTTAATTTGATTGAACACGCCAATACTGTAGAACGACTGACAAATCGAGAGCACTTCCGTTGGGTATAATAATGAACGTGTGCTGGTATTAGACTCACGGAAGACATGTTAGCTCTTTAATTTTCTAATGAAAGAACGCTACATAAATCGTGTTTAACCCCGCAGAAACAGCAGATTTCAAATACCTGGTCATTGACAAACAAAAGCCCTCAATTAATTCGTCTGGTCAAATAGTGAGTGGTGCTGGAAATAGACCAACTGAGGACAAGTCAGCTTTACCCTACTAATGAATGGGCGTTGCTACGGTAATCCAGCTCAATTCGAGAGAAGCCGCAGACACTTTAGTTCACGTACCAGGCTGATAAGCCAATGGCGCGAGGCTACCATGTGAGGGATTACGGCCGAACCTCAGTAAGCCAGAATCCCGCCCAAAATCTCAGCACCACTGCAATGGGAGGCTTCTACATGTTCGGGACCTGGGGCTCGCGCCCCAGCCCTATCAGGCAGAGCCGCAGAAAGAGGTCTCTGCCGTCCGCCGATCAAAGCGGGCGGACAGCTGCTTGATATTCACCTTATACGGCGATGGGGTGCGAAACCACCAACATATGACTTAGTCCCTGGTCGGGGTGTCAAAAACAGTAGAGCAGCCACCTCACTGTGAACTGTCGAGACTCAACCAATGACCATGAGATGTGTCCGCACACTAGGCGAACAACATCTCCGTGACATTACCAGGCTTGTCCCCTGGTTAAATGCACTCCTGCTTCGATCTCTACCTCTGTACGCTATCAGCCATACCAATGGACGAAGAAGAGATGCAAACTAGAAGGCATTGCACATCTGCCCTACTGTGTCAACCTCCCAGGTGGCGGGGAATGCTAGGCGTACAATCACTGAAGATGTGCCGAGAAAATAAAGGGAGCAAAGAGGTACCCCGCCCACATGCACTTGATACGTTTCTGGCAGGACGTGACGATCCTGGGATACAAACACACTGGACTGCCTCTCTTCCGGGTTGGTACAAACCAGTACATAGTCCATATCATATATCACATCTCATATATCATCACCGCATCCTATAGACACGAGTAGTGAAGACTCGTCAGTCTTGTAAGACAACTTCCATAAGAGAGACAACTCTGATCACAAAATACTGCTGCCTTGCAGATAGGCTGGGGACAGCCAAAGGCTAAAGAGGGCATTCCTACAGAAACGCCTGTTGAAATCGGATGCACAGGGCCACAAGCCTAACAAAACAGTGCAACGTAAATCGCAGTATGATGACATTACAACCGATAAGAAAAACGTATGGCGCTCATCCTGCGGAGTCCCGCCAGGCAGCGAGAGTGCCTGGCCTCACGCCTCGAAGGGGCCCACCCTTGAATACTGGTGGTCACCCACCCATGTGTTGTGGAGTCAAGGCACATGGCTATGGGGCAATTTCCATTTACCAAAATCTCAAGACCCTCAAAATACTATAGTGGAATGCGAAGGGAGTCATTAACAAAATACTTTCCCTAACACATAACCTGCATGAAGGTAATATTGACGTGGCATGTATCCAGGAAACGCACCTCAACAATAATCATAAATTCTCAATCAGAGGATACCAGACCTTCCGTCTCGACAGAGAAGGTCACAAAGGAGGGGTCCTGATACTGACCAGAAACTGCATACCGAGTAGCGCGGTACCTGTTAGTCACACTGGACAAGCAGAAATTGTAGGAGTTGACATAATGGGTCAAGAGACGAAGCTCCGCATTCTCAATCTGTACGGACCACCAAATAAAGACCTATCGCTCTCGAGTATGGAAGTCAAAGTAGTTGGAGATTTCAACAGCCACTCGGAGAGATGGGGATACTCTGACACAGACAGCAGAGGTGACGAAGTGGAAGATTGGAAGATAGATACAAATCTCTCCCTAATCAATAGGCTGGAGGATAGCCCTAGTTTCTATTCTAGAACATGGCGTACCACCTCGACTCCAGATTTGACCCGACTGGGACAGATTTGCAATCCTGACAGATGGGCTGTGTGAAACCATCAACACACGAAACAACAAAATGAAGCCCATGGTGGAAAGCCTAAGCAAGGCAATAATGCAAGCCGCCACTGAAACCATCCCAAGATGAGCTAGGAAAAACTATAAGCCCTACTGGAATGATGAGTTGCAGAAAGCGGAAGATGCAGTAACAAATGCTAGGAACATGGCAGAGCGAGAACAATCTATGGAGGCAAATGCGCCCTCAAAGCCGCCACGGCGAAATAAGAATACACTCTTATCCAAACAGCAAGGGAGAGCTGGAAAAACAAAACGGAAAGCCTCAACCTGGACAAAGAAGGGAACAAGCTATGGAAGCTAGTCAGAGCCATGAACGACGAAACCCCGTCAAACAAACAAATTACTATCACGCAGGGCGAAAACTTGCTCACTGGAAAAAAAGCCGCAAACGCTTTTGTCGATCACTATGCCAGAGCAAACCACATCGAGGTCCCTGCAGATAGGCATACATACATTAGTAAAGAGCAAAAGGGGCACGACAACATCAATACGGCACCTGAAGAGCATATGATGGCCAAATTAACAATGAGCGAAATGGAAGAGGCCATGAGAACATTAAAGAAAAGGAAATCTCCCGGAAAAGACGGGATAACAAACGAAATGCTGATGGGGCTGAAGAGGAAACTGCTATCGGTCCTGAACCACAGCTGGAAAAGGGGAATCGTACCCCAGGCATGGAAAGACGCAGTACTTGTACCAGTACCAAAAACAGGAAATGACAAAACAGATCCAAATGGATACAGGCCTATCAGCCTACTGAGCTGTGTCGGCAGCTGATGGAAAGTATGATAAACACCAGACTGATGTGGCCTCTGGAAGAAAAACGAATACTAATTCCACAGCAAGCCGGCTTTAGACAGCACAGATCCACTGAGGACCAGGTCATCCTCATAGCCCAGGAAATAGAAGATGCCTACCAGGCACAGAAGCACACAGTAGCGGTGTGGGGGGACTTGGAAAAGGCATTTGACAAAGTCTGGAAAGATGGACAGAGTCAAGCTAAGAATAAGTGATGTTTGTGGGAAGATGTACAAGTGGATCAACCACTACCTCAAAAACAGAACGGCCAGAGTCCAAGTACAAGGGCAGCAAAAAGGTGACACTCGAGCAGGGAGTACCCCAAGGGGGAGTACTGTCGCCCGCACTCTTCCTGGTGTATATAAACGACATTACAGAAAATATACCAAGAAGAGTCCATAGCTCAATGTTTGCAGACGATCTGGCTATGTGGACCTCTGAAAAGAATCTAACCATAGCAAGAACTCGGATGCAGCAGGCCCTAACATCGCTGGAAGAGTGGGCGAACTCATGGCTGGTCAAAATAAACTAGGAGAAAACCACATGCACAATATTCTCGCTTTCTATCAAACTACAAAATACCAAATTAAGTTTAAATGGAAAAATCCTGCAGCCAAACGACAGCCCAAACTATCTTGGAGTCACATTTGATCGGCGCATGACATGGAAAAGTCAGATTGAGAGAAACCGAATGAGAGCCAGAGAAAGAATGGCAATCATGAGGAAACTTGCTGGCACAAGCTGGGGAGCAGACGAAAGCATACTAAAGAAACTGTACACTGGAAGAGTGAGACCAGTTCTCGAGTATGGCATTGCGGCATAGACAACAGCAGCAAAGGCGAACTTAGATAAAGTTAGCAAACTTCAAAACCGAGCCATGAGAAGTATAACAGGAGGCATGAAGTCAACGCCAACTGTAGAACTTGAAAAGATTACAAAACTGCAATCTATGACCGATAGAAAAGACTGCAGAACCCAGCTGCAGTCAGA